>OU342740.1:414570180-415266874 GCA_910589775.1 Avena eriantha
GGCATATAATTTTTTTCAAAAGTCAAACCAATTAAGTTTGACCATTTTTAGAAAAAATATATTAATATTTACACTATGTAATTCATACCCTTGCATACATCATGAAACATATGTTCACATGGTATCTATATAATATAATAGTTCTTAATAGATTTTTCTAAAAGTTTGGTCAAACTTTACATGGCTTGACTTTTCAAAATAATTATATGCCTTAAGCCTTGGGATGAAGGGAGTACTTGCCAGCGGATTGGGTAGACTCATGCTATTGCGGGTTGCAATGGAGTTCAATCACCAGTAGTTTTTCTACTTTTTATGCTTGGATCAATTTATATTGTAATAGCACATTTTTTGTTACGGTGTTTCTGCATGCTGAGGTCTCCATGGAGTTTAGTCTTTTTTTGCGAGAAAAAATTGGATCTATTCCATGAGTTCACAAATACAAGGCACACCAAACATAATAAAAGTTATATTGAGATACTTGGGTCACCTAACAACCACAACTGCCGAGCGAGCTGCCGACGTGCCGCTGTCGCCGCTCCCTTAATAGAGTCGGCATGTCGTTGTTGATGACAGTCGAGAAGTCTTCGTGCACGTGCCCCTAAGGACCAACGCCCCAGAGCTGAAATCGTCACCATTAAACCCTTAATTGAATCCGAATCTTCAAACACCAAACCTAGAACACGTAGACTGGACAAGATCGATCACTCCATAGAAGCAGCGACCAGACAATCCCCGCCCTCCTCGGCACCCACCGACGAGATCGCTGACGGCGGGGTGGAAAGGAGACGATATATATTATTCTTGTCTCGCACAACGCTGCTATCATAGTGTCGATGTCGGTGGCCAAACTCTAACTTTAAGGAAAATCGATGCTTTGTTTGCTACGTAGAAGCAAAAGCATGTATTTTAAAAAGAGGACACTGTCAGCAGAAGACCAAGAGGCTGAAAATTTGGACCGAGCTATCGTGCGAATGTGCCCACGCGTGCGCTGCATGCGACGGTGCACGTGGCCGCACGATTCCGATCCGGTGGCGTTTGAAAAAACCCAAAAAGCCCAGAAAAAAATATAAAAATGCCACGAAAAAAGAAAAAATATCCTGGTAACTTATATCTGTACGTGCTCCGAGAGACTGGAGAGGGCACGTTTTCTCCTTGGATTTTGGGGAAAAATTTTGCACCTCCGGTGGACTCATCCTTGCCTTTTTTTCAATCACAATTTGGAATTGTTTGTGTTTATATCTTGTCGAGAATTATAATCATATCTGGGTACCGAAACTACTATAAATACCATACCTCGGGGCGGAAAGAAATACTAAAACCTAATAACTACACCGCGCCTCTACGTTCGATCTTGATCTTCCTTTACCAAGCCGGCAAGACCACCATGTCCCCCACCCTCAGGCCATGCTCTATTGGCGGCCTCGCTTCGCCCTCCGGCCACCTCCTAGCCAGCTGCCCGCCACGCAGCAACAACCTGTCGCTGCCGCCGGCGCGGGGCCTGGGCGGGCGTAGCAACCTGAAGCTCGCCAACCCCACGATGCGCCGCGGCCACGGGATCGTCAATGGCGCCGCCGACGGCCGTCAGGTCGCCGTCGACCAGGAGGATCCAGCAGAGATGGACTATGTGAGACACTTCAACTCTGCCTTGAGATCCTAGTGTCTGATTTCTCCTCTGCTTTTGAACGTTGTTAGATCGATACTTACCCAACGACCCCAAACTTAACCCCAATTGCACAACCGTGGGGGAGTATGGAATCCTTACACATAAAATCATGTGATTTTGTCTCAAGATTGATGTTATGCTCAACAGAACTTTTCTGTTCGTATGTGTCCCAAAATCATAACTAAGCTTTTCCGGGCCATCCAATGTTGCATCCAAGTGTTGTTCCATGTATTGGTCGTGTCATCCCATTGTCATGTTCAACGACAATTATTGTTTCACGTTCCCTCAGTGCAAAATCCAATATAGCAACACGACACAAGCATAGGCATGCAAATATTTCTTTTTTTCCCATGACGGTCAGTTAGCTAAGTTTGGATATTTCTAAATTCATCCAGATGTTGTCCCTCTCTAACACGAGGGGCCACGGTTTAGTGTCCACACGAGGCTTATTCTTTTGTTTCATCCTGCTTTCATAATTCGCTTGATGTCATTTTTTCTTCATTGGTGAATTACTCTCTCATTCAGTAGCAAATTTCAGGAACTAAACCAAACTGTCTCGGAAACAGCATTGTTAAATTTTTTTTTTAACTCTCCACAACGGCCTCAACTCTGAGTCAATTTCACAAATGTACTATAGACAACATGTCCGCTCTATATATAAAGTGACAGAGTAAGACCGAAGACTGAACAATGAAGGACTCCTGAAGAAATATAAAGTTAAAATAAACAAATGTCCCATGCTGGACTTTATTATCTGATGTTTTTTTCTAGGTATTTTCGTGTTGTTTTATGTTCTTGAAGCCCTTGTTTGTTTCTGTTTTTTTTTGAAAGAAAGGCAAAAAACATGCCTTAATTCATTGATAGAGAAGAAAAGAGAGCCAAGGTTAGAGCTTACAAACCACCACAAAAAACGAAAGCCTACTCTCCCCGACATTATGCGACCCAAATTCTTTGCCCCGGCAAGAACCCACGACTTAGCATGTAACTTAATCGAAATGAAAATTGTTTGTTTCTGTTTGTTTCTAAAAGGAGTTATGTGGAGTCAGCCCCGTCTCCAGAATTTGGGGGCCCCGGTGCGATTTATAAAACGAGGCCCTGATTTTTTGTTCAAACTCGATAACTAGTAAAATCAAAATCATGTTTACTAATTGTATAATTCAGAATGTGCTATTCCTTACAGTGTTCAAAAATATATCAAGATTCATTCTAAAAGAGTAAACATAACATTAAGGTAGCAAACGAACCTCATGTTCTACCAAAATCATCATCAGTGTGGTATTTTTTTCCTGAGACTGAGCAACTGCTTCTAATCTTTGTTTTTTTTCACCACTAGATTGACACTTTTCCCCTCATAATTTGTCCTGTTTTTATAGATGAATAAATTAATAAAATAATTTAATTTCAAACTTGAGACTTGAGAGAGAGGGGGAGCAGATCTTGGGAACATACTAGCTGTCGTAAGTGTCACTAAATAAATTGGATTATTCTGCTTCAAGTCCAAGTCGGCAATTCCTATCAATTGTGCAGCGTCCAGCCGTCCGAGTCCAAGACCTCCCGATCGATCTGGACTGTGGCGGGTTTCTGAAGCAGGCCAACAAGAAAGAGGATTAGAGATTAGAGAAGTCAGAACGGACAGTGCCAAGTAGCAGTAGCGCACGCCGGCCGGCGCGACGCGAGAGAGAGGGAGAAGCCGAGATTGACCTGGACAAGCATCGCGTGCGTGACGGCGTGAGGCGTGACTCGCGTCGATCGCGAATACAGGGCTATAGGCTATAGCGCCCTACGGGAGCGGATCGATCGATCCCCTATTGGGAGCCCAAGAGGCAACGACTCACACGACTCACGATCGGGAGCCATACTTGGGCAGTTGGGCTGGGGCTCACGTCTCACGAACAAGAAAAATAGAAAGGAATTGACGGGCTGACAACTAGGCGGCTGGAAATCGGGGGCCTTGGAAATCCGGGGGCCCTGTTCGGGCGATCACCTCGAACGCCCTCATCGACGGGTCTGCGTGGAGTGAAGGATAGAATTGGGGAGTTCTGTAACAAGATTTCTAATGACGGCATTCTGGTAGGCCTTGTTCCTGATATATTTTTCTTTACAGTGGGAAAAAGGAAAACTACTAAATATGACCTCATTGTTTTTCCCTTTATTTATTTTGTGAGAGTTGCAGTATAAAGAAAAACCGAATTTCGACGTCATCTTTGCACCGTTGCTGAAGATTCGGTGAAGATGGTTTCCATTATCATGGTAACCCCATTATTTCTTATATTCACATTCACACCTGCCGCATACTCATGTTAACATCAAGCAGTTCGCTCCTAAACAAGATGATGATATCTTCAATTTTCCTCTTTGAAATGATTCCAGGGCAAAAGCCAATTGGCACAATGCCTCAAGATGCACTTCTCACCACACTGATGACTCCAACAAAGAGAGAAAATCTGGTAACTGAGTTCTATTTATGGATTACATGGAAACATTGGCATGGTATATGTACTAACTAATTAACACCCCTTGCTACAAAAAACATAGGTCCTTCAGGTGCATTTGCGCACCTTTGTCAGTACAGATGAGGCCGCGTACCAGGACAAGGTCACTAAGGAAACTATTGTTTCCTTTCTCGGTGCTCTTGATGGTGTGGCGGCGATGAGCTACTTCATGGCTCGAGATACTCTAGCAAAATTCAGTGATGATAACATCATTTCACCGACTTGCGGTCGAAATATTAATATAGACAGAACCCGTCACAGGCATACGGTCAAAATGGACACCTTGAAACATGAACTCTGTACAGCTCCAGCGGATATATCGATGAAGGTAGGATCTATTTTCGTTTGGCCGAAAGCCTGAAAGTGCTAACATTCATTTGGTGTCACCCTAGCATTCCTTTGATGTCTCTTATATTTTTTGACTGTCACCCTAACATTCGTTTCGTGTCATGGCGCAGATTCTGTGGGGCACAATAAATAAGATGGTGCTAGAAACATGGTTCTTCGTTAACTCGATGACTGCTTGTCGCAGAAAAGTGCTTCGAGGCCTTACCCAAGGTAAGTAAATATGATTCTTCTTAGCGACTGTTTATGTATGCTTTGGTCGCTGTCGTCTCACCATGGTCTGTCTTGATGTTAACTTTACCTGATCTTGCATGCGGCAGGTACTACACAAGGCCGGCGGAAGCTTGATGACAAACCTTTCTCAGGCTTCACAGAGCAAGATGTTGAGGAGTTCTTTTTGGGACAATCC
Source organism: Avena eriantha (assembly GCA_910589775.1). NCBI lineage: Eukaryota > Viridiplantae > Streptophyta > Magnoliopsida > Poales > Poaceae > Avena > Avena eriantha. Next base: position 414,575,090 of record OU342740.1, read on the forward strand.
ATGTGGTAGCTAGTTTGCCGATATGCAGTGGATATAGCTTCGTATAAGATTTAATACAGTTCTCATGCAATTATGTACGCAGACAATGGAACATCAATGAGGCATATTCATTTTCTTAATCTAAATTCCAAATATACAGCATACAGTTCAGACAAGACTTGGTAGAAAACAGCGGAAAAAAAATGTGTAACTGAAGCTAGTACTACTTTATCAGCACCAAGGAAAAAGAAGTAGCTTAGCTGACTAAATCCTATGAACTCCCAGTATTTTCCTGCAGCAAGTATGTTGTCCATGTATGCGTTGTTGACTCCACTTCCAGAAAAAAACATTGTGATTAATCTACACTGTAAACAGTCTACTAGCACAACCTACATTCTCCAAAATACAGAGCAATTATCATTCAGCATCACTTCCTCATGAAATATAAATGTTAAAAGGCCTCAATTTTGACCGTCATCATGGTACTAAGAGCAACTTTAATGGATGATGTATTTTAGGGAAGGCCAAAAAAGTTATAGGGCAGCCATTTTGGCGTTTCAGGGCACGGAGCAGGTTTTTGGTTTTCTAGTGTTGGATATATAAGTGATCTGCAGTTAATTACTGCTAATTGTGATCGATCTAAGTCAAATTAATTATGATTAAGGGGTTGTTTAATAACAGCCATTGGATTCCCTGATCAGGGGCATCTTGACCATCCATCTAAGGTGTTGGTTCCTCTAGTGCAAGTGCTATAAATAGGGGTCCTAGGGTTTGAGCTGAGATAAGCAGTTGTGCTCTCTTCTCTCTCACTCTCCCCTGCTCACTGATCAAAGCCAGCCCCCACAACACTAGGAAGAACCACTCACAACTAAATCAATCAAGATCCAGGTAAAGCAAACTAAGTGAAGACCATGGCTGGTGCTCCAGATCAAGGTACACACCAAGGTCCTTCTCTCTGTGGCTTATTTCTTGAGCTAGATGATCCTATGGGATCTAACATCTAGATGATGTATTTTTGGGCACCTACTATGTAGCAGATGATAAAAACAAAGAAAATTCACATTTAAACATCGGTTTCAAACATAGTTCAAACTTTGATTACATCTACTACATTGGGACAAAACATCGATTTATTTCATACTACTACCTAGCAACTACTACTCCTAGTCGAACTCGGAGCTGGAGTCGCTACACCACTCGAACTCAGAGCTCGAGTCGCCCTTCTTCACCGTTGACATGCCGGTATCGCCCACGGCGGCCTTCTTCTACTTCTCCTCTGCCACTGTCACATCCCTCATGGTGTAGAAGGCCTCTTTCGCAAGTACCTCCTCGGGATGCACCTCTGCGTACCTCTTCCTCCAGGCGACATTGGTCTCCTACAGGTTGGTGGCCTTGCCATGCTACAAGGTGGCGACGAGGACTTTATAGACCCGACTTGGGTTCGTCCGGGCCTCTCAGCCTGGTACGTCCCTGCTGCCGCGCCCGGCCGGCACTCGCCTTTGGTGGTGGAGGATTCCCTCCATATGGCTATGTGGCTGCCGCCCTCCGACTCCCATGATTGGCATGGTCTTCTCTTGCTACCGCGTTCATCCGGCTACCGTCTACGGCAGTGGAGGTTGTTCCCTCCCACGTGGCTGTGGTACTATCGCTCCTTGCCTACGGCTCTTTCTTTTCTGTCCGGCTGGCCTCACAGTGCTTTCTATGAGGAGATGTTGATGGTGTCTTCAAAACAGTGATGGTGCATGTTGGTGGACGAAAAGCTTGGGGAAGCGCTTCAGACTGTACGGTTGGTGGGTTCTGGCAGTCGAGAGAAATACTGACGCGGTGATGCCTGCAGGTGTCACCTTTCCCTGTGCAGGGAGTCGGGTATACCCCTTCCCACTCCCGTCCATGTACCGGGAGAAATCCTAGGACCAGTCCAGACATCGGCGATATAAGAGTGTGGTGGGAATTCTCCAAAGGACATAGCGGTTGCGAGTCATCATCGCTTTTGTTGATCTAGCATTGTCCATATTTTTTCTCTTGTTTTTCTTTTGGGCTGAGTTGTGCTGGAGAGAGTGTACAGTTTTAATATAGTAGAAGGAAAGCCTATTTAAAAGAAAAAGGTGATCTCGAGGCTGTCGTAGATGTCTACCAGCCATCACTCGTACTCCCTCCGTTTTAAAATATAAGATGTTTTCGCTTTATGAAGCAAATGTATCTGTTAAAGATGTAGGAAAACGCGAGCTGGCATGTATATCCTCTTTCCAGAAATGAAATACTAGTACTCATGTAGGTGGTGGTGATCGTACTACTCACCCATAATTTCTCGGGGAAAAATAAAGCTTTATACAATCCAAATCATTATCGAACAAATAAAGGCCGAAGCAAAGCTTTGGTCCTTTACTAGTACCGGTCGTTTCATCCTGCCAGCAAGATAGCATCCCATCAGTATGGTCGTCGTCAGGCTCCCTGCTTTGTTGTTCTTTCGTTCTACAACTAGGTCTAGATGCTCAGTTCTGCGGTTAAGCTGATGTTGTTTTCCTGCTTGTGGTTAGACTGTCGTCCTGATTGTACTTTGGTCGCCTCTACTTTGACCATTTTGTTGGCCTTTTCGCTCTCTAAAAATATACATGCAGTTCTCCTGCATGGTTTGAAAAAAAAATTACACTAATTGTTATCAACGGCAGCATTAAGCAACAATAGAGGTGGTAGTAATTATTTTATTTTTGAAATGGGGAGCTAAGCCCCGGCCTCTGCATCAATAGATGCACACAACCTTTTATTGCATCGTTTAAAAAGTATCACAATCTTACACTCAAGGATCAGATATGGTCGATACATGTATCAACCATGTAAAAATAAGAAACAACCAATATTTATCCATTTTGGAGTCTAGTCGTGTGCCGTCAGCATGTAGCCCGGAAATAAAAGTCCTGAGCGACTAACAGGAGCTGGTTGCATCCAGAAATCATGTCTTCCCGCTGGAAGGAGGAAAGACCATAGATGAATCCAGTGCACCGCGAGCCGAATAACCTGCAAGAAATGTGTACCCCGCCTGTTTTTTAAACACAATATTATTTCTGGGCGTCCAAATAGACCAATATAAAGCCAAAACACCTACGCGTATTTTAGCTTTAGTAATCTTATCATTTCCATCTAGCCAATTACCAAACATATTAGTAATACTGGACGGTGGGGGAATGTTATGAGCAAAGTAAACCATGCGCCAAATAATATGAGCAAAAGGACATGTCAAAAAAAGATGATCTATAGACTCTTTAAAGTAAAAAAAAAAGCACATTTTTGACAGCCATGCCAATTCCATTTGGCTAGATTATCCTTTGTTAATAAAACTTTATTTTTAAGGAACCATATGATTTTTTTTAATCTTAAGTGGGACTTTTACTTTCCATGGGTACTTATGCAGAAATCTTGTATGGCCATTCATTTGGTCAAGATATAAAGATTTAACTAAAAAGATACCTGTGTTTGTGAGATTCGAAATGAATTTATCAAGGTATCATTAAGATGAACCATCATTAGACGCCGACACAAATGTAACCAACGTATCTATTTGTTGCCAGTCAAACTTCTTCTAAAGCCAATATTTAGAGGAATTTGTGATAAAACATCATCTACCAAGACATTCTTCTTGCTAACAATATTATATAAGGACGAATACTGATGTGCTAATGATGTATCACCTAACCACTCATCTTCCCAAAAACATACTGTGTCACCGTTTCCAACTTTAAAAGAACCGCGTGGAAAAACGTATCTTTAACACGCATAAGACCCTTCCAAAAAAAGGTGAATCTGTAGGTTTAGCATCAACTTGAGACAACATTTTACCTTGAAGATATTTATTTTTAAGAATTTGCTGCCACATACCTTCCTCATTTAGAAGTTTAAATAACCATTTGCTAAGTAAACATCTATTTTTTTATCTCAAGGACTTCAATACCAAGCCCTCCTTGATCTTTAGGACGACAAATTATATTTCACTTAGATAACCTATATTTCTTCTTGGTATCATCCCATTGCCAGAAGAATCTGGAGCGAAAGAAATCCAGTCTCTTTCGAACCCCCTTAGGAATTTCTAAGAATGACAATATGAACATGGGTAAACCGAATTAATTAAAACTAGCCGATATCCATAGGATAGTAGTTTCCCCTTCCAACAACCTACCTTAGAGACAAAATGCCCTTCTATAGGGTTACATTCAGAATTTCTCAATCTTCTATAATATACCGAAAAGAAAGAGAACCCGACTCGCAGCCAAAAATCTCCTTATAATTGTCAGTCTACTGGATGCTACTTCGGTTTATCTCTAGTCTGACCGCCTGCGATGTTTCGGTTGTTCATGATGTTACCACTACAACTGCGCGCGGGGGGGGGGGGTGTTAGAGTGAGGCGGTGCCATGGTCGAGGTAGCCGTGCGATGGGTCGCCGTGGTCGATGTCGTGGTCAGGGATGCCCGTGTCGAGGTAGCCGCACGTGAAGCCGCATACGCATAGTGCGCGAGGAGGATGATGGAGACACGTCGAGGCAGTCGTTGAGGGTGTCGATGCCGAAGTCGATGCATTCCGAGCCATCGAGGACGAGGTGTGGCCATAGTTTTGCCAGAACTAGGCGCACGTCGGGAACGAACGCACACTCCGGTTTTGCCAGAACCGAGTATGCAAAGAAGAACTCGTTGGTGACGTGGTCGAGGCAGTCGTAGAAGGGTCGATGCCGAAGAAGACATTGTCGAAGCGATGAAGACGAGGCGTCGATCTGAGTTTGTCAGACTCGGGAACGCGTCGGGGACGAAGGCACTCCCGGTGTTGTCAGTACCAGGCGTGCGGGGGCAGGGACCATCATGAACTTCTCGCCATGTCAGAAAGACTAGCAGAGGAATCCTCCAGAGCGGTTGCAACGTGTAGAGCGGCTAAGGGAGAGATGTCGGCGATGTCCATGGTTGTCGGAGTAGAGTAGCAGGTGGTGTAGTCGGGGATGAGGCGATGACGCTGGCGGCGAAGTTGTAGTGGACGAAGACATAGAAGGCGGCGAAACCAGCAACGACCTGGGTTAGTCATGCTGGATGCCTAGAGCGGCGATGGGGTAGTCGGTGGGACCTGCGACGGCGAGAGGGCGCCCTGCAGGTTACCTTGTGAAGCGCGGTAGCGGTGCTCGAAGTAGGCGAGAAAGACCTGGCGACGTGACGAAGACAATGTGCAGACGGTGGCGATCCGCGCCGTAGGAGATGGCGCGGTGAAAGTCGAGGCCGTCGATGCACGAGGATGGCGAAGTAGACTGCGTGCAGCCACGCTACGACCCGAGGGGGCGGCATAGCTGCAGGGCGCAAGTCGGTGCAGCGGATGGGAGACCACCAGCGACGTACACGCCAAGGAAGGCGCGTTGGAAGCTGGTAGCATGGACCAAAGGCGGCGGCGCTGCGGCCCGACGGGGCGACACATCGACAACCTGTAGCTCGATCGGTGGTAGGCGCGTGCTCGGGGACGTGCTTGGCGTAGACATGCGCGGGATCGGTTGATCAGACCGATGGTGCACCCTATGCGCCATGGCGTGGACGACGCGTAGATTGGATTCGATGGCGACGTTGTCCGTGAAGTCCCGGACGATGACGACGAAGAGGATCCGGGGGGGGCGGCCGCGGTAGCCTTTCGAGGAAGGCGTAGCAGCCGTCCGCGGTGCGCGGCAGCCTGCCGTGAGGTCGCGACAGCCTACCGAGGCAGGCACGGCAGCGGAGGGGGCATGCGCACGGACGCGATGTAGATCCTCGATGCCGATGTTCGGAGTAGAGGCGCGGCAATGACGACGGCGGTGGGCGACTCAATCTGATCTAAGATCGGTAAACTAAAAAGAAAGCCGATCAAGAGATCGGAGAAAAAGACTTACAGGGCAGTCAATCACGGATCGACGGATGAACCCTGCATATGGGTTGCGCAGCTCCCGACGGAGATCATGGAGATCGATCTCCCCGGGGGCAGCGCAGCGGAAGCTAGGGTTTGAGATCGATTTAGGCTGATGCCATGAAAGAGTATGAGTTTGGCGGAATATGATGGATATATTATTGAGCCTCATGGACGAGTATATATAGGCGTACAGGGATCAACTTGAAGTACAAGACGAGTTAGGCTAGAATCCTAACTATCCTAAACTACCACAATAACCGTATACGTATCATACTCTAACAATAATCATGTTCCAACTTCTTAGCTTTTCCAAAATAGAAAATTTCACTCTTATGGAAGTTGATTTTTAAACCCGACAATTGTTCAAAGATACAAAGTATTAGCTTCATATTAATAGCCTTCTCTAAATCATGCACCATAAAAAGTATGGTATCATCCGCATACTAAAGAATGGAGACGTCTCCCTCTACTAAATAAGGTACAAGGAAACCTACTCTACCGTCTTCCTTTGTGCGGCCAATAAGAATAGTCAGCATATCAGCAACAATGTTGAAAAGCATGGGAGACAAGGGATCTCCTTTTCTTAGACCTTTTCTGGTTTGGAAAAAGTGTCCAATGTCATCATTGACTCTTATTCCAACACTTTCACCTTGCACAAAATTTTTGACCCACTCACACTATTGAGGATCAAAACCTTTCATGCGCAAAACTTGTTGTAAAAAATGACATTTAACCTTATCATACGCCTTTTCAAAATCAATTTAAAAAGCACACCATCTAGTTTCTTCCGGGTGGAGTTCATGTATGGTTTCGTGTAGTACAACTGCACCCTCAAGGATGTGACGTCCAGGTATGAACGCAGTCTGAGATGGTCTAATCAACTTATGCCAATTCAGTAATGCGATTAGTGGCTACCTTAGTAAAAATCTTGAAGCTAACATTTAGTAGACAAATCGGTCTATATTGCTGAATTTGTACATCATTCTCTTTTTTGTGGAGGAGAGTAATCACCCCAAAGTTCAACTTAAAAAGTGGTAACTCTCCAGAATGCAATTGCCTAAAAAGAGTCACAAGGTCATTTTTAATAACATCCCAAAAAGTTTCGATAAAACTCCGTAGGAAAGCCATCAGGGCCTGGATATTTATTATGTTCCATTTGAGAAATGGCATCCAAAACTTCTTTCTTAGAGAACTCAACTATAAGACATCCGTTTTCTTCAACTGAAATTTGTGGGATATCATCAATACATTCCTCCGACAAGGAGAAGCTACCTTTATTCGGTTCACCGAAAAGATCATTGTAGTATTCAGTAATATAGCTTTCAAGTTGTCATCGCCCACAATGGTTCCTTCACTTTGTTCTAGTTGCAAAATCTTTTTATTTCTATGTTTACCGTTTGCAAAATATGTAATATTATCACCGTCCTCTTGAACATGTCTTACCTTAGCAGGTTAAGCTCATTTAGTCTCCTCATCACATCTAAGCTTACATACACGTTCATTGGCCTCTCTAAGCTTATCCTTGTCTAATCTAGTCAATAGACATGTTTCGGCTTTAATATCCAACTCATCAATAATAGATAGTAATCTCTCCTTTACTTTTTTATATTTGCCACTAAGATTTTTGGCACATCCTTTTAAGAATCGACGTAAGTGTCTTATTTTATTTTACCATATCTAAATAGGAGTATTCCCAGCGGTTACCGATTCTCATTCCTTTTTATCATCTCAAAAAACCATCTGATGTAGCCACCGGCCCGGGTCCATAGTGATGCCAAGTGTGCCAGCTGGCACAGGGCCCACGATTTTGTGGGGCTCAATTTTTTATATATGTATACGTATACAACCTTGTATAGCTACTGCTGCGCGCTGGGCTGAGGCTGCATCGCTGCGCTGCTGCTGGACGATAAAACAACTCCTGGCCGATCGATCGATCCCACGGTTCGCAGGCCTGCCGACGCACGCACAAAACAGGAACGAACGCGGTGAGTCGGCGACGCACAATTCAATCGATCGAGTCCTAATGCCACGGCGAGTCGGCGACGAGCGACACTGTAGCAGGTGACCGACTAGCCCCAGTTCTCCAACTCTTCATCGCCTCAATCCTCGTCGGCCGATTGCAAAAACAAATACTCCTTCTAATCCAAATTAGTTGACTCACATTTGGCTAGATTTAAATATATCTAGTACGAACAAGTCTAGATACATCTGAATCTACACAAATCTAAAACAAGTAATTTGGATCAGAGGGAGTACTTCTAATTTCTGATCATATCTATATTTTAATTTAGCTTATTTATCTCTTATATCTTCTGTTTCAATAGTACAGATTTGACATGGGAAAACATCAGTCTTGTTGAAGTTTTGAAGTTTATAAAGCGGCATGATTATTTTCAAATGCAAGTATTGCATATAGAGTTTTGTTGACCATTCTCGTGACGACTGCATCGGCGGAATGAAACTTTTCTAAGTTGAAGCTATTGAAGTCCTATATGCGTACTACAATTTACAATGACACAACAAATACTCAACGATTTGGCTAAAATAGCACTTGAGGGCGAAGTATTGGAGAAGATTGATTATGAGGATATCATTGAACATTTTATTTCAAAGAACACAAAAAGAATGATGATGTTTAAATAAACGTTATGCAACTTCGAGTTATATAGGTATGATTCTCAATATATGCAATTGTTACTGCAAAATATTCTATCAAATACATTAGAATTATTTATTTATTCAAATTTTTGTGTAAGATAGGCCCATTTTAGATTCTCGCACGTGGCCCCCCGGATTTTACCGGCCAGCACTGTGTAGCCAGGATAGCTCAAATGAGAAGCGAGCCTTATTCCCTATATGGGCATGATTATCAGAATCAAGAAGTAGTGGTGTATGGGAACATGAGCGAGTTAATGCCCTCACCAAAACTAAAGGAAATTTCTGCTCCCACTCCACACTTGCAAGGATACGATCCAATTTTTCATAAGTTGAATTGTCCCTGGATTAGCCCAAGTATATTGTCTGCCAGAGGGTACAATTTCTCGCGATCAGGCCTTTCAATAATGTCGTTAAACATAAAAGGTCATCCAGGGTTAAAGTTATCATTTTTTTTCTCCTCGCGTTTACGCAAAATGATGAAATCACCACCTAACAGCATAGGTAATGATTATGTTTCCCACATACGCACCAGCTCAACAAAAATTCTGGTTTGTGTGAGTCTTGTGCAGCTCCATACACCCGGTAAAAAGACCCACTCAAAACCGTCATGCTTAGATCTCAAAAATAATTTAACACAAAAATCCCCAGTTTTTACCTTTTGAACTTGAAGAGTTTATGCGTTAATGCCAACTAAAATACCTCCTGACCTATCATGAGGTGGGAGACAAAACCACATGAACTCCCTCCCTGCTGCTAGGTGTTTTAGAAATTGCACGGTGAAATTAGACCGACCCATCTCTAACAGCGCAATAAAGTCTAGACGATGACCCCGGATAGATTCATGTACAAATAGATGTTTTCCGGAGTCACCAAAACCCTCACTATTCCACGTTATCCCTTTCAATCCTGTCATTGAAATCTTTTTTATTTAAATTTAATACGAGTGCTTGAGTGCTTCTTCGTATATCCGTCTTATCATAAGACTTTCGCCGGCGATGACGTGTGACCTTCTCAACATGAGCAGCATACTCGTGAAGATCATCACATCTCGGACTATACTCATCAATCAAATCATCACACATCTCCGAAGCATGAGAAACAAGCACATGCTTGGAACCACCATCTCATCATCAACAGTGGCTTCCCTCATTTTTAGAATAACCAAAGATCGTTCCAATTCCTGATCCAAAATTAATTTAGCTGCTGCATTGTTTTCACTTTTATTTGTCCCCAAATCTACCCAATTTTATTTTCCCTATCAACTATCTTATCTACGGAAAAGGATAAAATCGAAAAAGTACTCGGCCCTAACGTACTACATTCAGCCTGAAGATTATTCCGCTTTTGAGCCAGCACTTCTGCTTCAGTGCTCCGCCCTATGGAAATTTCAAACACAACAATGGCTGGGATCACTCCGTACCCTTTCATAACTAAGGGCATGATGGTCTTTAACAAATGATTAAGCCATCGTTAACGAATAATTAATTCATATATAGCCTTGTATAACTACTATACATATAACATATGTAATCTGTATGGCGTGGTGGGCCTGTTCTTCGCCCAAGGGTGTCCAGGAGCGTTTCAACATCTTCGCCATGGGCATGTCCACAATGTTTTACGTCTGGCTATTGCATTATTGTTACTTATCCAGGAGCGACACATTTACCTGCGCGGGACGACGCACAACACCTACTGTCGCATCTCCTACGTGCTCGTAGCTCGCAAACATTTTTGTTTCGTTACGCCGTTGGTCTGATGCAGTGCATGGGCTGATGGACATGGTCAGGTTTTGTTGCCTCTTCCAATTCTTCACTCACTTGGATACACGAGAGAAAGAAATGGGGGCAAACGATTGAGGCGGCATGAGATACGGGATTTTTTTGATCCGATGAGATATGGGATGTTGAAACGATGGAGTGATTCACGGATGACCTAGTTAGGTAGGTTGGTTCGGTATTGGAACCGCTACCTTAATTAGCACTATGACTAAATTGCCCTTTTCAAGTTTTCCCTAGGGAGGAGCACCGAAGCTTGAGCCAGCAACATTGCTTGCTCCATTTAGGTGGCGTCCGCGTGAGCTTGACCTTGAACACCTTATCTCTTCCAATCTCATCCCCTTTCTTCTCCCCGTGAACAAGGCCACGGAAGGCAACCTGGGAGCTAATCCAACCAATCGCCCACTCGCCGCCGCTGCCTTACTCCTCGGTCGTCGCCTTGCGCCACCGCCTTCCTCCCACCGTCGTGCTCGGTCCTTCCACCCCCTCGCCACGCCCAACTTGTGCGTGCTGTCGGAGCACGCCGCGCTCCCTCCTTGCCCCGCGAGGTCCGCCTCTCCGTTCATGGCGTTGCGCCTGTAGCCTGCCCCGGCCGCTCCCTTCTTGCCCAGCGAGCTCCACCCCAATCATGGCCGTCGTCCGCCTCGGCACCTGGCCTCTCGGACACAGGGCTGCCATGACGACGCGGGGTACGAGGAGGACCAGGAGGTGGCTGATGGTCATGGAGGTCAGGTGGTTCGAGGTCGCCTCGACTACAAGTTCGACACACCCTGGCGCTCTACCCTGTCCCCATTGGAGATGCCGGCCTCCCTGGTAGTCGTGGTTGCCACTCTACCAGAATACTCGTCGTGTTCTAGTTTATATAGTTTTGGTGAATCACTAGTAGAAACCGGGCAATTTGCCCCGGTTCGTAAGGGCCTTTAGCCCCGGATTTCAAACCGGGGCTGCGAAAGCGGGACTAAAGGTCCAAGCTTTAGCCCCGGTTCAATTACGAACCGGGGCTAGAGGTCCAACCACGTGTCCTGCTAGGCGCGCTGGGCGGCAGGACATTTAGCCCCGGGTCGTGTTACGAACCGGGACTAAAGGTTCCCTGCCGCGGGAGCATTTTGTGCCATTTGGCTGCCGCGGCAGGGGATGGGGTTTAGGGTTTTGTGTTTTTCTTTTCATTTTGTGTTTTGTGTTCAATTATTTTTCATTCTGTGTTTTCATTAGAAACAAGTTTTCGTATACATACAGAATGCTACTACACAGTACTTGGCCACATTGACGCAATATATAATATAATTACTCTTACAAGCATATATGGAGTCCCAACAAGGTCTAGAGCATGTCTATTTGATTACATGGAGATCATTACATGGATGCTTTAGGGTCTACTTATACAGTATTCTCCGCGTGGGTCTATGACCTCGTCGAGAAAAAATGCAGCAAATTCCTCTTGGATTGCTATTAGGCGGTCCTCTGGTAGGAGCTTGTCCCGCATCGCATCCAACTATGTAAAAAGGAGATCGTATGGATTAGACTCAACACGATTTTTTGTAATAAAAATAAATGGTGAATATATTGTTTACTTACTCGAACATTTTCCGAGGGCTTCTCAATACTGATGCGAATGAACTCGCACACGTAGAATCAATCCACATAGATTAGTTCCCTGTGGCTGCCTCGCGCACTTTACAAGAATAGAATTCAATCAAATAATAACGCTAGCATGATAAATACACATAAACTAGAATTAAATAGATGCGCGGACTTAGCTCGTACTACTTACCGAGAGTGATTTAAAAAATAGCTCCTCACGCCATTGACCGCGGACATGTTCCTTGAACTGTGTCCAAACCCTACCCAACAAAAAAACTAATGTATGAGTTAATAACTACTTGATATCCCAGAAAATGAACGAAAGAAACCGATATAGTGCGATAATGGTTGAAATTACCTCTAGAGCGCATCGATAATGATGCGGTAGTTTTCAATGTCTTTGTTTAGTGAGTCCATGATGTGAACTCTTCCCATGTCAAGTGAAATGCTTAGAAGAATCCAGTGGTACCTACGCAAGGTTTACATACGTCGGTAACTCATCATTTACACTAAACATCGAGTAAGCAAAAGTTAATGTGTACAAAAACTCACTTGCCGTCGTGGTAAGGAAATAGTATTTCGTTACAAAAATGATGTTTCGTGACAAACCGCAACAAGCTGTGCTCGGTCTCCAGTGGTTTATCCTTTAGTATAGCTCCATGAACTCGATGTGGGTCAATGAACCCAAATCCGTTGATAGCCTTTCTTTTACAATCGAGCATCTTCATTCTGCATCATTATATATAGCGTACAAAAGAATATAGTGAGTATACTTACCGGCAATGAATTGAAGAAGCTGAGATAGAGACCTAATTACATAAATAAAGTAATCACTTAGCAAACACTACGAACTGAGGATAGTTTTGTCGAGTTCCTTTAGATTGAATAACTGAAATAATTCTGTAAATTCAATAGGGACCTCGTCTTCAATGAAGTAATACGATTTTCGAACTTTCAGTATGAGCCAATTTCGTTGTTCTTTTGATGCTTTCATGTACCATTCATGAAATCGTCGCATTTGTGTTGGCATATCCCGAAGCCTCTCAAAACTGACCAGAGGCTCCCCGTTAACAAATTTGGGTGCTACCTCAGCCTTGGGCATATCGCCGTGAATAATTTCATGAATAGGCATACCACATTGCTCGGCCAATATCCTAGCCGTTTCCGGATCCATAGGTTCTTCCTCATATAGTTGAGGTTTGGGTATGTTCACCTGGAGTGGGGGAGCGATTGGTTTGCTTGTTTCCCCAGCTGGGGAACATCACTTTTGGTTCTTCAGCTACCACTCGATTGTTTTGCTTGTTTCCCCAGCTGAGGGACGTCTGTTCTGATGCTTCCGCTACCACTCGATTGTTTTGCTTGTTCCCCTGCTAGGGAACCTCTTTTTTGATGCTTCCTCTACCGCTTGATCTCGTATGTTTCAATGTCTTCTAAAGACATCGTGTATAGTCATCTGGCGCATTTAACTGAGCTTGGGATGGCTGCGTCAGTAATTTCCTAAAGTGCTCCTTGGTTTCCGGTTTTATTTGGACCTCTGGCTTAGGTTGTTTCTTTTTAAAATGAGCATCCACTTCGGCCCGTACGACCGCATCGGTCTCCTCATCAGTCGGGTCGTAAGCCCTCTTGGGAGGAACCGGCGGTACTCTTGGGAGGGGCGACAACTATCGCTTCGGGCGTTGGTTATCGCTCGACGGAGCGGTGGTATTCTTCCGCTTTTGCCCCTTAGTGGGTGGAGGCGGCTGCGTAGATTGAGATGGACTCGTGTTGGGGTCATGGATTGGACTATTACTGGGAGGAGACGGTGCACTTGGAGGTGGACTTGGAGGAGACGGTGCACTGGGAGGAGACGGTTGCCTTGGTGGAGAAGGTGGCCTTGGTGTCGAGCCTGGAAACTTGATGTATTCTTTTTTCCAAAGAATGAATCCACTCGTTACTTCTCCCAGTGTCGTCTCCCCTTCACCTCTAGGGATGTCAAGCTGTAGTGACTGACACACAGGTAGAATTTCATCCACACCGACACGAGCATAGCAAGCTAGAATCGGATTGCAATGGTAGGTCGCTCCTGGTGCAGAAGGTAAAGCAAAGCCGACCGCCACCTTCATGGATATATTCTTCAGTTCAACATGCAGCTCATAACTAGTCTTATCCTTAATTGCATCCACGGGGTACACATCCATCGTTGCATCATTACCGTGGGCCTCCGTGGAAGCCACGCTGCTTTTCCGTTGCGATGGGCCGACCGTACTGTCCGGTGTAGGATCTTGCTGTTGGAGTCCTTTAAGTTCATTAAGGTCTTGGCGATACTCCTGCAGCGTGGCTTCAAACCTCGCGAACCGCCCCGTATCCTCCTCTTTTTGCCGGTTTGTTCTTCTCGATCGGCTTCTGTACGTGTCACGGTGCTCGGGAAACCCGATAACCCATGGATAAGAAGGTCTGAACCCTCTTGTTCGTCCAGCCTTTTCAGGATTCCCGAGAGCCTTTGTCAGCTCATCGTTCTCTCTGTAGGGAACAAACGTTCCCTCTTCAACCTCTTTCATCACTTTAACAAGTTCTTTCTTGGGTGTAGAAATTTCTTCGGCTGCAACAATCTCACCTGTTTCTGGGTCTAATGATACGCCATGCCCGAATACCCAATTTCTGGACCTCAAGGGCCAACTAGACGTAGCTGGAGTGACCCCTTTAGCCTCTAGGTCAGCCTCAGCTTTATCCCACTTAGGCATGGCACTCCTGTAGCCACATGTGCCCATATGATGGTGATATTTCTTTTTGGCTGCATTTTCCTTATTTTTTGCTGATATTGACTTAGCTGGTGCTGAGGTCTTATATTCCACAAATGCGACCCAGTTATCCTGCTGCAACTCTAGTGGGCCAACGAATGGAGGAGTTGTTTCCTTCAAGACATACTTGTGGTATAATATTTTTTTCCATTCCTTGAATAGTTCGGCCATCTTCTTAAGAGCAAAGTGCTTGACTTTCCTCGTCATTTGCTGTGCGAGCTCATCAGTCTCCAAGACTGGTAGGGTGAAATGTGTCATGAGAGAATTCCACATTGTATCTTTCGCTCTGTCATCTACAAAACTAGCCCCAGCTGGATCCTTTTTCTTTCCTGGCTTGTTCCAGTTTCGCGTGGTGATCGGGACTTTGTCTCTAACAATCACTCCGCATTGACTTGTAAATGCATTCGCAGCTTCTTTGGGCTCCAGCGGTTGACCCTGCGGAGAGACTAAGTCAATGCTGAAACGGACATCAACGGGCAACTTGTGTATCAGGCCTCTTGTATTTGTAGAAGATTGGCCAGAAGCAGAGGTCTAAGAGAAGAAACATTCGTCAGTACACATATACGAATCAATTAGTGCATCTATACTAGTGAACGATCGATAGAGGCTTTATATATCTTGACGGAGTTTGTCATTATTATGGTGTCTTCACCATGGTCTCCACCATGGTCAGCACCATCGTCTCCACTATTTTCTCCACCATCGTCTCCTTCAGACAAATTAAGATATTCAGAGCAATCATAATAACCCCCCAGTACCCTCATCTATCATGTTGAGAAGCTCCTCTTCATTCTGTCTACCGTCCATAGCTTAACTAATACATAAAAAGAATATTGCATTAAGTAAAAGAATATTACAACTGCGACAACGCAGATACAGTACTTAGTGATTAAGATAAAGTATAATAATATAAGATAAAGTACATTATTAATACATCACCGGAGAATAGCTCGGGTGCATTATAGGATAAAGTATAAGATAAAGTACATTATAAATACATCACCAGAGAATAGCTCGGGTGCATTATAGGATAAAGTATAAGATAAAGTACATTATTAATACATCACCGGAGAATAGCTCGGGTGCATTATAGGATAAAGTATAAGATAAAGTACATTCTTAAGATAAACTAGCGAACGCGGCTGCCGCATTCTGTGCTACGGGAGCTCTGCAGCCACATAAGAGGAACCATCACTGGAGAATAGCTCGGGTGAGATCCGTGAACCTGCCAGATATTGGAGAACCTAATCTCCAAAAGATACATGTATCGCCGTACATGCTCGTCCTCCTCCCTGATACGACGACGTACCACCTCCTCGGGGGCTGGCTCGCTCTGCACCGCTCCTGGACCTCGTGGACGCCACCAAATAAGCTCCGGGTCGACGATGATACCCGGATTCCTCACCAAGGTACGAGTCCCGACAGGTAGCACCTCCCAGTGCCAACCCGGCGGAGCCCAGACTCGGACATCCCCAACGGAGTCCAGTAGGCTCGGACGAGGTGGACGCGGCATAACTAAATAATAGCAATAAACAATCATAAAACATAAACAGTAACTAAATCACTAAGTATATATTGCCCTAATAACAATAACCCTAAACCTATCACTAACTAAACTAAACCTAATTAACTAAGTATTCTAACTAACCCTAACTAACCCTAGATAAATACTAATAACACTGACACTAACACACTAACTAAAACACTAATACTAATACTACTAATAACAATAACACTAACACTAACACACTAACTAAAATACTAATACTACTAACTAACACTAACCAAAATACTAATACTACTTATTTACAAACACTAACATTACCACTAACCAAAATTAACTAATAACACTAACTAACCAAAATACTAATACTATTAACACTAACACTCACACTAACTAATTAAAATACTAATACTTCTAACTAACACTAACCAAAATCCTAATCCTAATACTACTATTATCTAAAATCCTAATACTACTAACCAAAATCCTAATCCTAATCCTAATACTACTCTAACTAATAACCCTAGCTAATACTTCTAACTAATAATCCTAATCTAAAATACTAATACTTCTAACTAATAATCCTAATCCAAAATCCTAATACTACTAACCAAAATCCTAACCAAAATCCTAACACACTACCCTAACTAATAACCCTAGCTAGCTAATTAACCCTAACTAACCAAAATTAACACTAACAGTACTAACCGTACCTGAGGCGGAGACGACGGCGAGGCGGCGATGGGGCGGAGACGACGCGGGCGGAGACGTACGATGGCAAGGCGGCGGCTCTCGGGGCGGGGCGGGGCGGGGCGGCGCTCGGCGCGGGACGGGGCGGCGCGGAGACGCGGCGCAGGGCGGAGACGGGCGCGGGCGGAGGTGCGGCGGCTGCGCGGGGCTCCTTCTCACGGGCGCGGGCGGCGGTGCGGCGGACGGCGTGAGCGTGGCGCGGAGAAAACGGCGATCTCCGGGTCGTGCCACGACCCGGGGCGAGGGTGGGGTATTTATACCACCACCCCTTTAGCTAGCCCCGGGTTGTAGTACGAACCGGCCTTTAGCCCCGGTTCGTACTACAACCCGGGGCTAAAGGTGTTTTCGGCCCGCCGCACTTCCCGCGCGCCGAAACCCTTTAGCCCCGGTTTGTAATACGAACCGGGGCTAAAGGTTATTTTTGGCGCCAAACCCAAAAATGGTTTATAGTTTTCAGAAAATTATGTATTATATATCAAATTTTTCAGAAAAAGAAGATCTATAATTTAAATCTATTATCTTACTTTATTATACAGCTTGAATAAAATTATCTATTATCTAACAAGTATTATATTTATTAGAAATGTTCACAAAAAATAATAAAAATATAGTTTATTATTTAAAATGGAAAAATACATATAATATAGCAAAATATTCACAAAAATATAGTAGAAATGTTTTCCCGCCATGTTCTCCCGCCATTTCCCCCGCTTCCCGCCATGTTTCTTCTGCCATTTCCCCCGCTTCCTGCCATGTTCTCCCGCCATGTCCCTCTATATCTAGGCCGACCGCCATTTCCATCGACACATCCACACCTTCTCTCTCACAACAATGGACACCGCTTACTGGGCTTTTTTGACGTTCGAGGAGACCGAGGCGCTGTGCGCCTCCAGCTACCCATGCCCGTCGGGGTACCGGCTGCCCGCTGGCTGGATGCTGAGCGCTGGAGGGGTTCCTGTTCCTTCTATGTCTCAAGGTTCGGCCCGCCAGGCGGCCATCACGAACCACTTCTACCTCGAGCTCACGCCGGAGCAGCGGATGGATCCCCATTGGGATCCCGACAACCTTGACACCTGGAATGCCTTCTTCGCAAACCGGCGGGAAAGGGAGCTTGCCAGGTACGAGGGTGATAGCCTGCCCCCAGTGAACCACAACGAGGCTGGTCGCCGCCTGGGGTGGGTGAACCGGACTATCGCCGGTGTGATGCGCTACATCGCCATGGGAGACCATCCTCGCCTGAGGTACCCGCACTTTCACCAGCAGCATAGCCACAAGAATGGTGGTGGTGGTGAAGGCCTAGGGCGTACTGGGGTCGTCATCCGGGAGCCCCCTCCCCCGCGTGTCATGAATCCGAGGCCGGAGGATCCATCCGCGTCCTACGAGGAAGGGCTGAGGATCCATCCGCGTGCTACGAGCGATGACGATGACGATGACGATTCCGAAGATGACCCAGAAGCTGTGTAGTACAGGGCTAGATATGATTATGACTAATTTTTACGTTTTAATATTAATAAATGTCTGGCCACAACAAGTTGCAATACTACCTATTGAGATAGAGAAATTTCATATCCATCTACATATAAGAAGATCATTAAAAATAAAGGTTTAATAATATTGTATATCACCAACATCCACACATGTTAGGGTTTTCTTCTAATCCGTAACCATGGAGCATCTTCCTTATTTAACGGGATGCTTGGGTCATCCTTCACAGCGAAGGGCGGAATTTCATGAAACTTATTATAATCGTCTGACATGTCTGTCTTATCCTCCACCCCCACGATGTTTCTTTTTACTGAAAGAACTATATGGCGCTTTGGCTCATCGGATGCTGTATTTTTTTGCTTACCTTTCCTTTTTCTCGGTTTGGTAGACATGTCCTTCACATAAAAAACCTGAGCCACATCATTGGCTAGGACAAATGGTTCATCTCTATACGCAAGGTTGTTGAGATCCACTGTTGTCATTCCGTATTTCTTGTCTACCTCAACCCCGCCTACTGTCAGCTTGACCCATTTGCACCGAAACAAAGGAACCTTAAAAAAAGGTCCATAGTCAAGTTCTCATATCTCCTCTATGTAACCATAATATGTATCCTTTTGCCCATTCTCGTCTGTTGCATCAAATCGGACACCACTGTTTTGATTGGTGCTCTTTTTATCTTGGGCGATCGTGTAAAATATATTCCCATTTATCTCGTACCCTTGGAAAGTCAATATAGTCAAAGATGGTGACCTGGCCAACAAGTACAACTGCTCTCCAACATTTATGTCATTCATGAGATGTGACTGCAACCAACCGTCGAAAGTCCTCATATGTTCATCTCTAATCCAGGAGCCAGGCTTCTCCGGGTTGTTGGAGTGTACAATATTCTTGTGTTCCTCGATATACGGAGCCACCAAGGTGGAACTTTGCAGAACTGTGTAGTGTGCTTTAGTGAGAGAATGTCCGTCCATACATATCCTTGCTTTCTTTCCTAGCGTGCCTTTTCCACTAATTCTACCCTCATGCCATGATTCAGGAACACCGATGGGCTTAAGGTCAGGAATAAAGTCAACACAAAACTCAATGACCTCCTATGTTCCATATCCCTTTGAGATGCTTCCTTCTGTCCTAGCACGGTTATGAACATATTTCTTTAACACTCCCATGAACCTCTCAAAGGGGAACATATTGTGTAGAAATACAGGACCAAGAATGTTCATCTCATCGACTAGGTGAACTAGGAGGTGAGTCATAATATTGAAGAAGGATGGTGGAAACACCAACTCGAAGCTGACAAGACATTGGACCACATTTTTCTGTAACCTTAGTAGACTATCTAGACTGATTACCTTCTGAGAAATTGTATTGAGAAACGCACATAGCTTTATAATGGGTACTCGAACATTTTCCGGCAGGAGTCTCCTCAATGCAATCGGAAGCAGCTGGGTCATAAGCACGTGGCAGTCATGAGACTTTAGGTTTTGAAATTTTTTCTCTGCCATACTTATTATTCCCTTTATGTTCGACGAGAAACCAGACGGGACCTTGATACTGTAAAGGACTTCAAAAAAGATTTCCTTCTCTTCTTTGGTAAGAGTGTAGCTAGCAGTACATTCAAACAGCTCTAGATGCATGCCGTCTCGATCTTTTATACGTTGTTGGTCCTGCCGTGCTTCAGGTGTATCTTTGCTCTTCCCATACACGCCCAAGAAGCCTAGCAGCGTCACGCAAAGATTCTTCGTCAGGTGCATCACGTCAATTGCAGAGCGGACCTCTAGGACTTTCCAATAGGGTAGCTCCCAAAATATAGATTTCTTTTTCCACATGGGTGCATGTCCGACATCGTCCTTCGGAACATATTTTCTACCAGGACCCTTTCCAAAGATTACTTTTAAATCCTTCACCATGTCAAATACATCATCACCAGTAAGGCGGATAGGCTTACACCGGTTGTCTGCCTCACCATTGAAATGCTTACCTTTCTTTCTTAGGATGTGCGAGGGCAGAAGAAAACGATGATTCCCCGGATACACATTCTTCTTACATTTATCCAAATATATACTTTCAGTATCGTTTAAACAGTGTGTGCATGCATTGTATCCCTTGTTTATCTGTCCTGAAATGTTACTAAGAACATGTCAATCATTGATTGTTATGAACAACAACGCTCGTAGGTCAAATTCCTCCTACTTGTTCTCATCCCACACACGTACACCTTGTTCGTGCCACAACTGTAAGAGTTCTTCAACTAATGGCCTTAGGTACACATCAATTTCGTTGCCGGGTTGCTTCGGACCTTGGATGAGCACTAGCATCATAATAAACTTCCGCTTCATGCACAACCAAGGAGGAAGGTTATAAATACACAGAGTCACAGGCCAGGTGCTATGACTGCAGCTCTGCTCCCCAAAAGGATTCATGCCATCTGTACTTAGACCAAACCATAAGTTCCTCGCATCACCTGCAAAGTCCGGAAACTCTCTCTCGATTTTTCTCCACTGCGACCCATCAGCGGGGTGTCTCAACATCTCGTCTTTCTTACGGTCTTTCATGTGCCATCGCAACAACTTGGCATGCTCTTTGTTCCTGAATAAACGTTTCAACCATGGTATTATAGGAGCATACCACATCACCTTGGCAGGAATCCTCTTCATGCGGCGCTCGCCCTCAACATCACCAGGGTCATCTCGTCTTATCTTATACCGCAATGCAGTCCATACTGGGCATGCATCCAAATTCTCGTACTCGCCGCGGTAGAGGATGCAGTCGTTAATGCATGCATGTATCTTCTGCACCTCTAATCCTAGAGGGCAGACAACCTTCTTTGCTTCGTAGGTACTGGCGGGCAGTTAGTTATCCTTTGGAAGCAACTTCTTCATTATTCTCAGCAACTTTTCAAATCGTTTGTCAGTCACACCGTTCTCTGCCTTCCATTGCAGAATTCCAGTGTGCTACCCAGTTTTTTGTGCCCATCTTCACAATTTGGGTACAACAATTTTTTGTGATCCTCTAACATCTTCTTGAACTTCAACCTCTCCCTTTCAGTTACGCATTCTTCCTGGGCATCAGCAATGGCCCGACTAAGATCATCATCGGGCAGATCTGATGCCCGTTCTTCATCTTTTTCTTCATCAATGTCTTCTATTGTAGTACCATCGTATTCAGGGTAGTCGTTGCCATTCTCTTCTTCTTTGTTGTCTTCCATCATAACCCCTCTTTCTCCGTGCTTGGTCCAACAATTATAGCCGGTCATGAAACCGGACCAAAATAGGTGGCTGTGAAGGACTCTTGAGGAAGAGTATTCTTTATGATTCCGACAGACACCACATGGACAAGACATAAAACCACTCCGCTTGTTTGCCTCGGCCATAAGAAGAAAAGAATACACGCCTTTAATGAACTCGTTAGAGAGTCGGTCAGCGTACATCCACCGGCTCATCTGCAATATATAATTAATTAAGTACATCAAACATAATCATAATTAATTAGTACTAATCTAAAACCAGCAACCGGGACTAAAGATATGATGAACCTTTAGTCCTGGTTGGAGGCACCAACCGGGACTAAATGTGGATGTGGAGACAACATGTCGACACTATGTCCTCAGTGGGCAGCACTAAGCCAGTAAATTAAATGCCGACACTATTTTGGATGCGTGGCAGCACTATGCCAGCGTGAGTGTGTCGACATTATGTCATCAGTGCCCGACACTATGTTGTGCTGCTTAATCTATAAATAGGTATGTATTCTTGTGAAGAACTGCAAGATGGTGTGTGAGACCAGGGACACCACTACGGCGGAGCTTCTCGAAGATGTCTTAGGACCTCGTCCTTAGACATCTTCGAGGAGCTCGCCGTAGAGGCACTCTCTAATATGTGAAATTAGTTAGCTCCACCAGCATACTGATTTAGCTAGAGAAGATATAAACCGAAAGATGGTATGGGAGAGCAGGGACACCACTACGGCAGAGCTTCTTGAAGATGTCTTAGGATCCCGTCCTCAGACATCTTCGAGGAGCTCGCCATAGAGGCACTCCCTAATATGTGAATTGTGATGTCTTCTTATCAAGCTTTTATGAATTAACCCTATCTTTGTTACAAATTTTTCAGTTTGTTGAACGCAGGTAGACGAAGAAGGATATTTTGCCCAGCTAGTTAGTTAGAATGATGAACTCACGCATGTGTGTTCTTCTAAAATCAATTTTCGAGACTCTATGTGCCAAAACAAGATATATATTGATAGAATCCACATATTGTGATATTTACCTTAGAGTGTCTTACATTAATACAAGATAGATAGAATCTAAACATCGATATCATGCTATCACTGCAAAAATTACTACCAAACTAAATCCACAAATCCATCTATAAGATAGAGCATGAAATGAGCTAATATAGCAATGAGAGTTCAAAGGATGAAGTTGCTCACCTTTTAGAACCTTTGGATAGACGGGGCACCACAAAATCTAGATAAATCTTGAGGAAAAAAAGGCATGAACTCGAGCTTGAAGCAAGAAAGAGAGGGAGAGAGGAGAGCCACCAGCTTGAATGGTGGCTCGGGCAGGGGAAGAAGATATAACCAGACCTTTAGCCCCGGTTCGTGTCTAGAACCGGGACTAAAGGGTCTGATGCCCGACCCGGCCTGCCTGAAACCCTTTAGCCCCGGTTTATTACACGACCCGGGGCTAAAGGTCCCGTTCGAATCGGGGCTAGTGTCTGCCACCCCCCTAGGGCCAGTTCTAGCCGTTGGACCAGGGCATTAGTCCCAATTTGTAGCAAAACCGGGGCTAATACCCCTGAACCAAAGGTCTATTTTCTACTAGTGAATGGAGAGGCAGTGGGCCAAGTGCAGCATCCCTTTGTTACAGGCGAAGCAGATTGTAGTGGACTAGGCCAGTAGAACACCCAACGAATAATAAGCATCATGGGCCGATAGGTTGGTAGAACTGAGGAACACATCCAATGACACTAGTGGATCCTTATGTGGTCTGTTTAGAGGAACAGACATGCAATGACGCTAGGTGGATCCATATGTGGTTTATGGAAGTAAAAGACATGCAATGACACTTCTAGATCCTTATGTGGTTCATGAAAAGAACAGACATGCAGTGAAACTAGGTGTGGTTCATGAATAGAACAGACATGCACTAACATTTGGTGTGGTTCATGAAAAGAACAGACATGCAATGACACTAGTGGGCCCATCGTTATGTTGTTCATGAAAAGAACAGACATGCAATGACACTGGGAGATCCTTATGTGCTTTGTTTAGAAGAACACACATGCAATGACACTGGGTGTGGATCATGAAAAGAACACACACGCAATGACACTGGTGGATCCTTATGTGGTTTGTTTAGAGCAACACGCATGCAATGACACCGGTGGATCCACGTGTGGTTCATGAGAAGAACACACATCCAATTACTCTGGTATATCCTTATGTGGTTCATGAAAAGAACAGACATGCAGTGAAACTGGGCGTGGTTCATGAAAAGAATAGACATGCACTGACACTAGGAGTGGTTCATGAAAAGAACAGACAGGCAATGACCCTGGTGGATCCTTATGTGGTTTATGGAAGGAACAAACATGCAATCACACTAGGTGGATCCGTATGAGGTTTATGGAAGTAACACCCATGCAATGACACTGGGTGTGGTTAATGAAAAGAACAGACATGCATTGACATTGGTAGATCCTTATGTGGATCATGAAAAGAACATACATGCACTGACACAGGTGGATCCTTATGTGGTTTCTTTAGAGGAACAAACATGCAATGCCTCTAGCCGTGGTTCATGAAAAGAACAGACATGCAATGACACCGGGTGTGGTTCCTGAAAAGAACAGACATGCAATGACTTATGCGGTTTGTTTAGAAGAACACACATGCAATGACACTGGGTGTGGTGCATGAAAAGAAGAGATAGGCAATGACACTGGTGGATCCTTATGTGGTTTGTTTAGAAGAACACACATGCAATGACACTATGTGTGGTTCATGAAAAGAACAGACACGCAATGACACTTGTGGATCCTTATGTGGTTTGTTTAGAGGAACAGACATGCAATCACACAAGGTGGATCCATATGTGATTTATGGAAGTAAAAGACATGCAATGACTCTAGCTATGATTCATGAAAAGAACAGACATGCAATGACACTGGTGGATCCTTATGTGGCTCATGAAAAGAACAGACAGGCAATGACACTGGTGGATCCTTAGTGTGGTTTGTTTAGAAGAACACACAGTGCAATGACACTAGGGTGTGGTTCATGAGAAGAACACACATCCAATGACACTGGTAGATCCTTATGTGGTCTGTTTAGAGGAACAGACATGCAATGACACTAGGTGGATCCACATGTGGTTTATGGAAGTAAAAGACATGCAATGACACTGGTAGATCCTTAACTAGTTCATGAAAAGAACAGACATGCGGTGAAACTGGGTGTGGTTCATGAATAGAACAAACATACACTGACACTGGGTGTGGTTCATGAAAAGAACAGACATGCAATGACACTGGTGGGCCCATCCTTATGTTGTTCTTGAAAAGAACAGACATGCAATGACACTGGGAGATCCTTATGTGGTTTGTTTAGAAGAACACACATGCAATGACACTGGGTGTGGTTCATGAAAAGAACACACATGCAATGACACTGGTGGATCCTTATGTGGTTTGTTTAGAGAAACACGCATGCAATGACACCGGTGGATCCACGTGTGGTTCATGAGAAGAACACACATCCAATGACTCTGGTAGATCCTTATGTGGTTCATGAAAAGAACAGACATGCAGTGAAACTGGGCATGGTTCATGAAAAGAATAGACATGCACTGACACTAGGAGTGGTTCATAAAAAGAACAGACATGCAATGACACTGGTGGATCCTTATGTGGTTTATGGAAGGAACAAACATGCAATCACACTAGGTGGATCCATATGTGGTTTATGGAAGTAACACCCATGCAATGACACTGGGTGTGGTTAATGAATAGAACAGACATGCATTGACACTGGTAGATCCTTATGTGGTTCATGAAAAGAACAGACATGCACTTACACTGGTGGTTCCTTATGTGGTTTCTTTAGAGGAACAAACATGCAATGACTCTAGCCGTGGTTCATGAAAAGAACGGACACGCAATGACACAGGTGGATCCTTATGTGGTTTGTTTAGAGGAACAGACATGCAATCACACTAGGTGGATCCATATGTGGTTTATGGAAGTAAAAGACATGCAATGACTCTAGCTATGATTCATGAAAAGAACATACATGCAATGACACTGGTGGATCCTTATGTGGTTCATGAAAAGAACAGACAGGCAATGACACTGGTGGATCCTTATATGGTTTGTTTAGAAGAACACACATGCAATGACACTGGGTGTGGTTCATGAGAAGAACACACATCCAATGACACTAGTGGATCCTTATGTGGTTTGTTTAGAGGAGCAGACATGCAATGACACTAGGTGGATCCACATGTGGTTTATGGAAGTAAAATACATGCAATGACACTGGTAGATCCTTATGTGGTTCATGAAAAGAACAGACATGCATTGAAACTGGGTGTGGTTCATGAATAGAACAGACATGCACTGATACTGGGTGTGGTTCATGAAAAAACAGACATGCAATGACACTAGTGGGCCCATCCATATGTGGTTCATGAAAAGAAAAGACATGCAATGACACTGGTGGATCCTTATGTGGTTTGTTTAGAAGAACACACATGCAATGACACTTGGTGTGGTTCATGAAAAGAACACACACGCAATGACACTGGTGGATCCTTATGTGGTTTGTTTAGAACAACACACATGCAATGACACTAGGTGTGGTTCATGAAAAGAACAGACACGCAATGACACTGGTGGATCCTTATGTGGCTTGTTTAGATGAACATACATGCAATCACACTAGGTGGATCCATGTGTGGTTTATGAGAATAACACACATCCAATGAACTCTAGTGGATCTTCTTGGCATAATTTGATGTATTCCACGATGTATTTCACTGTACAAGACAGTTTCCATTTTTATACTACTCAGTTTTGCCCTTGGTTTTATGTGGTACTACTTAGTTTTGCCCACCCCCCTCTCTATCTTTCGTAGAAGCCCAAAACTGTGCTCACCATGTCTGCTACTCCCTGATTGGTTATCACTGTTGTCACGCGGATCGTGCACACCAACCGTTGATTCTGTGCGATCCAACGATGATCGTTGCACACCTCGTGCCGTTCACAGTACAGCGTGAGACAACACAGACGTCTCCCTCCACGAGACTTCTACAGGAAGGAACACGATGCCGTCCATGGAAAAAGTCGTCGAGCGGTCATGTCAAGTTTAATCAAGTCTGAAAAGCCTACTACTGCTACTACAACTCATGCACAGGGCAACGGGGTCATCGAGTGCACGGTTGTCGACGGGATGCTGCAATTTAATGCCACTTGATTTTAATCAGACATATCCCATTTATACGCAGCGCTCTCAATGTCACTTCCAACTGGGCCCTAACGCTAGTAAATTCCATGAGTCAAGGCCCCCCCCCTCGAGTAGATCTAACGTTGCTAGAAATTAGTATCGCGCCACTTGCATGCAGTGGAATCGAGGTCTGCCATGAGCGTGTTTTCAATTTAGCTCTAAAGTGGAGATCGTGGCTGTTTCAAAAAAAAGGGAACCAAAAAAAGGGTGGAGATCATGGTAGCCCCCCCGCCCCCGCACACCAGACATGTCCATTCAAGGACTACGAACGGTACGGTGTTTATGACCCCCCTCGACCTTCTTCTTCCATGAGCTCGTGTCATTTCCCCCAGTCCGTCTAGTCCCAAGACCCCAGTCTACACCTGTCGCGCGTGTCGAATCTCCCTCGTTTGCACTACCTCCTTCCCTTGGTGCGCCATGAAGCGTACGCGTGGAGAAGATCCGGAGGTGAAGCCAGTTGAAGGCGAAGCAGCAGATGGCTCGGTCATCGCCAAGAAGATAGATGCGTCTTCTCCAGGCATGAACGCTGCTCGTCGCCGCGCCGTCGAGGGTGCGAACTCATCCTTCCAGCCAGTAGCCATCGCCGCCGAGTAGCAGGTGGTAGCCGTCGCCGCCGAAAAGCAGGTGGTAGCCATCGCCGCCGAGCAGCCGGTAATAGCCATCGCCGCTGAGCAGCAGGTGGCCGACAACGTCGTGGCCGACAATGTCGTGGTGCCAGCGGCAGATCTGGATGGGGGGCAGGCGGCAGGCAGAGGCAATCCGGTGATCTACATCGACGACCCCATCGTTGTTCAAGAAATCTTCGACGCAATCGCGGAGAATGGTGAGTTCGAGGAGGAGGTCCCTAATGAGGAGTCTGAGGTACTACATTGCTAGCTTCTCTAGTCGCAGCCACAGTTTTCACTGTTCATACATAGGATTTGCTCAATCGTGTACATATTCTTTTGCTCTTGAAATAGGGTAGAATATATATGATTCGATCGGTTGATTGATGCATTTGCCATCTAGTCACAAAACCCCAATCCGTCTAGTCACAAAACCCCAATCTGCTCATCTGCCATCTAGTTGAGTTTGCTAGTTGAGTGTTGATTTGTATTGTTTCAGATCTATGAATGCGTTGTATGATGCATTTGTATATCCCTAAATATTGTTTGGTACGATTACATTTCAATTTCTTATTGTGGCCAATGATTCAAATTTGCCGCAAAGAGAGCCAGACACATTGGTGTCAATTTTTTACAGGGATGAGTGGGTGAACCTGGGGCCATGTACAAGATCAATATAAGCTGTGCAATTGTTACTTGGTTCGCTTACGCCATCTCTGTAGAAACTTATGAGGCTGCAATCTTTATTCTACATTCATAGAACTATGATATTTGAATTATATATTCCATGCATTCATAGTGTACAAGAATTACATTTTAGTTTGTCACCGAGGCGATGATTGAAATTTGCCCCAAAAGAGTTCAAGGGGAGACACGTATGACGGTGTCGTGTTTTAGGGATGGGTTGGTGAACCTGAGGCAGCAATGCACACAAACAATATAGGTTGTGATGTTGGTACTTTGGTTCCCCAACTCCATCTCTGAAACAAATTATGAGGCCCTTGATTTATTCTCATATGGAACTACATATATGATCCTTGAATTGTTTCTGATATTTTAATGATTGGTATGATGCATATGTATATGAATGGTTTTGATCATAAGTATTTTTAACATGCACTTGAAGATTAATTGTTTGGTTTTTTATTTATAATTACAATATTTAGGCTTGTTTTTGTACCTGACTATGTATATCCCTGAATAATGTTTTGTACGATTACATTTCAATTTCTTATTGTGGCCAATGATTCAAATTTGCCCCAAAAGAGAGGCAGACACATTGGTGTCAGATTTTTCAGGGACGAGTTAGTGAACCTGGGGCGATATACAACAACAATATAGGTTGTGCAATTGTTACTTGGTTCACTCACGTCGTCCCTGAATAAACTTATGAGGCTGCAATCTTTATTCTACATTCATAGAACTATGATATTCGAATTAGCTATTCCATGCATTCATAGTGTATAAGAATTACATTTTAGTTTGTCACCAAGGCCGATGATTGAAATTATCCCCAAAAGAGTTCAAGGGTAGACACGTATGATGGTGTTCTGTTTTAGGGATGGGTTGGTGAACCTGAGGCAGCAATGCACACAAACAATATAGGTTGTGCTGTTGGTACTTTGGTTCACCAACTCCATCTCTGAAACAAATTATGAGGCCCTAGATTTATTCTCATATGGAACTACATATATGATCCTTGAATTGTTTCTGATCTTTTAATGATTGGTATGATGCATATGTATATGAATGGTTTTGATCATAAGTATTTTTAACATGCACCTGAAGATTAATTGTTTGGTTTTTTATTTATAATTACAATATTAAGGCTTGTTTTTGTACCTGACTATGTATATCCCTGAATAATGTTTTGTACGATTACATTTCAATTCCTTATTGTGGCCAATGATTCAAATTTGTCCCAAAAGAGAGGCAGACACATTGGTGTCAGATTTTTTCAGGATGAGTTAGTGAACCTGGGGCGATGTACAACAACATTACAGGTTGTGCAATTGTTACTTGGTTAGCTGACTCCATCCCTGAAGAAACTTATGAGGCCGCAATCTGATGCAATTATTTGTCATTGTGTTGAGATGAAATGATATATGAACCGATCAAACTATTGCTGAGATGCTTTATCTTTGATATCCACGGATATATTGTCTTACATATACATGTTGTCAATTCTTGAATTGTAATACAATTCAATCATATGTATGAGTTCTAAGTTATGTTCTTAAAAATCAACAGGAGGATGATGATGAAGTGGACGATAGCAAGGAATCCAGGGACAACAAGAGCCGCTACGTGCTGAGGCGGTTATGGTGTGGGCTAATCCGTTTCCACCATAGGGGGGACTGTTTTGCCCATTCTGTGGCAGAGCAATCAACGTGGACCTCGACAGCATGATCCAGCACGCGGAGGGCGTTGGCAGAGGCGGAGGCAGGCATAAGGCGATTACCTTGGCGCGGCACGCAGCCTACGGCAAATTCCTCCGGGAGTATGTTAGGACTGGCCTGTATCTCATCGACTAGGCTGTCGCTGCCTCCTACTGATAAACCCCTGCCCTGTTAGGCGTCTCCGTGTCCCGGCCTCCTGCTGCAGCCCCTGCTTTTATTTTGTTCTAGTTAATTATTACCTGTGTGTGGCATGTAAGACAATATATCCGTGGTGTCTCTAGTGAACCTTATATATTAATATACTCCATTATATGGAGTGCCTTAAAGTTTCTAGTGTTCAATTATATTTACTGATCATGCTCATGCACACTAAAAAATATTTCTAGTGCTCGATTATATTAAAATTGTCAAGAAATACATCAACAAGTTAAATTGGTCGAAATTTTGTATTGAAGTAACTAAATGTATCACACACATAATAAACTATAAACTAAAATATAGTTCAAACACATAATGTATCACCACCACTTGTTGTCGTCCTTGACTTGCTTCCCCTTCAGCCGCTTGATGTCGCCACCGTCCCAAGATCCCTGCTCGTCCTGAAACCGCTTTCTGTCCTCCTCGCGCTTCTTCTCCTGGGCTAGCTTGCAACCAGGGCATAGCTCTCTCGCGAAAAACCCCGCCTTAACCATCCCATCTTTCATGGTAATGAGCTTACTGTACAACTCATACGCCATGTAGGCGTCTCTGGCTGCATACTCGAGGCGCACCTGGCTCATCGGCTTCCACTCCCAGTTGTCATGATCAAGTCGCTTCAATTTCTTCAGTTTTTCATAGGATTTATCGATGATTTCCGCTCCCAGATCACCCATGCCATCCTTCGCTGGGTATGATTTGATCTTGTACAGATTTTGGATGTCGATGTGGTGCCTCTCTGGGATTTTTATCAACGCACGAGAAAGCATAATTGTGTCATTTGTGATATCCACGCTAGTGAAAGTTATCCCTTTCCTACACAAGAACTCGACCAGAGCCGGACAATGCATCTCAGTTGGTTTACTCCTGCACTTAGATGGTTCTAGGGATGTAAGGGAACAAGGGATGCAGAAGTGGTGATCTCAAATTTAAATTTCACATACCTGTAGAAGTGGTAAACGAGGACCTCCTCATGTATGGCGATTTGCACGACAGCGATCTCTTGTGGAGGATTTTTCCGCTTATTTGCACGGGTGTACTCCAAGTCTAGCCCTACAAACTTGTGCTTCTCTTTCTCAAGCAATTGCTCAAACCTGGCGAGAGTTGTCTCCACAGTCGCTTCATCATTTGTGTACACCACTGTCAAAGTCGTGGTGCCATGGGCAGGGACCAAGTGGGTCTCTGTTGTGCGTTTCCCATCATCCATGCCTGCAAGGAAATGGGTGCAAGGAACTGCCTTCGAGAGGAAGAAGAAGATGAACCGACGGTTCCAGAACAGAGGAAAAAGAAGCGCCCAGGAAAAACTGCAGAGGAATGACTGCAGAAGAAACGTGGTAACTGCAACTTTCGGTTCAAGAACTCACCGTGGTTACGTGGAGATCGTGGCAGTGCCGCCGGTTCAACAAGTGGGGCCAGTTCCTGCGAGAATATGAAATTAGCTGTGCATTTTTCTATGCGAGAAATTGAGAGAAGTTATTTATATTTTGTCTTTCATAATTAAACACAATGAAGTTGGTACAGCACAAGAGATTTGAACAAAAGAGATTTGCTAGTTTAACATACAACAACACTTACATGCCCAACATGGCAGAACTTAGAGAGCCCCAGAACTTGAGCTACCACAGAGACCTCGGCAGAGGTGGCAGAATTGGTGCGGGTGCTACCACGGCGACGGCGAGCTCGGATTCTAGAGGAGGAAAACAGAACCGAGCATGGTCGACAAGGTGATAGATCTCACCGGGAACCAATTCTCGTCCCCGACCGTGCCATGGGTGCGTCCACGGTGAGGGCGAGCTCCGACTCGGGATGGGGAGGAGAGCGGGGTCGAGCAGCTTCGTCACTTCCCAGCTCTGCGCCATGGCCGCGACCACAGATTTCCGCCCCAGGGAAGAAGACGAGTAATGGAGGCACCAACGCTGCAAGCCTACAGGGAGGAGAGCTGGGCCTAGCAGGTTCGTCCACGTCCCAGCTCCGCGCCATGGCTGCGATGCCCCACAGATTGCCACTCCAGGAAAGAAGAAGACGCGTAATGGATGCAGGCGCCAACTTTGTAAGCCTAATTGACACCTAAGCGACGGGAGCAACAGGAGCGACATAACGACGAGAACTGACAGGGGGCCCAACTTAACGGCCGTTAGCCTGATTTTTTATATTGAAACATAAAGTTGAATCCGTGCCAAAAAAGACCCTCTGAGTATTTGGCACGCCAACTATAGTCATCGCGGATGATATCAGGGAACTCGAGTACCGCGTTGCCTGGACACCCCAACTTTCGGGCCGCAAAATGATATTCTCTGAAACAAGCACCTAAGCAATGGCATGAGAAGTTTGACAGAACTCTACTTTCTGTTGGCTTTGTCATTAATGAGGCTGATAGGTGTGTGTACTATCGCCATGGTGGGGGTGATAGCGTTATATTATGTTTGTACGTGGATGGTATTCTGATATTTGGTACAAACATGGATGTGATAAATGAAGTCAAGTCTTTCCTGTCAAAGAGCTTTGATATGAAAGTTCTAGGAGAGCCTGATGTGATTCTGAACATCAAGCTTATTAAGAACGAGAATGGGATTACTTTAACGCAATCTCATTATGTTGAGAAGGTCTTGAGCCGTTTTGGCTTTATTGATGGCAAGACTTCTCCAACACCTTATGATCCCAGTTTGACATTGCGAAAGAATAAGAAGGAACCAACAGACCAGTTGAAATATTCACAAATTGTTGGTTCTCTCATGTACTTAGCAAGTGCTACAAGACCCGATATCTCTTTTGCTATGAGAAAGTTGAGTAGGTTCATGTCTAACCTGGGTATTGATCATTGGCATGCACTTGAAAGGGTCATGCGCTATCTATGTGGTACAATGAGCTATGAGATTCACTATTCAGGGCACCCTGCTGTGCTTGAAGGATATAGTGATTCGAACTGGATCTCTGACGTTGATGAACTCTATGCCACGAGTGGGTATGTGTTTACCCTTGGAGGTGGCGCAGTCTCATGGAGATCTCGTAGACAGACCATATTGACGAGGTCAACTATGGAAGCAGAACTTAATGCTTTAGACACAACCACTGTTGAGTCAGAATGGCTGCGTGAACTCTTGATGGACTTGACTGTGGTTGAAAAACCTGTGTCGGCAATCCTTTTGAATTGTGACAACCAAACTGTTATTGTCAAAGTAAACAATTCTAAGGATAACGCTAAGTCATCAAGACACATCAAGAGACGTTTGAAATCTATCAGGAAATTGAGAAACTCCGGAGTAATAACTGTTACATATATTCAAACAGATAAAAACCTAGCAGATCCCTTTACAAAGGGACTGTCATGAATTTCGATAGAAAATGCATCGAGAGAGATGGGGTTGAGACCCATGGATGTCACACCATAGTGGTAACCCAACCTATGTGATCGGAGATCCCGTGAATTGGGATCTGGGAAGAACAAGCTAGTGGTTTGACTGAGGAGAGAATTTTGTAACCCTCTCTATGTGAAGATGCATGACTCTCAAAATCTATAAGGCAGGTTGGCAACATGCCTTAATGTGTTTCTGTTGGCTATAACTAAGCAAAGATGCCGTCCTACAGGGCATTCTTGAAACAACACACATATATGAGCTCGACTGTAAACGTCGCGGTCTATAAGACTTGGGTGGTCTCTAGTAAACTCATGAAGAGACCAGGTAGTATGACGCATATGCTCCAACCCGCGGGGTAGGCTACTGGCAGCCAGGTACTATTTATGATTTTGAGTGAAATCTATTGGCACCAAACTTTCAATTCAAGGTTCGTCCATTGTTCAAATTGCTGATAGACATAGTTCAAGATTCTAGGCGGATGTTCAACTTAACAGTCTCTGCTGAAACACTAGTATATAAACAAGTAGCGAGGATTGGCAAATCTTCAAATGGGCATTTGAGATCTGGTGGGGGATTGTTAGAAATAATAGGCTAATCTATTTAAGCCCATATGTGATTTCAGTTTTTCCCTAAATCTCAAAGCCCATGTCTATAGAAGACCATGTGTGATTTAGCCCAATTTGGTGGCAGCTCACATGTGAGTGGAGTGGGAGCTAAAGTTTAGTCCAACATGGAAAGTTGGAGGAGAGTTACACCACCTTATAAGGTGGAGTGGTTCACCACTTAGTAAAGTGAGTGAGAAGGGGAGAACTACACGCGCGCTCCTCCTCCGACGGCACCGCCTCTCGCCCGCCCGCCCGCTCGTCTCGCCACAACGGACGCGTGCGCCGCGTGTTGCGGGAATCTCGCCGAGCCGAGCTTTATTTTGCTGCTTGGGAAAACTTGTGCGGTTTTGACAGATGTATCAACAGTCAGCCTATTCGGGTCGCTCCCGGATCGTGGGCTATCTGTAACCGACCCGAACGTGTGCAACATGGGCTTGGTCCACGACGTTCCCTATGCGGGATTCCCGAGCCGCTCTAATAAACGCCAGTGCAGCTTCCACCACGACACACCGAAAACCGATCTAGGGTTTTGCCTCCTCTATGCCTTGCGCCGCCACCGTAGTCTACTCCATCCCGCTTGCCGGCGTGCACCGACGAATGGGAGAGCGGGTCTCCAGAACCACTCGCCTTTGCGATCCTCTACGGGAGAGGGCGAATAAGGTTTTTGGGAAGCGCTCTGCACGAGTGCTCGAGTTCTTCATCACGGGTCGTCTTCCATCCAAGTCGGGTGGTGCTGCGTATCGTCGTCTTCGCCGCCGTCTGCTTCGATTAATCTTCCCAAGGTTACTGCTGCGACTACTGCAATCGAACGGTACGTGCGGCATGCTGTTGTCTGATTATTCAGCATGTTCTGCGAGTACATGTTTAGCTGTAGCCTGTTTCCGTTCATCTTGTTGTTTAGTACGTCTAGTATGTTCAAGTTACATGTGCTAGTAGCTAGTATTGTCATGTTTAATATTCTGGAATTAATCATGGAAATTGTGCCTAATTATCCAACAATGATGACTACATAAAATTGAAGAAAGATGTCACCGGTAAGCTCGGCTTCATTTATCATCAGAAATGTACCACGGCTATTTTGCATGCTTTCTTATGGTGTAGCCTATGATCTTGTTGACGAGTATATGCGCATGGGTGAGTCCACCTGCCTAGACTCAATGTACAAGTTCCGGAAAGCAGTGATGGAGGTGTTTGGTACAGAATTATTGAGACCACCCAATATTGCCGACACTGCACAAGTGTTGGCATTTAATGATGCCAGAGGTTTTCTAGGTATGATTGGAAGCATAGATTGCATGCACTGAGAGTGTAAGAACTATCCATTTGCATTTCCGAGGTAATATAAAGGACATAATGGAGGGGCACGATCATATTTGAGGCTGTTGCGTCACATGATATTTCGATTTAGCACTCGTTCTTTGGCATGACTAGTTCTCACAGTGACATCATTGTCATTCAGAGGTCTCTTGTGCTTTCTAGGCTTGCGAAAGGCAATACTCCCACAGTCAACTATGTGGTCAATGGCCACCCACAAGGAATAGTATCTAGCATACGTTATCTATGCCAGGTGGTATACGTTTGTGAATACCATCCGCAAGACGACATAAGAGAAACATGAGAGGTTTGCAGAGGAGAAAGAGAGTGTGAGAAAGGATGTGGGGAGGTCATTTGGCGTGGTCCAATCACGTTGGGCTATTGTGCGACATCCTGCTAGAACATGGAGCAAGGAACAAATGCGGGAGGTTATGACTGATTGTGTGATCATGCACAACATGAATATGAGCGCGATAACCAGATATATGACCAATGGAGTATTAAGGGTGAATATCCTAGTCCACCACGATCATTTTCTACAAGTGCATCATGCGATCCGTGATCGGGCAACTCATAACAATCTCAGAAATGATTTGGTTGACCATATGTGAGAATTTGTGGGGAACCACTAGTCCTCTACCTCGATATATATTTTTATTTAGTTTTATTTAATTTCATTGTTTAAACTATGATGTTTAATTTTAATTTTGAACTATTTGTAATCTCACTACAAAAATACCCATGTTTCTAGCACTTTTTGGGGGCTGCACAAGCAAAAGGTACCTCGAAAAGTTGGTTAGCCGGTGGATGAGCTACCACGACACCATTTTATTGCGGTGCCCGAGTATACGCCGTGGCACACTCGATATCGGCACATATTAGTGTCGTGCTAGGGGCATGTGAGAGCAACGTTTCTTAATGTCGCTATTCATCGAAGGAGGCATTCTGTATTGCGTCGTGCATTGCAAACTACCTGAATAGTGGGTCTTAATTGTAGAATAGTCAACCTTGTCAATGTTCCATGTTTAGACACGTCTCGCTAACATGTGTGACCCACCACCGGTGAGATGTTTCGCTGGCCACTATTTTATACACCGCCAATAGTACGCACTTATCCCCGAGATCCACCCACCACTCATCCTCTCCAACCCACCTCCAATCATATCTCGCTCGCTCGCCCGTCGATCAAATCTGGTCGGTCGGCGCCATCGATCAACCGATGGTGGCGTAGGTGACACACCTTACTAGATTAGATGCGATGAATAACGAACGTGAGTGGGGCGGTGGCATCGTATGTTATCTTCATCAAAGGTTCATTTTATTATAAATTTGTTTTTCCGATACGATCTCTTGATCATGTTGTGGTATGTTTTACGGTCTCAGGGCGGCAAGGTGCAGAGATGGATCGAGAGTGACAATTGTCAGTTGGAACAACATCGATGAGAAGTAACATCGCCGTTGCGACTGTGACATGTTCCCTTGTCGGCTAGTAGCATACGAGGGCATAGATACCGACTGCATGTTCATGGGATGTCACTGCAAATCCCCGAGATGCACCTTCATGGAGTGGGTTGATAAAACGCACATGCAGGAGCTTTCTTGTGCGCTCTTGACCGAGGAGAAAAAAATCAAAGTGTCAAACAAGGAGATCGAGTAGTCAATTAAATCGAAGTGCTCGTCTTTGGTTGATGAGCTGCAGCCGATATGGGAACAACTCGATGCCCTTGCTCATGCTGATCATTAATTTATGGTTATTAACTGATGGAGTAAGAACATACAATATGTATGTCGGTGTGCTTTGTTATTTGAACTTGTTTGCTTGTTGTATTTGCTCTCCATCATCGATGTAATTTCGTTGATTTCTTCAAATAAGTAATATATTCTGGACTATGTTAGTTATCTCGAAGTATACCCGTTAAGTATTATAAAATTACTGTCATTACTACCAATAGATCTTTGAGCAATTGCGGTCCATATAGCTCGGCCGCACTTGCTCAAAGGGCACATGGAATTTTCTATATAAAACAGGAACCCTAACCTCCACTCACCACTCCTCTCCCTCACGTCACCGCACTCCCCACTCCCTGGTGTCCCAGATATACACAAGTAGAACTAAAACATACACCTCAACACTCACATAGTTAGTGACTTAGATATCCACGATTAAAATCAACCATACATCTCAACACTCTCTTTTCTAGTTTTTAGACAAACTCCACACTTTTTCATCTTTGGTTCACCAGTATTCTAGGTTTGTTCGTCAACCTTTTTATAAATCGCGTTTTGACTTGTTTTGCAGATTTTTGTCTCTTTCTCTCTGTTGTCCTTGACTATGTTCTTTCTCTTGAATCAGTCCACTCCTTTTCTCAGATCCGTGTCGTCAGCTTACCTAGCTCACCGACACCATCTAGATCCGAATATGGCGCTCAAAGATGGTGCTCAAAGATTGCGTTCGAAGATGGCGCTCAAAGATGATGCTCGAAGATGGCGTTCAAAGATGGATGGCGAGCAAAGATCCTTCACCCAGTCGCGATGCAAAAGTCTACTTAATAGACAGGCTCAATATGGACAAAGCTCATAAGTAGTCTTCTCCTAGCTAGGAGTTTTTCCTTTTTTATATATATTTCTGGATTAGGGTGCTAAATTGAGAGAAACTCAATAGGCTTCCTTCTCGTAAAAAATGTAATTAGCACCTTGATCCGTATGAAAGGGCTATTATAAGTGGTTGTAGTGTAATGTGGTGAATTTCAATGTTAATGAAATGTATTTGTATATTAATAAATGTTTAATACAATCCAAATGTAATGGAGAAGCTAATTTGTTACTCTTAATTGTTATTAACAGTTGTGCCGCTGAAAAGTGTACCAAACATGGTAGAGTAATACGTGTTACACAACACTAAATTTCCACCGTCTTCCGTTATGTATCGAGACAAATCTTCTATCGCGTCTAGATAGCGCTAACTCGGCGGATAATGATGTGCCGAGCAAAAAAAAGCGCCTTCTAATTTTTTTCATGACCAGTTATTCCTGACGGTATTTTTTTGCACGCCAGCGTGACCGCGACGACTAGACATGTGTCTCGGTATTTATAAACACCAGGACACCCGACCCGTCTTGTAGTGTGTGTAAAAATATGTGATATAGCCAAAATTGAGAAATATGGTCACTGGTGGGACAAATCAGGGGAACCTTGGGTGTATTGGTCTGGCCTGCGTGGACATAGGTCAGGCGACTGCCCTCCCCGATCCGCAAAGGGACCGATAGTCATTTTGTTGTCCGATTTTGTGGGCCATCGTTGGAGATGACTTATTCTTGACTAGTACTACCTCCATCTCAAGGCTTAAGGCATATAATTTTTTTCAAAAGTCAAACCAATTAAAGTTTGACCAAGTTTTTAGAAAAAATATATTAATATTTACACTATGTAATTCATACCCTTGCATACATCATGAAACATATGTTCACATGGTATCTATATAATATAATAGTTCTTAATAGATTTTTCTAAAAGTTTGGTCAAACTTTACATGGCTTGACTTTTCAAAATAATTATATGCCTTAAGCCTTGGGATGAAGGGAGTACTTGCCAGCGGATTGGGTAGACTCATGCTATTGCGGGTTGCAATGGAGTTCAATCACCAGTAGTTTTTCTACTTTTTATGCTTGGATCAATTTATATTGTAATAGCACATTTTTTTGTTACGGTGTTTCTGCATGCTGAGGTCTCCATGGAGTTTAGTCTTTTTTTTGCGAGAAAAAATTGGATCTATTCCATGAGTTCACAAATACAAGGCACACCAAACATAATAAAAGTTATATTGAGATACTTGGGTCACCTAACAACCACAACTGCCGAGCGAGCTGCCGACGTGCCGCTGTCGCCGCTCCCTTAATAGAGTCGGCATGTCGTTGTTGATGACAGTCGAGAAGTCTTCGTGCACGTGCCCCTAAGGACCAACGCCCCAGAGCTGAAATCGTCACCATTAAACCCTTGAATTGATCCGAATCTTCAAACACCAAACCTAGAACACGTAGACTGGACAAGATCGATCACTCCATAGAAGCAGCGACCAGACAAATCCCCGCCCTCCTCGGCACCACCGACGAGATCGCTGACGGCGGGGTGGAAGAGGAGACGATATATCTTATTCTTGTCTCGCACAACGCTGCTATCATAGTGTCGATGTCGGTTGGCCAAACTCTAACTTTAAGGAAAATCGATGCTTTGTTTGCTACGTAGAAGCAAAAGCATGTATTTTAAAAAGAGGACACTGTCAGCAGAAGACCAAGAGGCTGAAAATTTGGACCGAGCTATCGTGCGAATGTGCCCACGCGTGCGCTGCATGCGACGGTGCACTTGGCCGCACGATTCCGATCCGGTGGCGTTTGAAAAAACACAAAAAGCCCAGAAAAAATAAAAAATGCCACGAAAAAAGAAAAAATATCCTGGTAACTTATATCTGTACGTGCTCCGAGAGACTGGAGAGGGCACGTTTTCTCCTTGGATTTTGGGGAAAATTTTGCAACCTCCGGTGGACTCAATCCTTGCCTTTTTTTCAATCACAATTTGGAATTGTTTGTGTTTATATCTTTGTCGAGAATTATAATCATATCTGGGTACCGAAACTACTATAAATACCATACCTCGGGGCGGAAAGAAATACTAAAACCTAATAACTACACCGCGCCTCTACGTTCGATCTTGATCTTCCTTTACCAAGCCGGCAAGACCACCATGTCCCCCACCCTCAGGCCATGCTCTATTGGCGGCCTCGCTTCGCCCTCCGGCCACCTCCTAGCCAGCTGCCCGCCACGCAGCAACAACCTGTCGCTGCCGCCGGCGCGGGGCCTGGGCGGGCGTAGCAACCTGAAGCTCGCCAACCCCACGATGCGCCGCGGCCACGGGATCGTCAATGGCGCCGCCGACGGCCGTCAGGTCGCCGTCGACCAGGAGGATCCAGCAGAGATGGACTATGTGAGACACTTCAACTCTGCCTTGAGATCCTAGTGTCTGATTTCTCCTCTGCTTTTGAACGTTGTTAGATCGATACTTACCCAACGACCCCAAACTTAACCCCAATTGCACAACCGTGGGGGAGTATGGAATCCTTACACATAAAATCATGTGATTTTGTCTCAAGATTGATGTTATGCTCAACAGAACTTTTCTGTTCGTATGTGTCCCAAAATCATAACTAAGCTTTTCCGGGCCATCCAATGTTGCATCCAAGTGTTGTTCCAATGTATTGGTCGTGTCATCCCATTGTCATGTTCAACGACAATTATTGTTTCACGTTCCCTCAGTGCAAATCCAATATAGCAACACGACACAAGCATAGGCATGCAAATATTTCTTTTTTTCCCATGACGGTCAGTTAGCTAAGTTTGGATATTTCTAAATTCATCCAGATGTTGTCCCTCTCTAACACGAGGGGCCACGGTTTAGTGTCACACGAGGCTTATTCTTTTGTTTCATCCTGCTTTCATAATTCGCTTGATGTCATTTTTTCTTCATTGGTGAATTACTCTCTCATTCAGTAGCAAATTTCAGGAACTAAACCAAACTGTCTCGGAAACAGCATTGTTAAATTTTTTTTTAACTCTCCACACGGCCTCAACTCTGAGTCAATTTCACAAATGTACTATAGACAACATGTCCGCTCTATATATAAAGTGACAGAGTAAGACCGAAGACTGAACAATGAAGGACTCCTGAAGAAATATAAAGTTAAAATAAACAAATGTCCCATGCTGGACTTTATTATCTGATGTTTTTTTCTAGGTATTTTTCGTGTTGTTTTATGTTCTTGAAGCCCTTGTTTGTTTCTGTTTTTTTTGAAAGAAAGGCAAAAAACATGCCTTAATTCATTGATAGAGAAGAAAAGAGAGCCAAGGTTAGAGCTTACAAACCACCACAAAAAACGAAAGCCTACTCTCCCGACATTATGCGACCCAAATTCTTTGCCCCGGCAAGAACCCACGACTTAGCATGTAACTTAATCGAAATGAAAATTGTTTGTTTCTGTTTGTTTCTAAAAGGAGTTATGTGGAGTCAGCCCCGTCTCCAGAATTTGGGGGCCCCGGTGCGATTTATAAAACGAGGCCCTGATTTTTTGTTCAAACTCGATAACTAGTAAAATCAAAATCATGTTTACTAATTGTATAATTCAGAATGTGCTATTCCTTACAGTGTTCAAAAATATATCAAGATTCATTCTAAAAGAGTAAACATAACATTAAGGTAGCAAACGAACCTCATGTTCTACCAAAATCATCATCAGTGTGGTATTTTTTTCCTGAGACTGAGCAACTGCTTCTAATCTTTGTTTTTTTTCACCACTAGATTGACACTTTTCCCCTCATAATTTGTCCTGTTTTTATAGATGAATAAATTAATAAAATAATTTAATTTCAAACTTGAGACTTGAGAGAGAGGGGGAGCAGATCTTGGGAACATACTAGCTGTCGTAAGTGTCACTAAATAAATTGGATTATTCTGCTTCAAGTCCAAGTCGGCAATTCCTATCAATTGTGCAGCGTCCAGCCGTCCGAGTCCAAGACCTCCCGATCGATCTGGACTGTGGCGGGTTTCTGAAGCAGGCCAACAAGAAAGAGGATTAGAGATTAGAGAAGTCAGAACGGACAGTGCCAAGTAGCAGTAGCGCACGCCGGCCGGCGCGACGCGAGAGAGAGGGAGAAGCCGAGATTGACCTGGACAAGCATCGCGTGCGTGACGGCGTGAGGCGTGACTCGCGTCGATCGCGAATACAGGGCTATAGGCTATAGCGCCCTACGGGAGCGGATCGATCGATCCCCTATTGGGAGCCCAAGAGGCAACGACTCACACGACTCACGATCGGGAGCCATACTTGGGCAGTTGGGCTGGGGCTCACGTCTCACGAACAAGAAAAATAGAAAGGAATTGACGGGCTGACAACTAGGCGGCTGGAAATCGGGGGCCTTGGAAATCCGGGGGCCCTGTTCGGGCGATCACCTCGAACGCCCTCATCGACGGGTCTGCGTGGAGTGAAGGATAGAATTGGGGAGTTCTGTAACAAGATTTCTAATGACGGCATTCTGGTAGGCCTTGTTCCTGATATATTTTTCTTTACAGTGGGAAAAAGGAAAACTACTAAATATGACCTCATTGTTTTTCCCTTTATTTATTTTGTGAGAGTTGCAGTATAAAGAAAAACCGAATTTCGACGTCATCTTTGCACCGTTGCTGAAGATTCGGTGAAGATGGTTTCCATTATCATGGTAACCCCATTATTTCTTATATTCACATTCACACCTGCCGCATACTCATGTTAACATCAAGCAGTTCGCTCCTAAACAAGATGATGATATCTTCAATTTTCCTCTTTGAAATGATTCCAGGGCAAAAGCCAATTGGCACAATGCCTCAAGATGCACTTCTCACCACACTGATGACTCCAACAAAGAGAGAAAATCTGGTAACTGAGTTCTATTTATGGATTACATGGAAACATTGGCATGGTATATGTACTAACTAATTAACACCCCTTGCTACAAAAAACATAGGTCCTTCAGGTGCATTTGCGCACCTTTGTCAGTACAGATGAGGCCGCGTACCAGGACAAGGTCACTAAGGAAACTATTGTTTCCTTTCTCGGTGCTCTTGATGGTGTGGCGGCGATGAGCTACTTCATGGCTCGAGATACTCTAGCAAAATTCAGTGATGATAACATCATTTCACCGACTTGCGGTCGAAATATTAATATAGACAGAACCCGTCACAGGCATACGGTCAAAATGGACACCTTGAAACATGAACTCTGTACAGCTCCAGCGGATATATCGATGAAGGTAGGATCTATTTTCGTTTGGCCGAAAGCCTGAAAGTGCTAACATTCATTTGGTGTCACCCTAGCATTCCTTTGATGTCTCTTATATTTTTTGACTGTCACCCTAACATTCGTTTCGTGTCATGGCGCAGATTCTGTGGGGCACAATAAATAAGATGGTGCTAGAAACATGGTTCTTCGTTAACTCGATGACTGCTTGTCGCAGAAAAGTGCTTCGAGGCCTTACCCAAGGTAAGTAAATATGATTCTTCTTAGCGACTGTTTATGTATGCTTTGGTCGCTGTCGTCTCACCATGGTCTGTCTTGATGTTAACTTTACCTGATCTTGCATGCGGCAGGTACTACACAAGGCCGGCGGAAGCTTGATGACAAACCTTTCTCAGGCTTCACAGAGCAAGATGTTGAGGAGTTCTTTTTGGGACAATCCATGTGGTAGCTAGTTTGCCGATATGCAGTGGATATAGCTTCGTATAAGATTTAATACAGTTCTCATGCAATTATGTACGCAGACAATGGAACATCAATGAGGCATATTCATTTTCTTAATCTAAATTCCAAATATACAGCATACAGTTCAGACAAGACTTGGTAGAAAACAGCGGAAAAAAAATGTGTAACTGAAGCTAGTACTACTTTATCAGCACCAAGGAAAAAGAAGTAGCTTAGCTGACTAAATCCTATGAACTCCCAGTATTTTCCTGCAGCAAGTATGTTGTCCATGTATGCGTTGTTGACTCCACTTCCAGAAAAAAACATTGTGATTAATCTACACTGTAAACAGTCTACTAGCACAACCTACATTCTCCAAAATACAGAGCAATTATCATTCAGCATCACTTCCTCATGAAATATAAATGTTAAAAGGCCTCAATTTTGACCGTCATCATGGTACTAAGAGCAACTTTAATGGATGATGTATTTTAGGGAAGGCCAAAAAAGTTATAGGGCAGCCATTTTGGCGTTTCAGGGCACGGAGCAGGTTTTTGGTTTTCTAGTGTTGGATATATAAGTGATCTGCAGTTAATTACTGCTAATTGTGATCGATCTAAGTCAAATTAATTATGATTAAGGGGTTGTTTAATAACAGCCATTGGATTCCCTGATCAGGGGCATCTTGACCATCCATCTAAGGTGTTGGTTCCTCTAGTGCAAGTGCTATAAATAGGGGTCCTAGGGTTTGAGCTGAGATAAGCAGTTGTGCTCTCTTCTCTCTCACTCTCCCCTGCTCACTGATCAAAGCCAGCCCCCACAACACTAGGAAGAACCACTCACAACTAAATCAATCAAGATCCAGGTAAAGCAAACTAAGTGAAGACCATGGCTGGTGCTCCAGATCAAGGTACACACCAAGGTCCTTCTCTCTGTGGCTTATTTCTTGAGCTAGATGATCCTATGGGATCTAACATCTAGATGATGTATTTTTGGGCACCTACTATGTAGCAGATGATAAAAACAAAGAAAATTCACATTTAAACATCGGTTTCAAACATAGTTCAAACTTTGATTACATCTACTACATTGGGACAAAACATCGATTTATTTCATACTACTACCTAGCAACTACTACTCCTAGTCGAACTCGGAGCTGGAGTCGCTACACCACTCGAACTCAGAGCTCGAGTCGCCCTTCTTCACCGTTGACATGCCGGTATCGCCCACGGCGGCCTTCTTCTACTTCTCCTCTGC
This sequence comes from Avena eriantha, assembly GCA_910589775.1. Classification (NCBI taxonomy): domain Eukaryota; kingdom Viridiplantae; phylum Streptophyta; class Magnoliopsida; order Poales; family Poaceae; genus Avena; species Avena eriantha. The sequence continues at coordinate 414,619,993 of OU342740.1, forward strand.
CACTGTCACATCCCTCATGGTGTAGAAGGCCTCTTTCGCAAGTACCTCCTCGGGATGCACCTCTGCGTACCTCTTCCTCCAGGCGTCATTGGTCTCCTACAGGTTGGTGGCCTTGCCATGCTACAAGGTGGCGACGAGGACTTTATAGACCCGACTTGGGTTCGTCCGGGCCTCTCAGCCTGGTACGTCCCTGCTGCCGCGCCCGGCCGGCACTCGCCTTTGGTGGTGGAGGATTCCCTCCATATGGCTATGTGGCTGCCGCCCTCCGACTCCCATGATTGGCATGGTCTTCTCTTGCTACCGCGTTCATCCGGCTACCGTCTACGGCAGTGGAGGTTGTTCCCTCCCACGTGGCTGTGGTACTATCGCTCCTTGCCTACGGCTCTTTCTTTTCTGTCCGGCTGGCCTCACAGTGCTTTCTATGAGGAGATGTTGATGGTGTCTTCAAAACAGTGATGGTGCATGTTGGTGGACGAAAAGCTTGGGGAAGCGCTTCAGACTGTACGGTTGGTGGGTTCTGGCAGTCGAGAGAAATACTGACGCGGTGATGCCTGCAGGTGTCACCTTTCCCTGTGCAGGGAGTCGGGTATACCCCTTCCCACTCCCGTCCATGTACCGGGAGAAATCCTAGGACCAGTCCAGACATCGGCGATATAAGAGTGTGGTGGGAATTCTCCAAAGGACATAGCGGTTGCGAGTCATCATCGCTTTTGTTGATCTAGCATTGTCCATATTTTTTCTCTTGTTTTTCTTTTGGGCTGAGTTGTGCTGGAGAGAGTGTACAGTTTTAATATAGTAGAAGGAAAGCCTATTTAAAAGAAAAAGGTGATCTCGAGGCTGTCGTAGATGTCTACCAGCCATCACTCGTACTCCCTCCGTTTTAAAATATAAGATGTTTTCGCTTTATGAAGCAAATGTATCTGTTAAAGATGTAGGAAAACGCGAGCTGGCATGTATATCCTCTTTCCAGAAATGAAATACTAGTACTCATGTAGGTGGTGGTGATCGTACTACTCACCCATAATTTCTCGGGGAAAAATAAAGCTTTATACAATCCAAATCATTATCGAACAAATAAAGGCCGAAGCAAAGCTTTGGTCCTTTACTAGTACCGGTCGTTTCATCCTGCCAGCAAGATAGCATCCCATCAGTATGGTCGTCGTCAGGCTCCCTGCTTTGTTGTTCTTTCGTTCTACAACTAGGTCTAGATGCTCAGTTCTGCGGTTAAGCTGATGTTGTTTTCCTGCTTGTGGTTAGACTGTCGTCCTGATTGTACTTTGGTCGCCTCTACTTTGACCATTTTGTTGGCCTTTTCGCTCTCTAAAAATATACATGCAGTTCTCCTGCATGGTTTGAAAAAAAAATTACACTAATTGTTATCAACGGCAGCATTAAGCAACAATAGAGGTGGTAGTAATTATTTTATTTTTGAAATGGGGAGCTAAGCCCCGGCCTCTGCATCAATAGATGCACACAACCTTTTATTGCATCGTTTAAAAAGTATCACAATCTTACACTCAAGGATCAGATATGGTCGATACATGTATCAACCATGTAAAAATAAGAAACAACCAATATTTATCCATTTTGGAGTCTAGTCGTGTGCCGTCAGCATGTAGCCCGGAAATAAAAGTCCTGAGCGACTAACAGGAGCTGGTTGCATCCAGAAATCATGTCTTCCCGCTGGAAGGAGGAAAGACCATAGATGAATCCAGTGCACCGCGAGCCGAATAACCTGCAAGAAATGTGTACCCCGCCTGTTTTTTAAACACAATATTATTTCTGGGCGTCCAAATAGACCAATATAAAGCCAAAACACCTACGCGTATTTTAGCTTTAGTAATCTTATCATTTCCATCTAGCCAATTACCAAACATATTAGTAATACTGGACGGTGGGGGAATGTTATGAGCAAAGTAAACCATGCGCCAAATAATATGAGCAAAAGGACATGTCAAAAAAAGATGATCTATAGACTCTTTAAAGTAAAAAAAAAAGCACATTTTTGACAGCCATGCCAATTCCATTTGGCTAGATTATCCTTTGTTAATAAAACTTTATTTTTAAGGAACCATATGATTTTTTTTAATCTTAAGTGGGACTTTTACTTTCCATGGGTACTTATGCAGAAATCTTGTATGGCCATTCATTTGGTCAAGATATAAAGATTTAACTAAAAAGATACCTGTGTTTGTGAGATTCGAAATGAATTTATCAAGGTATCATTAAGATGAACCATCATTAGACGCCGACACAAATGTAACCAACGTATCTATTTGTTGCCAGTCAAACTTCTTCTAAAGCCAATATTTAGAGGAATTTGTGATAAAACATCATCTACCAAGACATTCTTCTTGCTAACAATATTATATAAGGACGAATACTGATGTGCTAATGATGTATCACCTAACCACTCATCTTCCCAAAAACATACTGTGTCACCGTTTCCAACTTTAAAAGAACCGCGTGGAAAAACGTATCTTTAACACGCATAAGACCCTTCCAAAAAAAGGTGAATCTGTAGGTTTAGCATCAACTTGAGACAACATTTTACCTTGAAGATATTTATTTTTAAGAATTTGCTGCCACATACCTTCCTCATTTAGAAGTTTAAATAACCATTTGCTAAGTAAACATCTATTTTTTTATCTCAAGGACTTCAATACCAAGCCCTCCTTGATCTTTAGGACGACAAATTATATTTCACTTAGATAACCTATATTTCTTCTTGGTATCATCCCATTGCCAGAAGAATCTGGAGCGAAAGAAATCCAGTCTCTTTCGAACCCCCTTAGGAATTTCTAAGAATGACAATATGAACATGGGTAAACCGAATTAATTAAAACTAGCCGATATCCATAGGATAGTAGTTTCCCCTTCCAACAACCTACCTTAGAGACAAAATGCCCTTCTATAGGGTTACATTCAGAATTTCTCAATCTTCTATAATATACCGAAAAGAAAGAGAACCCGACTCGCAGCCAAAAATCTCCTTATAATTGTCAGTCTACTGGATGCTACTTCGGTTTATCTCTAGTCTGACCGCCTGCGATGTTTCGGTTGTTCATGATGTTACCACTACAACTGCGCGCGGGGGGGGGGGGGTGTTAGAGTGAGGCGGTGCCATGGTCGAGGTAGCCGTGCGATGGGTCGCCGTGGTCGATGTCGTGGTCAGGGATGCCCGTGTCGAGGTAGCCGCACGTGAAGCCGCATACGCATAGTGCGCGAGGAGGATGATGGAGACACGTCGAGGCAGTCGTTGAGGGTGTCGATGCCGAAGTCGATGCATTCCGAGCCATCGAGGACGAGGTGTGGCCATAGTTTTGCCAGAACTAGGCGCACGTCGGGAACGAACGCACACTCCGGTTTTGCCAGAACCGAGTATGCAAAGAAGAACTCGTTGGTGACGTGGTCGAGGCAGTCGTAGAAGGGTCGATGCCGAAGAAGACATTGTCGAAGCGATGAAGACGAGGCGTCGATCTGAGTTTGTCAGACTCGGGAACGCGTCGGGGACGAAGGCACTCCCGGTGTTGTCAGTACCAGGCGTGCGGGGGCAGGGACCATCATGAACTTCTCGCCATGTCAGAAAGACTAGCAGAGGAATCCTCCAGAGCGGTTGCAACGTGTAGAGCGGCTAAGGGAGAGATGTCGGCGATGTCCATGGTTGTCGGAGTAGAGTAGCAGGTGGTGTAGTCGGGGATGAGGCGATGACGCTGGCGGCGAAGTTGTAGTGGACGAAGACATAGAAGGCGGCGAAACCAGCAACGACCTGGGTTAGTCATGCTGGATGCCTAGAGCGGCGATGGGGTAGTCGGTGGGACCTGCGACGGCGAGAGGGCGCCCTGCAGGTTACCTTGTGAAGCGCGGTAGCGGTGCTCGAAGTAGGCGAGAAAGACCTGGCGACGTGACGAAGACCATGTGCAGACGGTGGCGATCCGCGCCGTAGGAGATGGCGCGGTGAAAGTCGAGGCCGTCGATGCACGAGGATGGCGAAGTAGACTGCGTGCAGCCACGCTACGACCCGAGGGGGCGGCATAGCTGCAGGGCGCAAGTCGGTGCAGCGGATGGGAGACCACCAGCGACGTACACGCCAAGGAAGGCGCGTTGGAAGCTGGTAGCATGGACCAAAGGCGGCGGCGCTGCGGCCCGACGGGGCGACACATCGACAACCTGTAGCTCGATCGGTGGTAGGCGCGTGCTCGGGGACGTGCTTGGCGTAGACATGCGCGGGATCGGTTGATCAGACCGATGGTGCACCGTATGCGCCATGGCGTGGACGACGCGTAGATTGGATTCGATGGCGACGTTGTCCGTGAAGTCCCGGACGATGACGACGAAGAGGATCCGGGGGGGGCGGCCGCGGTAGCCTTTCGAGGAAGGCGTAGCAGCCGTCCGCGGTGCGCGGCAGCCTGCCGTGAGGTCGCGACAGCCTACCGAGGCAGGCACGGCAGCGGAGGGGGCACGCGCACGGACGCGATGTAGATCCTCGATGCCGATGTTCGGAGTAGAGGCGCGGCAATGACGACGGCGGTGGGCGACTCAATCTGATCTAAGATCGGTAAACTAAAAAGAAAGCCGATCAAGAGATCGGAGAAAAAGACTTACAGGGCAGTCAATCACGGATCGACGGATGAACCCTGCATATGGGTTGCGCAGCTCCCGACGGAGATCATGGAGATCGATCTCCCCGGGGGCAGCGCAGCGGAAGCTAGGGTTTGAGATCGATTTAGGCTGATGCCATGAAAGAGTATGAGTTTGGCGGAATATGATGGATATATTATTGAGCCTCATGGACGAGTATATATAGGCGTACAGGGATCAACTTGAAGTACAAGACGAGTTAGGCTAGAATCCTAACTATCCTAAACTACCACAATAACCGTATACGTATCATACTCTAACAATAATCATGTTCCAACTTCTTAGCTTTTCCAAAATAGAAAATTTCACTCTTATGGAAGTTGATTTTTAAACCCGACAATTGTTCAAAGATACAAAGTATTAGCTTCATATTAATAGCCTTCTCTAAATCATGCACCATAAAAAGTATGGTATCATCCGCATACTAAAGAATGGAGACGTCTCCCTCTACTAAATAAGGTACAAGGAAACCTACTCTACCGTCTTCCTTTGTGCGGCCAATAAGAATAGTCAGCATATCAGCAACAATGTTGAAAAGCATGGGAGACAAGGGATCTCCTTTTCTTAGACCTTTTCTGGTTTGGAAAAAGTGTCCAATGTCATCATTGACTCTTATTCCAACACTTTCACCTTGCACAAAATTTTTGACCCACTCACACTATTGAGGATCAAAACCTTTCATGCGCAAAACTTGTTGTAAAAAATGACATTTAACCTTATCATACGCCTTTTCAAAATCAATTTAAAAAGCACACCATCTAGTTTCTTCCGGGTGGAGTTCATGTATGGTTTCGTGTAGTACAACTGCACCCTCAAGGATGTGACGTCCAGGTATGAACGCAGTCTGAGATGGTCTAATCAACTTATGCCAATTCAGTAATGCGATTAGTGGCTACCTTAGTAAAAATCTTGAAGCTAACATTTAGTAGACAAATCGGTCTATATTGCTGAATTTGTACATCATTCTCTTTTTTGTGGAGGAGAGTAATCACCCCAAAGTTCAACTTAAAAAGTGGTAACTCTCCAGAATGCAATTGCCTAAAAAGAGTCACAAGGTCATTTTTAATAACATCCCAAAAAGTTTGATAAAACTCCGTAGGAAAGCCATCAGGGCCTGGATATTTATTATGTTCCATTTGAGAAATGGCATCCAAAACTTCTTTCTTAGAGAACTCAACTATAAGACATCCGTTTTCTTCAACTGAAATTTGTGGGATATCATCAATACATTCCTCCGACAAGGAGAAGCTACCTTTATTCGGTTCACCGAAAAGATCATTGTAGTATTCAGTAATATAGCTTTCAAGTTGTCATCGCCCACAATGGTTCCTTCACTTTGTTCTAGTTGCAAAATCTTTTTATTTCTATGTTTACCGTTTGCAAAATATGTAATATTATCACCGTCCTCTTGAACATGTCTTACCTTAGCAGGTTAAGCTCATTTAGTCTCCTCATCACATCTAAGCTTACATACACGTTCATTGGCCTCTCTAAGCTTATCCTTGTCTAATCTAGTCAATAGACATGTTTCGGCTTTAATATCCAACTCATCAATAATAGATAGTAATCTCTCCTTTACTTTTTTATATTTGCCACTAAGATTTTTGGCACATCCTTTTAAGAATCGACGTAAGTGTCTTATTTTATTTTATCATATCTAAATAGGAGTATTCCCAGCGGTTACCGATTCTCATTCCTTTTTATCATCTCAAAAAACCATCTGATGTAGCCACCGGCCCGGGTCCATAGTGATGCCAAGTGTGCCAGCGGCACAGGGCCCACGATTTTGTGGGGCTCAATTTTTTATATATGTATACGTATACAACCTTGTATAGCTACTGCTGCGCGCTGGGCTGAGGCTGCATCGCTGCGCTGCTGCTGGACGATAAAACAACTCCTGGCCGATCGATCGATCCCACGGTTCGCAGGCCTGCCGACGCACGCACAAAACAGGAACGAACGCGGTGAGTCGGCGACGCACAATTCAATCGATCGAGTCCTAATGCCACGGCGAGTCGGCGACGAGCGACACTGTAGCAGGTGACCGACTAGCCCCAGTTCTCCAACTCTTCATCGCCTCAATCCTCGTCGGCCGATTGCAAAAACAAATACTCCTTCTAATCCAAATTAGTTGACTCACATTTGGCTAGATTTAAATATATCTAGTACGAACAAGTCTAGATACATCTGAATCTACACAAATCTAAAACAAGTAATTTGGATCAGAGGGAGTACTTCTAATTTCTGATCATATCTATATTTTAATTTAGTTTATTTATCTCTTATATCTTCTGTTTCAATAGTACAGATTTGACATGGGAAAACATCAGTCTTGTTGAAGTTTTGAAGTTTATAAAGCGGCATGATTATTTTCAAATGCAAGTATTGCATATAGAGTTTTGTTGACCATTCTCGTGACGACTGCATCGGCGGAATGAAACTTTTCTAAGTTGAAGCTATTGAAGTCCTATATGCGTACTACAATGACACAACAAATACTCAACGATTTGGCTAAAATAGCACTTGAGGGCGAAGTATTGGAGAAGATTGATTATGAGGATATCATTGAACATTTTATTTCAAAGAACACAAAAAGAATGATGATGTTTAAATAAACGTTATGCAACTTCGAGTTATATAGGTATGATTCTCAATATATGCAATTGTTACGCAAAATATTCTATCAAATACATTAGAATTATTTATTTATTCAAATTTTTGTGTAAGATAGGCCCATTTTAGATTCTCGCACGTGGCCCCCCGGATTTTACCGGCCAGCACTGTGTAGCCAGGATAGCTCAAATGAGAAGCGAGCCTTATTCCCTATATGGGCATGATTATCAGAATCAAGAAGTAGTGGTGTATGGGAACATGAGCGAGTTAATGCCCTCACCAAAACTAAAGGAAATTTCTGCTCCCACTCCACACTTGCAAGGATACGATCCAATTTTTCATAAGTTGAATTGTCCCTGGATTAGCCCAAGTATATTGTCTGCCAGAGGGTACAATTTCTCGCGATCAGGCCTTTCAATAATGTCGTTAAACATAAAAGGTCATCCAGGGTTAAAGTTATCATTTTTTTTCTCCTCGCGTTTACGCAAAATGATGAAATCACCACCTAACAGCATAGGTAATGATTATGTTTCCCACATACGCACCAGCTCAACAAAAATTCTGGTTTGTGTGAGTCTTGTGCAGCTCCATACACCCGGTAAAAAGACCCACTCAAAACCGTCATGCTTAGATCTCAAAAATAATTTAACACAAAAATCCCCAGTTTTTACCTTTTGAACTTGAAGAGTTTATGCGTTAATGCCAACTAAAATACCTCCTGACCTATCATGAGGTGGGAGACAAAACCACATGAACTCCCTCCCTGCTGCTAGGTGTTTTAGAAATTGCACGGTGAAATTAGACCGACCCATCTCTAACAGCGCAATAAAGTCTAGACGATGACCCCGGATAGATTCATGTACAAATAGATGTTTTCCGGAGTCACCAAAACCCTCACTATTCCACGTTATCCCTTTCAATCCTGTCATTGAAATCTTTTTTATTTAAATTTAATACGAGTGCTTGAGTGCTTCTTCGTATATCCGTCTTATCATAAGACTTTCGCCGGCGATGACGTGTGACCTTCTCAACATGAGCAGCATACTCGTGAAGATCATCACATCTCGGACTATACTCATCAATCAAATCATCACACATCTCCGAAGCATGAGAAACAAGCACATGCTTGGAACCACCATCTCATCATCAACAGTGGCTTCCCTCATTTTTAGAATAACCAAAGATCGTTCCAATTCCTGATCCAAAATTAATTTAGCTGCTGCATTGTTTTCACTTTTATTTGTCCCCAAATCTACCCAATTTTATTTTCCCTATCAACTATCTTATCTACGGAAAAGGATAAAATCGAAAAAGTACTCGGCCCTAACGTACTACATTCAGCCTGAAGATTATTCCGCTTTTGAGCCAGCACTTCTGCTTCAGTGCTCCGCCCTATGGAAATTTCAAACACAACAATGGCTGGGATCACTCCGTACCCTTTCATAACTAAGGGCATGATGGTCTTTAACAAATGATTAAGCCATCGTTAACGAATAATTAATTCATATATAGCCTTGTATAACTACTATACATATAACATATGTAATCTGTATGGCGTGGTGGGCCTGTTCTTCGCCCAAGGGTGTCCAGGAGCGTTTCAACATCTTCGCCATGGTCATGTCCACAATGTTTTACGTCTGGCTATTGCATTATTGTTACTTATCCAGGAGCGACACATTTACCTGCGCGGGACGACGCACAACACCTACTGTCGCATCTCCTACGTGCTCGTAGCTCGCAAACATTTTTGTTTCGTTACGCCGTTGGTCTGATGCAGTGCATGGGCTGATGGACATGGTCAGGTTTTGTTGCCTCTTCCAATTCTTCACTCACTTGGATACACGAGAGAAAGAAATGGGGGCAAACGATTGAGGCGGCATGAGATACGGGATTTTTTTGATCCGATGAGATATGGGATGTTGAAACGATGGAGTGATTCACGGATGACCTAGTTAGGTAGGTTGGTTCGGTATTGGAACCGCTACCTTAATTAGCACTATGACTAAATTGCCCTTTTCAAGTTTTCCCTAGGGAGGAGCACCGAAGCTTGAGCCAGCAACATTGCTTGCTCCATTTAGGTGGCGTCCGCGTGAGCTTGACCTTGAACACCTTATCTCTTCCAATCTCATCCCCTTTCTTCTCCCCGTGAACAAGGCCACGGAAGGCAACCTGGGAGCTAATCCAACCAATCGCCCACTCGCCGCCGCTGCCTTACTCCTCGGTCGTCGCCTTGCGCCACCGCCTTCCTCCCACCGTCGTGCTCGGTCCTTCCACCCCCTCGCCACGCCCAACTTGTGCGTGCTGTCGGAGCACGCCGCGCTCCCTCCTTGCCCCGCGAGGTCCGCCTCTCCGTTCATGGCGTTGCGCCTGTAGCCTGCCCCGGCCGCTCCCTTCTTGCCCAGCGAGCTCCACCCCAATCATGGCCGTCGTCCGCCTCGGCACCTGGCCTCTCGGACACAGGGCTGCCATGACGACGCGGGGTACGAGGAGGACCAGGAGGTGGCTGATGGTCATGGAGGTCAGGTGGTTCGAGGTCGCCTCGACTACAAGTTCGACACACCCTGGCGCTCTACCCTGTCCCCATTGGAGATGCCGGCCTCCCTGGTAGTCGTGGTTGCCACTCTACCAGAATACTCGTCGTGTTCTAGTTTATATAGTTTTGGTGAATCACTAGTAGAAACCGGGCAATTTGCCCCGGTTCGTAAGGGCCTTTAGCCCCGGATTTCAAACCGGGGCTGCGAAAGCGGGACTAAAGGTCCAAGCTTTAGCCCCGGTTCAATTACGAACCGGGGCTAGAGGTCCAACCACGTGTCCTGCTAGGCGCGCTGGGCGGCAGGACATTTAGCCCCGGGTCGTGTTACGAACCGGGACTAAAGGTTCCCTGCCGCGGGAGCATTTTGTGCCATTTGGCTGCCGCGGCAGGGGATGGGGTTTAGGGTTTTGTGTTTTTCTTTTCATTTTGTGTTTTGTGTTCAATTATTTTTCATTCTGTGTTTTCATTAGAAACAAGTTTTCGTATACATACAGAATGCTACTACACAGTACTTGGCCACATTGACGCAATAATATAATTACTCTTACAAGCATATATGGAGTCCCAACAAGGTCTAGAGCATGTCTATTTGATTACATGGAGATCATTACATGGATGCTTTAGGGTCTACTTATACAGTATTCTCCGCGTGGGTCTATGACCTCGTCGAGAAAAAATGCAGCAAATTCCTCTTGGATTGCTATTAGGCGGTCCTCTGGTAGGAGCTTGTCCCGCATCGCATCCAACTATGTAAAAAGGAGATCGTATGGATTAGACTCAACACGATTTTTTGTAATAAAAATAAATGGTGAATATATTGTTTACTTACTCGAACATTTTCCGAGGGCTTCTCAATACTGATGCGAATGAACTCGCACACGTAGAATCAATCCACATAGATTAGTTCCCTGTGGCTGCCTCGCGCACTTTACAAGAATAGAATTCAATCAAATAATAACGCTAGCATGATAAATACACATAAACTAGAATTAAATAGATGCGCGGACTTAGCTCGTACTACTTACCGAGAGTGATTTAAAAAATAGCTCCTCACGCCATTGACCGCGGACATGTTCCTTGAACTGTGTCCAAACCCTACCCAACAAAAAAACTAATGTATGAGTTAATAACTACTTGATATCCCAGAAAATGAACGAAAGAAACCGATATAGTGCGATAATGGTTGAAATTACCTCTAGAGCGCATCGATAATGATGCGGTAGTTTTCAATGTCTTTGTTTAGTGAGTCCATGATGTGAACTCTTCCCATGTCAAGTGAAATGCTTAGAAGAATCCAGTGGTACCTACGCAAGGTTTACATACGTCGGTAACTCATCATTTACACTGAACATCGAGTAAGCAAAAGTTAATGTGTACAAAAACTCACTTGCCGTCGTGGTAAGGAAATAGTATTTCGTTACAAAAATGATGTTTCGTGACAAACCGCAACAAGCTGTGCTCGGTCTCCAGTGGTTTATCCTTTAGTATAGCTCCATGAACTCGATGTGGGTCAATGAACCCAAATCCGTTGATAGCCTTTCTTTTACAATCGAGCATCTTCATTCTGCATCATTATATATAGCGTACAAAAGAATATAGTGAGTATACTTACCGGCAATGAATTGAAGAAGCTGAGATAGAGACCTAATTACATAAATAAAGTAATCACTTACAAACACTACGAACTGAGGATAGTTTTGTCGAGTTCCTTTAGATTGAATAACTGAAATAATTCTGTAAATTCAATAGGGACCTCGTCTTCAATGAAGTAATACGATTTTCGAACTTTCAGTATGAGCCAATTTCGTTGTTCTTTTGATGCTTTCATGTACCATTCATGAAATCGTCGCATTTGTGTTGGCATATCCCGAAGCCTCTCAGAACTGACCAGAGGCTCCCCGTTAACAAATTTGGGTGCTACCTCAGCCTTGGGCATATCGCCGTGAATAATTTCATGAATAGGCATACCACATTGCTCGGCCAATATCCTAGCCGTTTCCGGATCCATAGGTTCTTCCTCATATAGTTGAGGTTTGGGTATGTTCACCTGGAGTGGGGGAGCGATTGGTTTGCTTGTTTCCCCAGCTGGGGAACATCACTTTTGGTTCTTCAGCTACCACTCGATTGTTTTGCTTGTTTCCCCAGCTGAGGGACGTCTGTTCTGATGCTTCCGCTACCACTCGATTGTTTTGCTTGTTCCCCTGCTAGGGAACCTCTTTTTTGATGCTTCCTCTACCGCTTGATCTCGTATGTTTCAATGTCTTCTAAAGACATCGTGTATAGTCATCTGGCGCATTTAACTGAGCTTGGGATGGCTGCGTTAGTAATTTCCTAAAGTGCTCCTTGGTTTCCGGTTTTATTTGGACCTCTGGCTTAGGTTGTTTCTTTTTAAAATGAGCATCCACTTCGGCCCGTACGACCGCATCGGTCTCCTCATCAGTCGGGTCGTAAGCCCTCTTGGGAGGAACCGGCGGTACTCTTGGGAGGGGCGACAACTATCGCTTCGGGCGTTGGTTATCGCTCGACGGAGCGGTGGTATTCTTCCGCTTTTGCCCCTTAGTGGGTGGAGGCGGCTGCGTAGATTGAGATGGACTCGTGTTGGGGTCATGGATTGGACTATTACTGGGAGGAGACGGTGCACTTGGAGGTGGACTTGGAGGAGACGGTGCACTGGGAGGAGACGGTTGCCTTGGTGGAGAAGGTGGCCTTGGTGTCGAGCCTGGAAACTTGATGTATTCTTTTTTCCAAAGAATGAATCCACTCGTTACTTCTCCCAGTGTCGTCTCCCCTTCACCTCTAGGGATGTCAAGCTGTAGTGACTGACACACAGGTAGAATTTCATCCACACCGACACGAGCATAGCAAGCTAGAATCGGATTGCAATGGTAGGTCGCTCCTGGTGCAGAAGGTAAAGCAAAGCCGACCGCCACCTTCATGGATATATTCTTCAGTTCAACATGCAGCTCATAACTAGTCTTATCCTTAATTGCATCCACGGGGTACACATCCATCGTTGCATCATTACCGTGGGCCTCCGTGGAAGCCACGCTGCTTTTCCGTTGCGATGGGCCGACCGTACTGTCCGGTGTAGGATCTTGCTGTTGGAGTCCTTTAAGTTCATTAAGGTCTTGGCGATACTCCTGCAGCGTGGCTTCAAACCTCGCGAACCGCCCCGTATCCTCCTCTTTTTGCCGGTTTGTTCTTCTCGATCGGCTTCTGTACGTGTCACGGTGCTCGGGAAACCCGATAACCCATGGATAAGAAGGTCTGAACCCTCTTGTTCGTCCAGCCTTTTCAGGATTCCCGAGAGCCTTTGTCAGCTCATCGTTCTCTCTGTAGGGAACAAACGTTCCCTCTTCAACCTCTTTCATCACTTTAACAAGTTCTTTCTTGGGTGTAGAAATTTCTTCGGCTGCAACAATCTCACCTGTTTCTGGGTCTAATGATACGCCATGCCCGAATACCCAATTTCTTGACCTCAAGGGCCAACTAGACGTAGCTGGAGTGCCCCTTTAGCCTCTAGGTCAGCCTCAGCTTTATCCCACTTAGGCATGGCACTCCTGTAGCCACATGTGCCCATATGATGGTGATATTTCTTTTTGGCTGCATTTTCCTTATTTTTTGCTGATATTGACTTAGCTGGTGCTGAGGTCTTATATTCCACAAATGCGACCCAGTTATCCTGCTGCAACTCTAGTGGGCCAACGAATGGAGGAGTTGTTTCCTTCAAGACATACTTGTGGTATAATCTTTTTTTCCATTCCTTGAATAGTTCGGCCATCTTCTTAAGAGCAAAGTGCTTGACTTTCCTCGTCATTTGCTGTGCGAGCTCATCAGTCTCCAAGACTGGTAGGGTGAAATGTGTCATGAGAGAATTCCACATTGTATCTTTCGCTCTGTCATCTACAAAACTAGCCCCAGCTGGATCCTTTTTCTTTCCTGGCTTGTTCCAGTTTCGCGTGGTGATCGGGACTTTGTCTCTAACAATCACTCCGCATTGACTTGTAAATGCATTCGCAGCTTCTTTGGGCTCCAGCGGTTGACCCTGCGGAGAGACTAAGTCAATGCTGAAACGGACATCAACGGGCAACTTGTGTATCAGGCCTCTTGTATTTGTAGAAGATTGGCCGGAAGCGGAGGTCTAAGAGAAGAAACATTCGTCAGTACACATATACGAATCAATTAGTGCATCTATACTAGTGAACGATCGATAGAGGCTTTATATATCTTGACGGAGTTTGTCATTATTATGGTGTCTTCACCATGGTCTCCACCATGGTCAGCACCATCGTCTCCACTATTTTCTCCACCATCGTCTCCTTCAGACAAATTAAGATATTCAGAGCAATCATAATAACCCCCCAGTACCCTCATCTATCATGTTGAGAAGCTCCTCTTCATTCTGTCTACCGTCCATAGCTTAACTAATACATAAAAAGAATATTGCATTAAGTAAAAGAATATTACAACTGCGACAACGCAGATACATTACTTAGTGATTAAGATAAAGTATAATAATATAAGATAAAGTACATTATTAATACATCACCGGAGAATAGCTCGGGTGCATTATAGGATAAAGTATAAGATAAAGTACATTATAAATACATCACCAGAGAATAGCTCGGGTGCATTATAGGATAAAGTATAAGATAAAGTACATTATTAATACATCACCGGAGAATAGCTCGGGTGCATTATAGGATAAAGTATAAGATAAAGTACATTCTTAAGATAAACTAGCGAACGCGGCTGCCGCATTCTGTGCTACGGGAGCTCTGCAGCCACATAAGAGGAACCATCACTAGAGAATAGCTCGGGTGAGATCCGTGAACCTGCCAGATATTGGAGAACCTAATCTCCAAAAGATACATGTATCGCCGTACATGCTCGTCCTCCTCCCTGATACGACGACGTACCACCTCCTCGGGGGCTGGCTCGCTCTGCACCGCTCCTGGACCTCGTGGACGCCACCAAATAAGCTCCGGGTCGACGATGATACCCGGATTCCTCACCAAGGTACGAGTCCCGACAGGTAGCACCTCCCAGTGCCAACCCGGCGGAGCCCAGACTCGGACATCCCCAACGGAGTCCAGTAGGCTCGGACGAGGTGGACGCGGCATAACTAAATAATAGCAATAAACAATCATAAAACATAAACAGTAACTAAATCACTAAGTATATATTGCCCTAATAACAATAACCCTAAACCTATCACTAACTAAACTAAACCTAATTAACTAAGTATTCTAACTAACCCTAACTAACCCTAGATAAATACTAATAACACTGACACTAACACACTAACTAAAACACTAATACTAATACTACTAATAACAATAACACTAACACTAACACACTAACTAAAATACTAATACTACTAACTAACACTAACCAAAATACTAATACTACTTATTTACAAACACTAACATTACCACTAACCAAAATTAACTAATAACACTAACTAACCAAAATACTAATACTATTAACACTAACACTCACACTAACTAATTAAAATACTAATACTTCTAACTAACACTAACCAAAATCCTAATCCTAATACTACTATTATCTAAAATCCTAATACTACTAACCAAAATCCTAATCCTAATCCTAATACTACTCTAACTAATAACCCTAGCTAATACTTCTAACTAATAATCCTAATCTAAAATACTAATACTTCTAACTAATAATCCTAATCCAAAATCCTAATACTACTAACCAAAATCCTAACCAAAATCCTAACACACTACCCTAACTAATAACCCTAGCTAGCTAATTAACCCTAACTAACCAAAATTAACACTAACAGTACTAACCGTACCTGAGGCGGAGACGACGGCGAGGCGGCGATGGGGCGGAGACGACGCGGGCGGAGACGTACGATGGCAAGGCGGCGGCTCTCGGGGCGGGGCGGGGCGGCGCTCGGCGCGGGACGGGGCGGCGCGGAGACGCGGCGCAGGGCGGAGACGGGCGCGGGCGGAGGTGCGGCGGCTGCGCGGGGCTCCTTCTCACGGGCGCGGGCGGCGGTGCGGCGGACGGCGTGAGCGTGGCGCGGAGAAAACGGCGATCTCCGGGTCGTGCCACGACCCGGGGCGAGGGTGGGGTATTTATACCACCACCCCTTTAGCTAGCCCCGGGTTGTAGTACGAACCGGCCTTTAGCCCCGGTTCGTACTACAACCCGGGGCTAAAGGTGTTTTCGGCCCGCCGCACTTCCCGCGCGCCGAAACCCTTTAGCCCCGGTTTGTAATACGAACCGGGGCTAAAGGTTATTTTTGGCGCCAAACCCAAAAATGGTTTATAGTTTTCAGAAAATTATGTATTATATATCAAATTTTTCAGAAAAAGAAGATCTATAATTTAAATCTATTATCTTACTTTATTATACAGCTTGAATAAAATTATCTATTATCTAACAAGTATTATATTTATTAGAAATGTTCACAAAAAATAATAAAAATATAGTTTATTATTTAAAATGGAAAAATACATATAATATAGCAAAATATTCACAAAAATATAGTAGAAATGTTTTCCCGCCATGTTCTCCCGCCATTTCCCCCGCTTCCCGCCATGTTTCTTCTGCCATTTCCCCCGCTTCCTGCCATGTTCTCCCGCCATGTCCCTCTATATCTAGGCCGACCGCCATTTCCATCGACACATCCACACCTTCTCTCTCACAACAATGGACACCGCTTACTGGGCTTTTTTGACGTTCGAGGAGACCGAGGCGCTGTGCGCCTCCAGCTACCCATGCCCGTCGGGGTACCGGCTGCCCGCTGGCTGGATGCTGAGCGCTGGAGGGGTTCCTGTTCCTTCTATGTCTCAAGGTTCGGCCCGCCAGGCGGCCATCACGAACCACTTCTACCTCGAGCTCACGCCGGAGCAGCGGATGGATCCCCATTGGGATCCCGACAACCTTGACACCTGGAATGCCTTCTTCGCAAACCGGCGGGAAAGGGAGCTTGCCAGGTACGAGGGTGATAGCCTGCCCCCAGTGAACCACAACGAGGCTGGTCGCCGCCTGGGGTGGGTGAACCGGACTATCGCCGGTGTGATGCGCTACATCGCCATGGGAGACCATCCTCGCCTGAGGTACCCGCACTTTCACCAGCAGCATAGCCACAAGAATGGTGGTGGTGGTGAAGGCCTAGGGCGTACTGGGGTCGTCATCCGGGAGCCCCCTCCCCCGCGTGTCATGAATCCGAGGCCGGAGGATCCATCCGCGTCCTACGAGGAAGGGCTGAGGATCCATCCGCGTGCTACGAGCGATGACGATGACGATGACGATTCCGAAGATGACCCAGAAGCTGTGTAGTACAGGGCTAGATATGATTATGACTAATTTTTACGTTTTAATATTAATAAATGTCTGGCCACAACAAGTTGCAATACTACCTATTGAGATAGAGAAATTTCATATCCATCTACATATAAGAAGATCATTAAAAATAAAGGTTTAATAATATTGTATATCACCAACATCCACACATGTTAGGGTTTTCTTCTAATCCGTAACCATGGAGCATCTTCCTTATTTAACGGGATGCTTGGGTCATCCTTCACAGCGAAGGGCGGAATTTCATGAAACTTATTATAATCGTCTGACATGTCTGTCTTATCCTCCACCCCCACGATGTTTCTTTTTACTGAAAGAACTATATGGCGCTTTGGCTCATCGGATGCTGTATTTTTTTGCTTACCTTTCCTTTTTCTCGGTTTGGTAGACATGTCCTTCACATAAAAAACCTGAGCCACATCATTGGCTAGGACAAATGGTTCATCTCTATACGCAAGGTTGTTGAGATCCACTGTTGTCATTCCGTATTTCTTGTCTACCTCAACCCCGCCTACTGTCAGCTTGACCCATTTGCACCGAAACAAAGGAACCTTAAAAAAAGGTCCATAGTCAAGTTCTCATATCTCCTCTATGTAACCATAATATGTATCCTTTTGCCCATTCTCGTCTGTTGCATCAAATCGGACACCACTGTTTTGATTGGTGCTCTTTTTATCTTGGGCGATCGTGTAAAATATATTCCCATTTATCTCGTACCCTTGGAAAGTCAATATAGTCAAAGATGGTGACATGGCCAACAAGTACAACTGCTCTCCAACATTTATGTCATTCATGAGATGTGACTGCAACCAACCGTCGAAAGTCCTCATATGTTCATCTCTAATCCAGGAGCCAGGCTTCTCCGGGTTGTTGGAGTGTACAATATTCTTGTGTTCCTCGATATACGGAGCCACCAAGGTGGAACTTTGCAGAACTGTGTAGTGTGCTTTAGTGAGAGAATGTCCGTCCATACATATCCTTGCTTTCTTTCCTAGCGTGCCTTTTCCACTAATTCTACCCTCATGCCATGATTCAGGAACACCGATGGGCTTAAGGTCAGGAATAAAGTCAACACAAAACTCAATGACCTCCTATGTTCCATATCCCTTTGAGATGCTTCCTTCTGTCCTAGCACGGTTATGAACATATTTCTTTAACACTCCCATGAACCTCTCAAAGGGGAACATATTGTGTAGAAATACAGGACCAAGAATGTTCATCTCATCGACTAGGTGAACTAGGAGGTGAGTCATAATATTGAAGAAGGATGGTGGAAACACCAACTCGAAGCTGACAAGACATTGGACCACATTTTTCTGTAACCTTAGTAGACTATCTAGACTGATTACCTTCTGAGAAATTGTATTGAGAAACGCACATAGCTTTATAATGGGTACTCGAACATTTTCCGGCAGGAGTCTCCTCAATGCAATCGGAAGCAGCTGGGTCATAAGCACGTGGCAGTCATGAGACTTTAGGTTTTGAAATTTTTTCTCTGCCATACTTATTATTCCCTTTATGTTCGACGAGAAACCAGACGGGACCTTGATACTGTAAAGGACTTCAAAAAAGATTTCCTTCTCTTCTTTGGTAAGAGTGTAGCTAGCAGTACATTCAAACAGCTCTAGATGCATGCCGTCTCGATCTTTTATACGTTGTTGGTCCTGCCGTGCTTCAGGTGTATCTTTGCTCTTCCCATACACGCCCAAGAAGCCTAGCAGCGTCACGCAAAGATTCTTCGTCAGGTGCATCACGTCAATTGCAGAGCGGACCTCTAGGACTTTCCAATAGGGTAGCTCCCAAAATATAGATTTCTTTTTCCACATGGGTGCATGTCCGACATCGTCCTTCGGAACATATTTTCTACCAGGACCCTTTCCAAAGATTACTTTTAAATCCTTCACCATGTCAAATACATCATCACCAGTAAGGCGGATAGGCTTACACCGGTTGTCTGCCTCACCATTGAAATGCTTACCTTTCTTTCTTAGGATGTGCGAGGGCAGAAGAAAACGATGATTCCCCGGATACACATTCTTCTTACATTTATCCAAATATATACTTTCAGTATCGTTTAAACAGTGTGTGCATGCATTGTATCCCTTGTTTATCTGTCCTGAAATGTTACTAAGAACATGTCAATCATTGATTGTTATGAACAACAACGCTCGTAGGTCAAATTCCTCCTACTTGTTCTCATCCCACACACGTACACCTTGTTCGTGCCACAACTGTAAGAGTTCTTCAACTAATGGCCTTAGGTACACATCAATTTCGTTGCCGGGTTGCTTCGGACCTTGGATGAGCACTAGCATCATAATAAACTTCCGCTTCATGCACAACCAAGGAGGAAGGTTATAAATACACAGAGTCACAGGCCAGGTGCTATGACTGCAGCTCTGCTCCCCAAAAGGATTCATGCCATCTGTACTTAGACCAAACCATAAGTTCCTCGCATCACCTGCAAAGTCCGGAAACTCTCTCTCGATTTTTCTCCACTGCGACCCATCAGCGGGGTGTCTCAACATCTCGTCTTTCTTACGGTCTTTCATGTGCCATCGCAACAACTTGGCATGCTCTTTGTTCCTGAATAAACGTTTCAACCATGGTATTATAGGAGCATACCACATCACCTTGGCAGGAATCCTCTTCATGCGGCGCTCGCCCTCAACATCACCAGGGTCATCTCGTCTTATCTTATACCGCAATGCAGTCCATACTGGGCATGCATCCAAATTCTCGTACTCGCCGCGGTAGAGGATGCAGTCGTTAATGCATGCATGTATCTTCTGCACCTCTAATCCTAGAGGGCAGACAACCTTCTTTGCTTCGTAGGTACTGGCGGGCAGTTAGTTATCCTTTGGAAGCAACTTCTTCATTATTCTCAGCAACTTTTCAAATCGTTTGTCAGTCACACCGTTCTCTGCCTTCCATTGCAGAATTCCAGTGTGCTACCCAGTTTTTTGTGCCCATCTTCACAATTTGGGTACAACAATTTTTTGTGATCCTCTAACATCTTCTTGAACTTCAACCTCTCCCTTTCAGTTACGCATTCTTCCTGGGCATCAGCAATGGCCCGACTAAGATCATCATCGGGCAGATCTGATGCCCGTTCTTCATCTTTTTCTTCATCAATGTCTTCTATTGTAGTGCCATCGTATTCAGGGTAGTCGTTGCCATTCTCTTCTTCTTTGTTGTCTTCCATCATAACCCCTCTTTCTCCGTGCTTGGTCCAACAATTATAGCCGGTCATGAAACCGGACCGAAATAGGTGGCTGTGAAGGACTCTTGAGGAAGAGTATTCTTTATGATTCCGACAGACACCACATGGACAAGACATAAAACCACTCCGCTTGTTTGCCTCGGCCATAAGAAGAAAAGAATACACGCCTTTAATGAACTCGTTAGAGAGTCGGTCAGCGTACATCCACCGGCTCATCTGCAATATATAATTAATTAAGTACATCAAACATAATCATAATTAATTAGTACTAATCTAAAACCAGCAACCGGGACTAAAGATATGATGAACCTTTAGTCCTGGTTGGAGGCACCAACCGGGACTAAATGTGGATGTGGAGACAACATGTCGACACTATGTCCTCAGTGGGCAGCACTAAGCCAGTAAATTAAATGCCGACACTATTTTGGATGGGTGGCAGCACTATGCCAGCGTGAGTGTGTCGACATTATGTCATCAGTGCCCGACACTATGTTGTGCTGCTTAATCTATAAATAGGTATGTATTCTTGTGAAGAACTGCAAGATGGTGTGTGAGACCAGGGACACCACTACGGCGGAGCTTCTCGAAGATGTCTTAGGACCTCGTCCTTAGACATCTTCGAGGAGCTCGCCGTAGAGGCACTCTCTAATATGTGAAATTAGTTAGCTCCACCAGCATACTGATTTAGCTAGAGAAGATATAAACCGAAAGATGGTGTGGGAGAGCAGGGACACCACTACGGCAGAGCTTCTTGAAGATGTCTTAGGATCCCGTCCTCAGACATCTTCGAGGAGCTCGCCATAGAGGCACTCCCTAATATGTGAATTGTGATGTCTTCTTATCAAGCTTTTATGAATTAACCCTATCTTTGTTACAAATTTTTCAGTTTGTTGAACGCAGGTAGACGAAGAAGGATATTTTGCCCAGCTAGTTAGTTAGAATGATGAACTCACGCATGTGTGTTCTTCTAAAATCAATTTTCGAGACTCTATGTGCCAAAACAAGATATATATTGATAGAATCCACATATTGTGATATTTACCTTAGAGTGTCTTACATTAATACAAGATAGATAGAATCTAAACATCGATATCATGCTATCACTGCAAAAATTACTACCAAACTAAATCCACAAATCCATCTATAAGATAGAGCATGAAATGAGCTAATATAGCAATGAGAGTTCAAAGGATGAAGTTGCTCACCTTTTAGAACCTTTGGATAGACGGGGCACCACAAAATCTAGATAAATCTTGAGGAAAAAAAAGGCATGAACTCAAGCTTGAAGCAAGAAAGAGAGGGAGAGAGGAGAGCCACCAGCTTGAATGGTGGCTCGGGCAGGGGAAGAAGATATAACCAGACCTTTAGCCCCGGTTCGTGTCTAGAACCGGGACTAAAGGGTCTGATGCCCGACCCGGCCTGCCTGAAACCCTTTAGCCCCGGTTTATTACACGACCCGGGGCTAAAGGTCCCGTTCAAATCGGGGCTAGTGTCTGCCACCCCCCTAGGGCCAGTTCTAGCCGTTGGACCAGGGCATTAGTCCCAATTTGTAGCAAAACCGGGGCTAATACCCCTGAACCAAAGGTCTATTTTCTACTAGTGAATGGAGAGGCAGTGGGCCAAGTGCAGCATCCCTTTGTTACAGGCGAAGCAGATTGTAGTGGACTAGGCCAGTAGAACACCCAACGAATAATAAGCATCATGGGCCGATAGGTTGGTAGAACTGAGGCCCGACAATCCAGGCCAGCCAACGTGCATGCAGCACAATGCAAATAATAATCATTTTCTTATCTTACATAAAAGAAACACTAGCTAGGTTAACGTTGTTCCGTGACACGTGCCAGGAATTCTCGTAAAACAGTCATCTTACGCCGCATATAATGAGAAATTTCAGCTCTCACCTTCAAGGATTCACACGTAAGCAAGTACTTGTAGGTGTTGCATGCATGGCAGCGCTCGTGCTATTGGCGGCGACCTGTGCAGGACTAAGAGGGGAAATCCTTGGTAGTTTTCCTTAGCGATGAACAGTGAATTTTTTGTAAGCTCCCATGCAGATGCACCAAGGCGACCACATATAGCCAGAGGCTACGAGAGGTACCAACATTACTGATATCCAACCATTGTATATTGACCACTGTTTTTATCCGTAAATACTTCCTACGATCTCAGAATAGATGTCGTAGATTTATCAAATTTTGGATGAATGTAGACATTATTTAGTATATAGATATATCTAAATTTTGACAAATTTTCAACATGTATTTTGATAAGGGGGAGTACTACATTTGTTCCATGATTAATTTGCTAAAATGATTTCGATATATCATTTTGAGACGGAACAAGATGACAATGTTTCATCCACACAATCCTCTTAAGTACCATTCATACTCTAGATTTTCTTACGTACCAAATCGGAAACTAGAAACCTCTATCGAGATATTCCTTAGCATACGACTTAGAGACGTCTAACAAGATTAGTAACGATATACACATAAGTATAAACTCTATGCATGCGAGTACCAAACATTTATCCGAGAAGTTTGTATTTGAATTTGATATTGCATTTTAGAGGATTTGGTTTAAATATCTTCTTAATGCACAATGTACTCAAAACGTAATATAACTTTTCTTATGTAATGTGGTTAGATTTTATAGGTATAATAGTTTACTATAAATTAACATATGATTGATGGACATGGGCGGCATTCTCGTAGTCGTCGCTGCCGTATTTGGTCCCGATGGGGACGAGGTAAGGTCACAGGGTCTCGACCGTGCCATTCCCCATTAAGATCTGGGCCATCTTGTGGATAGCGTGTGTGACTGCCTCGACGCTCTTCGCCATCACAAAATCCAGGTCACACTGGCTCTCGAACAAAATGTACGCCGTGCTCGGCGGCCTCCAGCGCCATGGAGGACCACCACCCGGGCACCGACAGCGCCACCAGCGCCATAGAGTATGTTGTTGGGGAAGGGACCTAATCGAAGAGTGAGGTGGTAAGGAAGACTGACAACGACATGCTTGGCTTTGCTCTCTCTAGTCTCTCATGGCGCATTGTGGGAGGGTGGGTGAAAGATGCAGAGGTGGGAGGGGAGGGATGGGAGGTGGGTTGCCTTATAGGCCATACCAGGGGGAGGTAGCTGGCATCTGAGGGTGGGGTGGGGTGGCAACCATGGTATGACTTGTGTCCATTGCGCTGCAGCAGACGATGCGTAGGTACCGCTAAAGAAGTCACATTCAGTTTTGATGTCATGCAGTTAATTAAATATGACTTCTTTAGCGGAATAATTAATCTCAAAGTCATCATGACCGTGGCACCTACGCACTAGTCGGGGAATGTAGCGCCACTGCACCTCGCCGCCGGCAGTCTGAGATCCGGCTATCAGCCGACTATAGAACCCACGCGGACAAACGCGAGGACGCCAACTTTAACTTGCACCGAGAAAGTTGGAAATCAACTTTTGTCCGCAACTTTTTTTATTAACATTACTTATTATGATCTTTTAGTGAAATAATCAATACTACTACAATATGTTTTTTTTAAGTAAGAATATCATTATTTTCTCTATGATTCCTCCTTTTTATGTTCTATATATGTTCCTTTTTTTGAAATGCCTCTCCTGGCCAAGTGAACTCCTCCATGTTGCCATGTCGTCCTTACATCGATTCATCTGTAGTCACCAGACGAAGTCCGCTTAGGTGTCATCTACATCTCGAAGCCAGAAAAGAAGGCCTCCCATGTCTCCTCGAGGCGGCGATCCAAACCGAGAAAGGAACAAGCGCGTGTGAGGCTTTCCACCCCAACCCTAGCAGCAAAAACTCTAATGGCATGCGAAGAACACCAATTAAGTAAATCATATTATGTATGCAGATCCACCTATCCCTTTGCCGTGCAACACCCCTCGTCGCTGTCCGACAAAACTCATGCGGCCAACAGCGGCGACTAGGCGCTTTTCCTCTTCTATTTTCGTGGCAATCAGACGATCTAGGTGTCCTCTCAATTGGTGGCCGAAGGGGAATGATCTCGATGCATCGCGATCAATGGTATTCGAATCCATAGAACGCTATCTTTATTGATTAAATGAATTTCATCATACGAGCAAAGTTCATCTCTATCTTGTAATATAGTGGCCCAACAGTCTGAACATAGTACCCAATTACAGGCTAGTAGATGAAAATTCTTCGTTTGAAACATACCTTTTGTATTCGCCCTATCATGCACAAGTAGCCATAGGAAGACCTTGTGTTTTACTAGTTGACAAGCACTCTTCCAGATGAGCCTGTAATGATCATGAATTGTGAACTTATCCATCAGTGCTTTGTACATCTTCATTGAGGAATATTCAGTACCCCAAATATATGTCCATTTTTCGTGAGTATCTTGCACTTTTATATCTGCCAGATTAATCTGTAACAAATTGAACTGATTGAAAGCTTATACTGATAGAGGTCCGTGGAAGTGCTCCTCAGAATCTTACTTACGAGATTTCCTGCTGAAATCTGGGTATTAACTGCAAAAGAGTATAACTCTGGAATATGTGCTCTTGTTTCTGATTTTGTCAATTATCGGACCAAAAGATAATGGATTTTCCAAGATCAATCAGTTTAATATGTGCTTTCCACCAAGAGGAACCTTCTAATTTGCCTACGAGTGCCCCATTTGATAGTACGTTTCCCATAAAAACAATCCAAGGAAGATCTGCTCTGTAGAAAAACTTATGAAGACTTTCCATTAGTAGAGCCTTGTTGTGTGTAGCGATGTTTAAGATGTCCAAACCTCCCTGTTCTTTGAGAATGAAAGTTGTCTCCCACTTTTATTAGAGTTGTTCCTTTATCTTTCTTACCATATTTTCTCCAGAAGCATTGCTTTAGATATTTATTGTTTTTCTTAATTATTAATACGGGGAGGGATAAGGTACGGTGCAGATGAAGAAAGTGGGTAAAGAGGAAAATATTGACTTCACTAGTTGCAGTTTTCTCCTAGTCTTTTTCTATTCTTTGTAGCAATATAAAAAAATCTTCAATTTTCAGTCCGTTTATGTGCATGGGCACCATGGGTATATAAAAGGAAAAGATCCTTCATTACAGCCAAACAGAACAGTAATACTCTGCATTTTTTCAGTTGTAATATTCAGAGTACCATTACTAATTTGTGGTAGTTTACTTTAAGTCCGGTTGATGCTGCGAAAGTATCAACAATTAGTTTGATTTGTCCCAATTGCTCTTCACAAGATGGTACAATTAGAATAGTGTCATCCCCATACTTAATTATTGAATAATATGGACAATTGTTCACTGTAAGTGGAAGTTGAATCAACTGATTGAGCAGAGCTTTATTAACTGTAGATTGGACTAGATCCACTGCCATTACAAAAACAAAAAGTGATAAGTGATGTCCTTGTCATTACAAATCAAAAGTGATAACTGATCTCCTTGTCTCACACCTCTCTTGCAAATAAACTTCCTCATACTCTATTGAGCATAATAGGAGAAGTTCCTAACAAAAATATTAGGCCGATCCAGCTTCACATTTTTCACCCAAAACTTCTAGCTTTAAATATTTCCAAGATGTCGTGTTTTATGTGAAAAGTTTAGAACCTAATTGTTTCATGTTTATTTCATTGATCCTTCCGGGCTATACATAGAAGTACACAGAGGGGAGAGAGTTGGAGTACAAGAACTAGTTCCGTAGTCTATCTCTACTATAAGAGCATCTCTAACCCATCCTCTATAACCGGTTAGAGAATTTTTTTTACTCCTCTAACGGCTGAAACTGCGCCTAACCGAAATCCAAAAAAAACTTTATTTAGGAAACTTCCCCTAAAATTTCACCCCACTCTCCTATTTTTACTTGGCCGCGATGGCGCGAACTAAAAGTCCCCCTTCCT
Organism: Avena eriantha; assembly: GCA_910589775.1. Taxonomy (NCBI): domain Eukaryota; kingdom Viridiplantae; phylum Streptophyta; class Magnoliopsida; order Poales; family Poaceae; genus Avena; species Avena eriantha. The sequence continues at coordinate 414,646,233 of OU342740.1, forward strand.
CTGCCTCTCCTCCTCCTTCCGCCGCACCGGCCTCCGACGCCTGCTCTACCTCGACAAGCTCTAGACCAAGAGCGGTAGTGTCAGGGTCAACTACACAACATGCCTTGCCTTCTCCTTTCGCCTCCTCGCCTCCCTCGTTGGACCCTGCTTTGCCGCCGAGGCTGCGTACAAGGCCTGGTGGTATGCCAGCTCAGCCGACTACGTCCCCTTCTTCGCAAATGAAATCCTCAGTGTCGTCATCTCCTACTCCCTCGAGATGGAGTAAAATGCATCAACGGTCCCAGAAATTGACGGCTATGTCTGAAACAGTCCCGGAACTCATAAAATGCCTCAAAACGGTCCTCAAACTTGTCATCAATGTCCATATATGGTCCTAGATTCGTATAGGATGACGTGGCACTAGAGGTGGACCCACATCGCCATCCTAAAAGCCTTCTCCATGTAGAGCAGTGCCATCTACATTCTCACATGCGTCCTCTTCCGCCTCATCTGCCACCTCCAGGGGCTCCGCCTCGATGACTTCACTGTTCCCTACGCGTCGAGGTGGATGAGGGGAGGATGGGGGTGGAGCGCGTCCTCAAGGAGCACCTTGACATCTACAAGTAGCTCAAGGTCCTCGGCCACCTGTTCCACAGGTTCATCGTTGCCGCGCTGCTCATTGGCACAGCTAGCCAGTTCGCCGCCGTGCTCCTCACCACGCGCCATGATTCCATCGACGACGTCTTCCACACCGGCGAGCTCGTGGTTACCCCTCTTGAGACTACCCAATTTCTCAAGTCTCTTAGGCTAATTCATTGTGTGATGCCTGTGTGTTCTATTACAGGCACGCACAATTGGGGACCACGGCTACCAAGACACATACAAGGTGTTTGTTTGAATGGGTACCAAAGAATTAACATTTTGGAGCTTATTTTGGGATCGCTTCAGCCGGCCACCAATTTAGAGGAGATTTTTTTGCTCATCTATAATAGGGAGGGTTTTAGTCCTCTATGTTTTGGGGATGAGTTAGAGATGCTCTAACATTCTATCATATGAAAAGCCTTTTCAAATTCTAGATTTAAAGTAATGATTTATTTTATTTTTTGATTGATGGCATTAAATAATATATTCATCGGCCCAGTCTAGACAGTCTTGAGTTGATCTATTTTTTAGGAGCCCATATTTGGCTCGTCCTCTGCAATCTGTAGTACTAGAAGGCAGCGAGATGGCCTGCGCGGTGAGGTCAAAAGCGAGCTCTGGCCGGCCGGGTGCGGAGTAATAAAGAGCACAAGAAACCAAAACGCGACACGGTCCCACTGCAACACGGTGAACGTCGCGAACAGGAGAGTCGGCCAGTGACCCGTCCGATCAGCCGGCGAGGCGTTGGTCATGATAAGATGCCAGAAAGATGAGCTCTGTTGCAAAAGAAGAGGAGGCCAGAAAGCAAAAGCACTGCGGTTGAAAACGCCCTCTGAGCCCCTTGGCAGCACCAGCCTAGCTGCTTGGTTGGTACTAAAAGATTCATCTTGGCATCTTGCCTTCAAAGTTCAAACCACAAGTTTCGTGGCAGTAAATCATTAATCAATGGTGATGCTTAGTGGGAATTTAATCGTTTTGCCAACCTCAATACCCTCGGGTTAGTTACCACATGCAGCCTTTTCTATCTCAAACAAACACTTGAAAAAGACCATGATCTTTGCTATGGCCTGCTGTTAGGTGTGGCCGTGGTATGGAAGGACTTCCACGCAATGAAATTCTTGCTATTTCAAACTAACGTGTAATTGTCTTAACTAGCACAGTGGCCCGCTCACCGTGCGGGCAACATTTTGTTTTCCTTTTATCTCCATTAATTATAAACTTATGTAGGGAAATGTGTAGTTTTCTTTCGATCTATAATTTTATGTAAGAAATATCATTACCATCTATGGTAAATATTTCTTGTATATATTTGTACAAAAGTTGTAATCATATCAGTATAATTTCCATGTTGTAAGCACTGATTACTTGAAGGACCATATTAATGTAAACATGAGGGCAATGTTGTAATCTCATATAAAAATAATTAGTATGAACAATAATGCATTGATGTTTTGAACATGGTTATACTCTTCGGTATGCTATGCTATAATATTGTAGGTGTCCAATAGTGATTTACTTTGTGGTGGTATGTTCAAGTACACAGATGTAATGATTTATTTATTTCCACTTATTGTAGTTTAAATCATCGGTTAATATAAAAAATCATTTTATCTGCTCCTAGAAAGTACACATACAATTGTTGTCAACAATTTTGCTACAGGAGACGTGCGTTACCTAGAAAGAACACTTTATCAGAAATACCCATTCATTTTTTGCGACACTTACTCATAGATTAGATTTTCCTAACAAAACTAATAAACATTTCGGTCCTATGAAAAAATCAATTTCAAAATAATGCATTGAATGCACTATGCTTATTTTCACCTATGGACCGTTCCTTAACTTTCAATAGAATTGAGAAAAAATAAGTTAATGTCTATCCACTCAATTATCCACAAAGGGATCGGTGAGTGAGAGTTCATTATTGGGGAATCATACTAGTATCCGAGATTATGTCTGTAGATTTTGATTTGCGAGGTTTTTCACATTTCTATGTCTATATATATTTTCAAGTTCTACGGTATAGCACAATTTATGTCGTCAAACCCAAACTACACAGTGTAAAAGACCCAAATATGGTAGGTTAAGATTTTTTTTCTTCCACTATGCCACTCTAAGTTTTGACCTTACGAAGAAAAGAATTGGGCTTTAATCCACCAACAAATAGCAATCTTGTTTGATTAAGCGCCACACAATAGATATATGTATATTTGGGAAGAGTATATGTGGGACTATGTAATCAATTTACCAAACAAACAACTAACATTGTAGTCTACTGTGTGGGTAGTTGAGTACGGTCGACCTTATGCAAATTTCTCTAGGTTTTCTAAAATAAAAGTTGCTATGGGGAGAAGAGTAACCATTTAGTTTATCAATCATACTTAAAAAGTATGTCTAGAAAATGCACAATGAATATATAAGATATATCGGTATACATGAGGAGAGTTAGGTATACATTTTTTCTCATGCGCTAGAAGATTTATTTAGCTATGATTCTTTACAGATAGCCTTTTCTTTAGTGTAGAAGGATAGAGACTGAGAGAGATTGGCGGAATATGTTGGATGTATTATTGAATCTCATGGGCGAGTATATATAGGCGTACATAGATCTTGGAGTGCAAGACAAGACACGAGATCTATCTTTATCCTAGATTACCTAACCGTACACGTATACTCTAACATCCACCCCGCAGTCGTAGCGGTATCGTCGAACAACCGGAACATCGCGGACGTCCAGACTGAAGATAAACCGAAGTAGCATCCAGTAGGCTGACATCCCCCCGCAGTCCGAGCGGGAACGTCATGGACGGTGTTGAACAGCGCGGTACCTTGGACTGTAGAGGAAGTTGATGATGCTCAAGCGAGGCGGTAGCCCTTGTGCCTATGTTGAGGGAGCCGAGAGCGTGAGACGGTGCCATGGTCGAGGTAGCCGTGCGATAGGTCGCCGTGGTCGATGTCGTGGCCGGGGATGCCAGTGTCGAGGTAGCCGCACGTGAAGCCGCATGCGCATAGCGCGCGAGGAGGATGACGGAGACGCGTCGAGGCAGTCGTTGAGGGTGTCGATGCCGAAGTCGATGCAGTCCGAGCCGTCGAGGACGAGGTGCGGCCATAGTTTTGACAGAACTAGGCGCACGTCGGGGACGAACGCACACTCCAGTTTTGCCAGAACTGAGTATGCAAAGAAGAACTCGTCGGTGACGCGGTCGAGGCAGTTGTAGAGGGGTCGATGCCGAAGAAGACGTTGTCGAAGTCGATGAAGACGAGGCATCGATCCGAGTTTGCCAGACTCGGGAACGCGTCGGGGACGAAGGCACTCCCGGTGTTGCCAGTACCAGGCGTGCGGGGGCAGGGACCATCATGAACTTGTCGCCATGTTAGAAAGACTAGCATAGAAAGCCTCTAGAGCGGTTGCGACGCGCAGAGCAGCAAAGGGAGAGATGTTGGCGCTGTCCGTGGTTGTTGGAGTAGAGTAGAAGGTGACGTAGTCGGGGATGAGGCGATGATGCTGGTGGCGAAGTTGTAGTGGACGAAGACGTAGAAGGCGGCGAAAACAGCGGCGACCTAGGGTAGTCATGCTGGATGCCTGGAGTGGCGATGGGGTAGTCAGTGGGACCTGCGACAGTGAGAGAGCGCCATACAGGTTACCTTGTGAAGCGCGGCGACGGTGCTCGAAGTAGGAAAGGAAGACCCGACAACATGACAAAGACCATGTGCATACGGCGGCGATCCGCGCCGTAGGAGATGGCGCGGTGAAAGCCGAGGCCGTCGATGCACGAGGACGACAAAGTAGACTGCGTGCAGCCATGCTACGACCCGAGGGGGAGGCATTGCTGCAGGGCGCAAGTCGGTGTAGTGGCTGGGAGACCACCAGCGACGTACACGCCAAGGAAGGTGCGTTGGAAGCCGGTAGCGTGGACCAAGGGCGGCGGCGCTACGGCCCGACGGGGCGACACAGCGGCAGCCCGTAGCTCGATCGGTGGTAAGCACGTGCTCGGGGACGTGCTTGGCATAGACAGGTGCGGGATCGGTTGATCAGACCGACGGTGCACCATGTGCGCTATGGCGTGGACGAGGCGTAGATTGGATTCAATGGCGGCGTTGTCGGTGAAGTCCCCGACGATGACGACGAAGACGATCCGAGGGGGGCGGCCGCGGCAGCCTTCCAAGGAAGGCGTAGCAGCCGTCCGCGGTGCACGACAGCCTTCCCTGAGGCCACGATAGCCTGCCGAGGCAGGCACAACAGTAGAGGAGGCAGGCGCACGGGCGCGGTGTAGATCCTCGATGCCGATGGTCGGAGTAGAGGCGCGGCAATGACGATGGCGGTGGGCGACTCAATCCGATCTAAGATCGGTAAACCAAAAAAGAAAACCGATCAAGAGATCGAAAAAAAGACTTACAAGGTAGCCGATCACGGATCGGCGGACGAACCTTGCGTACGGGTTGCGCGGCCCCCTACGAAGATCATGGAGATCAACCTCCCGGGGGCGCGCGGCGCGGAAGTGTGTGCGACGGCTAGCGCGATGCCATAGGACGGCGACGCTAGGGTTTGGGGGACGGGGCAGCCGGCGGCGCCTGGAAGGAGGGGCGGCGGCTAGGGTAGGAGAATCGTGGTTAGGCTGATACCATGTAGAAGGGTAGAGAGGAAGAGAGATTGGCGGAATATGTTGGATATATTATTGATTCTCATGAGCGAGTATATATAGACGTACAAGGATCTTGGAGTGCAAAACAAGACACGAGATCTATCTTATCCTAGATTACCTAACCGTACACGTATACTTTAACATTTAGAATACATGATTATTGCCATTTTAGAGGCATAGAGACTCACATCCCAGCCATAAAAGTTGTGTGATTGTACGTGTGAAACATGTTGGAAATATGCGCATGTACCAGTCAATTGAAATGATTACTGCATCTTGACAATTCAAATATCGAGACAGTTATATGCCATAGTCCGTTTTGGGATAAAAAGGAGGAAAAGAACTTAACGCAACTATTTGTAAAGCATACCTTAAGCATGTAGTACCTACAATCTAAGTACAGAAATGAGCCTATGATTAGTGCAAGGTGACTCGAGCAACTACCAACTCAACTTTGGAATGATATAAAATCTATTTTTATTATAGACTTATAGTACGTAGAAACTGGACATAATATCTCAGCCACTAAAACAACATGGCTTCTTGGTTGACATTGTTTATTGCTGTCTAAAATCGCAAATACGACACCAACCTTTCTCTGAAGATGCGAGAAGAGAATCAGATAGACCACCAAAAGAAAATGAGATCTATAGATTAATTCTTCAGTCTAATTATTTTAAATAATTTACCAAATCTTTTGGAATTTCGCATGTCTAGTCATCCTAAAAAAGGCACTCAAGAGTCATGGGAGAAGATAATAAAAAATTACACTCCTCGGATTTCTGCAATGTAGCATAGCTAAGGACATCCTTACCGTATCCAACATGGGTAGGTGATCTGAATTCAGCAGAAATGCCCCAACTTCTTCTCATGTTCATATCGGGGTATGCTCATGCACACATGTTGTATTGCTCCTACACTTGCCAAAACAGAAAGGTTGAATAGCTTGTTCTCATAAATTCTTATTACTCCCTCTGCCTAAATTAGATGTCACGGATTTATCTAGACTCACATATATCTAGACACGTTTCGATACATGTGAATTTAGACAAATTTGTGTCACATCTCTTTTAGTCTCATGTTATTGGTTGGGGACAAAGAAAAACCACCCCGCATTCCCCTCCCCCCTCCCCCGAGGGCGACAAGACGCCGCCACCCCTTCCCCGGTCGACCTCCCCTTTCCCCGCCGCCGGCTTGGGCCGTCGGGCGAAGCCTGGGCAGCACCGGCAGCGGCGGACTTCCACTCCCCGCACCATGGAGGGCAGGTCGGGGCCGACCTCTCCTTGACGGCAGTGCTCCTCGGGAGCCTCTAGCCCGGCGCCGGCGTGTCCAGGTGGTGGAGGTGGTGCCGCGTCCGTGCAGCGGGCGTCCTGGAGGCTGGAGCTGGCGTCGCTGGCTGCCCTTCCGACCGGAGCAGATCGAACCCAGATACGCTCGGGATGGACCCCAGATGGGCTTGGGTGGGCCGCGGTGCAGCGTCGGTGGAGCTCCATGGAGATGGCGGCGGCGGCTTTGCTTGGATGGGGGATGGCGGTGTTGCGGATGGCCCATTGTAGCAGGGCAGCTAGGGCTTAATAGGCCCATTTGGGCTCGGTCGGGCCTGCCGGGCCTAGTGTGCCCCGGTTACGTTGTCCGGTCAATGACCGCCTCCTGGCGGTGGAGGTGGGTTCCTCCCGCGGGCTGCGAGGCTGCTGTCCTTCGTTCCGGCGATGTCGTGTGCCCCCGTTGTTCAGGCCACGCGCCAATATCCACGAAGAGACGGTGCTGGTGATCTCGAGATCGTGGTGGCACATGATGGTGGGCGGCAAAGCTAGGTGGTGGTGCTCCGTGGAGCCAGGGTGTTTGTGGGTGGAGGTCGGGAGAAATCCCTGTCGGTCGTCCGACGTTGACGCGGTGCCGCATTCGAGTGGCACCATCCCTTCCTGGAGGGGGTCGAGGGAATCCTCTGCCCCCTTGACTCTGAGTGCTGAGGGTAACCCTAGGACCATGGTCCCAGTAGCAACGTCGTGTTAACGGTGCTTCCCCGTGAAGGTGCTGCTTGGCACTCGGTGCTGCGGGGTGCCTGAAGCGTGGTGGGACAAAGTTGGAGGGTGCAGCGGTTGCAGGTCGTCATCGCTTCGTCGATTCGCCATTATCTCCTTTTATTTTCATTTTAGGCATGTTTTTGCTGCTGCCCCAACTCTTTTGGTGCGAACTCTTATAGTGGTGTACCGGTGTGTTTGCTATATTAATATAGCAGGGCGAAAGCCTAAATCGAGGAGTTCTCATGTGATTAAGATTATGGAGTGCCAAAGGACATACCAATAATTGATATCTAATCAATTTACTAGAAATAAGAAAAGAAATATAGATATACAAAGCTTAGCTAGCAGCGGAATTTGGATCCATCTATATTCAAAATCCTCAGCCTCCTCCACAATGGGGAGATCCAGAAAGGGGCGACGGCGATGTGTGTGTGTGTGGGGGGGGGGGGGGGGGGGGCAGAACCGCTAACCTAATCAATCGACCGATCCTTGGGCTGCGAAGTTAATTAATCTTCTCCAGTCGTTAGCTAAAAAATACTTCCTCCGTTTTAAAATATAAGATGTTTTGGCTTTATGAAAGGTTATATCTAGACCTTTTTTAGTGTGTAGGTTCACTCCAAACCTACATAAACCTACAAACTAAAAGAGGTCTAGATATACTTCTTTCATAAAGTTAAAGCATCTTATATTTTGAACGGAGAGAGTACCAGCTAGCATCCTCATGGATGAATCCAATATACGGGAGAACTCCACGAAACTGGGCAGTATAATGAAACATCATGTAGCAAAGAAACAGACCCATGGGTTCATGAAGAATTTGATGTAGTAGATCGGATGAGGAAGCCTTCAGAGGAAATTCAGTACGGTAGAGGAGTACCGACATGAGATTACAGCTCATCGTGTCATTACCTAGCTTTGGCCTTTCTGCACGACGCAATTTTAATCCCATCGAATCCATCCATCATGTATGGCTGCATGCATCCTTGGTGTATATATGCATGTGGCAAGATTAAAATCTCACTAATCGTTGACGTGCATGCACGGGGAGACTCGAACTTGATCGGCAGAAACTCAAGTGGTTGCATGCAGCTAAGGAGAATGTTTATCCTACATTTGCACTATGTACAAATAAAACAGCAACAAGGCTCTTCTTATATCTTAGCTTAAATTGTAGCTAAGACAGTATGCATCGTTTTTTTTCTGCATTACTAGTTGTTGTAGGAAGTGGTTGTTTGAATATTCTCATTTCCCCTTGTAAACAGTACTGTACTGTGAAGTTTAGTATGTGTGGAACCTTAATACGCGTGTCTTGTATATATGGTGTACAATGCACTATCTAACATGTGAAAACTAACTAAGTTTCTGCAGGTTTGTAACTTTTAAACAATAGGTTTGTTTTAACAAGAACCTTCTAGGTTGCATCAGGTTTGTTTATCCAAACACGACTGACCATGATACTCTTGTGTGTTTTTGCCCTCATGATACTGATTAGGCTTTTATGTTGTATCTATCATACAACTAAGTTGTTCCAAGTTATACGCCGTAGTTTCTTTTCCCAAACCACACCATGATGTTATTTTCCCCAACTTCTAAGTTCTTTGCTATTTTTTGCTGCTATGTTGCTACTAAGTTCATAGCTACAAACCCATCGTCTATTTTTCTCGTAACCTGGTGTTGGGTCTAACAACTGTCTTGTAATCTGATGGAAGTTGCCGCCATAAATCCCAAAGTTGTTTTCAATGTCAATCATAGTTGCACAATTATGATTACTAAGTTGATGCAGATGGTAGTTACAATAACTGGTATTTCAATCTACAATTTAACTTGTTAGTCCCCTGAGTTCTCTAAAATGGAGGTGCTCCTGGTTTTTCTGGAACTGAGGTGCTCATGATTTGTTAAGGGCCGAAGGGAAGTCGGGGTTGTGTCATATGGTTACCTTTTTTACTTTGAATCCAAGATATTTTAATGGGAACCTGAACAAAATTGCAGGTCTAAATGGATATCTTAGTGTAGAGGAAAAGGAGAGGGAGAGGGGTGTGGGCGTCACATGGTCCGGGAGTGGGTGGCTGGGAGCCTGGGAGTGATTGGAGGCTTGGCGCTAGGTTTTGGCGCATGAGCAGGGGAATCTAGTCAGGAGCACGTGCGGCGTTGGGTGATCTCTTTCAGTTTCAGCGTTGATGGGCTGAGGAATACTTTCCTAATCTAGCGGTGGCTGGTTTTGACTAACCAGCCACCCATTGCTGCCTAGATGTGTCCTTTTTTTGACTAAGTGGAACCATTTTTTATACTCCCCCATCCTGAAAAAGATATCACAGATTGTCAAAATTTGCATAATCTATAAACTAAAACGCTTGCAGCTGAAAAAAAAAATCTAGCTTGCAACTCATAGAGGCGCATGAACAATTCTGTTGACACTGTGGACGCTAATCAGGAAATAGATCAAAGTGATCTCGGTCAGCCAAGAGCTAGCAAAACCGATTTTCTTTTCCATGTGTCCCAATATCATTTTTCGGCCCATCGAATATTGTCATCAGATTGGCAAATTCATAGCCATTTAATTTTGCCGAGGCAAATGAATTCTTGAGAATAGTATGCATTATCCTCGGGTGCAAACCAAGTATCCACACGATGTCTGTTTCTTTTTCCACGAAGGTCATTGGGTGCTTAATTCGCATATTTTTGCATTTTTTGGTATTTTAATTGTAACATTGTTGTCTGATGGGTTTATTTGCTTCAACTTAGTCTGAAGGTTCCATGAAAGCTGTCGAGGGTGCCTTCATGCCTTAATTCATTGTCACCCAAAGGCTTATTCTTTTCGTTTGATCATCCTTCTATATTTCATCATCCGTGGGGTGTCACAATTTATTTTTTGGTGAATTATTCTCACCTCGTCACCTGCACTGATCCTCCGATCGTCGGCATTCATGGCGGCGCTCCGACGCTCTGATGCACACACGGTGCTTGACAGAATGTCCAAGAGAAAACAGTCAGTGAAGGTGCTGATAGGTGGGCCCTACATCCGATACGGATGCATAGTCACGGCCATTTGTCTACATCATTATTGCTTGCCACGTCTGCCCGACAAGCAGGCCCCACCGGTCAGTTTCGCTGTCTATTGAAGATCAAAACTGAATCAGTGCTTTTTGTTACATGTTAGTGCTGAACCGGTGGTTTTTTGAAACCCTAGCGAATAGTGGTGGTTTTTTGAAACCCTAGCCTCTAATGTGGTGGTTTTTTTGTAATTTTCTCACTTAAGCAGCCCCCCGACCCGTCGGTGCCACACTCTCCTTCTCTCGCCATCGCCATCTCCCAGCTCCTGCCGTAGACACAACCAATCTCGCGCACCGGCAACGATGAAGAAGCCGGCCTGGTTCAAGAAGAGCAAGAATGACCACGATCGAGGAGGTGGGTCTGGCTAGAGCGGCATGCCGGCCTTCCTCCAGGGGGTCGTGCCGCCACCGCCTCGCCCGGAGGACTTCGTCAGCCTCCCCGCCGCGAGCCAGGAGGAGGAGGCGCCCGATTGCGACCGCCATGATGTCTAGGGGAGAGACACCGCTCACCATGATGTCTCTCTCCCAACAGGCTGCACCTCAACCGGGAGCAGGTGCCGGTGCCGGTGTCGCCGGTGCCGAAGGAAGGCCGGGCGCTGGAGGAGGAGAGACCCGCCGCATCAGAACAAGGCGTTCTGGAGGCGGTTCCTGGAGTGGGAGCACACGGCGCGGCGTCGCAATGCCTACCGCGGCGAGTTCGACTCGTGTGGGTCCCGCGACCTCCCCTCCTCCGACTCCAATGATGACAGCGTCATCAACCACTCTAATGCCGACCTCGGCGATGACGGCCTCGAAATCTTCGTCAAGGAGGAGGAGGAGTCATCAACCGCGTCCGTCGCCACACACCTGCCCCTGGAGTACCAGGAGGTCCTGGCGCGGGGCTACGACGAGGATGCCTTCCTCGAGCAGGCCGTCGCCGCCAGCGCGAAGGAGGAGGACCGAATGTGGGATGGCTACCAGGAGGCCGTCCAGCTCACCGGCTTGGTGGCGCAGGTGAACGCGGGGCAGCCGCTGTCACCGCCCCCATCGCAGCCGCTACGAGGGTGGGCTGCTCCGCCCACGCCGGGGTGGTCTGCTCCACCGGCGCCTGGGTGGTATGCTCCGCCTGCGCTAGCTGAGACGGATGTGTGGCCGGTGTAGCCAGGCCAGGTGATCCACCAGCTAGCGCCTCCCGCACCCGCACTGGCGGCAGCTCCGGGGCCGCCGCCGCCATACCTCTGGACGGCGCCCGAGTACATCGATCTCGATCCATAGATGGACAGGACGGCGCCGGCGGCTCGGAGATCATCTGCAGCTAGGGCCAGTTTTTTCCTTTTTTCATATTTTGAATTTAATATTTTGTATAATTAAGTACGAACTTTGCCAGTTTACGCGCGAAATGTCTTAGTTTCAAATTCGGAAAAAACGGCCGGGGCAGATGGTTGCGCCGCTGGACGCAGCTGGCCGGACAGGCCGGACCGTGACTCCAAAGAGACTGCGGTCCGACCCAAACGGAGTGAAACGGACCATTTCAGCCGCCCGTTTGGATCGGCCCCGGTGAAGAAGCCCTAGGAAAGAAAACTGCTTCAGAAGAAGATGTAGCCAGAAAGCAAAAGCACGGTGGTAGAATAGGAACTGAGGAGTTTGTGGAGCTGTGCTGTTTGTGTGTCTTGGTACAGGGACAACTTTTCCTTCTTGTTCTAGTGTACCAAAGCTGAGCAATTTTTTATCCCTGCAGAAGCGCTGACAAGCATCTGCTTGCTTTTGTGCCCACGCAACCGAGCTGATCCCTATCGTTCTTGCTGCTTCCTCTCCTGCTTTTTTTTTTGTGCCATTCTCTCGTCCAGCGATTGGCCGTCTCGTCCTCTCATTTCTTCTTTCTTTTCTTGCTGGCACGGTCAAAAGCGAGCTCTCAACTCTGACTCTGCCTCCGGCAGTAACGCCTATCTATGGGGCCACTTGTAGCAGATAACCACCCATATTTTCGAAACCCGCATTGCGAATTGCGCGGAAAAAGAACACCCAGCAAAAAAAGGGTTTATGTATTATTTCATATTTCTGATTTCAAGCAGCATATGAAACTAATCAGATTTATGAATGTTTCCGGTACGTCTCAAGAAATACTTGGACTGATCAGAGCTTCATCTAGGCTTGACCCGACGCTTTTTTTCGTCTATTCTGTTCGTCCTCGATGTTCTGCACGGCCACCATCACCAAGATGTCTTCAACATCATCGTTGATGATATCATCCAAATCGGACTCGTGCGAGGAGGAAGAATCGTCGAAGAAGAACTGCACGGACTCACTCATGTCGAAAGACCAAGGCTCGCTCCACGATGATCTCATCTGCGCGTATACCCATCTTGATCAAATCGAGGACCAAACGTAGGAATCGGAGCTAGGCGGAGTAATAGAACTTATGGCGACGATACAAGTCATGCGAGAGTTGTAGAGGGCCAGGCACGCCTCAACCGCGGTGTCATCGTCGTCAATGACTTCGAACGATGACGAGGCGAGGCCGAGTGCGCCTCAGCACTCTGGCAATGAAGGTCAAAGGTTGTAGCTGCCGCCGAGCGACGGAGACGATATCGACTACACCGCGTTCTACCACCGCCTCGGCATATATTAGGGTATTTTTGTTTTCCGTCATATTTCGTTTCGCCTAGTAAGAAACTCGACTACTATGTATAAAATCCGTCTTATTTATTTCAAATTTGCGCCTATTCTGGAGATAGATGCCCTAACCGAGAGCTGACTGTCCCGCCCAGGGCATCTCTAACCGACCCCTCAAACTTTAGAGGAGTAAACTGACTCCTAAAACTTAGAGGAGTAAATTTACTCCTCTAAAGGTTGGCGGCGCGGAACCGATCCCCTAAACTTAGAGGAGTAAACTTTTGTTTGCCCCATTTTTTTCCACCACTCCACGTATGCATCCACACATCTCATATATAGTTCAAACAAACAATAAAAACATACGGAGAATTCAAACACACGCAATCCATCACTTTTGCGGTTCACATGAACATAGTTCATCGAAATAAAACATGCATAGAATTCATTCAAAAGTAAACTCTATCAACACCATCGATCAAGGTCACCAAAAAGAAGCCATCGACCTTGTTTGATCCAAAATACCACCAACATATCACCTCATATGTTGTGGACCACTATCGAAGAGCTCAAAGACCATCTGCACGGTGTTGTTGTAGTAGTTCTCGATGCTTGCCCAAAACTTCTCCTTCGATTGGTCCGTGCCAACCGATGCATCGAGAGAGACATTCATCCATGCATAGCACAATGCGACGTCCTCCTTCTCGCTATAGTTGGAGGCTCGACTCTTCTTCTCTTTGCATAATCACAGATTGTCAAAATTTGCATAATCTATAAACTAAAACGCTTGCAGCTGGAAAAAAATCTAGCTTGCAACTCATAGAGGCGTGAACAATTATTTTGACACTGTGGACGCTAATCAGGAAATAGATCAAAGTGATCTCGGTCAGCCAAGAGCTAGCAAAACCGATTTTCGTTTCCATGTGTCCCAATATCATTTTTCGGCCCATCGAATATTGTCATCAGATTGGCAAATTCATAGCCATTTAATTTTGCCGAGGCAAAGAATTCTTGAGAATAGTATGCATTATCCTTGGGTGCAAACCAAGTATCCACACGATGTCTGTTTCTTTTTCCACGACGGTCATTGGGTGCTTAATTCGCATATTTTTGCATTTTTTGGTATTTTAACTGTAACATTGTTGTCCGATGGGTTTATTTGCTTCAACTTAGTCTGAAGGTTCCATGAAAGCTGTCGAGGGTGCCTTCATGCCTTAATTCATTGTCACCCAAAGGCTTATTCTTTTCGTTTGATCCTCCTTCCATATTTCATCATCCGTGGGGTGTCACAATTTATTTTTTGGTGAATTATTCTCACCTTCAATAGCAAATTGCCTGCAACTTTGACCGCTACACGCGGTCGTTGCCAAAGGTGATGAGTTTTTGGTCCCTTCAGTGCAAAACTCCCTCCGTCCGTCCTAAAATAGATATCGGAAACATTTCTAAATTTGGATGTATCTAGACACTATTTAGCCTAGATACATCTAAATTTTATTAGACAAATTTTCGACATCTATTTTTAGACGGAGGGAGTACAACTTTCTACCGGATCCTTTATATACGGATCAGAATATCACATGCTGCACTACTAGTAGATAGTAGATGAGAGATCAACCAACGCAAATCTAAATCATGAAACGGAAGAGGAAAATCATGCATCCATCCATCGACTGATTGCTTGGTTTTCATGGAACCGAGAAAAACAGAAGAGACAGAGAAAGCTACACAGAACATCCATCTGCGCATGAAGAATGCATACATGGAGTCAATTACCTGCTTGCTCTACTACATCGGAAGATGAGCTAAGCCTCCGCCGCCGGCTCCAGAGCGACCGCGCAGTGCCACTCTTCTCTTCTCGCCTCGGCCTCGCCTCGCCACGCCAAAGTCACAAGTCACGCGATAGCGCACACGGCTTAGTGACAATGGACTCGTATATATAGCTAGCTCTGGGCTGATTGTTGGAAGGGAGACACTACTATAGATGATGGACGGTTGAGATGGGTAGAAGCCATGGATCGCTGACATGGATTTCCTATTAACTGTTTTTTCTTCTCCACCGATTACGGAGTCTCTCCCGTTTAGTATTCCTAGGGAGGGAACTAGCAAACCACCTCTCCCATCCGGTCCTTTGATCGTTTCCAGCCTGATAAATGTGACCCGTTCCGTATTCCCAGGGGTCTAGCAAACCATCTCTACCGTCCCTTTGGTTGTTTCCATCGTCCAATGGTATGTCGCCTGATTTGTTTGACCATGAATTTTTCTAGCTATATTTTCTTTCAAGACGGATTTATTTTGCCATTTTCCCAAGTGAATTGATGCTTCTGGTGAATTAACCAGAATTAACATATAATTTTCTCCCCTTGCTTCAACCGAAATATTGCATCTGATCCAAATTAGTTGACTTGGTTTTGTCTAGATTCACATGTATCTAGCACTAAAACAAGTCTAGAGACATCCGAATCTAGACAAATTTGAGTCAAGTAATTTGGATCGGAGCAAGTAATATATCTAGTCCATTTTAAAATATCTAAAAGGTCTTACATTAGTGAACAGATGGAATATTTGTTCTTTACATCAGCTAGAGAGAATAAAGGCACACGGTCTAGACAAATGAAAGGAAATTAGAAGCTCACAACAACATTCTCCTACGGCAAACTAGAAAGGAGACACATCAATGTGCACATGTTTCTAGATGCCTCTTATTGTGTAAGTTCACTACACAACATCTAGATACATAGTACGTCTTAGAAAAGGCTAATACATCTTATAATTAGGAACAGAGGGAGTATTATCCAATCACTCGGAACAAGGACACGCAGAGAACAAGATTCATATATTCAGAGCCAGTTTTTATTAAATGCAATTCTGACACTTAGTAACTTTCCTAGACAGACACTGAGAACACAATGCCAACCAGAATCACAAAAACCTGGAGGATCCATTCATTCAACCATTCAATATAACCATTACCAAGTCACACATCCAATCCAATCCCCGCGACAACAACATGGCAAGATTGTCCGTTAATGAGAAAATAATTCGAATGAATCAGCTACACATCGATCAGGTCCAAGAATTGATTCAAAGTTGCCACAGGAACCAACGTCACACATACAGCTAGCTACCATGCTGAGCTCAAAATACTATCGGAGAAACTACATCAACTAGCCATAGCCTAACAACACCTAACATCCATCAAGTTGAGGGAGCAAGTCTGGCCATAGCCTAACGCACGCACGACAACCAAAAAATGGAACGGTCGATCGATGATGGTAAGCATCTTGGTTCACTCGACGTGATCGAATATAAATATACACATGCATCGGCGGTTGCTATGTATGGCAGCTAGGAATGCGCATCACGAAATGAACACACCTCCTCGAGGATGGATGGGTGGGTGGACAACATAGGTACCCGGAGGAGAACATGTATGCTGAAGCGAGGGTGGGTTCAGAGGTCGGCGTCGGCCATGACTTATTTCCGATGCTAGCTACCTACAACACTTACCTTATTGCTACTAATTACTATTCATTTGCTTTCGGCCTACCTGTAGGACGAAAATGTGTTCTAGGTAGCCATGTCATGAATTCGGTGACTACATAGATGGTACACATGCGCGCGGTTAGTATATCCTAGACGGCCCCGATATCTGGAATCTAATCAATAGACCTGGACCAGAAACCAGCAACCTTAATCCCATACCAATACCAAAGATCATAGGTTCTAAACCTGGAAACGACTTTGAATCAAAGCGTCGTCTCCTTTGGAAACCTAGACCTATAACCTAGATATAGATCTTAAACCCTAGACCCTAGATATTAATCATTGGACCATGACCTTACACCTAGACCATAAACCTAAACGAAATAACTACTTCTCTCTAATCCCCGCGACAACTTTGAAATGGTATGAACATGTCGGAGCACTGAAAAATAACTACTTCTCTCTAATTAATATAGGAAATAAACATGAACATGTCGGAGCAAAGTTGCTAAAAGTTGATGTAGTCTTTGTTGGTTCCTTATTTTCTGCTAGGAGATAGCTATTGCATATCATTCCATGTACCACTTGTGTTGCCGCACACTATTAATTTATGATTTTCCTTTCATTTTTATGTCATATCAATGTCCCGGTGTTATTATTTTATGCATTGAATGATAGCATAAACACCGTTATTTCATGTGATAAGAATTTTATTGTCTGCGAATAGGTATTACCTATCATTTACAGTGACATCTCATTGTCGGGCGTGGTTTTTACATGATAGGAGACACCTATCACCTATGATTTCATGTGCCATCTCGTTGATGTACTTATTAGTTTATGCGTGAAATGATAAATATTACATGTCATTTCATGTGCCACCTCGTCGTCTTAGGCTATTGAGAGGTGTCTCAGAAAATCATTGTTCTATCGGGCCTACAGTTTCGAGGTCTATAGCACACTGTTGCCAATGTGGCGTGCTAGCGGTAGCGCTGGTGAGAGAGAGGGCAATGCTATCGTTAATGAAGATGCCCATTGACTCATAAGGAAGCCCGCTATGAAGATCTGGTCCCTGGCTAACCCTCTAGGAATGAGCTGTGATGTTAGCTGGTGGCAGAGACTACCGATTGGAAGAGTGCTCCGGTGGATCATCGACACATTGATCCTGCGGCGGCAGAGGGAAATCGATGATGGAAACATTGGTTATTGGAGCACTAGAGACATATCACCACATGTGACTTTGGGGGGTTCCGAAGATGAAGAATATTGACTAGCGGCCCGTTCAGACATGTTCTCGGGGCTCTCGGGACCGAGGTATGGATCACGAGCTAGCGATCACCGACCAGCCCCATGAATGACCCCTGATGTCAATTGCTAGATCATGAATATTGGCTATCATATTCAATGGTAGCATGCACATATTGCACAATCATTTGCTAATATGCCTTTTGGTCCGTCGAACCGCGCTAGAGGGAGTGGCCATAGACAACCAATCAGGGGCGCCACCTCGAGGACCTCAAGCCCTCTGCCAGGGAGGATCTCCGATGAGAACCTCAACACCGAAGGCAAGCATCCCAACAGAACAGGTAGCAGAATACATGGAGACCGGACATGAGCATACAAGGAAGCATTGCACCGGCACGGTCGAATGGATACGGGAGCCGAGAACATGCGACGACTATGCCATCAGCGAAGCCGAAAGGTGTTGTGCCGCCGATAGCAAGAACAACCGAAGGCTAGCCGAGGCTAGGGGGATGACACCGGTGTGCCGCCCCCATGGTCGAAGGGCAACGCAAGCCGAGGCCTCCCCAGGACGTCTAGGTAGCCCACTCAGCTGAGCTTGGGCCGCAACATCGGGGCAGGCCGCAGCGTCGGGGCAGGCCGCAGCGTCGGGGCAGGCCGCAGCGTCGGGGCAGGCCGACCTCCCCCACTCAGCGGGAACCGCAACCAGAGGGTGGACACGAGCCACCAGATTTGGGAGCGGACGAGTAGCCAAGGGCCCCACATGGATAGGAGGGCAGACGACATGCCCTAGCCTAGCCCCGCGGCCACCACGGCCAGATCCTTCGGGACAGAGGACCAAAGAAGCAGAGCCAACACCATCCAGCACACCAGGGATGCGAGCCGAAGGCCGGCGCAGGCGTGAGTAGCCGCCGTGGGAATGTAGCCCCGTTTTCAGTGTCTTGTTGGGGATGTTGAGGCGACGGTTATGTCCTGAAGAAGGTCAGAATAAGGTCATCTCCGCGCTATATCCTCGCTCTGGTGGTGCATCTAGCGCCGACGGAGGACACGTGGAGTTGTTTGTCCGGCGGATCTCCTGGGATCCGGTATGTTTTCATGTTTGTTGGTTTGTTCTCAGGCCAGTCTCTTGCGATCTACGGTTGTCATCATTATTAATAAATCGGTGGAATTTAATTAAAAATAAATAAAAAAGGAACATTGCCGGAAGAAATCTGTTTCAGAAAAAGAGGAAGCCAGGAAGCAATGTAGTATTTGCACTAGTAGGTGGTATGTTTTTTCTTGTCCTTCTCTCGTGCCATGCAACTGCCCACTGCGCGCGCGCGGCTGGAGTGGTGTACGTGTACACAGCCCCAACGGCACCAACGGGAGGGAGTGGATACATGCCGGGGCGTGCGTGACGTCTGATGACGTGGGACAGAGAGAGAGAGAGGGGGAGGGGACTGTCGAGTGGCACCGCGACGGACCCGTCCGATCGATCAGCCGGCCGGCCGCCGCGGCGTGTCTGAGGTTCTGGATCGTACGTGTCACACCGATCACGCATCATGAACCAAGGATCGCTGCTCGCACCTTCAAACAAAAAAGAAAGAAAAGGATCGCTGCTGGCCGGAGAATGCTACTAGTGCTAGTGATAGTATTACTGTACGTTTCGGTTTCGTTGATCAGATTCAGGGAAGGCCAGCAGCGGGATGAACATCAGGGGCTGTATGCAAAATATGTGAAATCTGTTGCAAAAAATAAGAGGAGGCCAGAAAGCAAAAGCATGCATGGTGGTAGAATAGAAACCGATCGACGAGTTTTTGGAGCCGTGCCATTCTAGTGGTTAACACACAGCACCAATGCTCATTTGCCGGGTGTAAAATGCTTCTGTACCTTGTTTTGTTTGTGCCATCCAAAAAAGTGTCACGCACAGTTATTTTGTAGTGCCGGTGACACGGAATCTATGACCATCTATATTTGTAATAACAGTATATGACCCGCATTTTTTGACCATATGTTATTTGTCACAAAAAGTTCATTGATCGAAAAACAATGACCTTTGAGTGAGCAATATGGAGAGTCATGTATCACTATATTTCTTGTAGTGTGTGTGTCCATTAAGGCACGCCACTCTTTCTAGAATCCTTTCATCCTCAGTTTTTTTTTTTTGAAGAAAAGACCATTTGATCTTATTATATACTCCCTCTGATTGATTTAAATTAATGGACTCAACTTTATCTAGATACGCACACATCTATTCTAAATACTAAACTAGATAGGTACGAACCTAGACAAGGTTGAGTCAATTAATATGGATTGGAGGGAGTATGTCTTTTGAAAGATGATTTTTAATACCATCCCATTTAATTTCTTTTCGATGAGGCTGGTGGACCATTTCATATAGGATCATCACCGCATCTAGGACGTATCTTCCTTATTTGTGCGGGATGAACAAGATGGCCAACAAGTGGATATAGCCTAATGGTTGCGGTCTTTGTGAATAACTGCAACAAGCTAACATTAAGAAGACATATGTCGGAATGTATTGTTCGATATGTTGTACTTCCTCCGTCTCAAAATAGATGTCGTAAAATTTAGATATATCTAGACACTATATAGTACTAAGTAGATCCAAATTTAGAGAAATCTCCGACATCATCTATTTCGAGACGGAGGAGGGAGTACATCATTAATCTAACCTTAGGCAGCAAAATAATGTCACCGGAATCTGGGCGAGGCGAGTCTAGTTGTATGGCACGAAGAAAGCCGAACAAAAAAAAAATCTAGGAGAGCCGAAGGCTTGGTGGCATCCTAAAAGTTGTTGGCTCCGTAACGTTCCACGTGGAATATTATTGCTTTCATCACTTGTTACTATATATGAAGGCGAAATTTGAAAACTCGCCGGAGTTTTGGAAAACAAAAGATTACTACATCCTTGTGATCGAGCGAGGTACCACTTGAGCAGCAGATCTATAGTTGAGAACGTTATGTACCGAAATGCTTAAAATTTCTGCCAAAAGAATATTTTTATATTATACGGAAGTTGTCACATGAATTTCTCAGCAAAAAGATGGGAACATGCATGCCAGAAAAAATCTGTTTCAAAAGAAGAGGAAGGTGGCATGGTGGTAGAAACTGCCTCTTCTCAACTCTCGTATGCACCTGCAACAGTCTCGTCGCCTCCCTCCTTCTTTTCTTGGCGGGCACGCAGAGGGCAGATACGGCGTGGTCGGCGACATCAAAAGCGATCGGGTGTCTGGCAGCAGTCTAACCGAGAGCTGGCCGTCCACTGCCACACAGCCCCAACGGCACGAACGGGAGGGAGTTGATGCGTATCCGTCCCGTGAACGCCGTGACGTGGGGACAGAGAGAGACGACTGGCGAGTGGCCACGTCCCATCGATTGATCGATCGATCGGTCGATCGATCAGCCGGCTGGATCGAACGTGTCACAGGAATCACGAATCATGTTACTTAGAACCACACCACGCCAGGATGGATCGCTGCTGGCTGTTGAGAAATTCCGGCAAGATTGAGAAATTCCGAAAGAATGCAAAAATGCTACTTCATCGGGGCTGTACCTAAAGGGCAACCATGCCCATGCAAAAGATGGGAAGATGCCAGAAAGATGGAATCTCCTGTTGCAAAAGGAACAAGAGGGGGCCAGGCGGCCAGAAAGCAAAAGCTAAGCACAGCACCGTACTGGTCTGCTCCTTGGCTGGCTGGCTGGTTGGCTGGTAAAAGATTTACACTGGCAGCATATTGCCTTCAAACCAATTGATGATCACCAAGCAGCCGGCCCCTACCCGGCACCCAAGGAAGCCCAAAAAGTTTTGCTAAAACTCTGCGATCCGGACCCGATCGAGCCCTGCTTGTGATGAGAAAATCCACAAGATAAAGAGTTTTAAAACAACAACAAAAAAAACATACTTGCTGTGTCCAGGAACACCACCACCTCAGCAGAGCTACTAACATGCAGTCAACTGCTTAACTGAAATCAGAAAAAAAAAGATGGACATCACTTGAATCAAATTCCACGAGGGTTACATTACATTGTGCTGCTGCAAATCACACACAGAGGCGGCCAGCAAAAGATGATAATAAAGAGAAAACTGCTTCAGAAAAAAAGATGTAGCCAGAAAGCAAAATCACGGTGCTACAACTTTTCCTTCTTTTGTTTCTACTAGGAAAACATGCCATGCGTTGCAACGGGGAAAAGGTACATACATAGCTTTTCCGAAAACACTTACACGACACGTTGGCCGTGGAAGCATGTAGCTGATAACATGCGTGATTTATATGTGCAATGCTAACACAACGAAAAGTATAGAGAACAAAAGTAACTCATTCTCAATTGTTCATGTTCACAATTTGACAAGTGAACACGTATAGTAAATCTATAGAAAATAATGCAAAATAATTTGAAACCTGGGATATTTCCTAGTGAAAAAGAAAACTGTGAACCAAGTTTTTCTCTCCCCATATTTACTTGGAAAGAATAAGATAAAATTGACAGCTTATCTGCATCTAAGATGATACTTCTAATGAGTTAAGAAACTCTTATAGAAAGCAAACCCAAGCTACATCCAAGCCAACCAACATCAAAATTACACATGTATCATAACTCCGGTGAATAACTAAAGGTTTGTATAATATGAATGCCAAAAATAAACAAATCAGTCTACATGACAGTTTGATGCTTCTTTGATCTATTGTTTGTGCAAATGCAACAAACCAAGTGCACAAGTAGACCCATGTGGGGAGCACAGTTGGATCTCGTTGTTGCAGTCCTTACCGGTTGCGATCTGCCTCGAGGAGACTCCAGCGGTCTGACACAAAGAGGCTCGTCATGCTGGGATCTGCCTCGAGGAGACTCCACCCAATTGAGCCAGTACCTACAATCATCAAGTGGTACATCGGATTAGCTAGCTGAAATGAAATTAGGCAGCATACCAAGTATAACTAAAATTATGGTGGACAAACATTGCATTTTTTTGTTTTTTAAATGAACTATCAGGAAGAGAGGAGTAACCATTTGATCTCAAAGAACTAACACACATACACTGAAATGACCAAAACTGATGAAGGACATGTGTTGACTGTGTCCTGGCCTATACTCCCGCAAAGAGAAAAAAAGATCACCCGCCTATAATTTCACAGTAACTCCCTAGGTTTCTTCGTTATGCATCAGTGATTTGTATGTACTATATGTATCAGTGCCATGCACATGTCAAGCGTTGCTTGAGAAACATATTTCTCCACTGTTTTCTATATCTAGCATGCACTACAATCTGCAGGTCTATAGTTCAGAAAGGTGAATGAAGAAACCGTTGCAACCAAGTTATTGAAAAAACATCAGTGGCATCCACCTAATCTAGGAGTACACCAGAATATGCACTACTGAATTTCTTATCTGCATCGTAACTTCTTACACAATATGCACTACTGCATTTCTTATTTGCATTGCAACTTCTCACCTATTCTTCACTTATAGAATTAATAAAATTCACAAAATAAGGAAAGAATAAAATTAAGAGATGGCTTGGAAAAGTTT
This sequence comes from Avena eriantha, assembly GCA_910589775.1. Lineage (NCBI taxonomy): Eukaryota > Viridiplantae > Streptophyta > Magnoliopsida > Poales > Poaceae > Avena > Avena eriantha. Next base: position 414,669,411 of record OU342740.1, read on the forward strand.
TGAAAGAACCTTTTGGGCTTGTATTGCCCCGATGCATCTAGACATCAACCTCAAGTTTCTTCTTTTGCATGTTGGCATGGTCTCTTCAGTCAGTTTTCACTTAACAATAGGAAAACGAAGTAAAGAAGAAGGTAGTAAAATCAATCTCACCAACAGACATAAATGAGAAGTGATGATTACCGTAGAGGGGAAGCACTTTGACACCTGAGTCCGGCCATAGTCCGTGCCCTCCGGCAGCCCTTGTCCATGCCCTTCGCTAACCCTCGCTCGGGGACAGCTCGATGATCTGTCTGGCAGGTTCCCCAGCTTCTGCATCCGCGGCTTTCCCCTCCAGTGAACTCCCACATCAGACAGATGTCTGCGCGAGACACCTAAACCAGCGATTGAGCAAAAACAATGTGAATTTAGTCCTTTGCGCACATCAAATAAAGAAATCGGTTGCCACCAACAGATCCAGAGGTACAAAATCAACGAAAGCAATAGTCTAGTTAGGTCCTCTAATAAAAGATAACAAACTTTGTTGTTTCAAGGATTGGTCGGATTGGGGGATAACTCTGTCCATGATGTACACAAACATACCCGAGCTTCAACACCAGCAGGGCCATCAAAATTCAGCTTCAGCTGCTCATGCACATCAGGTGGTATCCAAGAAGGCAACAACTCGAGCCTCTTTAAGTGAATTAAGCAGTGTGATTGGATAATATACACTCAAAATCCTGAAGTTGCTCAACACCACCAGAGCCAAAAGAGGAGCCCATAATTTCATGGTGACATGAGGTACTGCTTCCAGGGACTATGCGTTTCAGAAGACCTACAATTCAAAAGCAAGCTGCGCTAGCCGTACCTTTTCTCTTCCTCTAGGAGCACGGCACGCCGGTTAATCAACGCGCCTTGGCCTCACATTCCCTAAATGAAAATATGCCTAGAACTACCAAAGAGGATCAAACCTGGAACATGCCCGTACCAAACTCCGTATTTGTACTGATGCTTTTCAGCTTATAGAATGCTTGCTCTAGTGGACTTGTGCTCCCGAATTCAGTCAACAACTATCATCTAGAATATGAGTTAGCACATTATGAGTTGACAGCTTATAGAATGGCTGGTGATCATCTCCCATATCCAGGAACCCAATTATCGATTCAAGTTTACACAATATGTAGTCAGGAATGCAAAGAAATGTCAAATGGCAGATATGCTTGAACGATGGCACCAGCAGCATGCACATCAAATATGAAAGGATTTTCCCAAATCAAATACTAACGCAAATCATTGGCTTATCAGAAGGGATTAATATAGAAAACTTTTTTCAAATAAGAATTTCTCTGCTAATTAGTAGTAGTATGGAACATGCTTGGTGAAGCTAGCTATTGCAGTATGAGGAGCTGAACAATCAAAAAGTGGTGAATAAGCCAATGTTAGAGTTGCTATGACTGCAAAAACGGGCACCACTCTTTGTGGTGAATAAGTGTAAACTATATTTACACTTATTAATGGCTATATGATTTCTCCTTGCAACGTGAGATAGGTAAGATCAGCTCTCAACTCAAAGCAGGAGCATGCTAAAAAGAAACAATAACTACTGGAATCAAAAAAGTATACGTCCTCACTATATTTGTCCTCGAGGAAAAATGGCCTTAGAAAGGACGAGACAGCACATATCTCAACAACTATTCTACGCATACATTTGGCCTTCACCATTCAACTTCCTGAAAACCATGTCCATTTTAAAACCCGCATCTCAAGCTTTGTTCCGGTATTTACTAAAATATGAATGCAGATGACCTAATAATTTGATAAGACAAGTGAAAAATAAATCGTCTATTACCGTTGATCTCCGAAACAAGTCCTTCAGTTAATATCTTCTCTGTGTACAAGATCCTGAAACACCATTGTATACCGTAACTCAGTAAGCCAAGCCAACAAACACATATTGGGCAGAAGCGATACCAAAGTCCAAATAGGTGGCTCATTGATTAAGTGTGCATCACAACACCGACATGAACATTAGTACTGCACAAAGAATTTCCTTCCGCTTTCGAAAAATTTCAAGAGAAGACAACAGACCGGCTCATGAGTTAGCTAGACTGTGTCGTGTTGAGTGTAGTGCTGGTGTTTTACAAGGTACTGCCCCCCCTGCGTGTTGGAGCTGGCTTTGTTGGATTGTAATCAGAACCTTTCCTCCATTTAAATGAAATTTCACCATTTTCAAAAAAAAAGAATTTCCTTCCCTTAACTGTAAACACCAAATATTTTATTATCCGACCGTCCGCTCCTCACCAAGTCATCAGCAAGCAACACAAGGCCATAAAAACACATGCCGCACGCACTCCCTATTTAGGAAAGTATTGTTTTCTACAAAACAACGGGGAATAATCATCCCAAAATTACGTACTACCTCCGATCCAAATTAGTTGATTCAAATTTGTAAGATACAGATGTATCTAATACTAAATCATGTCTAGATACAATCGAATCTAGACAAATCTTAGTCAAATAATTTGGGTCAGAGGGAGTACAAAATTTAATGCAAAGTTGACATCATTGTTTTCATCTCAAATTCCCAATCCAGTATGAACGCGTAATTTAGGACACTGCGAGCGCAGTACCTTGAAGAGATTGTGTTTCATGCCCCCCTCCATATGCTTATGCTTCGCGAGACAGAGCTCCTAAACAACAAAGCAGAAACTCGTTATTAGAAGATTCGATCGATGGATAAAGTAGGCCTAGACCTGGTGCAGAAATCTCACTGTGATGACGACGACGGCCACACGTTCCTCCGATCTGTATTCTGCGCGTTCCTCCAAATAGGGAAGCACCTCTCTCCCCTAATTCAGCCTCACCAGTAAACCCCTCATGCATCATTGCAGGCTGCACACGCGCCCCTGCGCCAATGGAGTAGCAAGGTGAGCCATCACTTCGGCCTATGGCGGAGGCGGAGTGCACTGCGTTGGAGGGGCAGCGTGTATGAGCGTGGGGGCAAATGTGTGCCGGTGGCCGTTGTCATCCGCTAGGAGAGGAACACGAGCGAGAGGCTTACCGATGGAGAGAGATCGGGAGGCGAGGGGTGGTCCTCCTCCTGCTCGTCGACCCGACAAGCCATCATTTTCCTCAGCTTCCTTCCGCACCGTGTGCGTCGGTAGATCAGCCCCGGGAAATCGAGCGAGAGTCGTGTTTCCAATGTCCTGCCGAGTGGCCACAACGTCCTTTGTCGTTCCCCTGATCCTGCCCTGTCCACGCCACAGCAGGGGAGGACCGAGTTGTGCCGCTCGGCGGTGGTGGCACGTGGTCCGGCGAGGTGGGGCGGTGCCGGTGTGAATCTGGAGAAGGAGGTGAGGGTGTGAATCTGGGGGAGGCAGCGTTGAACGGGGAAGGATCGCTGGAGTGGTGCGGCGGATGTGGACGTGGACCGCGCGTTGATTTGGTGGTATTTTCCAGTCCGGTTTTTGTGCACGGGCCGGCGAAAGAAAACCGGTGGAGCGAGACGATGGACGAAAAAGAATTGGCGGAGTGCTGCGGTAAGGCAGAAAACACAACGGCTTCCTTCTTTTTAGATAGTGGAGATATTATTATAATTTATATATAAACAGTAGAGATTTGGTGGAAGGGCAAAACGGTCTAAAAAATGTTAGACGAAACCAGCGACCGGAGAAAACAGAGGAAATTCCTCATTTTTAAGTAGTAGAGATACTGTACCAAAGCTGGGCCCTTTTTGATCCCTGCAGAAGCGCAGAGAAGCATCTGCTTGCTGCCGCCTCTCCTGCTTTTTTTTGGCCGTACTCTCGTCCAGCGATTGGCCATCTCCTCCGCCCATTTCTTCCTTCTGTTCTCCTTGGCACGGTTAAAAGCGAGCTCTCAACTCTGATGAAAACCCAGCAAAAAGGATCCATGTATTATTATTTCATATTTCTTATTTCAAACAGCAAATGAAACTAATCAGATTTATGAATGTTTCAACATCATATATAGTACAACTATAATCCATATATATATTACAACAACCGTACAAATCACAAATAATGAACGGTACGGATTAGAAAATTATTCATATCACAGATGAATGACAAAAAAAAGGGGAGACTACTATCTCCCAAACAAGTGCCAGATCTTCACGAAGTTGGGTATGTGTATCACTGCCTTCGTCCTTGCTGTTCTGCACGGGCACCATCATCAAGATTTCTTCAACGTCATCGTCGTTGATGAGATATTTTTTTCCCTAGAATACACCCTAAAAGATGTATTAATCATATTGAAGAAAGAACTAGACGGCCGTTACAACACCAAAAATGGCTGATAAACGCCAAAAAGGCTACGGTGACACAATAGATCTAGGAGGAGCTTCGGAATACCGACAGCCTGAAAGATTGCACAATCAACACACCGCCCGCCGATGTGCACTAAAATGGCGAGTGAGCGGCGGAAACGGACCGCTCGAGAGGAGATGCCAAGCGAGAAGCACCACCAAGAATATACAATGCGCCCCGAAAGGCCATGATCAAAGCGGCCGCCAACCAGGTTCCTCTGGAATCTCAGGTCCCGGAATCGGGAAGACACATACTGTTCATGTGCCCCGCGGCCCGGCTCCTCTGGAATTTTACTGGAGATGCATTAGGCCCGAAATGGCAGGCCCACGATATCAGTGAATACCAAGAAACGCAGGTCCTCCTGATCATCGGAAAAGCAATGATACGGCGTTGCTCGGCGAGGTCAAAAGCGATCGGGTGTCTGCCAGCAGTCTAACCGAGAGCTAGCTGGCCCTGCGTCCATGCAACTGCCCGCTGCCACACAGCCCCAACGGCACGAACGGAGGGAGTGGATGCGTATCCGTCCCGGGAATGCCGGTGCGTGACGTCGGAGAGAGATAGACGATTGGCGAGTGGTCACCACGTAGTACGGGTATGCAGTGCTGTCCCGTCCAATCGATCAGCCGGCCGGCGAGGCGTGCGTGAGGTTCTGGGTCGAACGTGTCACACGAATCACGAATCATGTTAGTAGAACCAAACAAGGATGGATCGCTGCTGCTGGCTGGCTGGTTGCGAAATAATTCCGAAAGAATGCAAAAAAAATGTTACTGTACGTTACGTACTAGTGTTGCACGTTTCGGTGATGAGCGGGGATGAACTCCATCGGGGCTTTACCATGCCTGTATTGGGATTCTAAAGGGCAGCCATGCATGCATGCATGCGAAAGATGCCAGAAAGATGAAATCTCCTGTTGCAAAAGGCAGATGGGGCCACAAAGCAAAAGCTAGCACAGCACCACCGTACGTGGTAGTAGAGAACTGCCCCTCTCTCCTCTCAGGCAGCCCTTGTTTGTTTATCTGCCCCTCTCCTCTCAGGCAGCCCTTGTCGTCGTCCCAGCCTGTGCGCCACCCTTGCTCTCGCGGGCGAGCATCCCCTGTCCCCGGTCCTGCCGACGAGCAGCCTCCTATAGCGGGTTTCTTATCCGCGAGCGGCAGACTGCCATATGCTCCTCCCGGTGGTCGGCGCATCGCCATGGCCTCTATCGGTGTCGTCCCTCCCCACCCCTGCCTCGGCCCCTGCGTGAGAGCGCCATCCGCGGCCACCCCAACTTCCAAGCTGTGTGGCCACTTGCCCCCGTTGCTCCAGAGTGCCGGCCATCGCTCACCTCCCCTGCATCTGCGCGCTGCCGCAGGCGTACAGCCTCCCCTCCTCCCTAACCACCAGAGCCGCGACCCTCAAGCGTCGCTAGCCCGAGGCCCTTCTGTTTTCTACCACGGATGCCACACCTCGTCACCTGCACTGCTCCTCCGATCGTCGGCATTCATGGTAGCGCTCCGACGCTTCGATGCACACAAGGTGCTTGACAGAATGTCCAAGAGAAAATAGTCAGTGAAGGTGCTGATAGGTGGGCCCTACATCCGATACGGATGCATAGTCACGGCCATTTGTCTACATCGTTATTGCTTGCCACGTCATCCTGACAAGCAGCCCCACCGGTCAGTTTCGCTGTCTATTGAGGATCGAAACTGAATCAGTGCTTTTTGTTACATGTTAGTGCTGAACCGGTGGTTTTTTGAAACCCTAGCGAATAGTGGTGGTTTTTTGAAACCCTAGCCTCTAATGTGGTGGTTTTTTGTAATTTTCTCACTTAAGCAGCCCCCCGACCCGTCGGTGCCGCACTCTCCTTCTCTCGCCATCGCCATCTCCCAGCTCCTGCCGTAGACACAACCAATCTCGCGCACCGGCAACGATGAAGAAGCCGTCCTGGTTCAAGAAGAGCAAGAATGACCACGATCGAGGCGGTGGGTCCGGCTAGAGCGGCATGCCGGCCTTCCTCCGAGGGGTCGTGCTGCCGCCGCCTCGCCCGGAGGACTTCGTCAGCCTCCCCGCCGCGCGCCAGGAGGAGGAGGCGCCCGGTTGCGATCGCCGCTACTTCCGCGTGGTGGAGTGTGAACAGCCAATCTCGAGCTAGGGGAGAGACATCGCTGACCATGATGTCTCTCTCCCAACGGGCTGCACCTCAACCGGGAGCAGGTGCCGGTGCCGGTGCCGCCCGCGCCGAAGGAAGGCCGGGCGCTGGAGGAGGAGATGACCCGCCGCATCAGAACAAGGCGTTCTGGAGGCGGTTCCTGGAGTGGGAGCACACGGCGCGGCGTCGCAATGCCTATCGCAGCGAGTTCGACCCATGTGGGTCCAGCGACCTCCCCTCCTCCGACTCCAATGATGACAGTGTCATCAACCACTCTAATGCCGACCTCGGTGATGACGGCCTCGAAATCGTCGTCAAGGAGGAGGAGGAGTCATCGACCGCGTCCGTCGCCACGCACCTGCCCCTGGAGTACCAGGAGGTCCTGGCGCTGGGCTACGACGAGGATGCCTTCCTCGAGCAGGCCATCGCCGCTAGCGTGAAGGATGAGGACCGAATGTGGGATGGCTACCAGGAGGCCGTCCAGCTCACCGGCCTGGTGGCGCAGGTGAACGCGGGGCAGCCGCTGTCACCGCCCCCATCGCAGCCGCTACAGGGGTGGGCTGCTCCGCCCACGCCGGGGTGGTCTGCTCCACCGGCGCCTGGGTGGTATGCTCCGCCTGCGCTAGCTGAGACGGATGCGTGGCCGGTGTGGCCAGGCCAGGTGATCGACCAGCCAGCGCCTCCTGCACCCGCACCGGGGGCAGCTCCGGGGCCGCCGCCGCCACACCTCTGGACAGCGCCCGAGTACATCGATCTCGATCCATAGATGGACAGGGCGGCGCCGGCGGCTCGGAGATCATCAACAGCTAGGGCTAGAGCTAGGGCCAGTTTTTTTCCTTTTTTCATATTTTGAATTTAATATTTTGTATAATTAAGTACGAACTTTGCCAGTTTACGCACGAAATGTCTCAGTTCCAAATTCGAAAAAAATGGCCGTGCCTCCGCTGGCCGTGCCTCGGCGGCGACGCATCCCAGCCACACGTGCACGCCTTCTCTCTAGCTAGCTAATTTGGGCATGTGCGTGGTCTTGGAGTTTTGGCCAAGGAGCTAGCTATCTCACAAGCTCATAACGGATGACATCAGCTCTGAACACAAAAGGATCTTGGCCTCTGAGCTGAAATTGATCTTGGTCATGGAATCAGTAGAAGCCTCTGAGCTGCAATTTACCTGTCAATTTCAGTATTTGTCAATCCACGATTATTCTCGATCGATTTATGTTGTTGTTTTGGACGCGCATCTCCACGACTATTCTCGACCGAGTTCAGTTCTTTCTCCAAGCAGCCGTGTAGGCATGGCGAGCGGCAGCGTGGAGTCCGACCAGCTATCGGCAGCGCATTTATGTCGTTGTTTTGGACGCGCATCTCCACGACTATTCTCCACGACTATTCTCGACCGAGCTTACTTATGATACTTATTAGCTTTCAGCTCTCATTGCCCCTATCATAAGCATATTTAGGTGATTAAGGTTAAAGTGACACAACTAAGAGGATATGCTTGACAAGTTATAAGTTGAAATCCCATGCCCCTTACTTACGAGTACCGAACCTCATGCTACTCAACTTTAGTCACAAGTAAGCTCTTGTCATTATAAATACATATGTATCATAGAGAACCGCCAACGGGGTACCCCTTGCACATGATACAGGAGCTATCCCATAATCACAATGACAAGGCAAACAGACAATGAGCATCTCAGCGATCCTTTTATTTACTATTTGCATAAGTTTTTATTGAGGATGCTTCATAGAATGCTCATTATGGTTATGCTGCAAGTTTCCACCATGATTAGGCATGGCTTAGGCTAGCGGCCCAGGTGTTTCTCTAACATACATATAAACTCCATGATCTTACAAGTTCCCCTTTTATTTCACACCGCCGAGATCCATAAGCAAAAGAATCATGATAACAACAAGGTACAAAGTACCAGTGCAATGTTGAAAGCATTCCCCATGATACATGGTTCTGCTAACTTCAACTTATAAAGCGCAAGAATATACGCAACAGAGATGGACACAATGGTTCAAGTTTATTAAATGCAAGAAAGTAAAATGTGCCATCAAGTTCGTGAGAGCTTTAATCACTAATCTTCTCATAACAAGTTTAATTTGGAAGGTAGATAAAAACATGAATTTACTTGGAATAGCAATAGTGCTAATAGGTAGGTATGGTGGACATGAATGGCATAGGTTTTGGTTTAAGGATTGTATGCACGAGAAGCATTCCCTCTCAGTACAGGTTTTTGGCTAGCAAGGCTAGGTAGCAAGCATAAGAGTTGAAGGACACAAACAAACATATAAGTGATAAAAATAAACATGCAATCTTCCTTGGAAGCACAAAAGATCTTAACTAGAGAATACTAAACTTATGAGCAAATCAAGAAAGAAAGATGATGAAATTATATTTCTTAGAGTACTTTTATCTTTTTCATTCAATTCTCAAAATAATGTTGCTACTGACCGAGCCAGGTTTGCCAAAACCAACTAATATTAACTCAATGATCCCAAAGTGCTACCAATAAACCATGAATTGAAAACTAATATAATATATGCAAAAGAATAAATGATAGAACTTCTCATTAATATTCCATAACGGCAACTCACTCCAAGGGATACATAGATATCTAACAAGAGGGGGGACACTTCCATAATGCAAACCATCTTACATGATAACTTCTCGATTCATGATATGACTCTACTAAAAAGGTAAAAAGATAGAAGATAGTGATGTGATACCGCGGCACTCCCCCAAGCTTGGAACAAACCAAGGGGATGCCAAAACCTGATGACGAATTACTCCTTCGTTGGTGGTGGTATTCTCTCGGTTGGCGCAAGGAAATCTTCCAGCATCTTGCGAAGCCTGTTATTCTCCTCTTGAAGCATATCCACCCTCCTCCTCAAGACTCGGTACTTGTCGCAGAACTCATCAGTGACTCGTAGAGCTTCCATTGGTGCAGGGCAAGAACTGAGATCTAGAGTTGGAGGTATCAGCCCCTTCATGCCTGTTGTCATGTCCTTTACTTCCTCCCTACTATTCCGATCCATGTCTTCGTGCCTAGTTGCGATCCTTTCTTCTTCCACCCATCCTACGAAGGTCTTCTTCTCAAGATTGTGATGGAGCTCGCGACGGCGTCGCAGCTCGTAATCCTTTGAAGATGAACCCCTGAACGACATCTGAACAAAATAGACCAAAACAAAAACATGACGAGAACACGATATATGAACCTTGGGGGATTAGGGGGATTATATATTACAAAGTTTTACAACAAAAGGAAGGTACTGGGAGAAAACGGGTCGGAGACGGAGGCCGAGGTGGCCACACCACCTGCTGGCACGGCTAGGGGCCCCACGCCAGGGGGTGGTGTGAGCCACCCTGGGTCCGTTTCCGTCCCTCTTTCGCTTCGTAACTTTCCTTGTTGGATAAAAACTGCAAAAGTATAATTGGACAGAATTTTCGCGGAACTTTTCTTACCAGAACTGTTACTTATTCGAAAACGGACTCTACAGGTCTCTGAATTTGGTGTTTGATAATTTTTTCTGGAGTTATAACTTGAAAAGCATCAACATCTTCGTTGTAAGAATCTCCAGCAATATAGTGCTTGAGTTGCTGCCCATTCACCACTTGTGTAGTGTTATCTTTTAAAGAAGAAATTTTTATTACTCCTGAACGGCACACTTTTTCAATAACGAAAGGTCCTTCCTATTTTGACAGTAGTTTCCCTGCAAAAAATATGAGACAAGACCTATACAATAGAACTTTCTCACCAACATGGAATTCTCTCTTAAGTATTCGCTTGTCATGCCATCTTTTAACTTTTTCCTTGAAGAGTCTAGCATTCTCATATGCTTCAATCCTCCATTCATCCAACGAACTTAAGTCAAATAATCTTTTTTCACCAACAAGCTTACAATCTCTATTAAGTTCTTTAACTGCCCAATAAGCTTTGTGTTCTAATTCTAACGGTAGGTGACAAGCTATGCCATAGACCATTTTATAAGGAGACATCCCCATGGGGTTTTTATAGGCAGTCCTATAAGCCCATAAAGCATCGTTCAACTTTTTAGCCCAATTTTTCCTGGACCTATTAACAGTCTTTTGCAAGATGGATTTAATTTCTCTATTTGATAACTCTACTTGTCCACTAGTTTGGGGATGATAAACTGAAGCGATTCTATGATTAACATCATATTTAGCAAGGGTCTTTCTAAAACCACCATGAATGAAATGAGAACCTCCATCAGTCATAAGATACCTAGGCACTCCAAACTTAGGAAAGATAACATCCTTAAGCATTTTTAGAGAGGTCTCCCCATCAGCACTCTTCGTAGGTATAGCTTCTACCCACTTAGTGACATAATCAACAGCAACAAGAATATGAGTATAACCTTTTGAGGGAGGAAAAGGACCCATAAAGTCAAATCCCCAACAATCAAAGGGTTCAATAACTAGAGAGTAGTTCATAGGCATTTCATTGCGTCTAGAAATATTACCAACACGCTGACACTCATCACAAGATAAAATAATTTTTCTTGCATCTTTAAAAAGGGTAGGCCAGCAGAAACCTGATTGTAGCACCTTTTGCGCAGTTCTATCTCCTGCATGATGTCCTCCATAAGCACTACCATGAAATTTACGCAATATCTCCTTTTGTTCGTATTGTAGAACACATCTTCGCATAATACCATCCACTCCTTCTTTATATAAGTGTGGGTCATCCAAAAAAAATGCCTCAAATCGTAAAAGAACTTCCTTCTTTACTGAGCTGTGAAAGTTGGAGGCAAATACTTGAAGACAATAAAGTTATCATAATCATCATACCGAGGGCTCCCCCGCGAGCTTACCTCTACTGCAGCCAACTATTCATTTGGGAAACTATCATTAACAGGCATAGGATCAAAAGTGATGTTTTCCGATCGAGATAAATTATCAGCTACAGGATTTTCAGCACCTTTCCTGTCTACAGTATGTAGGTCAAACTCCTATAAGAGTAACACCCATCTAATAAGCCTAGGCTTAGCATCTTTCTTCGTCATAAGGTACTTAATAGCAGCATGATCAGTATGAATGGTAACTTTTGAGTCTATAATATAAGGTCTAAACTTATCACAAGCAAAGACGACGACTAGGAATTCTATTTCAGTAGTTGCATAATTCCTTTGAGTAGCGTCAATAGTCTTACTAGCATAATGGATAACATTTAAGTTTTTACTAATTCGTTGCCCAAGGATAGCACATACAGCAAAATCACTAGCATCACACATTATTTCGAAAGGTAAATTCCAATCAGGTGGTTGAACGATAGGAGCTGTAGTTAAAGCCTTCTTTAGAGTTTCAAAAGCTCCCTTACAATCATCATCAAAAACAAAAGGTACATCTTTTTGAAGAATATTAGTGTGGGGTTTTGATATCTTAGAGAAATCTTTAATAAACCTTCTATAGAAACCAGCGTGACCAAGAATACTACGAATACCTTTGATGTCTCTTGGACAAGTCATTTTCTTAATTGCCTCTACTTTAGCTCTATCAACTTCTATGCCTCTTTCAGAAACCTTATGTCCAAGTACATTACCTTCATTCACCATGAAGTGGCATTTCTCCCAATTAAGAACAAGATTAGTTTCTTCACATCTCTGCAAAACTTTATCGAGGTTGTGCAGACAATTATCAAAAGAAGTTCCATAGACGGAGAAGTCATCCATGAACACTTCCACAATTTCCTCACAAAAACCATGAAAAATAGCAGACATGCATCTTTGAAAAGTAGCAGGAGCATTACATAAACCAAAAGGCATACGTCTATAAGCATAGGTTCCGTAAGGGCATGTACAAGTAGTTTTTTCTTGATCTTGTTGTTTAACAGCAATTTGAGAGAAACCAGAATATCCATCAAGAAAACAAAAATGGGTCTTTTTAGACAACCTTTCTAACATTTGATCAATAAAAGGAAGCGGCCAATGATCTTTCTTAGTAACTTTGTTAACTTTCTTGAAATCAATACACATTCTATAGCCTACTACTATTCTCTGGGGAATAAGCTCATCATTGTCATTAGGGACAACGGTAATTCCCCCCTTTTTAGGGACACAATGAACATGACTAACCCATTCACTATCAGCAATAGGGTAAATAATACCAGCATCAAGGAGTTTCAATACCTCATTTCTCACCACTTCCTTCATCTCTGGATTTAAACGCTGTTGGTGCTCTACTACGGGCTTTGCATCTGGTTCTATATTGATAACATGCTGACATATAGTAGGAGAAATCCCTTTTAAATCATCCAGAGTGTAGCCCATAGCCCCTCGGTGTTTCTTCAGTACCTCCAATAACCTTTCTTCTTCCTTCCCTGAAAGTTTAGAGCTAATAATAACATGATATATCTTATTATCATCAATGTAAGCATATTTAAGATCATCAGGTAGAGGTTTTAGATCGAAGACCGGATCCTTTTTAGGTGGCAACGTGGTACCCAAGTCTTCTACAAGCAAGTTGTGCTTAAGCATCCTAGGTTGACGACGGAGAATATCGTCAATCTCATTTATTTCTTCCATGAAGATTTCACTTTCATGATCTTCCATAAATTGCTGCAAAGCATTGTTAGGAGCAAGAGAAATAGAAGCAAATTGTTCAACTCTAAAATCCTTATTATGGGTTTCATTTTCACAAGGTTCTTTAGTAAATTTTGAAAAATTAAACTCATAACATTCCCCATCAAATTTAGTCAAGATTTTCTCCCTTTTGCAGTCTATAATAGCTCCACAAGTACTTAAGAAAGGTCTACCAAAAATGATGGGATAAGTTTTACTAGCAGCTGAACCAAGTACTAGAAAATCAGCAGAATATTTAATCTTACCACAAAGAACTTCTACATCCCACACAATACAAATTAGAGAGATGGTCTCTCTATTAGCAAGGTGAATAACCACATCAATCTCTTCCAGTTCGCAGGGACTGATTTCATGCATAATTTCTTTGTACAACTCATAAGGAATAGCACTTGAACTTGCACTAATATCACATAAACCTTAATAGCAATGATCACCAATTCTAACAGAAAGCACATGGACACTAGCCTTGTTAGTTCTATTAAGATGTGAGACAATATTAGAAGCATCCTCACAAAAGACTACGTGTCCATCTTCTACACTTTTAGTGACAAGTGTCGTCGGATTGAGGACAAGTACGCCATGAGGGGGTCCTTGAGGCATGCGGAAGAGAGGGGTGTGAGACGTACGGTATTCCGGGACGGTGAGCACACAAGTTTACCCAGGTTCGAATCCGCCGGCTTTGGACGAATCCTACTCCTGCTAGCAATCCAGTAATACGGCAGAGCCGGAATATGGGTTACAAGGGTATCGCCTGTGCGAGTTGAGGGTCTAGAGTATTTGGTGCCCTAAAGGCTCTCTCTAGGCTGGCTTATATAGATATCCGGCCTAGGGTTTACAGGAGAGATCAATCCGGCTACGACTAAGAGTTGGTTACAAAGTACATCTTGGACTACAAGTAACATTATGGGCCTAAGTCGGTAAGTCTTCTGGGCCTTCCCGTAGCCGGATTGGACTTTTTCTTCTCTCCCTGACTGGGCCGCCCGTGAAGCAAAGCTCTAACCCGAAGTGGGCCACCCTTGTCAGTGAGGAACTGTGAGGATACCCGGAAAGTATATCCCCAATAGCAGCCCCCGGAGGCCTCCAAGATCCAAAGTCGGATTTTATCATCGTCTAGCTTGATCTTCGGCTTGCAGAATCTTGGAGGGTTCTTGAAACTTCACAACAAAAAATATGATCCGGGTCTTAAAAGTAAGTCGGACCTATCAGCAGGTTACTCGGATTTGCCAGCTTGATTTCAAACTTAAGCCGGAACTTGGTCTCTAACGCCACCTGACACAAGCATGGTCAAGTCACATCATCTGACAGGCGTGCCGTCAACACGACCGTTGGTGGGCCCGCAGTCCGCCGAACCGAGGCGCTGTTTCAATGCGTGCGTGGAGATCGAGGAGACGCAATCATCGCGCGGGTCCTTCCCAGTTCTTTCCACGACGCGTGGCGGTTACACTGTAGCATTTGCACGAATCTTGGCGCAGGTAGGTGGATATAAGGGGTTTGGATTTCTCCTTCTCCTTTCCACCAGTCCTTTGCCGTTTCTTTCTCTCCCAATCCTCCTGCGCGCACAGAGCTCCCTCGTCCTTCCCCCACAAAACTCCCAGCGCCGCCCCTTTCAGGTCATCCTCCCATCGGAGAAATGGCTTCGTCATCTTCTTCCTCTAGTTTAGCGGCAGTAGCGGCGGCGGAAGTTGCAGCGGAGAAGGAGAGCTTCTGGGGAATCTGGATCCCCTGTGCCCTTGACGAGGACGGCCTCAAGAACATGGAGAAGGAGGGGCTTCTTGCCGCCGGCGACTGGCAGACCGGCTCCGACGAAACCATCCCCAACCCGCGCGACGGCGAGCGGGTCCACTTCGGCACCCATCTCGACCGAGGTCTGTCTTTTCCTCCCTCGGAGTTCTTCTCCGAGGTGATAGATCATTATGGAGTTCAACTCCACAATCTTCCTCCCAACTCTCTCTTAGAGATGAGTTCTTATGTATCGCTTGGCGCGGGCTTTCTTGGCATTAGGCCGAGTTTGCTTCTCTTCCGGTACTATTTTCATGTCTGGAGAAATTCCATCACTGCCGGTGTTCCTTACATCACCGGCACTATTAGCTTTTCACTTAGACGAGACCGGGCATATCCCAAAATTGCTGCCAGTGACTCGGTCAAACAATGGCCAGCCACATTTTTCTACCATAGGGATATTCCGGCTCCCGGCAAAGCTACTGCTTTGCCGGCTTTTGTCGACGGAGCCGCCACGGCCTAGCCTTCCTGGGATGAGGCTGCTCCGGCTCTCACCGACGATCTGATCCTCGCGAAGAGGCGGATCGATTATTTGATCAAGTACAAGGGTCTGAAGGGATCTGACTTGGTCCAGTGCTGGGTCTCACGTCGGATCCAGCCACTTCAGTACCACGGGGATAGACTGATGCATACCATCACGTCATCCAAAAAAGACTCCCTCCGCATCAGCCCCAAATCCTACACCACTCAAGGCTACATCAGCCAAATCAAGTGGCTGATCAAGGAGAGGATCGAGAGGAGAATTCTGGAGGTTTCTCTGGATATGCACACGGCGGACAACCCCGTGGTGCTGGTAAGCTTCCATTAGTACATCTTTTATGTGCTTCAATCTTCAAGTTAAGTTGCAATACTGGTCTGTTTTCTTGTTTTCAGCTTGCTGACCTCCCCGAGTCAGAACTTGCTCCGCTCGAAGGATATCCTCCTGAGTTTTCTCAGGAGACAGAAGTTATCCCATTGCCGGACCTTGCGCTCAAGAAGCGCAAAGCTCCAACAGTGGCTGTTGGCACAAAGGAGGTGCCTGTTGTGAAGAGGTATTCTTTCAGTCACAATTTCCGCCTTTGTACCTTTCTTGAATTTCTTTCCGAGATGTAATGTTTCCGACTTTACCCCATTTATCAGAGCAAAGCTGATCGTCAAGGGCAAGGGAAAAGGGATTCCTTCGAAGCCCCTTCGACAGACGAAGCTTACCATAGCTTCTCCTGCCGCGGCTCCTCCGACTCCTGCTCCTCAATCTTCTGCAACGCCGGTGATCACTCCTTCTCCGGTTGTTGCAGAAGATCCGGCTCCTCCAACGGTGCCTGTGATCCTTGGGTCACAAACTGACGTCACCGTGGGTGCGTCAGGTCAAGATAAGGGTGAACCCTCTTCGGGTAATGATCCCTCGACTGAAGTCTTCGCCGACAACCTCATCAGCAATCAGGGACTTGTGAAGTTTGGCCTGTCCCAGAAATCTACAGAGGAAATCCAGCGGCTGGCCAAGCAAGTCCTGGACAAAAGCCATTTATCCCCCGAAGAGGAGGCACAAGAAGTAGAGGACGTCAAGTTCTCCGACCTTCTCGCTCAAGTCCGCCTTCGCGACGAGAGGATTAGGACTGGCGAGCTTCCAACAGCCCCAATAATCCCCCTTACTCTCGCCGAGAAGGTGGCAGCTGAAGTGAACGCGGGTTTAGATAAACTCACTCGCGAGCAATATGTAAGTCGGAATTCCAACTCTTGTTTTTACATTATGTTATATCATATCCTCTAGCCCCCAAGCATGAAGTAGGATATAGAATCCAGGTTTATGCTTTCATTAGGATGCCAAAGAACGAACTAGTGTAGCCCCAAGGCTCGTGCTGATATTTAGCAAAAAATATTAGCCCGAGTCTTAAGTAGCTTTCTGACTTTGGGTATTCTGTCTTACAGAAAGTATGTTCCTATGACCAGGAATTATTGACCAATGTCTGTGATAAGAGGAGAGAGATCAAAGCTCTCCGGCTTAAAAATGCTGAGCTCAAAGTAGCCAAGGATGACGCCGAAGGTAAATATTCTGAGATTCAAACCTTGTCTTTTGCTTTTTTAATGCCGAACTTTTTCTGAACTGTTGTTCTTTTTTGACTTACAGCGCTGGTGAAACAATCCATCGCTATGATTGAAGAGGCCGAGAACCTCAAAACCCTGGTGGTGGAGAATAAGGGACTTCGCTAAGAGCTAGATAAGCTCAAGGCAGATCATGAAACGAGCATAGCTCAAGTCCTGGAATCCTCCTTCATGGCCACTGAAGAGCGTGATCGCAAGATCGCTGCTCAAGATAAAATTATCTCGGACCTCAAGAATGAGCTTGGCAGAGAGAAGGACATCTCCCAGGCGCTCCGGGCTGAACTCCAGAGTCTCCGGGAGGAGAAGACCAAGATTGACGACATCATTCTCGGTACGTTCCATCTTTCTGACATATTTTTTCCTTCGTCTTTTATCATTGTTGAATTTTTGTTAACTTGTTTTGTGAATAGGTCCTCTGAACTTGACGGACTCTTCCTCCTCCGAGCCCCGCACCCATCGGCTTACCCAAGTCGGTGATCTTCTTCATGACTTCTGCCAGTCCCTTGAGGACATTGGCAAGTCTCTCAGGATTCCGGACATGCCAAGCATGTCAGATTTTCAGGTGTGGGACAAGGCCAAGGAGATGCCGCAGCTTGTTCGAGACTGGAACATGTCCTACACGCGGACTGCTGCGTAGAACGCTCTCACCATGGTCATGAGCCACCATGGAAACATGGAGATATGGCAAGTGACCAGAGGGTAATTCAAGGTAGACGAAGACGACCCGGAGCAGGACCTTCAAGCCATCATGCACTCCTGCGCCGGATATGGTTGCCACGTAGCTGATCTGACTAGCTGCGAGATCCCCTTCTTCACCCGCGTAGCTACTCCGCCACCTCCTCTGGAAGAAGCCGAAGAAGTTTCCGACGATGAACGGACCACCTCAGATCCGGACATCTTGGAACGATATCAAAGCGGAGTAACCAGCGATCCGGAAGCTCCTTCATCTCCTCCTGCATCGTAGACCAGGAAATTATGTATTATTCTGGAAAGAACATGATGCGTTTGTAAACATTAAGTACTATTGATTTTGCTAGTGCTAAGCTTTTTATCTATTCAGCACTTTTGGCTTTGATTTTTTTTTGTGTGCCTGAAATGTTTACATAAGCACTTGAAATTTCCCGTCTCTACTTATCGTTTAT
Source organism: Avena eriantha (assembly GCA_910589775.1). Taxonomy (NCBI): domain Eukaryota; kingdom Viridiplantae; phylum Streptophyta; class Magnoliopsida; order Poales; family Poaceae; genus Avena; species Avena eriantha. The sequence goes on from OU342740.1 coordinate 414,687,445, forward strand.
CTGGCTTTCCTCCTCGTCCCTTTTGTGAGCCGGCTAAACCTTCAGCCAGAAACTTTGCCGAGCAACGGAGCTCAATTGCTAAACTAGTTTAAACTCGAAAACAAAGCCGGCTTCCAGTACCAACAATTCACAACTCGGAAAATACCCGCATCCAGCAATCAGACAAATAACCCAAGTAAAGACTAGAAATTTTAGAGTTATACCCAAAGGTAGCAGTTTTAGAATCGGAAATCTAAACCAGAACGAACATGAGCATAAAGTACTTTCAAGCATTCTGGGATTTTCGACTATGACATGACCATGAGGAAATAAGATGGTAAAAACTTCTGAGAAAAACTTGAGGCAACCAAAACTTTTATTTCTCACAGAACATGTACATATGTATGATTACAAAGAAGGATAAACTAAGAATAAAAGGGACGTAGCTGAGCAATATTCCACGGTCTGCCTAACTCATCCGGATTTGTACTGCCTCTAGCTCTCTTTCTCTTCTTAGTAGCAGGTCTTTCTTTGACTGGCCTCATGTCAGTTAAGTAGTACGATCCATTGTGCAATACTCAACTAACTAAAAAGGGCCCTTCCCATACTGGGGAAAGTTTGTGCTTTCTTTGTTGCACAAGCCGGAGAACCAAATCACCTTTATTGAAAGATCTAGTTCGGACTCTCTGGCTATGATACTTGCGTAACTTCTGCTGGTAGGCTGTAGATCTCATTTCAGCAACGACGCGAACTTCTTCGACTAAGTCGAGATCATTTTGTCGAGAAATCTCGGCATACTCTTCGATATACGTGGCCACTCTAGGAGAAGTATGAATTAAATCGCTAGGAAGAACTACTTCTGCGCCATAGACCAAGAAGAAAGTTGTGTATCCTGTTGACCTGTTCGGAGTTGTTCGTAAACTCCAAATTACAGAGGGTAATTCCTCTGCCCAAGCCCCCGTAGCACGTCGTAGTGGTGCGTCGAGTCTTGGTTTCAGGCCTTGTAGAATTAAACCATTTGCTCTTTCGACTTGTCCGTTAGCTTGTGGATGTGCGACTGACGCAATGTCAAGCCGGATATTTTGGTCGTCGCAGAATTCAGCCAATTATCCCATGGAAAAGTTACTCCCGTTGTCCGTGATAATGCTATGTGGATAACCATACTGGATTATAACATCCTCGACAAATCTTTTGGCTGTTGCTCCATCACAACTAGTGACAGGTTTAGCCTCGATCCACTTTGTGAATTTATCCACCATCACTAAGAGCTGAGTAAATCCACTTGGAGCTCGTTTAAAAGGTCCTACCATATCAAGCCCCCAGACCGCAAAAGGCCATGTTATGGGTATTGTTCACAGCTGATCAGCCGGAAAATGAGCTTGCTTGGCGTACTTTTGGCAGCCTTTGCATGTCTTAACTAAACGTTTGGTGTCTGCCCGAGCTGTAAGCCAGAAAAATCCATGTCAAAAAGCTGTTGCCACTAAAGATTTGGCAGCAGCATGGTGACCACACTCGCCTTCGTGGATTTCCCTTAAGATTTCCACTCCTTCTTCCGGAGATACACAACGCTGAAAACCTCTAGAAACAGTCCGTTTATGGAGCTCACCTTTAACAATAGTATAGGCTTTTGCGCGTCGGATAATCTGCCGGCTTAGCACCTCGTCTTCGGGTAATTTGCCATCTACCAAGTAATCGAGGTAGGGTTGAGTCCAGCTGGGAATTACAGCCAGAACTGCTATCAAAGGTGAGTCGGATTTGGTCGGATATTCCTCATCTACTCCCTTTATCAAGGGAACTTTGATGTGCTCTAAAAATGCGCCATCCGGGACCATTTTCCGCGCAGAGCCTATACGAGATAGTGCATATGCTTCCTCATTTTCTGCTCGAGGGATGTGTTGAACTTCAAACCCTTCGAACGATTTAGATAGATCGTCCACGACAACTTTATATGCTGCCATGTGTTTATTTGCATTACAAATATCCGAGACTTGCTGAGCAACAAGATCCGAATCTCCGTAACACATCAAACGTCGGATACCAATATCCTTAGCAATCCGGATTCCATGCAGCAGTGCTTCATACTCGGCAATGTTGTTTGTCGCTGTGAAGTGGATCTGCAACACGTATAAAAGTTTATCTCCTTGGGGGTGACTTGAGCACCACGCCAGCCCGCGAGCCCCCTTGAGCCTTTGACCCATCGAAAAAGAGGGTCCAATATTCCGACTCAGGGAGGACCATGTTCTCCTTGGTCTCTGTCCAATCAGCGACAAAGTCAGCAAGGATCTGGGATTTAATTGCTGTCCGAGGTTTATACTCAATATCGAAAGCTGAAAGCTCTATTCCCCATTTGGGGACGCGTCCTGTGGCGTCGCTATTGTTGATTATGTCTCTCACGGGAGCTTTGCTCACCACGGTAATTGGATGCTCCTGAAAATAGTGTCATAGCTTACGAGATGCTAGAAAAACACCGTAAGCTAACTTTTGATAATGCGGATACCGCTATTTGGACTCTGTCAGGACCTCGCTGACAAAGTACGTCGGACGTTGCACCAGGTGTTCCTGATTTTCCTCTGGTCTCTCCATCACCATGACGATACTGACAACCTTATTTGTCGCAGCAATGTAAAGCAACATCGGTTCCTGAGATTCCGGCGCTGCAAGGATAGGAGCAGATGAGAGTACTTTCTTCAGGTCTTGTAGTGCAGCTTCGTCAGTCCAGACAAAATCCTTGGTCTTCTTCAGGAGTTTGTATAATGATGCTTCTCTTTCACCAAGCCGGCTTACAAATCAACTGACCACAACAATGCAACCAGTTAATCTTTGTATGTCCTTCAGGCGAGTTGGCCTAGAAATATTGAGAATAACCTTGATTTTGTCCCGGTTCACCTCTATGCCTCTTTGAGACACGATGAAACCTAACAATTTTCCGTCTGGTATTCCAAAGAAGCATTTCTTCGGGTTAAGCATGATGTTGTATTTTCGTAGATTGGCGAACGTTTCCTCCAAGTCGGAAATCAGTGTTTCCTTATTTTTGGACATCATCGCAATATCATGCACGTATGCATGTACATTGCGTCTGAGTTGGTCGTGGAGGCAATGCTGCATCGTGCGCTGGTACGTAGCTCCTGCGTTCTTCAGCCCAAAGGGCATCGTAACAAAACAGAAGGTTCCGAAGGGGGTTATGAATGAAGTTTTGACTTTGTCAGATTCCTTCATCCGGATATGGTGATAACCGGAATATGCGTCGAGAAAACAGAGGAGTTCCAAGCCTGCCGTAGAATCGATAACTTGATCAATTCTAGGTAGAGCGAACGGATCTTTTGGACAAGCCTTGTTCAAGGCAGTATAATCAACACACATCCTTAAATCAGTGGTGTCCTTTTTAGGGACCATTACAGGGTTGGCCGACCAATCAGTATTGATGACCTCTTCTATGAATCCGGCTAACTCGAGCCGCGCTAGTTCCTTAGCTATTGCCTTACGCTTTTCATCGCCAAACCGTCGTAAGGACTGTTTGACGGGTTTAGCATTCGGGTTTACATTTAGAGAGTTCTCGGCAAGTTCCCTAGGTACTCCGATCATGTCAGATGGCTGCCATGCGAAGATATCTTGATTTGCTTGGAGGAACTTGACGAGCACGCTTTCCTATGCGCTACTTAGGCCTACGCCTATCAGGGTCACCTTGGAGGGGTCATCATCCTTCAACGGCGTCGTCTTCGTCTCTTCTGATGCCTTGAACTCCGGATTTGGCTTTGTCACCTCCTTCTTCGTCGCGGGCATCTCGGACGGATCTATGCTCTTCTTGATCTCCTGGTACTCCTTAGCGTGTAGCATGGCTTCGGCAAAGGCGGCATTTCCATATTTGCACTCTCGCACCTTCTTCGAGTCTCCCCTGATGGTGATCACGCCGTTGGGACCTGGAATTTTCATCATATTGTAAATGTAACACGGACGAGCCATAAAAGCCCAGTAAGCCGGACGTCCGAATATAGCGTGGTATGCGCTCTTGAACGGGACCACTTCGAAGGAAAGTGCCTCCGTCCGATAGTTCTTTGGTGTTCCAAAAGTAACATCCAAAGTGATCTCTCCCAGGGAATTAGCTTGTCTTCCTGGGACAACTCCGTGAAAGATCACAAACCTATGGTTCAGCTGTGTTTCCGAGATCTTCATCCGGCGTAGCGTTTCGACGTAGAGAATATTGATGCTGCTACCACCGTCCATGAGGGTCTTGGAGAAACCATAACCGTCAATAAGTGGATTGACGATTAAGGCGTATTTTCCTCGCCTGTGTAGTTAGGTGGATGATCAGCGCGGTCAAACGTGATTGCCACTTCCGACCAGTCCAGATACTGAGGGACAGCCGGAACTGTTGCATTGAGCTCGTGGAGAACTGCTTTCTTGACCTTTGCTGGTTGAGATCCGAGGAAGGTGACGTAAGTGTCCTTTTTGGTGGGAGAAGTCTTCTTCCCTTCCGACTTGGGATTTGAAGCATCAGCTTCCTCCATGTCAGAATCTTCCTTGGTCTCCTTGTCTTTGTCGGGATTTTTCTTTCCCTTCTTCTGCTTAGCTTTGTAGCCCGCGGTATCGTCTCTCTTGATGTGGTCGTTAAAATGACACTCAGCGTTGGTGTGGGATGAGCCCCCATTGGTGTCCAGGTGATGCACACATGGGTTATTGGCAATGTCGGCCCAAGTGTAGGTTTTGCCTGGCGGTTGCTCTCCTCTACCTTGGACCCTTGACATCCCACGGCCACGCCCGTGGCCTCCGCCACGTCCTCCTCGTCCTCCAGACCCGGAAACAGTAGTGACCACTGCTGTCTCCACGTTGGGTTTTTCTTCCGAGGTATTTTTGCGCTTCTGAGCTTGTTGCTTTGGTTGTTTTGCCGACTGAGGCACTGCCAGGACATTCAGTAATCCCTCAGCATCGTCGTCAGCATCTGCATACTTGCTCGCTGTTTCTATCATCTCTCCCAGATCAGTAACCTTGTCACACTTCAAGCGATGGCGCAGTAAACCAATTGGGAGACCTGCGATGAAAGCTTCAATCGCGGTTTGATCATTTACTCCTTCACAGGAGTTCTTGGTGTTGATCCATCATCCGAGGTAATCCCGACAAGTTTCTCTGGCTTTCTGGGTGCAACGCTGTAGGTCTCCAACCGTACAGGGCCTCCGATATGTGCCTTCGAAATTCCGAAAGAACACACTTTGCAAATCATACTAGTTATGGATGGTGTTCGCCGGAAGTTCATTGAGCCATGATCGTGCCGTCTTCCGCAACATAAGTGGGAGATATCGGGTTCCGACCAGGCTGTTTCCGTCCTTAGCGATGCAGCAAGTTTGGAAGAAGTCATGTAACCAGGTGTCTAGCCGAGCAATGCCGTCGTAGGCTTGGATATGTCTTGAGATAGCAAATCCTTTCGGGAATTTTGTAGCTCTGATGCATGGTCCGAAGCACTTTGGGCCCACGTACACGTCATTGTTTTCATAGCGCCGAGCCTCTATGTTGGAGTTGATCCTATATCTTGCGTCGTTCCAGGATAGAGATCGTCCTGAATGTCGGCTGTGGCTGCGGTGCCCTGGAGCCGGACTTCGGCTTCTGCCACCACCTCCTCCGCCATGTCATCCTCCTTGGCCTCCTTGGGGGCCGTTGTGATAACTGCCTGGAGGATGGTGTGGGGCAGCTGAATTGTTTCCGGCTGATCACTGGTCTCCATCCGGAGCGTCATTATTCCGGTCCCGGGGAGGTTCTTGACTACAACGAGCCCCCTGCTGGCTTGTTCCAGCATGGTTTCCGTCGTTCCTTCGTCCGCCGTTCCCACCATGGTGAGGCTCATCCGGACGGCTCTCATGTCTAGGAGGTGGCATTCTCTGACGATCCTCCTCCCGACCTTTCACCTTATCTTCTCCCTTTCGATCATTGAATTCTCGTCGGGGAGGGTTCCTCGGATTCAGTGCAGCGATCACGTCTTTATCGGCCGCTGGAGCAACATTGCTCTAGTTATGCGCAGCTCTGCGATGCTGTCTCGACGATCCGGTTCATGAATAATTGTCTTACCTACGTTCGGGGTGATGGTACTGCGCCCGAACGTAATGGGATCTTTCCTCAGCCCATGCCGGATCTGTGCGACATTGGTCAGAATCCGAGACCAGTTTTTGACTTCCGGACAGGGCGACCTTCTGCTGCTCCAGTCCCTTGTTGAGTAGCTTGATACCCAAACGGATCTCCTCTGGTCCTGGATTAGCCGATAGAATTTCTCGAGCTGCCACAGTATTTTGTACTGGTGTAGGGTATACCCAATCCCTGTTGCTATCCTTCCGTGGCTTCCCCATCTCATCTCCAAAAAGGACGGCACGGACACGTGGGAATTGGTTGTCATCTATGTGACGCTTCCGTGTCTTCTGATGTAGACGGGACATGTATTCCTTGTTTGCCATGCGTTTCTTCTCCACCTCAATGTTTTTGGCTTCATCGAGGAGTTGTTGATGACGCGCTTCTAGGGCCTGCGCCCTTTCGTCCAGGTCATCTACAGTGAGTTCTGCAGCTGTAGGGATAGGTGTGGTTAATGCGGCATCGATGAGTTTACACGCACCTTCTGTGATCACGTGTCCATCCACCGAAGCTTCTTTTTTTGGCTCGTCTGGGATAAGTGCTCCATCCGAGTCTTCCTCGTATTCCTAGGCAATCACCTCCTTTGTGAGACGGTCTTTTGCCGGGGTCTTGTTCTTCTTGTTTGCCTTCTTGGCAGCACCGGTAGCAAAGACGGCTTTGGGTCCGTTTCCCGGAGTCAAGCTCTGATCGGTACTTTCGGACATCTGGACTTCAGGATTATCTCCGACGTCCATGTCATCCTGCGCTTTGGGAGAGTGTTCCCCGGATCCTTCATCCATGGCTTCTCCTTCTTCTGCAGCTTTGGAGTTGTACTCGTCTTCATATTCCACGGAGAACTTTCGGAAATCTGCCGACGTCATAGATTCATCCGAGGATGCGGGAACGTCGACGTTTGTTCCAATTGCCTCCAGCACCGAATCGGTGTTTTCTCCAGCATCGGCAGAGCCGGATCCGGATCCAACATATCCGACGAAGTGCGATGCGTGCTTCCTGAGGTACCTGCGGCTTTCACGATCAGCCATGTTGAAACTTTTTAATGGTTTCGAGGATTGCATCTGCGCTTGCGCCTTCCAGTATCATACGTCTTAGTGTGTACCTGAGGAAAGGCCTGTCTGTCCCGGCATCGTCAGAGCTGGAATCAGTGTCGTTGATATGCTCCTCCTGGGTTTCGACCTCCACGGTGGGTCGATCTGGGAACCGGCTTCTCCAGGGAGATCCACTCCAGATTCGACTTGGACCGTGAGGTCTTTTTCAGGCGCAGATTTCTCCACTATCTCCGCAACTGGTGCGGGCTCGGTGAGATTAGGATTTTCTGAGATCCGGAACTCTGCCGCCTCCGTGGACAAAGGGGACCCAGAAGATTCTTCTGCCTCTATCATCACCGCTGGGGTGGGTTGGGCAGGTTCAGCGAAACCGGTGTAAACATCGATCTCGCCAAAAGACATTATTGTATAGGCAGTCACGACCTCCCTAGCCGGAATCCAAGTCTCGTCGAGAACGATGAGAGGGACGTCGTTGGCGTAGAGGATGCGACCGACGACGGTGGTCTCGCCGATTCCGATTCTTGCAGATTCCGCTCGGAACGCAGATCCGCAGCTCACTTGCCCCACGGTGGGCGCCAACTGTCGTCGAATTGAGGAAAAGTACGCCATGAGGGGGTCCTCGAGGCGTGTGCAATATACTCAGTTTTACCCTCGAGTGGCTGGTCAATAGAGAGTCAACAAATGGGTTTTAGCTAGCTAATTGAGTCATTTTATGCACAACAAATTCAAAAGGATCAAAACATAGTGGCATCTACCCAGGGAGTCTTATTACGTGTGTCGTCGGACAGAGGACAAGTACGCCATGAGGAGGTCCTCGAGGCGTGCGGAAGAGAGGGGTGTGAGACGTACGGTATTCCGGGACGGTGAGTACACAAGTTTACCAAGGTTCGAATCCACCGGCTTTGGACGAATCCTACTCCTGCTAGCAATCCAGTAATACGGCAGAGCCAGAATATGGGTTACAAGGGTATTGCCTGTGTGAGTTGAGGGTCTAGAGTATTTGGTGCCCTAAAGGCTCTCCCTAGGCTGGCTTATATAGATATCCGGCCTAGGGTTTACAGGAGAGATCAATCCGGCTACGACTAAGAGTTGGTTACAAAGTACATCTTAGACTACAAGTAACATTATGGGCCTAAGTCGGTAAGTCTTCTGGGCCTTCCCGTAGCCGGATTGGACTCCGTCTTCTCTCCCTGACTGGGCCGCCCGTGAAGCAAAGCTCTAACCCGAAGTGGGCCACCTTGGTCAGTGAGGAACTGTGAGGATACCCGGAAAGTATATCCCCAACAACAAGGTCTTTCACAATTGCTACAACAGGTTCAATGTTTATTTGTTCATTAGGTTTTACAGTTCTCTTTGCACTTTTATTGATTACACTAGTTATCATAGGATGATCCTTTACCTTATCTGGGAAGGGTATTTTCTCGATATAAGGTTCAAGTAGGATGTGATCAATAGTGCAAAATTCAGTACTCCCAACAGGAACACAGTCAACAATATCTTTATAAGGTGCATGATACTTGTTCCATCCCTTTTTCCGAATTTCAATATAAGAAGCAAAAGCCTTAAAACAATTTGTAATGACTTGAGAATCAATACCATAAGCATTACTAATATTTTGAAAGTCATCAGTTTCCATAAAAATTTCAATGCATTCATAATCATAATTTATACCTGACTTTCTTCCTTTGTCATTGTCCCATGCTTCAGCATTGTCTTGAATACGGTCTAGAAGATCCCATTTAGCTTCTTCTTCCATGTGTGTAAATGATCCAGCACAAGAAGCATCCAATAAATCCTTATCACGAAGAGAAAGCCTTGCATAAAAGTTATTGACTATAATATTGTTGGGGAGCTCATGAATGGGACATTTGAGCATTAGTAACTTCAATCTCCCCCAAGCTTGAGCTGTACTCTCTTAATTTGTATATTTGATTCTGATCTTTATGGATCTCACTAGGAGGGTAAAATTTGGAATAAAAGAGAGGTACTATTTCCTCCCATTCAAGAGCTTGACCATTCTTTAGCAGCTTATACCAGTCCTCAGCTCTTCCTTTTAGTGATAATGAAAATAACTTCTTCTTAACTTGATCTGTAGTAATACCTGCATGCTTGAACAACCCACATAATTCGTGTATAAAGAGCAAATGATCGCCAGGATGGACAGTTCCATCTTCAACATAATAGTTATCCATAACACGATCAATAATTCTTGTAGGTATTTTAAAAGTATCATTCTCAGCAGGTGGTGGTTCATCTACTACCTTAGCAGTGGTAGTAGCATTATGAAATAAGAAACTCAGTGAATTATCCATATTGAAAATAAAGAAACTAACCGAAGTAAATAATACTCATAGTAGAAGTTTCCTTTACCAGTTCCACTCTCCAATAGCGCTTCACTCCCTAGCAACGACGCCAGAAAATAGTCTTGATGACCCACAAGTTAGGGGGTGTATCACAGTATTTTCGATAAGTAAGAGTGTCGAACCCAACGAGGAGCAGAAGGTGCTGGCTAGTGGCTTGGAGAAGGAATTCTCGGTAAATACTTAGCAAACGGATTTTTAGGAGTTTTTGATAATGCAGGTAAATAAAGTACGAGTAAATAAAAGACAATAAGAATAAATGCAGCAAGTGGCCCAATTCTTTCTTTATCAAAGGACAAGCCGGTTGTATTACTTAGGATGACCAAAGGTTCTCGAGGACACACGAGAATATCGTCAAGTGCTTTCGCTTCATATAGTTGATTAATCTTCTTTAGTTTGCTAAGTGTTGTGTGGGTGAACCTGTGCTAAGGTACCGACCTTCCTAGGACTAATACATACTTGTGATTATACCCCTTGCAAGCATCCGCAAGTACAAGAAAGTAATTAAGGTAGAAACCTAACCATAGCTTTAAACTCTAAGATCCCGACGTCCCTTGTGCAAAGGTTTCCTAACGGGGGTTCAGGTTTCTGTCACTCCGGCAACCCCTACGATTAGTAGCCAAATACACAATGCATTCCCCTAGGCCCATATAGGTGAAGTGTCATGTAGTCGATGTTTACATGACACCACTAGAAGAAGTACACCACAACTTAAATATCAAACTATTGAATCTTTCTCAACACAATTCCACTACTAACAACATGACTTCTCCCATGTCCTCAAGAACAAAACGAACTACTCACAAGACATCATATGGATCATGATCAGAGATGAAATAATGATGTGTAACAATCTGAATAGAAACAATAATTCAATGGTTCACTCAATAGCATCAACTACAAAGAGTAATCAACACCGGGAAAGTTTCCCCTAAGAACTATGCAAGATTCAACCCAATTGTTACAGCGATATGAAGTGGTGATGATGGTGCTGGTGGAGATGATGGTGATGATGATGATGATCCCGATGAAGTCCAGCTTGATGGTGATGTTGATGGCGATGATCTCCCCTCTCCAGGAAGGAATTCCCCTGATAGAATTCTATCTGCCGGAGAGATCTTTCTCTCTCGGTGTTTTCCGCCCCGCAGAGGCAGCGGAATCTTTCTATGGTCGCTCCCCGAGTCTTAGGGTTTCGGGAGGATAATATACGCTAGAGGGGAGAGCCAGGGGTGGACCAGGGTGGCCACACCACCTGGTGGCGCGACGTAGGGTGGCCCTCGCCAGGGGGTGGTGTGGCCCCCTGTGGCCCATCTCCGCTTCCCCTTCTGGCTTCCTTCGTCTTCTGGAAAAATAGGATTTTCCATGTATTTTCCCGGATTTTCTGATCTTCGCGAATTTTGCCTCCAAACAGCATCTTTTCCATCAGAATCCTGACTGCAGCGGTCCATGCTCCAAAAGTCATCAACCATGCAAAAACAGATGAAATAACATAAGTATCATCTCTTAATATGAAATATATCAACGAATAACAGTAAATTATGATATAGAATAGTGATGCAAAATGGACGTATCAGAAGCCACCAGGAAGAAGCGCAAGGAGCAGAGGAAGACGAAACAAAGGAGGTCGAACAACAGGAGAGGGTGGTTGAGTTCATGGTCCTAATACAGATTGGAGGTGAGAAATCATACATACCTACGTGAACCAAACCACCGAACTTTGTGTCCGAATACAAAAAGCAAACAACCAAACACTGAGGTTGTGTTTCTCCTGACTTTCCTAATAGTGTCCATGCATCCTACCAAATAAGGAGGAGATTTGGCTCAGGTCCAGATCCAAGCATGCAGTCCCTGCCCGTGCAATTGCACCACTAGGGAAAAGAGCCCGATTAACCAAACATGCCCTACATAATTGCAGAAGCATCTGCTTTACCACAACCACCCAAGACTTAAGTACCCAACAAAACCATTGCTGCATGTATCTTCTGTGATCTTGTCAGTTTGTGAATGCAACCACCATGCTTGAAATCTTGCATTTTGAAAATATTACCTGTTGCTTTTCCATTTTTTAAATTTGTTTGTGTTTAGCAATGGCCTTGTTGAAGTCATTATTTTGAGAGCGCTCATTTTACTCCAGGGTGAAAACCTATGATCTATGACCAGACGACGATGGCACTTGTGCAGTGTTTCTTTCTTGGAGGCGTCGTTTTTGGAGCAGAAAGATTTTTTGTACTGTCTTGGTGGTGTTTGGTCAGCTATTATAAAGAATAGATCACTATTGCGGGATTTTTCTTTTTCATAATTCTTCTTTATTTTTGTCTGTGTGCATCCGTATTGCCATTAGGGCACTATGTTATGGCAGATGCTAGGTCTAATTTGGTATCTTCGTGATATTAATATATTTCCTTTGTTGAAAAAAAGTATGCATGTGTATTCTAAGAAGAGTGAGGGCTTATGGTGATTACTTCGGATGCAATACATATGTCGATGATAAGATTGGCCTGCCTGGTAGATTCTACACTATCGCCCTGTGACAAGCCACGCCGTTTCAGCGTTCGGAAGTGGTAGTCCCTGCTTAAGAAATTGTCTTAGGTGGGTCTTGTGTGATATGTTATACTGATTGGTGGGTTGTGACGTTTCTAGTGATTGCCTGCCTGATAGATCATATGCCTGCGCCGTGTGTCGACGCTCCCATGCCGGTCCCTATGAGCCGACGCTGACGTGGGAGTGCCAGACACATGGTTGCCCATATTTTCTACTCCCTCCGACCCATATTATTGTTCTCAACTTTATCTAGATTCGGATGTACCTAGTTAATGATTTAGACTAGATTTATCCGAATCTAGACAAAGTTGAGAATATTAATATGGACCGGAGGGAGTATTGAGAAGCCTGTTGGAAGCGTTGTTGTCGACAGCTTCCCAATAGTGCTGCAATAGGGCTATTTGGAGCTCAAATGAAGATGCTCCTAGGCCGGAACATTGCTTATGATGGAATCTTCCCGATGAGCCTAATATTGTATTAGTCTTGGCTCTATTTCGGTCCTAAATTCTGAAAAATAGAAACTTCAATATATGGTCCGTGTTTGGACAATTTCATGTTGATTTGTGGGTATAGTTTTGAATATTTATAAAAATCTATCGTAACATTTCCTAAAGCATGTGAAACATGTAGCTCCGATCATGTTGAAGTTTCAAACTGTAGCCATAGGGGATGTTGTTTGGTCATGAGAAATTAGTGCAAGGTCTAGTTTTCAGACGATGATTACATGCAACCAATAGTTGTTTAAAAAAGAATAGGTATTTGATTATGTATTTTAAATCCAAGTCCTAGAAAATATTTGGATTGGATATATTTGTGTAGGAATGTACATCGATGGTTCTGGGAGGTAGAGCTAAACGAAAGAGGTTAGTCTAGTTACCATGTTAGTTTGGCGGAGGCAATAGCCTGTTAGGGTTTCAGCTATGTGTTAGTTTAGCGAGATATAGCCCCTGAAAGGCGTGTACAAGGAGTCGGTGTTTTTTCGTGTCCAGTTTCATGTTTTCTAGCGAGATAGCTGATGTCTACACACTTCTATTCTTGTAGACAGTTGTTGGGCCTCCAAGTGCAGAGGTTTGTAGAACAGCAGCAAGTTTTCCCTTAAGTGGATCACCCAAAGTTTATCGAACTCAAGGAGGAAGTGGTCAAAGGTATCCCTCTCAAGCAACCCTGCAATCAAGATACAAGAAGTCTCTTGTGTCCCCAACACACCCAATACACTTGTCTGGTGTATAGGTGCACTAGTTCAGCGAAGACATAGTGAAATACAAGTGGTATAGATAATTATAAGTGGTAACGGTGATAGAAAATAGCTTGGTGGCGTGGAAAAGACTAAAGTAAAACTGAAATAAAGATGGAAGCAAGCAACCATGTAACAAATCTAATTGCAAACGGTGTATCAATGCTTAGAAACAAGGCCTAGGGATCATACTTTCACTAGTGAACACTCTCATATAAATATATTCTTCTTTATGATACTACGCTGAACTACTCTCCGGTTGGACACTCTAATTCACGATAGGGCTATAATAGCACACCTCAAAGTAAGCCTTTCCCATCTAGAAAATCCCACACTGTCACCTTGAGCACTAGATGGTTCCAACAAACACCACAATTTCATAAATACATCCAACTCGAAATATAACTCATAACAAGTATTTGTAATCTTTAGCCTAAGTGCCACAATGGTGTGCACGCTATCACTTTCACACACATGGGGAGAGTAGAGATCTATTAAAGCACTTGAGTAGCAAGGTAGATCTATAGATTACAAGCTCATGATCTCAATAAGATCATGCATAGAGAGAGATAGAGAGATGAACACATAGCTACCGGTAGAACCCTTAGCCTCGAGAGAGAACTACTCCCTCATCATCATAGGAATCAGCAACGGCGATGGGGATGGTGGTGGAGATCGATGGAGATGGCTCCGGGGGCACTTCCCCATCCTGGCAGGGTGCCGGAACAGAGACTTTCTGTCCCCCGAATCTCCCCTTCGGTGGCGGTGGCGCTAGCGCACTTTTTGTGGATTTCTGATTGACCATTTAGGGTTTTTGCATCAGGACGCTATTATAGGCGAGAGGGGAGACCAAGGGGGTGCCGGAGGGGCCCACACCACCCCCTGGCGCGGCCTGGCATGGCCCGCGCCACCAAGTGGTGTAGGCAGCCCCTGGCCCCTCTCCGTCTCATCTTTTGGCTCCGTGAGTCTTTCTTTAAAATATCGACTTTGGCTTTTGTCCGGTCCAATTCCAAGAATATTGATTTTCTGACTTTCCTGGAACCAAAAATAGCAGAAAACAGGCAGCTGGCACTGTGGCTCTTGTTAATAGGTTAGTCCAAGAAATCATATGAAAAGTACTCCAAAGTGTGGACAAAACATAAGAAAGTAGATAAAACCAAGCATGGAACATCAAAAATTATAGATACATTTGCAATGTATCAACATCCCCAAGCTTAACTCCTGCTCGTCCTCGAGTAGGTAAGTGATAAAAAGAAAGGATAATTTTTTAGGTGACATGCACCATCATAAACTTGATCAAAGTATTTGTAAAGCATTGAAAGCTGGGATCATAGTACTTCAATCATAACATAAAAGACAAAGTTCTAGCAAGAAGACAAAGAAACTATGTTGCTACATGAAAAGGCATAAACAAAAGATTCATGAATAACAATGCTTTGCAAGACGTTTGTTTGTTTCACATAAAGAAAACATAGCATAATAGTATTCAGCCTGTCCCTCGTAGAGTAGCAAATATAAGTGCATAGGACACCTTCAAAGTTCATAAGAGTGACTAGATACAAATAGTTTAAAACAAGCAATATTAAGTTATGCATCAATCAACTAGTCTTGGGACAATGCACATAGAACTAAGAATGGCCACTAAGCTCTCAAAGTAGGTGCATAAAGGTAGAAGGTGGAGACTCAATGTATAAGTGGAAGAAAGGCCTTCATAGAAGGAAGGAGAGATTCAAGTTTCATAAAGAGCTTCGAAAAATTATGGTACTTATAGCTTTCTGCTCTCATTGCCCCTATCATAAGCATCTTGAAGGTGATTAAGGTTAAATTGAACAAACTATGGTGTACATGCTTGACGAAGTATAAGTTAGAAATCTCATGTACCTTGAATACGAGGGCCGCTCCTCATGCTACTCAAGTTTAGTCACCGGTAAGTTCTTGTCATCGTAAGTACATGTGTATCATAGAGAACCGCCAACGGGGTACCCCATGCCTGATGATACGGAAGAATCCCCATATCAAAATGACAAGGCAAGCAGACAACGAGCATCTCAACAATCTTTTTATTTACCATGGGAATATGATGCTTTTTTCTCTCTTTCCTCTTTTCATAATCTCATTTTTTTCTCTTTTTCTAAATATAGGACTCTTTTTTTATAAGAAGAACGCTTCATAGACAGCTCATTATGGTTATGCTGTAGGTTTCCACCATGTCAGCATGGATTAGACCAGCGGCCCAGCCGTGTCTCTAACACATATACATAACTCCATTGACTTACAAGCTCCCCTTTCATTTCACACCGACGACATCCATAGACAAACGAGCATGATATCAACTAGATACAAAGTACCCGTGCAATGTTGAAAGCGTTCCCCATGACAACATGGTTCTGCTAATTCCCAACAAATAAGTGCAAGCAGATACAACATAGACGACACAATGGTTCAAGTTTATTAAGGGCAAGAAAAGTAAAGTGTTCCATCAAGTTCGTGAGAGCTTTAATCACTAGTTTTCTCATAACAAGTTTAATTCGAAAGGTAAACAAAAACATGAATATACTTGGAATAGCATAAGCTAGTAGGTAGGTATGATGGACTCTTTGGAATAACTTGGCTTAGGACGTTGGATGCATGAGTGGAACTCATACTTGGTTGTGGAGGCTAGCAAAAGACTGGGAGCGACAAACGAAGAGAGCAATAATGGCCATAATCATGCAGAGCGGCAAAACATCATTGATCAAAGCATAAAGTGATACTACAAGTTGAAAACTAAAGGATCATAAAGGCTATGGTGACTTGGGATAGTCATAACATGGTGTGAGCATGCGCCAAGTCAACCCAAATAAAGCATTAGCTCGTTTTTGACTGTGGCCTATGCTTTGTCATGCCATGCTTGATATTGTTTTGGCTTTATGCTTAGTATTCTTTGCTGTAGCATGCCTTGTTATAAACAATTGAGATTGCTTAATGTGCCTTGGATGAATCATGCGTTGTTTTAGCATATTAAAGCATAGTATAGTGGTATTCTCCTTTGATGCTTTATTTGGGTTGACTTGGCGCATGTTCACACCATGTTATGACTATCTCAAGTCACCATAGCCTTTATGATCCTTTAGTTTTCAACTTGTAGTATCACTTTATGCTTTGATCAATGATGTTTTGTCGCTCTGCATGATTATGGCCATTATTGCTCTCTTAGTTTGTCGCTCCTAGTCTTTTGCTAGTCTCCACAACCAAGTATGAGTTCCGCTCATGCATCCAACGTCCTAAGCCAAGTTATTCCAAAGAGTCCACCATACCTACCTACTAGCTTATGCTATTCCGAGTATATTCATGCTTTTGTTTACCTTCCAAATTAAACTTGTTATGAGAAAACTAGTGATTAAAGCTCTCACGAACTTGATGACACACTTTAATTTTTTGCCTCTAATAAACTTGAACCATTGGGTCCTTCTTTGTTGCGTATATGCTTGCGCTTTATAAGTTGAAATTAGCAGAACCATGTTTCATGGGGAACGCTTTCAACATTGCACTTGTACTCTGTACCCTGTTGATATCATGTTCTTTTGCTTACGGATCCCGGCGGTGTGAAATAAAAGTGGAACTTGTAAGATCATGGATTTTGTATGTGTGTTAGAGAAACGCCTGGGCCACTAGCCTAAGCCATGCCTAATCATGGTGGAAACTTGCAGCATCACCATAATGAGCACTCTATGAAGCATCCTCAATAAAAACATATGCAAATAGCAAATAAAAAGATCGCTGAGATGCTCATTGTCTGCTTGCCTTGTCATTTTGATTATGGGAAAGCTCCCGTATCATGTCCAAGGGGTACCCCGTTGGCGGTTCTTAATGATACACAGGTACTTACAATGACAAGAGCTTACTCGTGACTGAAGTTGAGTAGCATGAGGATCGGTCTTCGTAAGTAAGGGGCATGATATTTCGGTTTATAACTTGTCAAGCATATCCTCTTAGTTGTGTCACTTTAACCTTAATCACCTTAAAGATGCTTATGATAGGGGCAATGAGAGCTAAAAGCTACAAGTACCATAATTTTTGGAAGATCTTTATGAGACTTGAATCCCTACTTCCTTTTACAAAGGCTTTTCTTCCACCATTATATTGAGTCTCCACCTTCTATCTTTATGCACCTACTTTGAGAGCATAGTGGCCATTCTTAGTTCTATGTGCATTGTCCCAAGACTAGTTGATTGATGCATACTTTGATATTGCTTGTTTTAAACTATTGTATCTAGTCACTCTTATGAACTTTGAAGGTGTCTTATGCATTTATATTTGCTACTCTATTGAGGGACAAGCTGAATACTATTATGCTATGTTTTCTTTATGTGAAACAAACAAACGTCTTGCAAAGCACTGTTATTCATGAATCTTTTGTTTGTGCCTTTTCATGTTGCATCATAGTTTCTTTGTCTTATTGCTGGAACTTTGTCTTTCATGTTATGATTGAAGTACTATGATCCTAGCTTTGAATGTTTTGCAAATACTTTGATCAAGTCTTTGTTGGTGCATGTCACCTCAAAAATTATTCTTTCTTTTTATCACTTACCTACTCGAGGACGAGCATGAGTTAAGCTTGGGGATGTTGATACATTGCAAATGTATCTATAATTTTTGATGTTTCATGCTTGGTTTTATCCACTTTCTTGTGTTTTGTTCCAACTTTGGAGTACTTTTCATATGATTTCTTGGACTAACTTATTAACAAGAGCCACAGTGCCAGCTGCCTGGTTTTGCTGTTTTTGGTTCCAGGAAAGTCAGAAAATGAATATTCTTGGAATTGGACGGGACAAAAGCCAAAGTGCCTATTTTTCCGGAGGACATCAAGTGCCAGAATACGAGACGGAGAAGGGCCAGGGAGCCACCGCACCACCTGGCTGCGCGGCCAGGCCTGGCCCGTGCCAGGGGATGGTGTGGCCGCTCCGGGCACCCCCTTGGCCTCTCCTTCCGCCTATATATTGCCCTCGGGAGGAAAACCCTAAGTGCCCGATCAACAATCCACGAAAGAGTCTGTAGCCACCGTCATCTCCATCCCTAGATCGGGAGGGATCTGAAACTCTTCCCGGCACCCTGCCAGGGAGGGGAATTCACCCAGGAGGCCTTCTTCATCACCATACAAGCCTCCGATGTGATGCGTGAGTAGTTCATCCTTGGACTACGGATCCATGTAGTAGCTAGATGGCTGGTTCTCCTCCTTTGTGCTTTCATGTTTAGATCTTGTGAGCTCCGTTCATGATCAAGATCATCTATTGTAATTCTACATGTTGTGTTTGCGGGGATCCGATGGATATTGAGATGCTATTTCAGATTGATTATTTATTCTATCATGTCTTTGTTATTTGTGATCTTGCATGCTTTCCGTTGTTAGTAGCTATCTTGGCCAAGTAGACGCTAGCAACTCCAAGAGTTAGTATTTATGCTCGATAGGGGGTTCATGCCTCTGGTAATCTAGGGAACTGACAGAAATCTCTAAGGTACTAGATGTGCTGTTGCTACTAGGTAGAAAACAACAATCCTTTGTTCATAGAACAATCGTAATGTTTACTTTACACATAGTTCGTAAAGCAATAATCTGTTGCTTGCAACTTAATACTGGAGGGGGTTCGGATGATAACCTGAAGGTGGATTATTAGTCATAGATGCAGTTGGATGGCAGTCTATGTATAATGTTGTAATGCCCAATCAAGTCTCAAAGGAGTCAAGATGATTACTATATGCATGTATTGCTTTCTCGGTGTTTGTCAATTGCCCCACTGTAATTTGTTCACCCAGCATGTTATCTATCTTAAGGAGAGCCACCTCTAGTGAACTATGGATCCCGGTCCTTTTCTTTACATACAATCTACAACTGTTTACTGCTTTGTGTTTACTTTCTGCAAACTATTACTTCTTTCCATTCGATACGTTTAATCCTTTGTTTTCCGCAAAACACGGTGAGATTGAAAACCTCATCGCAAGTTGGGGACAAAGTTCTGTGGTTGTGTTGTGCAGGTCTCCACGTTGCTACTAGCACCGGTAGTGCGCCCTGCCAAAGCTCAGCTAGTAACACCTTTGAGGTTTTCCTTGCTCCTACTGGTTCGATTAAACCTTGGTTTCATAACTGAGGGAAACTTGCTGCTGTGCTCATCATACCTTCCTCTTGGGGTTCCCAACGAGCTCTACATCAACACCGCCATCAAGCAATTTTCTGGGCACTGTGCATTGAGCCATCAGGGTCCAACCAATTTATTCAGCAAACTAAGAAAACCAAGAAAACTAAAAACCAAAACGAAAATGAAAAAGAAGATGCTCCAAGAACACCACAATTGTGCATGAAACAATAAAAATGAAGTGTTTGGAAGAAACCTGAGATTTTTATTGATGAAGAAGGGGATGCCTTGGGCATCCCCAAGCTTTGACGTTTGTACTTCTTGGATATTTCTTGGGGTGACACGCATGGCATCCCCAAGCTTGAGCTTTAGTCCATCCTTCATCTCATTACTCATTCCTTCCATACACCTGAAATTTTTCCTTCATACAAAACTTCACACAATCTTTATTAGCAACATTAGTGCACCCAAGATAAATAGTCTTTAGGTTCAGTTCTAACACTAATAAAACTTCCATTAAAAGACTAGCTACTGTAGCACTTCCCTCAAAAAGCTCAATTCCCCAAAAGAACTCAAAAAGGAACCAACAAGAAGCAAATGCAAATAATGGCAGAAATCTTTCAAAACAGGCCAGCAGGTAAAGACGAATTTTTTCGAAGACCTTCTGTTGCTCAAATCAAAAAGTGTTGAACTAACGAAAGTTAGATAACAACCTGGGTCAAAAGCACAAACATTCACGCCTCAAAAGGACGTATAGAGATTTTACACGAATTTTTACGGTGAAGCACAGAAATCTGTTTCGGGACAACAACTTTCCCAATCATTACTTCTCTCTCATTAGAGGTTACTCTTGGCACAAAAAGCAAATAAAAAGGATAAGGAGCGGTTATTACAGAAGTAATAACTTCCAAGACTCATCTAAAACTTTTGGGTTATCTCCCAATAAGTATTTTTCTTTAACGCCTTTAAGTTAGGCATGATAGTTTGAGAAGATGCTCACATAAGACATATGAATTGAAGTAAAAGAGAGCATCAAGAAAGAAATTCAAAGAACATTTAAGTCTAACCACTTCCTATGCATAGGAATCTTGTAAAGAAACAAGTCATGAAAGCACAAAGCAACAAGCATAGGAAAGCAAAACAAGTGCAACTTCAAAATTTTCAACATAAAGAGGGGAAACTTAATGTTGTTGAGACACATAAAACCATGCTTCCCTCTCTCATAATAACTTTCAGTAGCATCATGAATAAAATTGACGATATAACTATCACACAAAAGATTCTTATCATCAGCCACATGCTTAAAAGAATTAATACTCCCCACATAAACATAGTCATTCTTATTGATTGTAGTGGGAGCAAATTCAACAAAATAGCTATCATTATTATTTTCATCACCATAATCATCAAATATAGGAGGCATGTTGCAATCATAATTAATTTCTTCCTTAATAGTAGGTGGACTGAAAATATCATAATCATCATTGCAATCATCATAAATTGGAGGTATAGTATCATCATAAGCAATAGAATAGTTATCTTCCAAAGTGTGTTCATTTGTAAACATATCATCATTGGAAGGATCATGGATAGCACTAATAGTATAGCAATTATTAATATCAACATTTTTAGAATTGGTACCGAAGAGATTTTTAATATCAAAGGTAGTGTGCTTTTCCCAATCATGATCACTACTATAGGTAATAGGCATAGGAACATCATCGAGTTCAGACTCATCAAAAACTATAATAGGAGCAACATGCTTAGGGGAAAATACCGTTTCCTCTCTTCTTTTACTCCTCCTCTTCTTCTTTTTCTCCCTCTCTTTAGGAGGGAGAGGCTTGAAAGGAATATTATCCATATACCCTGGTTCATTGTTAGTGACAATAGAAGAAACTTTGGAGGATTCCTCCTTTTCATTAATAAGAACAAAACACATATTAGTCCTGTCATATTTTGGTAAAATCTCATCTTTTATAATATTTTGTATGTAAGTATTTGTGTGGAAATTATCAACACAATAGAGATGACAACCATGCAGGACACTATTCATATCAAAAGCACTCATATCTACCAAAGAGGTTTTTCTTAATAACTCTTCACATCCCAAAAATATTGTAAGTTCATCATGCTAATTAGGAGTGATCATGTCATCACAATACAAACTTGCAGTACTCATTGGATTAGAAGGGATATTATTATGGCCTGAGCATTGAAAATTGAAATGACCCACTTCAAATCAAAGTTCACAAATAAAAGGATAAAGGGCACAAACTTTTTACCAAGATCATTTAAAGCCCTATACCACATTCTAGTTTTTTCATTCCTGTGGGTGATACACTATTCTTCTTCAATTTGATTATTCTCACAAGGTCTATGTATTCCACAAAAATTAACATGCTTATAAGAAATAGTACTTTCAGAGGTTTGAGCATGTTTATTGCTATCATTAACAACAATTTCATTTTCCATGCAAGTGTCTTTAAAAGGCTCATGATACATGTACCACTTTTCTTTAGGAGCATTAATATGAGAAGCAAAGGTTTTAAAACAATCAATAAGAATTTGAGGATCAATACCATATTTAGCACTAAGCTCTTGAAAATCAGCAGTTTCAGCGAAAGACTTAATGCAATCACACTCATAGTTTATACCTGGTTCTTTACCTTTGTTGTTATCCCAATCTTCGGTATTGCTTTGAATTGTTTCAAGAAGATCCCACTTAGTTATGACCTCCTTACTCGTGAAGGATCCCTCTAAACAAGTATCTAGATAGTCCTTGTAATGTCCTAAAAGCCTTGCATAGAAATTATTAATAACAATATTCCTGGGGAGCTCATGAATGGGACATTTGAGCATTAGTGACTTCAATCTCCCCCATGCTTGGGCAATACTTTCTCCATCATGAGGATGAAAATTATAAATATAATTCCTATCTTTATGAATTTCATGAGGAGGATAAAATTTAGAGTAAAAGAGAGATTCAAGTTCCTTCCACTCCAAATGATGAGGATCATCTAGTAGCTCATACCACTCCCTTGCTTTGCCCTTAAGTTATAAAGAGAATAACTTCTTCTTGACGTGATCTGTTTTAATACCTGCACACTTGAACAACCCGCATAACTCGTGTATAAAGAGCAAATGATCACCGGGATGGACAGTTCCATCTCCAAAATAGTAGTTATCCATAACGATCAATAATTCTTGTAGGTATCTTAAAATTATCATTAGAATTACCACATATGGGAGATAAAGTATCATCAGATTAAATTTTCTTCTTTAAAACCGGGGAAGTAAAAAGATCATTTTCATAAAAACTAACTTCCCCAAGCTTAGACGTTTCCATAGCATTAGTAACGAAGGTGTTCAAAAGATTCATACTAATAACATTGCTATTAGCATGCAAAGAAGGTTCCAAGGGTTTTTTTAATTTTCTTTTCAAAGAATTCATGTTCTACATTAGGAAAAATACTAAAAAGCTCTCTAATTTTGTTGTTGTTTTCCATTAAGCCTAACTGGTGAAAATAAAAACAAGAAACAAAAAGACAAAATTGCAGAATCTAAAGGAAATAACTTCGAGCACTCACACCGAAGGATGTGAGTACCTTTTACCTTACCTCCCCGGCAAAGGCGCCAGAAAATAGCTTAATGTCTACGCACTTCTATTCTTGTAGACAGTTGTTGGGCCTCCAAGTGCAGAGGTTTGTAGAACGGCAGCAAGTTTTCCCTTAAGTGGATCACCCAAGGTTTATCGAACTCAGGGAGGAAGTGCTCAAAGGTATCCCTCTCAAGCAATCCTACAATCAAGATACAAGAGGTCTCTTGTGTCCCCAACACACTCAATACACTTGTCAGGTGTATAGGTGCACTAGTTCGGCGAAGAGGTAGTGAAATACGAGTGGTATAGATAATTATAAGTGGTAACGATGATAGAAAATATCTTGGTGGCATGGAAAAGACTAAAGTAAAACTGAAATAAAGATGGAAGCAAGCAAACATGTAACAGATCTAATTGCAAACGGTGTATCAATGCTTATAAACAAGGCCTAGGGATCATACTTTCACTAGTGAACACTCTCATATAAATATATTCTTCTTTATGATACTACGCTGAACTACTCTCTGGTTGGACACTCTAATCCACGGTAGGGCTATAATAGCACACCTCAAAGTAATCCTTTCCCATCTAGAAAACCCCACATTGTCACCTTGAGCACTAGATGGTTCCAACAAACACCACAATTTAATAAAGACATCCAACTCCAAATATAACTCATAACAAGTATTTGTAATCTCTATCCTAAGTGCCACCATGGTGTGCACGCTGTCACTTTCACACACATGGGGAGAGTAGAGATCTATTAAAGCACTTTAGTAGCAAGGTAGATCTATAGATTACAAGCTCATGATCTCAATAAGATCATGCATAGAGAGAGATGAACACATAGCTACCGGTAGAACCCTTAGCCTCGAGAGAGAACTACTCCCTCATCATCATGGGAATCAGCAATGACGATGGAGATGGTGGTGGAGATTGATGGAGATGGCTCCAGGGGCACTTCCCCGTCCTGGCAGGGTGCCGGAACAGAGACTTTCTGTCCCTCGAATCTCCCCTTCGGTGGTGGCAGCGCTGCGGAACTTTTCGTGGATTTCTGATTGACCATTTAGGGTTTTTGCATCGGGAGGCTCTTATAGGCGAGAGGGGAGACTGAGGGGGTGCCGGAGGGGCCCACACCACCCCCTGGCGCGGCCTGGCATGGCCCGCGCCACCAGGTGGTGTGGCCAGCCCCTGGCCCCTCTCCGTCTCGTCTTCTGGCTCCGTGAGTCTTCCGGTAAAATATCGACTTTGGCTTTTGTCCGGTCCAATTCCGAGAATATTGATTTTCTGACTTTCCTGGAACCAAAAACAACAGAAAACAGGTAGCTGGCACTGTGGCTCTTGTTAATAGGTTAGTCCAAGAAATCATATGAAAAGTAGTCCAAAGTGTGGACAAAACATAAGAAAGTAGATAAAACCAAGTATGGAACATCAAAAATTATAGATACATTTGCAAATAGTGGAGACGATGGTGCTGACCATGGTGGAGACCATGGTGAAGACACCATAATAATGACAAACTCCGTTGAGGTATATAAATCCTCTATCGATCGTTCACTAGTATAGATGCACTAATTGATTCGTATATATGTACTGACGAATGTTTCTTCTCTTAGACCTCCGCTTCCGGCCAATCTTCTACAAAGACAAGAGGCCCGACACACAAGTTGCCCGCTGATGTCCGTTTCAGCATTGACTTAGTCTCTCCGCAGGGTCAACCGCTGGAGCCCAAAGAAGCTGCGAATGCATTTACAAGTCAATGCGGAGTGATTGTTAGAGACAAAGTCCCGATCACCACACAAAATTGGAACAAGCCAGGAAAGAAAAAGAATCCAGCTAGAGCTAGTTTTGTAGATGACAGAGCGAAAGATACGATGTGGAATTCTCTCCTGACACATTTCACCCTACCAGTCTTGGAGACTGATGAGCTCACACAGCAAATGACGAGGAAAGTCAAGCACTTTGCTCTTAAGAAGATGGCCGAACTATTCAAGGAATGGAAAAAAAGATTGTACCACAAGTATGTCTTGAAGAAAACAACTCCTCCATTCGTTGGTCCACTAGAGTTGCAGCAGGATAACTGAGCCACATTTGTGGAATACAAGACCTCGGAACCAGCTAAGGCAATATCAGCAAAAAATAAGTTAAATGCAGCCAAAAAGAAATATCACCATCATATGGGCACAGGTGGCTACAGGAGTGCCATGCCTAAGTGGGATAAACCTAAGGCTGACCTGGAGGCTAAAGGGGTCACTCCAGCTACGTCTAGTCGGTCCTTAAGGTCAAGAAATTGGGTATTCGGGCATGGGGCATCATTAGACCAAGAAACATGCGAGATTGTTGCAGCCGAAGAAATTTCTTCACCCAAGAAAGAACTTGTTAAAGTGATAAAAGAGGTTGAAGAGGGAACGTTTGTTCCCGACAGAGAGAACGATGAGCTGACAAAGGCTCTCAGGAATCCTGAAAAGGCTGGATGAACAAGAGGGTTCGGACCTTCTTATCCATGGGCTATCAGGTTTCCCGAGCACCGTGACACGTACAGAAGCCGATCGAGAAGAACAAAGCGGCAAAAAGAGGAGGATACGGAGCGGTTCGCGTGGTTTGAAGCCATGTTGCAGGAGCATCGCCAGGAGCTTAATGAACTTAAAGGACTCCGCCAGCAAGATCCTACACCGGACAGTACGGTCGGCCCATCGCAACGGAAAAGCAGTGTGGTTTCCACGGAGGGCCACGATAATAATGCAACGATGGATGTGTACCCCGTGGATGCAATTAAGGAGAAGACTAGTTGTGAGCTGCATGTTGAACTGAAGAATATTTCCATGAAGGTGGCGGTCGGCTTTGCTTTACCTTCTGCACCGGGGGCGACCTACCATTGCAATCCGATTCCAGCTGGCTATGCTCGTGTCGGTGTGGATGAAATTCAACCTATGTGTCAGTCACTACAGCTTGACATTCCTGGAGGTGAAGGGGAGACGACACTGGGAGAAGTCACGAGTGGCTTCATTCTTTGGAAAAAAGAATACATCAAGTTTCCAGACTCGACACCAAGGCCACCATCTCCACCAAGAAACAATCCATCACCTCCAAGGCAACCGTCTCCTCCCAGTGCACCGTCTCCTCCAAGTCGACCTCCAAGTGCACCGTCTCCTCCCAGTAATAGTCCAATCCATGACCCCAACACGAGTCCATCTTAATCTACGCAGCCGCCTCCACCCACTAAGGGCAAAAAGCGGAAGAATACCACCACTCCGTCGAGCGATAACCAACGCCCAAAGCGACAGTTGTCTCCCCTCCCAAGAGTACCGTCGGTTCCTCCCAAGAGGGCTTACGACCTGACCGATGAGGAGACCGATACGGTCGTACGGGCCGAAGTGGATGCTCATTTTAAAAAGAAACAACCTGAGCCAGAGGTCCAAATAAAACCGGAAACTAAGGAGCACTTTAGGAAATTACTGACGTAGCCATCCCAAGCTCAGTTAAATGCGCCAGATGACTATACACGATGTCTTCGGAAGACACTGAAACAGAAGAGATCAAGCGGTAGAGGAAGCATCACAAAAGAGGTTCCCCAGTAGGGGGAACAAGCAAAACAATCGAGTGGTAGCGGAAGCATCAGAACAGACGCCCCCCAGCTAGGGAAACAAGCAAAACAATCGAGTGGTAGCCGAAGAACCAAAAGAGATGTTCCCCAGCTGGGGAAACAAGCAAACCAATCGCTCCCCCACTCCAGGTGAACATACCCGAACCTCAACTATATGAGGAAGAACCTATGGATCCGGAAACGGCTAGGATATTGGCCGAGCAATGTGGTATGCCTATTCATGAAATTATTCACGGCGATATGCCCAAGGCTGAGGTAGCACCCAAATTTGTTAACGGGGAGCCTCTGGTCAGTTCTGAGAGGCTTCGGGATATGCCAACACAAATGCGACGATTCCATGAATGGTACATGAAAGCATCAAAAGAACAGCGAAATTGGCTCTTACTGAAAGTTTGAAAATCGCATTACTTCACTGAAGACGAGGTCCCTATTGAATTTACAGAATTATTTCATTTATTCAATCTAAAGGAACACGACAAAACTATCCTTAGTTCGTATTGTTTGTAAGTGATTACTTTATTTATGTAATTAGGTCTATATCTCAGCTTGTTCAATTCATTGCCGGTAAGTATACTCACTATATTCTTTTGTACGCTATATATAATGATGCAGAATGAAGATGCTCGATTGTAAAAGAAAGGCTATCAATGGATTTGGGTTCATTGACCCACATCGAGTTCATGGAGCCATACTAAAGGATAAACCACAGGAGACCGAGCACAACTTGTTGCGGTTTCTCACGAAACAACATTTCTGTAATGAAATACTATTTCCTTACCACAATGGCAAGTGAGTTTTTATACACATTAACTTTTGCTTACTCGATATTCAGTGTAAATGATGAGTTACTGACGTATGTAAACCTTGCGTAGGTACCACTGGATTCTTCTAAGCATTTCAGTTGACTTGGGAATAGTTCACATCATGGACTCACTAACCAAAGACATTGAAAACTACCGCAGCATTATCGATGCGCTCTAGTAATTTCAACCATTATCGCACTATATCGGTTTCTTTCGTTCATTTTCTGGGATATCAAGTAGTTATTAACTCATACATTAATTTTCTTTGTCGGGTAGGGTTTGGACACAGTTCAAGAAACATGTCCGCGGTCAATGGCGTGAGGAGCTATTTTTTAAATCACTCTCGGTAAGTAGTACGAGCTAAGTCCGTGCATCTATTTAATTCTAGTTTATGTGCATTTATCATGCTAGCGTTATTATTTGATTGAATTCTATTCTTGTAAAGTGCGCGAGGCAGCCACAGGGAACTAATCTATGTGGATTCTACGTGTGCGAGTTCATTCGCATCAGTATTGAGAAGCCCTCGGAAAATATTCGAGTAAGTAAACAATATATTCACCCTTTATTTTTATTACAAAAAGTTGTGTTGAGTCTAATTCATACGATCTCCTTTTTATATAGTTGGACGCGATGCGGGACAAGCTCCTACCAGAGGACCACCTAATAGCAATCCAAGAGGAATTTGCTGCATTTTTTGTCGACAAGGTCATAGACCCACGCGGAGAATATTCTATACGTAGACCCTAAAGCATCAATGTAATGATCTCCATGTAATCAAATAGACATGCTTTGGACCCGGTTGGGACTCCATATATGCTTGTAAGAAAAATTATATTATATATTGCATCAATGTGTACAAGTACTGTGTAGTAGCGTTCTGTATGTATACGAAAAATTGTTTCTAATGAAAACACGGAATGAAAAATAATTCAACACAAAACACAAAATGAAAAGAAAAACACAAAACGCTAAAACCTCATCCCCTGCCGCTGCAGCCAAATGACCCAAAATGCTGCCGTGGCAGGGAACGTTTAGTCCCGGTTCGTAACACGACCCGGGGCTAAATGTCCTGCCGCCCAGCGCGCCTAGCAGGCCACGTGGTTGGACCTCTAGCCCCGGTTCGTAACAGAACCGGGGCTAAAGCTTAGACCTATAGTCTCGCTTTCGCAGTTCCGGTTCGCAATCCGGGGCTAAAGACCCTTATGAACCGGGGCAAATGGCCTGGTTTCTACTAGTAAATAGTTATTTAAAAAATAATAGGTATTTGATTATGTATTTTAAATCCAAGTCCTAGAAAATATTTGGATTGGATATATTTGTGTAGGAATGTACATCGATGCTTCCAGGAGGTAGAGCTAAACAAAAGAGGTTAGTCTAGTTACCATGTTAGTTTGGCGGAGGCGATAGCCTGTTAGGGTTTCAGCTGTGTGTTAGTTTAGCGAGATATAGCCCCTGAAAGGCGTGTACAAGGAGCCGGTGTTTTTCCGTGTCCGGTTTCATGTTTTCTAGCGAGATAGCGCCCACGAAGGCGTGTACAAGGAGTCGGAATTAGGGGTTCGATGCCTATAGATGAAGTGCAGAACGTGATATCGAGCGAGGAGATGTTGTGTGTTTTGGTTTTGTGTTTCCGGCCTAGAAGCGTGCCTTTAGGGCATCTCTAACTGATCCACTAAAGTTTAGAGGAGTAAACTGATGCGTAAAACTTAGAGGAGTAAAAATACTCCTCTAAAGGTAGGCGGTTCCTAACCGAACCCCTATATTTAGAGGAGTAAATTGTTTTTGTCCCATTTCTTTCTAACACTCCACATATGCATTCATCGAAGCTAGGCGGTTGCATTGCTCTAGAATGAAGCCCCACCGGTGGCCGAGATAGCCTTGCATGCGAGTGATTGGAACGGTGACGGTGTTGTTGTAGTATTCCTTGATACGAGCCCAATTTTTTTCTTTGGATTGGTCGGTGCCACTTCGATGCATCGAGTGACACATTCATCCAAGCATAACACAATGCGATGTCCTCCTTCTCGCTATAGTTGGTGGCCCTTGTCTTCTCTATGCTCCCTTGTGTTTCCTCCACGTCTTGTTGCGCGGTGACCTCGACTTCAACCTCTTCCTCCTACACCTCTTATTGCTCGGTGGCCTCAACCTCTTCATCGTCGAAGTGGAGGTCGTCGATCCCGGCATCATGGATACCCTCCAATTGTATCATGAAGTCGGCCACCTCCTCGTCCTCCACAGTACGAATCATCACAACAAGATCACCGTGTGTCTACAACCATCACCGAATGAGAGGGGAGGAGAAATCGAAAACATACCTTGTCGGCGCATTCCACCGAACACCTCGCGATCATCGATGTTGACGACGGTCGGACGAGCGGTCCGGCCTCGAGGAGGGTTCTTCGGGAAGGCCTTGCGAGACGGAGGGGTCGGTGCAGCCTTCGGAAGCGATGTCGCGGCCTTGTTCCTCTTCTTTGTTGACCGCCTCCTCGGTGGTTGCCACTTTTTCCGGAGTTGGCTTGCTCTTCCAACGGCCGGCCACCGGAGCTAGCGGAGTACAAGGAGCCACCTCCGGAGCCTCCCCGCACTTTCCGCCGGCCTTGCGGGAGGGTGTCACAGCCGCCCGGACCACGATGTTGGCCCCCCAACCTCTTTCTCTCCATGGTCACGTCGGAGATGTTCGATTGGGGCGTCGGAGACGCTGGGGATGGCCGTCAAAGGTGCGGCCAGGAGCTACGCGTCGATTTCAGGCGCCAGCGGGGAGGTGGGCGGGCAACAACGGCGGAGGGCGAGAGCCGGCGAAGGGGAGGCGGGAGTTTTGATCGGTTAGGTGCGTCTCTTAACGATTTTTACTTCTCTTAGCGTTTTAAGGGGATCGGTGCTCCTTCACACGTCCGGTGTTTTGAATTTGGATCTGTTCAAGTTGAAATGGGTAATAGCCGGTGTGTTAATATCAAAACCATTTTCCACTCCATGGTAATAATTTGCTTAGAAAAGAAAGGGCCGAGGCATCTTGTAGAAGAAGAAAGAAACGGGCAGATTTTTGGTCGAGGGGACAGGGCCTGCGGGTGCAACAGAAAGGCTGCACAACCGGACCCACACAGGACCGGTCTTCCGCGAGCCGAGCCAAGCCAAGCCGCGGATGGTGGGTTCCCTTCTATAAAGCGCCTGCTTCCACCCCCAGTCCCCCCACCCCTTCCTTCACCGAGCACCGGAGAGAGAGAGAGAGACAGAGACAGAGACAGAGAAAGAAGCCCCCTTTCTCCACGCCCAGGGCGCCGGTGCCGCCGACGGTGGCCGGGTGGTGCTGCTCCAGGGCGCCGGTGCCGCCGGCCGCGCTCTGCTGCTCGGCGCAGCCGCGTCTGGCCGGGTCGCGCTTGTGGCCGTCGGAGGCGCCGCCGCGGCATCGCTCCGTCGTCCTCGCTGCACCGCCGGAGGCGGGAACCAGCCCTCGGAGTCGGATTCGGACGACGAAGACGTGCGCAAGGTAACTTACCACCATCCCTCTCCTTGGATGGATTTGGGTTCCTGTCGAGGTTGGGGTTTTCCTCGGGTGGGTTCGTGCGTTGCCTGCATGCGGCTTTACACTGACTGCCGCCCTGGCTGGATGCAGCATCTGATGGACATGATTCACGGTGGTGAAGTGCTGCAAGGGGAGGAGGAACTGCTCGTCTACCTCGCCACCACCGCCAAGGAGGCCGGCGACCTGCTGGACATGATGATGAAGGACGATTCTACTCCCCTCCCCGACTACGTCCGCCAGGTACCCTCTCCGTACGTTCTACCTTGTGCACATCAATCTTGTTCTTCGCCTTGTTGGAGTTGGGGATATCGATGGAGCGTGCGCGTCCTGGCGTCCTGCGCCCTGCATCTAATCCAATAATACCATCTATCGTCTTTCCCTTGGCAGGACCTCGTCATGGCGAGCACCAGCTTCACCGAGCTGGAAGGGCAGTGCGAGATGGGGTACGCCATAGACACCGCTGTGGTCGCCGCCATGGGCGGCGTGAAGAAGATGGTCGAGGTCTACCTCGGACGTGCTGCGGTGGAGGCGCTTGACACATACCCAAAGAACTACTCCTCCTACTTCTTCGGCGGCGACGAGGAGGCCAAGGTGCTCTACTTCCGTGAGCTGGCGACCACACTCCACGTCTTCCTCCGCGTCGTCAAGAAGGCATACCTTGGTGGCCGCGAATGATTCTTCTTCGTGTTGGCGATTGTTCCTCCGTTCTAATGCGTTGTTAAGACTCCACCTGTGCTCTACTTATTATCGACTATCGAACTCTATTAATTTATCTATCTTGCAGATGTTGTAATCGTTCTAATAAGTAGTATCATCTGAGATCACTTGTCCTCCGCTGATTATGCTAGTACAACAAATTGCATGTTTGTCATTTTTCTGAAATCACTGTGTTTGTTTTTTGGTGTCCTCTAGTATGTTTCATCAAATACTTTAGCTGTACCTGATTTTGAACATAGCACCATCAACTCACAAAAACAACAACTCTCCGAATCAGCGAGAACCAACAATGGCGACTCTGCAGCGATCGAAACCTCCAGCTTTGGGCACTAGAAACAATAACAAAAAAGCTCTCCTTTACCTAGACACACAAGGACTAGCACACCTCCAACTGCATGTAATGCCAAATGGGGCAAAGTTGCAGGCCACAAGTATTCACCATGGACTTGGCCGCGGATGTCGTCAAAGATTTAAAAAAGGGTGAAGAAATTCTCACCAAGCAACCGTCCGTTTTGTGAACATCATACAATTACAAAGTTAAACTTTTATTAACCTGTCGAACTTAAGCTAATAAATTAACAAGAAATTTTATTTTGAGTGCAACGTCGCCACGTACGATCACGGCGGACGTGAGCGTGACGGGTCACGTACATATTTCATGCGGGTCCACCTGGCAGCAAGTGATGTTCTTACTAAATACATTTATTATGGAGAAACCTTTGGTGAGCTCGCCTACCCTCACCTTTTCTTCACCATGTCTGCAAGCACCGACTATAGGTCTCTTGCGCATCGGCGTGGTCGCCTGCGCCGATTGTCGCCGCCTGGTGAAGAGGTATATCTCCGACACCAATGAGCACACCGGTTGGGTTTTCTACAAATGCAAGAACCATCGGGTAAGTCATGAACTCACAATTTCTCATTTTTTTTATTCAAATCTGATTGGTTGTTCTATGAACTTGATGCGACCGATTTATTATGCTTGTTCTATCGACTTGTGAAGATCAGATGTGGTCAAAGATTAGAAAAAGAGATAAAATTCTCACCAAGCACCATCCGTTTTGTTATTATGCTTGTTCTATCGACTTGTTAAAATTTTATTAAGTGTCGAACTTGAGCTAATAAATTAATAAGAAATTTTATATTGAGTGTAACGTGCCAGGTACGATCACTGCAGAAGCAAGCGTGACACGCCACGGACCGTATTTCATGCGGGAGCCACATGGCAGCGAGTGATATTCTGACTGACTGCATTTATTAAGGATAAACCCTTGGTTCATGCTCAGGGGTGGGGGTGTTTCAAAAAAGGAAGAAGCTTTTAATCCTATCCCGACGGAGAAATCCCTAAATTTCTTCAATACCCTCTCTCCTCTGTTCCCCTTATCCTCTGGAATCTCGACGACAGTCTTTGTTCTAAGTCACCGAAGCTCGCCTTCCCTCCCCTTTTTTATCACCATGTCTGCACGCACTGGCTCTAGGTCTCTTGCGCGTGGTGCGCCAAATGCTCTAATCATTCCTATGGTTGCCTGCCCCGACTTGGGTCGGCTGGTGAAGAGGTACATCTCTAACACCAATTAGCACACCGGCCGGGTTTTCTAAAGATGCAAGAACCATGGGGTGAGTCAGGAACTCACACTTTCTCATTCTTTCTTCAAATCTGATTAGTTGTTCTATGAGCTTGATCTGACAGATTTATTCCGCTTGTTCTATCGACTTGTTCCATTGTTCATAAGACATGGAACGTGTTGCATTGGGAGCTTGAGTACGTGTACCATCTGTCAGACATCGATGTGCTAACTGGTGATAATCTTGTGGTGGATGTCGGAGGGGGGGGGGGGGGGGGGGGGGTGAAGAGAGAAGGGAAGACCTGGAGCACACATTAGGGAAGAAGAAGATAGAAGAGGAGTGGGGAAGAGGTCCTAGACAGTGCATTGGTGATAGTATAAAAAACAAGAAGACTAATGATCTCCAATTGAGTAGGGAACTGTTTTTTTAGGGAGAGTAGGGAACTGTTAGTGCTGGGAAGGGAGATGTTGGTTGATACCTTTGATCCCGATTATAGAGGTAGTATAGCTTGCTTTTTTCCTAAAAGACCAAGGTTTATTGAACCTTGGGAAGAATTTTCTTGGTGTAAGATTGGCTCGAACAAGACCTTGAGAACTCATAGTATCTTTGTTTTCCAGACCTTTCATGTTTACTTCTTTGTTTGTATCAATGGATGGAGATAAGCCTGGGCTAAGGATTCATCTGCAGCTGGGCACACATATGGATTAGAGCAAATGGTAATAATATATATCGTGATTTCTGATATATATATATTAAATAAATGTTGTGAGCGGTATGTCCATAACTACTATAGTATTTGCCAGCCACATCTACTATAGATTTTTTCCAACCACTACACCACCATCACACGGGGTTCGTGGTTATTAAGTAAAATATACTAGAGCCTAGTGATCTATGACGTTATTGTTACTCACAAATGGATCTCTAAAAAACTATTGTGCTCCCCTTGATATCCCTGGGTTTCACGCGTAGAAACCGATTACCATTTATCTCACCTCAATACCTGTATCAATCCTTGGGGTCTTGGGGTACCTGACAAGTTCTTGGATCAAGGTAAGACATAAGAACATAAAGGATAAATCCAATATCAAAATCATAACACAATACTTCATGTTAGAGGATGCAGATAATGCTACAAGGATACACCTTAGCCTGTAGCCCATGAGGACTACTCACTTATGATCAGATCAACAATCATAAATATTGTATATAATTTTTTAGACAAATACCAAATAGTCCTACAATATCGCTAATCGTGATGAGATCAAGGTTACAAGTATAGGACTATGACTATGGTCAGGGAATGGAGATGGAGAGGAGGGATGCCTATGGTGGTGGCTCTACAGTGGATATCATCTCCTCAGACGTGAATGACTTTATATGTGATGTGCTGTGGTGTTGCATTAGGGTTTATGGTAGCTTTGATCTGAATTATACGAAACTTACTCGGTTTGACTAGGCGAAGGCGGTGGCACATGGTATGGGCTCATCGTATGGATGGGCCTTGTCTGTACCGGTGCCCGTTAAAGGTACTGGATGCCTCTTATGTGGCCTCTTTGACTTCGGAAAATTAGCATCTCGTAATTCTTCATTAATTAGGCTAGATTTCGCCATAAAAGGGTCCATTTTTGTAAGGAGAAAAATCAAAGAGAGGATGTGCACGTCTATACAACAATTAGTTATTAGTGACAAGACTAGAGAGATATTTCATCACTTACTTGACTAATATAAGGTTTAAACGTAGAGAAATATGGTTGTATTTCACAACCATCAACTTCTCCAAGCTTAAACCTTGACCGTCCTCGAGAAATAAAATAAAATCATACAATACTAAACGTTTAAACTGAAACAACAAGAAAACAAGTTAACTTACAATAAGTATTCTCATGCACCCACTACTTCTTCGGTCTCATAGCTTAGCACAGAAAGAGTAGTGTCAAGAATACCATACATGCTTTATTAAGTCAAGACAATCACAATAAAGATTTCATGAACATGGATAACTACATGCATAAAAAGTTATTCTCATTTTTCTAGTTAACTCTCATATTTCCAAGGGATACTGGAAGATTCATATTAACAATTAAGAGTGAGAGACTGATGCATGTAAAATGCATAGGTGAACTTTATAGTTTATTAACATATTCCTACATATTTGCATCATTTAGAAGGTTATATCCATGTTTTAAATTGATTTATGGGATTTACCAAAGATCCCCTTCATTTGGGTTATAACTCTCAAGAACAGGAAAACCCAATTTTGCGTATTTTAAGTTCCAAGGACCTAATCAAAGTCAAATTGACGTCAAATTTTTCGAGGAATATATTTTCGTGGATATAATGGCCTAGAGCACCTAGAACTCACGAGCATGGCCTAGAGGCCCAAAAGAGCCCATGTGGCATGACCCAGGAAGGGGACCATGCCACATAGTCTCTTTTCCATCTAGAGCATCGGCAACCGTCCGTCTTCGACCCTAACTTGAAGTCTTAAACTAAAAACGCCTATAAAGAGGTTCCCCGATGCGACCTACAAGGAGGTGGAGCAAACAAAGCCGAACACCAAAACAAAGCCTGATCATGAGAAGATAGGAGGGGGAAACACCATCGGAGCCACCACCGATTAGATATCCACCCTATCCAACGTCTTCAACATCATCTCCATGATGAAGAAGGAGTAGGTCACCTCTAGACTATGGGTTTACGGCAGTAGCTTGATCTATATCTCTCTCATTCTATCATTGTTTTAGTACCATATGAGCTGCTCAGTTGGATCTTTGTTTTTTGAGATGATATTTGAGATTGGAATTCTATTATGTGTAAGATGTATTGATGGATACATATTATGTACCCTGTTCTTAAGTAATTGTTTTGATCACACTTGTGTGCAAGAGCATGTGTGGGGGAAAGTGTATTAGATATAGTAACATGGTGGTGGGGATTGGCTAGTGACAGAAAACTCGAGATCCACTATGGTTTTTACCTTTATTTTGTTACCTCACTAGGAATAAAGTGAATGCATATGTTATAATCATCTACTGACAAAAAATGGAATCGTTTGTTCGAGGAAACGTATTAGATATTCAACAACTGAGCCCATGAACTTGATGAAGATGGAATAAGAAAGCATTTTTTATGTCAGTTGCACCTTATGAGAGAGTAGACAAGTGAACTCATGAACCCATATCCACTTTTTATTATAAGAAGCCTTTACTTTTCTATAATAATTAATTCCTAAAATACAAAAATACATTTACTCTTTTCATAAACAAACAAAACCCCAAAAGGATCTTTACTTTATTGTATTTACTTTCTTGCCTAGTTATAGATTGTTTACTTTTATTTATTTATAGTTTTATTTTATTTTACTAATACGAAACATTGTGCTTGAAAACCACATGATGGAGTTGGGGACACAAGAAAAATATTTTTTTGTAGGTTGCTAGAAGAGGACAAAAAAGGAGGATTCTATGCAATTCCATGAGAGTCGATATAAACCCTTGAGTTATCCTTGTGGGGAAAAGATGCTTGCTACACACTGCAAGAAATATATCCACCCGCAATGGCTTGGTTCGTCGAGCATCATAGAAGGTGCCTCTTCTATGGTGATTTCGTTCGCTTGACCGAGGCCGATAGAAAACATTTTTTACCATTTTCGCGGGCCTCTACTATGATGAAATCGCTAAAAATGTAGAACAAGCTCGACTAACACGTGGCAGAAGTAAGATTTTTGGTTCCCCGCGCGATGTTGACTCACCAAAAAAATTTGAGGCGTGTGGGTTTCAGATGTCAATGTCCCCAATTTGAACTCGATAACATTGCTTAATGCATCTGCCATTTAGTGAGGCTGCTGGGTATCACTTGTCAACCTCTCATTAGAAGAAACATGTGTATGAATAGAATTTTTTCCTTCGCTCGCGTTTCCCTGTTCCGAATTGATAGTGTTGCTCGATACATCTGGTGTTTAGTCAGGAATCAAGGTCCTACATGCCAACCTCTTATTAGAAGAAACAAAACATGTTCATGTTGGAATTTCTTTACTTGGCTCGTGCCTCCCTGATTTGAACTTGACAATGTTGATCGATGCATCATCTATTTAGTCAGGCTGCTGGACCCCCCATGTCAGCCTCTTATTAGAAAAATCGTGTGTATGATGTAATTATTTTCTTCACTCATGTTTCCATATTTCGAATTTGATAGAGTTGCTCAATGCATCTGCTGTTTAGTCAGACTGCTAGGTCCTACATGCCATCCTCTCATTGGAAGAAACATGTTCATGATGGAATTTCTTTCCTTGGCGCATGCCTCCCTGATTTGAACTTGATAATATTGATCGAAGCATCATCCTTTTCGTCAGGCTGATGGGTCCCCCATGTCAGCCTCTTATTAGAAGGATCGTGTGTATGATGGAGCTTTTTCTTCGCTCGCGCATTACTGATCCAAACTTGATAGTGTTGCTCCATGCATCTTCCGTTTGGTCACGCTTCTAGGTCCCACATGTCAGCCTCTCATTAGAAGAATTAGTTGTATGATTGAATTTTTTCTTCGCTCGCGCCTCCATGTTTCAAACGATCATGGAGTTTCCACCCCAAAAAAATTATTCCATCACGAGAAGAGAACATGGTGATTTTGTCTGAACAAAATCCGTGTATTTCTTCTTGTTAGGAAAGTTGGAGAGTACTGACATCCTGAAGGCGATCTTCGCTAGTTACATGGAAACGACCGAGCCCCGCGTCTTCCTGACACAAGGATTGCTTCCTCACACTTGACATTTTGGTGATGCCAGTCTTGCTTGGTTGCTTCATCAGTTCTGTGCAACGCTGATCATTGCATGAGGAGGAATTTAAATTCTAAATAATTACTTGCAGATCGATATGGAGTCTGGCAAGTGACCGCCCGCCTCCCTCCTCCCTCCTCCCCTCCCTTCCCCTCCCTCTAGGTCTTCTCGTGCAGGGCGACTCTGGAGGACCCTCTCCCACCCTAGAGAGCCGCCACTTGATCTACTCACCACGACCAATGCCACCGTCTTCGTCGGCGGTGGAGGCCACGTCCAGCCTGTCAAAGATTGGGGGTGAGGACCGGCGAGTTCCGATGGTATCCTACACGCGAGGCGGGCCGTCACCAAGGGGGCGCATGTGGAACGCCAATGGAGGCGATAGTCTTCCATGGCGGTGCGTTGACCAGCGGTAGGGCTCCTCCTCACTGTGCAATTCAGCCAGATCCGGTGGAAGATCACCCTATTATGTCATATTCTTCCTCAATGTTGGCCTAGCTGGTGAGGTTCAAAGCGGCAAATCCAACAGTGTGTCGGCGGGTGGCGTGGGGGCTACTAGTTCGACTTGAAAAAAGGTAGCGGTCCTAGGGCTCCAACTTGCGCCAAGATAATGATCTGCCAGATGCATGTCCCCATCGATCTGGCTATCGTGTCGTGTTCCGAAAGGCTTCACCAGCGAACTACATTGGACAATTCATGCTTGGAGATTGCTGGATCGGACGACTCTCAAGTACTATTAATAAATTAATCTCAAGATATTTGTACTTATACAGATTTAAATAACCTGGAAGGAAATAGAGGTGAATGAAAGAGATCCAAGGAGATACAAAATTGG
Organism: Avena eriantha; assembly: GCA_910589775.1. Classification (NCBI taxonomy): domain Eukaryota; kingdom Viridiplantae; phylum Streptophyta; class Magnoliopsida; order Poales; family Poaceae; genus Avena; species Avena eriantha. The sequence continues at coordinate 414,726,228 of OU342740.1, forward strand.
TTAGAAAAAAGAAAATCGAATCAGTACCAGAAAGAGGAACTGCCAATATTTTCTACTCCGTCTGATCCAAATTAATGGGCTTAGATTTTTCTACCAGCGAATGTATCTAGCACTAAAACATGATAGATACATGTGAATCTAGACAAATCTGAGTCCATCAATTTGGATAAGAGGGAGTACACAAGAGCGTTGAAGTTTATACCTCGCTATTCTCGGTCATAGTCCGCATAGCGGTGACAAGGAGATTGATCTGCGCAGCACTAGAGATTGACTAATTGGGGATTGTCCATAAAAGTGAGAGGGTGGCGTTATATGTGTTATTCTTCATTTACTTTTTTAATTTACAAAAAATATTTTCTGTGAATTAGAAAATTGAAAATGATTTTTTGTTGGTAAAAGCTAGAAACTACCATTGTAAACATTGTTTGTCATGCCAAGATGTGCCCATCTACCAAATATGGACATATTATCATAAACTGTGATGCAGATATGGCCATGAACTTGGTCACTTGGGTTGAAACCCAAGGATGTTTGTACATTGTAGGGCATGTTGTGAATCATTTTTATTTTTGAAAAAGTTTCCCAAACTCATGTTTACCATTTTTCATGGCCACTAGTACATGTAGGAGAACGCAGTGCACAAGTTTATTCCTTTTTAAGGTTTCTTAGTTTTCTTGGATTTTTGTCCAAACTACTTGAAATTTGTTGGCATGTAAATTCTTTACAAGAAGCTGAATCTTGTAAATCTCTTGGTGATTTTCAATATATTAACTAATTGGGTACCTTAAAACTATTTTTGGCCAAATTTAAGAGCTAGTAACATATCACACACTCGTGGTTCAAATTTGACATAATTTTGGTAAATCAACATCAAGTAGTGTTTAAGTGGGAGAATTTTGCTAGAAAGATCGGAATATCATGTTGCTTGAGAATCGCCCACAAAACATGGTCCACTTTGTGTGAAAAAAATGGTGGTGGGATTCTGGGCCTGATTTGAACTGGTATTTATTATTTTCCTTCGCAAGCAAGATGCATACAGTTATCATACGGTCATTGTGGTTGTTTGTGATCGGAGTTTTAGCAAGCATGGTAGAGATGGAGGTGGACGTGGAGTAGATTTCTTTTGTAGTTTTAGATTTGAGGTCCTTTGTGAAATATGTTTATGACTTTGTCATAGGCCTTTTTTCTTCGAGGTCGTATCATAATTTGTAACGCCACCATTCTATATCAATGCATCATGAATCTAGGTCCTTTGGGACCTATCCCAATTCCAAACAAATGGTAGTTTATGTGCAAAAATTAGCAAGAAAGATGTTAAATTCATGTAACTTGAGAATTATCCATAAAGCATGGTCCACTTTGTGTAAAAAATGGGGTGGAGGTGTTATTCTTCATCTATACTTTCTCAACAAAAAGTACTTTCCATCACTTGGAAATTTGAAAATGTCTTTTTATGATAAATGTTTGAAACTACCATTGTAAATATTGTTTACCATGCCAAGATGGACCAGTCTACTAGATATTGGCATATTATCATAAACTGTCATGGAGAAACATCCATGAACTTGGACATCTGGCCTGAAACCCAAGCATTTTTAATTTGTTCATGGTTCACCAATTTTTTCAGAAAAGTTTCCAAAACTAATATTTGTCATTTTTATTGAAACTTGCACATGCAAGAGAACAAAATGCACAACTTTTGCCTTTTTGTATTTCTTAATTTTCTTGGATTTTTTCCAGAATTAGTTCAAAACTGATGGGCCACATGTAAATTATTTGCAAGAAGTTGAATCTTTCAAACCTCTTAGTGCTTTTTATATATTTACTACTTGGATACCTTAAAATGATTTTAGAAAAAATTTAAGAGCTAGCAGCTGATCATGCACTCGTACTTCAAATTTGACCTAATTTAGGTAAATCGACATAAAGTACATTAAAGGGGCGAAATTATATAGAAAGATTGGAAGTTCATGTAGCTTGAGAATTGTCCATAAAAATGGTCCACTTTATGTTCTTGTTTTTTAAAACTCATTAGAATTATCGGCCGACATGTAAATTCTTTGCAAGAAGTTAAATTTTACAAACCTCAGTGCTTTTTTATATTGACTACGTGGGTACCTTAAAATGATTTTAGGAAAAAAATTAAGAGCTAGCATCCTATCATGCACTCTTAGTTCAAATTTGACCTAATTTAATTAGGTAAAACGACATAGAGTTGTTTAAGTGGAAAATTAGCTAGAAAATCTTGAAAAATCATGCACTTTATAATTGTCCATAAAACATGGTACACTTTGTGATAAAAATGGGGTGATGGTATTCTAAGCCTTATTATTCAAACAAGTACTTACTAGTGTCCTTTGGAAGCAAATTATGCATAGAGTCGTCTGTAAGTGCTTAGATAATATGTCAATATCACGAAGTTTCTTGTGGAAGTTAAATTTGTGTAAATACTTGTAAGAATCATGATTTTAACTATGATGAATTGTGGTTATTTTTCTGCAGTAATAAACAATAATTACGGGAATCATTGTTCTAACAAAATAGTGAGAAACATCAACATTGTCTTGTTGTATCTAAAACGAAATAATACCAATTTGCTTGTTGTTCATCGATATAAACCATTAAATTATTTCAGATGTGAGTAGGAAGTACATATGTTTAATCCACCAATAAGAAATATTTTTCGAATCTAAGGTACATCTCGGTACAATTTTAGTAAGATATATTTGTAAGGGAAAATAGAAGATGTCCATCTAAATGTAATTATAATTTTTTTTCTTATATTTTGCATTTTCTAATCTACTCCATCCGTTCAGAAATATAAGACGTTTTAGCTTTGTGAATCGAATGTATCTAGACGTCTTCTAGTGTATAGGTTCATAGAGGTTCGGGGTGAACCTATGCACTAAAAAGGGCTAGATACATTCATTTCACAAAGGTAAAACATCTTATATTTCTGAACGGAGGGAGTAGTAATTTATGTATGCAAGCTTAACAACGTTGCACCCATCTACCAAATATGAGCACACATTATCATAAGATATGATGTAGATATGCATATGACCTTGGTCATTGGCTTGAAACCTATCAGCATGTGTAAATTCATTGTAAGTAGTTGAATCTTTCAAACCTCTCAGTGGTTTTAGATATATTTACCACTTTACCTTAGAACATTTTTTGGAAAAACTTAATAGCTAGCAAACTATCACGCACTTGTATTTTATTTTATTCACTAATATTGGAAAGGCAACATAAGGTAGTTTAAGTGGGAGACATTAGCTGAGAATATTGAAAATTCATGTAATTTTTGAATTGTTTGTAAAACATGGTACGCTTTGTTTTAAAAATAGGATTGTACCATTCTAAGCCTTAAGGTTCATGTTATTTCTTAACAATATATCAATGTAGAAATATTGGTTACCATCCCAAGATGCACATCTACCAAATACGGGGCATCTTATCACAAACTACGATGTAGATATGGTAATGCTCTTGGTCAATTGGCTTGAAACCCAACACTAGTAGAAAAGGGGCCTTTGGTCCAGCCCCTAAAGCCATTCATCCCGGTTCGAATAACAAATCGGGACCAATGCTAGGCATCGGTCCCGGTTCATGCCGCCAGGACATCGGTCCTGGTTCATCTCGGGGTATTGGTCCCGGTTCATGCCACGAACCAGGACCAAATGGTCCCTCTTTAGTCCTGGTTCGGGACATAAATCGGGATAAAAAAATTCAGAAATTCTCTGTCGCCTGCTCTGCTGCGGCAGGAGAAAATTCACATCCCCCTGAATCGCCTTCTAGTTTCAAAAAACAAGTCGCATAAAATTGTAAAAAAATCAAAAAATAAAATCCTTTCAACTGTAGTTGTATTTAGTGATACACTTGTCATGAAAATTAACAAACTTAAATTTCGACTTATTTTGCAAGAAAACGTTATAAAAACTTCAGATGGCCGCCATTTATGCATACGATGTTGGAAAAAATCGTATAATATATCAAAATTATCGGCAAAAAATTACGATACCGATGCCAACCGCCTTCAGCCGTTTGCAATTTTTTAGATTTTTGAAATTCCAAAAGAGTCAAAATTCAGATTTTTAGTTTTTTTAAAAAAATATCAAAAAAATAAAAAATGACATATTTGGATTTCACACAATTTTCTGATAATAATGGACATATTATTTGTGGAATTTTGATTTATGGATTTAAAGATATGAATTATGCCATATTAAATGAATTAATGCAAAAATAATAATAAAATATATTTTATTTTTATATTTATTCAATATTAGTATTACTTAGTCATTTTTGTACATTAAAATCATGTTTGTTACTCAAATTATAAGAATGTGTGACTCACAAGATGCATGGGTTAATATCATTAATAGCATAGTATAGACATAAGGTTACAAGTGGTACATATGAGGGGGGGTGGTAAAGAACCAAGATGTTAAGCGTGCTAGGAGTGGAGTATTGTGAGGATAGGCGACCGACCGGAAAGTTTAATCAAAAATTAGAATTTAACCAAAAACTAAGTGTGATTGAGAGGCCTCGGGTGAGAGATTAACCGGTCCAAATATTCATAGATTCAAAAAATTCGAAAAAATAAATTATTTTTTGAAAAAAAAATTAGAAAAGACTTTCGGTCCCGGTTCATGCCATGAACCAGGACCAAAGGTCCTACTGCAAGCGCACGCGATGGCGGGCCACGTGGAGACCCATTGGTCCCGGTTCGTGCTAAAACCAGGACCAGCATTGGTCCCGAGTGATTGGTCCTGGTTGAAAAATCGTGACCAATGACCCTTATTAACCGGGACCAAAGAGAGACTTTTCTACTAGTGCAAGCATGTTAATTCATCCATGGTAGTCCATAAGCATGTTAATTCGTCCATGTAGTCCATAGTGTGAAATAGTATTTTATTTCAAGAAGTTGTCAAAATTCATTTAGAAACAGTGAGCGTTTACAAATTTTAAAGTTCTTTCTATGAATGGTCATGCTGGCAATTTTAACCATGTTTTATGATTTGTAGCTAATTTCACGCATTTAAATGAATTCACATCCAAAGAAATCAAATTTGAATGGACGGTCGAGATAGCTCAAAAAGAAAAGAAAAGAATGGATGGTCGAGATAGCTCAAAAAACCCTCGTGGAGATGGTGGTGTGGGACTCTCGTTTGACCTTTGACCTGCATTATACCTTTGATCCGTCCTCCACTACTATTGTGCGATGTACTAGTTAAATCGGAATAAAAAAGGACTAGGAGTGTACATATTAATTCTGAACAGAGGGACTGAGGAAGTACTCTTTCTTATTCCCGGCTCTTTCTTCCTCATGGTCCATGCTACGCCGTGGCAGCCATTGATCCACAGTTCCTGGCGTACCTCCGGTGAAGTGGACACCGGGATCGTCGGTGGTAAGGCTATCCAGGCCTTTCTCGCGTTATCGCTGGCGAAATTGCACCAGGCGCGCCGGGCTAGTCCAGTTACCATCGGTGAACAGGGCTTGTGCGCGCCAGGGCTGTGGTGGGCCACGTGCCACCGGACGGACCGACCTTTAGCCCCGGTGAAACTAGACCGTGTTCACCGGGGATACGGCCTGTTACCACCGGCGAATACATGCCCTGCTCGCCGGGGCAGTGGTGGGCTGGATGGGCCCACCGGGCCAAAAGTTTTCCGCCGGCACCTGCCTTCGAGACTCGTCGGGGATAAGAATAATACCACCGGCGCATATAGTGGTGTTTGCTGGGGTATTTTCCTCCATCTACCACACCCACTTCACCCCTCCTTACCGTTGGCGCCTAGTGGTTGTGTTCGTCGGGGGTAACCTGAGACTTAATATACAAGTCGAACCAGCCACCTACCACCACCTCCTTACTCACTCTCTAGCTCACTTTTCATGGCAACTCGACCCAAAGCTTTGCTAGATGATGCCCCACTTCTCCCCACCCATTTTAGCTAATTCAACCAACCAAGTTTGATATTTTTGAGCCAATAATATCGCTCCCCTTGCATGCGCACTAGTAGATCTAGCTTGCAAGATCGAGATCTATCTCCCCGCCACCTTTCCCAACTTCTCTCTATTTGTAGATTTAGATCTCGAGTTTAAGGTCTGAACACCACACACTCTCTTCTGTCGCCGTGTGGCGTCCCTCTGGTGCTCTTGGAGCTCGCGTAACCTAATAGGTATAATGTGGTGAATGTGCGCATGAGTTGGCGACAATTCGCGGTGATGTCACTTGTGATGGAGAAAAGCGATTCCATGCATATGTGGACCGTTTTGCATTTTCTTTGATGTGCAGGTACAATGAGTTGCCAATGTTTTTCTAGAATGTCGATTAACTTCCGTTCTAGCGATTTTTTAGCACTCCGGCAAGACCATTTTTAGCAAAGGCCATGCTGATTTTTCCGTGAAAGCCGAGATGACGGTTCTAATCAATTCTCTTATTGTGCAGGCGATGATGGTCATTGAGATGAAGAAAAACGTCGTGGATAGATACGTGCAACACGTGACGGCCGACATGTATCGAAATAACCGCATGGAAATAAGATGTCCATGTTGAAGATGCAAACTATCATCATTGTTCGAACCCTTCTCAGGCACAGTGAATCAACACCTGCTCAGGTATAGTTTCATGGAGGGCCAAACTCAGTGGATTGGTGATGATGAAGATGATGATGATGAACATGAGGAAGAGGATGTCGATCAACACGAAAATGAAGAGGATGAGGAAGATCGGGACATCCACACGACGATGGTGATGAAGAAGGCTAGGAAGAAGTACATGCAGACGACGAGGACTGGAGTAGGAGTACCCCGCTAACTGCGGCCGTGCATGACCCTCATGTTCAAGAAATTCTTCTCGGCAACGCATCGCACCGACCCTAGATTCGCCGGTAGGCAGAAGTCTAAGTTGGATCAACTGGAGGTAGACTCGAGAACTCCGTTATACGACGTAGGTCATAGGCTGGAGGAGAGCCGCCTGAGAGTAAGTCTCGATCTTCTGGAGATGAAGGCAAAACACGGATGGACCAACGCAGGTGCGGACGAACTCTTCCGATACTTGAAGAAGTGCTTTCTTAAATATAACACATTGGCCAGTAGCCTACAGGAGGCCAAGAAAGTCATGTGCCCTCTTAATTTACCGTACAAAAAATACCACCCCTGCATTAGTGACTGCATGATTTACCGTAACAAGCACAAGGACAAGACCACATGCCCAGTGTGCGGGGAACCTCGATATAAGAGAGGGACAAGAAAAGCTCCTCGAAAATTCGTGTGGTACTTCCCACTCAGGCCCCGTCTTCAGCGGTACTTCGCGGACCACAAGGAAGCAAAACTCATGCGCTAGAACGTGGAAAGGAAGGAAGCGGTGCTCAAGGATCCTATACGGGATGCCTAGTGCTAACACACCCTTCGAATGCAAGCTAGTGGAAAGCATTAGACAATGAGCACGAAGAATTCAAGAAAGACCCAAGAAATCATAGGCAGATAGCACGTAAGACTAAAAAGAATAATATCAAATAAATCGTGTACACAATTTTATCTTGAGATTCTAAAAACAATAAATACAATGACACTAAAATACTAACACATGATACACTCCACTATAGAGATAGTATCATGTACTAGTATCATATGCATGATACTAGTATATGATACTATGCATTGTGACCAGTCTTAAGGAGTATTAGTATTGGTCTAGGAGTCCGTATTTGTCTAGATTTACCTTCTTTTACTCCAAGTCAGATGTACTATATATTGTGGCCTTTGACCTTCTAGTAATACAAGCTGCTTATTCCTAACACTCATATTCTGTCATACAAAGTTGCTGAATAAGTAAGTTGGTGTTCAGAACATGAGACATACCATAATTTATGAATATACACTATCTATAAATACAGAAAATGTAGGGCTAAATTACCTCCTTTCATCGAGAAGATTTCATGGTTTTACATCACATCTCCAAGAAACTAAAAAATAACTGAAGACCTACTATATCTGAACCACAATCCTTGGAGTTATCAAGGTTCAGGTAGACCTCGTGACCCTAAGGGAAGAGAACATGATGTTATGTAGCATTGATAGAAATCTCTCGATCGCATTCCTTCATAGATAGACACACACCGATGCATCGAAGGCACTAGAGGAGAAATTGTCCGCCACACGATATTAATTAGCAGACCTGGTACTCCTTCGTCGCCCATGACCAGGGGGCCTACCATGCGAACCATGGAAATGACGAACATAGTTGTCCACCTCTTGAACAACGCGTCGCAGACATGAAGCCGAAGGTAACACCATCCACCTCGAACACCTCGCCGACACGACGCGAGCGAGCCAGAAGAAGATAGACCTCACATGAGGCCTCCAATATGCCGACCACTCATAAAAGCAATAGCAGGCTTGCACAAAGGGAAACAAATATTTCATAGAACACACGAAAAGAACAACCAAATTACCTGTAGCAGGCCTGCACAAAGAGGAACAAATCTTCCTTAGAACATAGGAAAAGAACAACTAAATTACCCAATGACAAAAAGAAAGGAACAAATAGGAAGAAGAAACTACAGGAAGAAGATTGGAATCAAACACTGATGGATGCGAAGCAAGCTCCAACTGCAACGCGGGGGCTTCGGCTGGCTCGCGTCTTCGCCAGCTCCGTCCTCTCCATCCGTGACGGGTCCTCTCTGTGCAGCTTGCCACCAACCTCCTGCGCTCCTCCCGCTCTGGCGTGAGCTCCTCCCGCTCCCACGATCCCGACCGCTGCCTCCAGCGACGACCGTGTCCGGCCCTGCACGAAGAAACAAAATTTGAATACAACATACTTTGATTAGACAAAAGGAAGATGTTAGCTAGCTTGCTTGATCGATTGGTACGGTATCCTGTATAGTTATAGCTAGCTGGACCGGATGCTTACATGCGCGCGTCTGTTGGCTGTATGGCATGCGCGTGCGCAGCGGACAGAACTGGCGATGGTGACCCAGGGAGGCGGCGTGTGTTGGTGATATGCTCAAAGTGACGCGGAGACTTGCACGAACAAGCTCGCGCAGAAAAATAGAAGGAAGGGAAACAGAGACCCTGCGTATGAAGACAGCTCGGCCTCTCAGCGTCCATGGCGTGCGCTTTGTTGCCCTGATATCACAAACGCTCAAGATCGAAAGAGGATGAACTCAGGTGTTTTGTGCTGTGCAACAACTGCAGCTTTTCTGTTGCTCATCCTTTTATTCATCAGAGAAGAAAAGATGCCGAGCCACGTGCTCCGCTACCGATCGCGCCATCCCACGATCCGAGCTTCGCGCCCAACGATCTACTACCACATGATCAGGGGCGCACAAAGCACAACCACCTGACATGCTAGCTGTTTAACAGAAAAGGGACTCTAGCTGCTATCTGCCGAAGATACAGGTACTGACAGCATCACGAAAAAACACTTGTCAGCTAAAAATTTCAGAGATGGAGAGAGGCAGCGTTTAAGCCAACAATCTCCCCCTCAACCCTGACGAGCGACCTTGACATCGACGATTCCGATCTTGCCCCGCAGCTCTTGGAAGCGAACACGGCTGAGCGGCTTCGTCAGCAGATCGGCTTTCTGCTCGCTGGTTCCGATGAACTCCACGACGACAGTGCCCTTCTCCACACAGTCACAAATGAAGTGATAGTGTAGGTCAATGTGTTTGCTGCGGTCGTGTAGCACCGGATTCTTGCAGAGCGAGATTGCCGATTTATTGTCGATGAAGATGACCGTAGGTGCGACGCTCTGGTTCAGCAGCTCCCCTAGAAGGCGAGCTAGCCAAATTCCTTGGCACGCCGCCGTGGGTGCCGCGATGTACTCCGCCTCGCACGAGGACGTCGCAACGACCTTCTGCTTCTGCGATTGTCAGCTGACGGGACTCTCATCGAGGAAGAACACCACGCCGGATGTGCTCTTCCCGTAGTCTGCATCTCTAGCATGATCCGAGTCACTGAACCTAGTCAGTGTCTCGCCATTGCCACGGTGATACATGCATCCATGTGTGAGTGCCCCTGCTATGTACCTTAGCAGGTGCTTGACGGCGGTGTAGTCATCACCGGCGGTGCCTCCATGAATCTCCTTAGGAACCCGACAACGAAGGCAATGTCCGCGCGGGTGTGCACCAGATACCTGAGGATGCCGATCAGGCTTCTGTAGAGAGTGATGTCCACGGGTTCCTCCGTGCTCTCCTTGCTAAGATGGCAGGGTGCCTCCATGGGTGTGTTCACGGGGTTGCAGCTCATCATCCCGGCCTTCTCGGGGAGCTTGGCGGCATACACGCTCTGAGTGACCGTGGTACACCTCTGGCCTTGCCTTACTTCGAGCCCGAGGTAGTACCAAAGCAGCCCCATGTCGCTCATGGAGAACATGCGCTTCATCTCACCTTTGAAGTGGTTCACTTCCTCCAGCCGGGCGCCGGTAATGACCAGGTCATCGACGTACACCCCGATGATCAGCAGCTCGCAGCCGGTGCCACGTGCATAGACACCATGCTCCGTGTCGCTGCTCTTGAACTCGAGCGACGCGAGGCTCGAGTCCAATTTCGAGTTCCATGCCCTTGGTGCTTGAAGCAGGTCATAGAGCGCCTTGTGGAGCTTGTATACACCATGCTCGCTGATACGTCCATTTTGCATCACTATTCTATATGATAATTTACTGTTATTATTTCATGTGTTTTTGCATGGTTGATAACTTTTGGAGCATGGACCGCTGCAGTCAGGATTCTGATGAAAAATGGGCAATTTGGTGGTGAAATTCGCGAAGATCGGAAAATTCGGGAAAATATATGAAAAATTCTATTTTTCTAGAAGACGAAGGTTGCCACAAGGGCACACCACCCCTAGCCGCGCCACCAGGTGGTGTGGCCACCCTGGCCCACTCCTGGCTCTCCCCTTTGGCGTATATTATCCCCACGGAGCCCTAATACCTAGAGAGCGACCACAGAAAGAATCCGCTGCCTCCGCGGGGCGAAAAACTACAGAGAGAGAAAGATCTCTCCGGCAGACAGAATTCTGCCGGGAGAATACCTTCCCGGAGAGGGGAGATCGTCGCCATCAATACCACCATCAAGCTGGACTTCACCGGGATCATCATCATCATCATCTCCATCATCATCTCCACCAGCACCATCATCACCACTCCATATCGTTGTAACAATTGGGTTGAATCTTGCATAGTTCTTCGGGGAAACTTTCCCGGTATTGATTACTTGTTGTAGTTGATGCTATTGAGTGGAACCGTTGAATTATTGTTATGTTTAGATTGTTACTTATCATTATATCATCTCTGATTTTGATCCATATGATGTCTTGTGAGTAGTTCGTTTAGTTCTTGAGGACATGAGAGAAGTCATGTTGTTAGTAGTGGAGTTGTGTTGAGAAAGATACAATGGTTTGATATTTAAGTTGTGGTGTTATTTTTTTAGTGATGTCATGTGAACGTCGACTACATGACACTTTACCTTTATAGGCCTAGGGGAATGCATTGTGTATTTGGCTACTAATCGTAGGGGTTGCCGGAGTGATAGAAATCTAAACCCCTGTTAGGAAACCTTTGCACAAGGAACGTCAGGGTCTTAGAGTTTAAAGCTGTGGTTAGGTTTTCATCTTAATTACTTTCTTGTACTTGTGGATGCTTGCAAGGGGTATAATCACAAGTATGTATTGGTCCTAGAAAGGTCGGTACATTAGCACAGGTTCACCCACACAACACTTAGCAAACTAAAGAAGATTAATCAACTATATGAAGCGAAAGCACTTGACGATATTCCCGTGTGTCCTCGAGAATGTTTAGTCATCTTAAGTAATACAACCGGCTTGTCCTTTGCTAAAGAAAGGATTGGGCCACTTGCTGCAATTATTATTATTGTCTTTTATTTACTCGTACTTTATTTATGTGCATTTTCAAAAACCCCTAAAAAGCGTTTGCTAAGTATTTACAGAGAATTCCTGCTCCAAGCCACTCATCAACACCTTCTGCTCCTCGTTGGGTTCGACACTCTTACTTATCGAAAATATACACCTCCTATACTTATGGGTCATCACTCGTGACCATCGGCGGTGAAGCTCGGCGGCCACGACATGTACACCTCCTCTTCCAGCGTCCCGTTGAGAAACATCAATTTCACGTCCATGTGGTGGACCTCCTAAACACGGTGAGCCGCTAGTGCGAGAATCAGCCGCACAGACTCATTCTTGCCACTGGCGCAAACATCTCGTCGAAGTCCACGCCAGCTCGTTGGACATGCCCTTTAGTGACGAGTCTACCCTTGTGCTTGATGATGTGGCCATGCTCGTCCTTATTGACCTTGTAGACCCACTTCAGACCAGCCTGCAGGAAGTGTGGTGAGGGTCCAGGTGCCATTGTCATCGATGGACTGCAGTTCGTCGAGCATAGCTTTACACTAGCAATCCTCGTGCTCGGCTTCCACAAATGACGATGGATCTTCTCCTGAAATGAGGTGTAGCTCCCCATCATCAGCGTGATCTTCCATCAACACCGGTCTTTCGGCGCATCGAGGTTGAGTGGTTGGGTTGCCGAGAAGATCCGCAACGGACCGGAATCGATGCGGTGCGTCGCCGCTGTCATCTGCATCGTAAAAATCAAACCTTGCCGAGGGAGACGTGATGAAGCGTACTGAAGTGGGCCCTGATGAGGTCCCACCCTCTTCAGAGGACGGGGACGGCGCGGCCGGCGATGGGCTAGGAGTGCGTGTGACGTGGTGGGATCCTGCCGCGGCAGCGCTTTGAACCGATTTTCTTGCCGCGGCAGGGGTTGCGGCAGAGTCTACCGTGGCGATAGGATCAGCGTAGACCGGATTCTCCACCGTGAAGGAGCTGCTTGTCGGCGGCTTCCCCGGTGCCTCCCAGTTCCATCGTCCTGCTTCATAAAAGACCACGTCATGTGACACGTGCACAAGCTTCGTGGTTGGATCGTACATGCGATAGGCCTTGGATCCGATCTCATACCAGATGAACACCATCGGTGAGCTTATGTCATCGAGTTTTTGCAAGTTTGGGCGTGCGGTCTTGATGTGTCCAATGCATCTGAACACGAGCAGGAAACGCACGTCGGGCTTCCTCCCGTGTCAGGCTTCGTACGGCGTCGCGCCGTCGACGGAGCGTGTGAAGCAGCGGTTGAAAATGAACACCGCGATGAGCATGGCCTCGCCCCAGAACAGGTTCAGCACCTGCTTGGCCTTGAGCATACTCCTTGCCATGCCGAGCATGGTCTGATTGCGCCGCTCGACCATGCCATTTTACTATGGTGTGTACGGCGCCGTGAGATGTCGTTGCACCCCTGTCTCGGCGCAGTGCTTGTCCGTGCGCAGTACCTGAAGCTTTTGCCCGCACTCGACTTTAGCAGCTCACTGAAACTTGACGATGGTCATTGTAGCTTGGTCCTTTGATGCAAATAGCTCGACTCACATGTGCCTGCTACGATCATCGATCAGCAGGAGGATGTAACACCGTCCGCCAGGTGCTGGTGGCGTGATGGGGCCACACAGGTCTCTGTGGACCAGCTCGAGCGGTTTTGTCGCTCTATGCCGCACCTGCTGCAGGAATGGCAGACGCCTCGCTGAGCTCGTCGGCGTGCTCCCCATTCCTGGACATCCGCTGCATGCCGTCGAAGTGGATATGCCCGAGCTGCGCATGCCAGCGCCAGGCCTCTGACACCAACGCCGTTGCAAGGCACACATGGTGCACAGGGTGAAACTGAAGCTTGTACAGACGATTCAGAGAGCGATGTACCTTCATGAGCTAACAACCGCGGTGGTCCTTGACGGTGAGCGTGCCATGCCACGGCGAATCCTGACGTCGTACCAGCTCTCATCAAGCTGGCCAAGACTCACAACGCTGATCTTGAGTGCTAGGATGTAGAAGACCTCAGTGAAGGCGTAGTTGTCTCCCCCATCGACGGCAAACACGACGGTGCCATCCACGAAGCGGACCTTGCCGGTGACGGAGCGGTCTAGATCGGCGAACGCGTCCACCGAGCCAGCCAAGTGATTAGTGGCCCCGGTTTCAAGGAACCAAACATTGCCGCCATCCCTGCCGTCGTGGGCAGGAGTGACAATGGTGAGTTCCTGGTTTAGGAAGACATGGCTGCCGGTACACGCAACGGTCCCGTGCGCCGCGAGTATGAGCGCATCCGCGGAGGGCTAGATTACGTCCTCGACGCAGGCCATAATGAGGCGCAGACCCTTATCTTCCTCAGCATGCACCAGGTTCACGGCCACCGGCGCCGTAGCTGTTTGCGACAGTCACGAGCCCAATGGCCCTTCTTCCCGTAACGCCGACAATGTTCTTTGTTAGGGCTAGTGCCGGTACTGTGCGGCGACGGGGCCTGCTGAGGTTGGTTGCCCCTCTTGCCGCTCTCGGGACCGCGCTCTTGCCTCCAGACCCGCTAGCGCCGCCACCACGCGGTTGCTTCTTCCTCGTCTCCCACTTTTCCTCAGTGAGCAGGAGTTGATCACTAGAGTTGGAGCCGCCTTCCTCACTGTCCAGCCGTTCCTCGATGGCACGGAGATGGCCCACGACCTCCTCGCAGTGAGGATGGCCGGGTTCATCAGGGTCTCCATCGAGAACACAATCTGCATGAATTGGCCAGGTACAACTGACAGGAACTTGTGAACTACCTTCTCGTGTCATCGTAGGTGTCGCCGAGGGATCGCAGTGCGGAGGCCAGGTTCGAGATGCGCATCCCAAAGTCCTCGATCCTCTCGCCGCTCTTGAACGCGATCGACTCAAACTCTGTTCGTAGTCGTCGGATGCGCGTGTCGCGCACGTGGTCGTTGCCCTGGTGCTAGACGCGGATGTCCTCCCATGCCGCCTTGGCGCTCACCTTGCCGATGAGCATGCAGTGCATCTCGGTCGGGTGGAGCGGAGCAGCGCGGCCAGAGCCTGCTTGTCCTCGCGACGGGTGACCTCGCCATGGTCGATGGCGTCCCAGAGCGACGCGGCCTGGAGGTTCACCTCCATGACCATGGCCCAGTTGGTGTAGCTGCCACGGGTGAGCATCGGGACCGAGAGAGTGGTGCCGCCGCCGCCGCCGCCCCCAGGCTCACGCACCACCTCCCGCTGCACCACGATTTCCCCGCCGCCGACGCCTCCATGCCGCACCCTGGCGAAGGCTCCCATGGCCATGGCCCCATCAGGCCCATATCCTCGGTGGCAGGCTCCACGACATCCTGCAGAAGGTCGAGGCGGTCTCCGACACCCATCCCCCGCAAGGTGTTGAGGAGCTCCACCCTGATGGCCCCGGACAGGAGTGGTGGTTGTTGAGATGGCCGTGGATTGGTGACGGGAGGGGAGAGATGGGGAGGGACGCTGGCTAACAGGACCGGCGCGGCTGCCGGCGCCCCACGCGAAGATAGCATAGCCCCGCCGAGTTAAGATCCCGCGTAGCAGCCAGAATAAACACAAGAACCATGCCGCTTTTGCCATCGAAAAATTCAACCACGGCAGAAATCCAGCACAGGATTCCGTCCCCAGTCAAAGCAGCCGAGAAGACTAGAAGCATCACTCACGCAAAGACAATTCGAACCAGGCAGCAGGAGACTGACAGGCGTGGTCCATAAAGCATCGGCCCACATGTCAGGGGCTAAAAAAGAACACTGCACACCCAAACTTCCCTACAGGCAATGCGTGGGCAAGCCAGCCCCAAATCGGCAAGGCATTCGGCAGATAGCCCCAAATCGTTCGCACAACACCACGCTTAAGCTTTTAAGAAAATTAGTTTCTTAAATATAATGGTACGGTGGTGGCGTCTCAGCTAACTGAACGCTATGTTAGTGGTGGCATATCTCAGCTAACTAAATGTGACCAATAGGCCGTTAGTGGTGGCGTTCAGTATATACATACACCATCACTATATTTTGCTTGCAGCGTTGACGGGTCCAACATACAGGCGTCATTCAAATATAGCAGAACGCCACCAATAGGTCATTAGTGGCGGCGTTCGAGAATTTTCAGACTCCGCTGATAGCAGTGGCGTGTCAAAATTCTAGGGCGCCACTAACCAGATGTCTATTAGTATAATCTATCCCATACCAGTGCATCATGTCCGATGTGCTGCCTGCATGTCTCTACCGATCGGAACGCCCCGGCGATGGTGCAACTCCTCAGTTTTATATTTTTCCCAGTTGAGAATCAATGATGCTTAATGTATATTGATTGAATAGTTGCAACATATTATTCGATCTGAATTTATTGATGTATACTTGGATACTCGGTTTTATTATTCTAACGTTTTTATTTTATTATTATTATTATCGGATACACTGTGACTACTAGGACTAATTTGTAGTTTTGTTCTACTATTGAGCTTCGGATTGCTTTGTTGTGCTGAAAAGTTTGTGACTTTGAATACCCAATATGAAAATCCGGGTGCCGCCGTTGCGCTTCACGGTCCCCAATCCGCCACAAGGAGTTCGTCGATGTTGGCCGGAGCCGTCAGGCTAGATACATTAGAGAACTCCTGGTAAAAACGGCTTATATGGCATCTTCGACATTGCGATGATGATCAGTCCTATGTCAAGATATGCTGTATGCATAGTAGCATGATGGCTGTTTCAAAACTGAGTCCTTTGAACATTGAACTCCATGAACAAGTATACTGCTGAATGCTAATTACGCTGTATTTTGGACAATGTAGGTTGTAGCAATGGACTGGAGATTAATCACAATGTTTTTTTTTTCCATCAGAAGTGGAGTCAACGACGCATACCTAGACAAGAAAACTGACTGTTTTGTCAACTTGGACTGCTAAACATTGTCAAATGCTCTTCCTTGCAGGAAATGAGGAGGCATTAATGTTCACACAGAGATCAAGAAAAAGCTCTTGAATTATCAGCAAGTTGCAGGAAATACTAAGAGTTAAGCTATTTTTTTCCCTTGACTCTTAGATGAAGTAGTACTAGTTTCAGAGTTTGAACTGTATGCTGCGGGATGAGTTACCTGTGGTGCAAAAACATCAAAGCTGATGATACTTTTCTGTCTACATATATATGGAATTTAATTAACTATAAGATCTCTAATTGATGTTCCATTGTCTGCGTACTTAATTGGACGAGAACCGTATTGAACCTTATACAAAGTAATATGCACTGCACATATCTAGCATGTGGACTTATTGACTCAGAATTGCTGTCCCTCAAGGAACTTCTCTGGTGGCCATGCATACTTCCCAAACGCTGGCTCTCTGAAGCGTGGTTTTCCATCAAACTGCTGCCGGTCTTGTGTACCTGCCGCATGCAATATCAAGTAAAATTAATATTCGACAGAGACTATGGTCAGACGAAAATCACAAGAAGAATCATAGTTACCTTGGGTAAGGCCTCGAAGCACTTTGGTGCGACAAACAGTCATCGAGGTAACAAAGAACGAAGTATGTACTATTGCGTGAGTCACTGTATCATGTAGAATCTGCACGACGACACCAAATGAATGTTAGTGCGACAATTAAACAATATGTAAGGGAAGAAGATTTTCGGTCTTTTGGCCGAACGAAAATAGACCTTACCTTCATCGCATTATACGGTGGAGCTGTATTAAACTCATGTTTCAAACTCTCCATTTTCACCTTATACTCACGACGTCTTTTGTCTACATCAATATTGGGACCGCAGTTCGGTGACTTGGACTTGTCATCACAAAAATTTGCAAATGTATCTCGAGCCATAAAGTAGCTCATCGCTGCCACACCTTCAAGAGCACCAAGAAAGGAGACAATAGTTTCCTTGCTGACGTTGTCACGGTATGCGGCCTCAGCTGTACTGACAAAGGTGCGCAAATACACCTCAAGAACCTATGTTTTTGGTAGGGACGGGGGTTTAATTAGAACATATACCACAAGAAAGTTTCCATGTAATCCATAAATAGTATACTGAGTTACCAGTTGTTCTCTCTTTGTTGGAGTCATCAGTTTGGTGAGAAGTGCACTTTGAGGAAATATGCCAGGCTTGCCCTGGAAACATTTCGGAGAGGAAAGTAGAAGATATCATCATCTTGTTAAGGTGACAAAGGTCAGAAATTAATACGAGTACTCAACAGGTGTGGATATCTGGAATAATGTGGTTACCATGATAGTGGAAACCAGCTTCACTGAATCTTCAGCTATCGTGCAAAGATAGCGTCGAAATCCTGTTGTTTCCCGATACTGCAACTCTCACGAAATAAACAAAGGGGGAAAATGAGGTCTTATTTAGGAGTAGGTATGTACTTTCTTAGTTCCTTCTTTACTCACCCTTTTTTTCTTCCGGATGTATCCAATCATTTATAATGCTAATTGCTAACAACTGGGAATCTTATATAAGTATGTTATTTTACGATGACAATCTTGCAGCAGGATAGGGCAGCTAAGTACAAAATGCCATAGTGCTTGTTTTCACGATTTTTGCACTGCTACTTTGCTTCTGGTGCTGAATTGCTTTTCAACTGTAAAGGAAAACAAAGTAGGAACAAGGCTTACCAGAATGCCAGTATGAGAAATTTTCGTAAAGAACTCATTAATTCTATCCCGCTCCTCACATAACTCCTTTTAGAAAAAAAACAAAAACAAATAAGGCTTCAAGGAAATAAAACTATATGGAAACAATGCACACAACTAACACTAATATAAAATTTGGTATGGGACATCTATATTAGCCCTACACTATTTCTGGAGTCCATCATTATTCGGTTTTACTTTGTCACTATGTATGTGTAAAGTACTTTTTAAATTAACAGAGAAATTAATCACGGTGGAGGGTTAAGGAAAATCTTAAAATTAACAAAGCCATTTGTGAAACAATATGGTTTAGTGGCCATAATTTCCTATTAAAAGGAGAGAATAATTCACACATCTCACGAATTATGAAAGTAGGATGAAACATAAAAAAAATAAGCCTCAGATTAACACTAAAGTGTGGCCAGACTGAATTATTCAAGCAAACAAAGCCTCCGTCGACAATATATACAATTAAAAACACCAAAACATACAAATATTCGAGCTTAGCACACAAACGAACTGGATTTGCATGCCTATGTTGATATTGGGTTTGCACAGGATGTATGATGCATATTATTTCTTCAGTATTCTTTGGCCTGGAAAAAATTAATTGGCTCTGAACATGCCAATGGGATGACACGACAAATACATTGGAGCAACACTTGGATGCAACTTTGGATGGCCCGGAAAAGCTTAGAGTTTTGATTTGGGACACATGTGAAAATAAAATTTCAGTTGAGCATAACATCAATGTTGTGCAAAACTAATCCAAACTAGGCTTAGTTCTGCGTTGTTGGGAAGTATCAATCTAACAAAGTTGAAAAGCACAGGAGAAACTTAAAGAGAGTTGAAGTGTCTCACATAATCCGTCTCCGCTGGATCCTCCGGGTTGAGGACGACCTGACGGCCGTCGGCGGCGACATTGACGATTCTGTGGCCGTGGCGGGTCTTGGGGTTGACGAGCTTCAGATTGTTACGCCCACCAAGGCCCCGCGCCTGCTGCAGCGCCAGGGTGCTGCTGCGAGTCGGGCGGCTGGTTAGGAGAAGGCCAGAGGGCGAAGCTAGGCCGCCCATGAAGCATGGCCTCAGGGTAGCGGACATGGTGGTCTTGCCGGCTTGGTAGACGAAGATCAAGTCGACCGATCGATCTTGGAGGCAAAGGTGTAGTTACCGACCCGAGGGGAAGTATTTATAGTAGTTTCGCTAGGTCAATTTGATTCTGACGCTAGATGAGTTCCCAATCTCCCACGCTAGGTCAGTTTTTCTTTTCAGCAATGGACTCTGTTTCCTGAAATGTCCACGGCTGATCGTCTAAGTTAAGGCAAAATCTATATATATACCTCTCACTACAGGAACGCCTCTCTATGCCAACGCCCAAGCCATCGGCATAGATCAAATTGTCGTCGGCGTAGGACCCGACGACATCCGTCGGCCATTTTTTTCTTCAATTGTTGACTCTTTAATCTCACCAGCTTTTTTTAACCTTTAAGTACGCTTAATCTCCGGTTAAATTGTACTTATAGTCAAACTTTCCGATCTGTCACCCATCCTAATAATACTCTAGCCCCAACGAGCTTAATTTTTCTGTTCCTTCCGGATGAGCTTCCGATAAAGAAATTATACCTTACTGATAATAATACCTTATCAATCCTATTAACCTTTGGACCATGGTGTCACACGCCTTTATTTTTTAAATTTCAAACAATTATTTAATTAAACAATAATTAATAAGTAATAATAATCTTGATTTCAAATAAAAATAAAAAAATATTTTTCCTTTTTCTATTTAATATGGAAAAATTCATATCTTCGAATCCGTAAATTGGAATTCGACAAATAAAATGTCTAAATCGATCAGAAAAATGAGAGGAATCCAAATATGACATAAATATAATCTTGTGAACCTAAAAATAACTGATGAACAATGTCACATTGTTTTGATTGTTTTTGAATTTCTTATGCTTGTTTCAAACTATGGTTAAAATGACGGGAATGAAGATTCTGAGCTCGGGGCTGAGCCTCGCTAAACTTGCATTGGATCTATAATGAAATAGCATATTGTGAACCTAAAAATGATTTTGTAAAAAATTATGAGCATCAGATCATGTACATGTTGTTCATATCTGACCGACTTCTTACTGATTCAGCATGAATTTGTCTTTTTCACCAGGTGTGGATGGAAAGGTTTGAGATCCCCCTATACATTGTCCATGTAAAGTGGTCTAGTATTTTTTAAAAATAGGATGGTAGTATTTTGAATTAGCTATTTGGTGGTTGCTTCACAAAACCCCCCGTTTTTTGTTCTTAGAAAATAGAAAATGTTTTTTTGCTACGACGGAAAGGAAAACTTCTCCCTGCAACATTGTTCGACATCACATGATCCACATGCATGCACAATATGGGCATATTATCATAAATTATGCCTTGATTCTAACCATAAAATTGATTATTTGACCTGAAAGCCAGAAAACCTTGAATGAGATAGGTCATTTTGTGAAGGTTTTTTGAGACATAATCAATATACCAAATTTGATATTTACTTCCAACTATATTACATAATATGACACCACACGAAAGTTTCACATTGTTTTTGAATTTCTTGTGCCCATTTTAAACTGTCGTCAAACTTTGTCGAATGGCGGGCGTGAAGATTCTTAGCTCGGGGCTAAGCCTCACTGAACTTGCATTGGATATCCGATGAAATAGCATATTGGGAACCTAAAATGTTTTTAAAAAAAATCATGAGCATCAGATCATGTACCTGTAGTTCATATCTGACCCACTTCCTACCAATTCGGTAGGAATTTGTCTTTTTCACCAAGAGTAGACAGAAAGGTTTGCGATCCCCCGATTGGGAAATTGTCCATGTAAGGTGTTCTAGTATTTTTGAAAAATGGAGCGGTAGCATTTTGAATTAGCCATTTGGTGGTTGCTTCACAAAACCTCCCGTTTTTGCGCTGAGAAAATAGAAAATGGTTTATTGGTGCAACGCAAAAGGAAAACTTCCTGCTGCAACATTGTGCCCCATCCCATGATGCACATACATGCACAATATGAACAAATTATCACAAACTATGCCTTGATTCTAGCCATAACATTGGTCATTTGACCCAAAAGCCAGGAAATTTCGAATGAGAGAGGTCATTTGGTGAAGGTTTTTTAGACATAATCAATATACCAAATTTAATATTTTTATTTCCAACCATGTCATGTAATATGACATCACGCAAAGGTTTCACATTGTTTGGATCATTTTTGAATTTCTTATGCCCGTTTTAAACTATCATCAAACTTTGTCGAACGTCGGGCATGAAAATTCTTAGCTCGAGGCTGAACCTGCTAAACTTGCATTGGATATCTGATAAAATAGCATATTGTGAACCAAAAAATGATTATTGTAAAAAATCATGAGCATCAGATTATGTACTTGTAGTTCAAATCTGACCCACTTCCTACCGATTTGGGAGGAATTTGTCTTTTTGACCAGGGGTGGACAGAAAGATTTGAGATCTCCCGATTGAGATTGTCCATGAAAGATGATCTGGTAGTTTTGAAAAATTGATTGATGGCATTTTGAATTATCCCTTTCGTGGTTGATTCACAGAACACCCCATTTTTAGCACTCGAAAAATGTGAAATAGCTTTTCCGTGCGATGAAAAAGAAAATTTCTTCCTGCAACATTGTTCTTCATCTCAAGATGCACATAAGTGCACAATATGGACACATTATCACAAACCATGCCACAATTCTGACCATATCATTGATCGTTTGGTCTGAAAGCCATGAAACCTAAAAAATGATAGATCATTTCTGCGAAGGTTTTTTTGAGATGCAATTAGTATACCAAGTTTGATATTTTTCCTTGGAACTATGTCATACAATATGACACCACGCAAAGATTTTACATTGTTCGAACTATTTTTCAATTTCTTATGCCTGTTTCAAACTATTGTCAAAACGACGGACATCAAGGCTCTTAGCTAGGCGATGAGCCTCGCTAAACTTGGATTGGATCTCTGATAAAATAGCATTGTGAGTCTAAAAATTGAGCATCAGATAATGTGCCTATAGTTTAAATCTGACCCAGCTCCTATCGATTCGGCAGAAATTTGTCTTTTTCACCAAGGGTGAACGGAAAGGTTTGAGATCCCCGGTTGGGACATTGTTCATGTAAGGTGGTCTAGTATTTTTGAAAAATGTTATGGTAGCATTTTGAAACTTTCATTTGGTGGTTTCTTCACAAAACACCCCTTTTTAGCACTCGGAAAATAAAAAATACATTATATGAAAGTATTAGTAATGTTTATATATTTTATTCAACAAAAAATGTAATATTTGAGTTTAGAGATAGATCTTATTTTCTAGAAATTTTGATATATTATATGTATTTTTATAAATTAGAATGATTTAGTTATGATTTTTTCTTGGATTAGTGTGACAAAAAGGGAAAATAGCTAGGCTGATGGCAAAGCCGTCGGCGTAGCTGTGAAACTTATGCCGACTGTAAAGTCATCGGCGTAGCCTTGCCGCCGTTGCATCGCCATTACAGCCAATCAACTACGCCGATGGCCCAGTCTACGCCGACAGCTCACATTGGCCTATCCTACTGTACGCCATCGGCCAACCTAGGCCGATGACCGGTTTGCTCGGCTACCCTCCTCAGGGGCTACGCCGACAGCCCCAACAAATAGCCATCAGCGGCTTGACTTATTCCTTGACTTATTCCTGTAGTGTCTATCTATATATGTACCTATACCTATACCTACTACCTACTACCTACTACATATACCTATACCTATACCTGTACTAATACTAATACTAATATTAATAATAATAATATATATAGCTCCGTTATTCAAGAACTGGTTCCTGAATAATTCAGGAACTCCATCCTAACTTTCCGGGAAACAGGTGTTAAATTCCGTACGTTGCTTATGTTAACTTTCGTTCTGGACCACTACTGACGTTATTGTTCACGTAAAAGGTTGCTTCGTGCGTATTTTTAACGGGCCGCTTGGGCTCGTATTGTGCAGGGCCGTGTCTGGGTGGGTTTATTAACTGTCTTGTGGACCGATTTGGCCTCGTATTTCTTTGGCACCTGGCCCAGGTGGGTTCCATAACTCCCCTTCCCTACATTTCTCTTCCCACCCCACACTAACTGCTCAGAGCTACAATTTCCGGCAGCCGCCGTCGCCCCATAGAAATCTGCCACTATCTCCCCTCGCTCCACCATTGCCTCACCTGTGCGGTACCCCTCGCGCTCGTCCCCATACTCGCATGCTCTTCCGGTGCTCGGATTTTCTAGGTGTTAGGGTTTGGAGCGGAGGCGGAGCAGTTGCTAGCGTTTCCTCCACCGGTGCCATTGACAGCTTGCGTATCCTCTTGCTCTTCTCAGGAGGTTGGTTAGTTCATTGTTTTAGTACGAATTTTCACCGAAAACTACTCCAAATACGCTCTTTCTTGCTTTGGTTTTCGGGTCGCGACTGCTTTACAGAGATCCCCAAATTCGATGTCTGTGTAGGAGGAATCTCTTGCTAGTTTGTGTTAGTTGATTTCTATGGATCATTCTCGTTATCCAGGACAAGAAGGTTTGTTTAATTTTATTACTAAGTTTCTTTCGATTTTGTAGTTAACTTCCTCTGTGTATGATGTTAACTCCTACTGTTTTTTCATTATTTGTTCGCCTGATAATAACTAGTACTTAAAATGATGCCAACTATAGCGTGACAATAGCATGCTAGTCGGTGTTAGTTGATTTCTATTATAAAGGAAGATAAGAGGGTGTTAGTTGAACTGAACTTCTGTTATAAGAGGGTGTTAACCCCCGTTTTATCTAAACTTTCCATTTATTTGAAGTTAACTTCTAGTATATTATGATGCTATAATAAATTATAGGGTTCATTGTGGTATATGATTATTTTTCCTAGTGATATATGTTTTGTGAGTTTAATTTTGTGAAATGAAACACATGTGATACGTTTTTTCTGTTAGTATTGTGTTTTAACTGTCACCAGCAATGGTAAAGTGTGATATCTGGTTTTTTATCATATTGAATTTCTTGTTTTTATGAATTATGTGTATTATATCTGAACTCTGTAGCTTTCAACTTTTATAGTTCCTGTTATATTAACTTCTAACTTTCATATTTTAAATTTATACTACCATTGCGCACTGACTATTTTAACTTAAATTTAATAACTTCTAATTATAACTTCTGTCATATATTTATCTTAACTTCCTAGATTTATGTGCATTATTTCTGAACTTTCTAGCTTTAAATTTTTATAGTTCAATGTAACTCCCAACGTGTTTGTATCTTAACTTTTTAATTTTTTAGAGCTAATTTTACCTTTTTAACTTATAATATTTGATTATCTAAACTTTCTATCTTTATTTTTAGTTTTTTTTCAACACAATGGAAATTCTGTAGTAACATCTTAGCCAGATTACTGACAATTGAACTTCTCAAGTTCATTATGTGAACTTCACATAATTATTAGTTAATTCTTATCTGTTATGGTGTTTTATTTTTTATGTTGCATTTCTGTAATAACATCTGTTAATTGTGTGCATGTTTTTCTAGGATCTGGTGATGATTCTTAGAGCTCAAACCCTGTTACGGTTATTAAGAAAGTGAAATTAGTTGCTCGTGATGGTAAATTGAGTTTAGATACTAGCATTCCTTTAATCCTTAGTCCTGTTTGTCTAACTGTTGAAGCTATCATGCAAATGCGGGACATGGCTATGGACGATCACCATGTTGTTGATACTCTTGAAAAACCCGTATCTCCACCTGGTATGGTTTTATTCTTTTTCCAACCTTTATCTATTTAACTTGTAATTTTATATGTTTAATTTTCTCCTTTTTTACTCGTAATTAACTCCTAATTTTTATTATATTGATTTAGCAGTTATATCTGTGGCAAATAACCCTAATCTGGAAGATTTATGTAGTGCTGATGGAGGTTTCTTCTCTAATACTTTGAATACTTTGCTTAACTCCTTATATTATTTTTGTTTGTGTGTTGCTAGCTAGTTTATTTGTAAAATGAAACACCTGTTATATTTTTTCCTATTAGTTATGTGTTTTAACTATCCTATTTAAAATTGAGACTACCGGTGCATATTGTCTAGTTTTTAGTTTAAATCCGATAACCTCTAATTATAACTTTCATCACTCATTTATCTCAACTTACTAGATTTATGTGCATTATATGTGAGCTTTCTATCTTTGAAATTTTATAATTCAGTATAACTCTCAACTTGCTTGTATCTTAACTATTTAAATCTTTGCATCTAACTTTCATATTTTAAAATTAGACTAACTATATGACCGGAGCAGTTTTTCCGGCCGTATAGTTGGTGTCGCCTCCGCCTCATCAAATAGTTTTACCCCGTGCAATTGGTTCAAGGAGACGCCATATAGAACACCTAGAAATCGCAGAAACCTCACCTCCGAAAGGCATATGGAGAGGGAACTCATTCACAAGGGATCCATGTTCGCCCTGCGCAGATCCGGGAGGCTAAGGCATCGATCTTCATCATCCACCACCGCATCACCACCATCTCCATCCATCCCATCTACATCTTTTCTAGATCTTGTTATAATTCCTATACTCGTTGTGAATTTATACATGTGCTATTCATCTATGATTGTTTCCATTACCATTGTCATGATGTTGATTTCCTCCATGTCTGAGTAGATCATTAGTTCTTGGGGAGATGGAGTAATCCTAGTATGAGATTGAAATAAGATAAAGTCTATTATGATATTCATCGTTGTGACCATGTGTTAGATTTTCTACATCTTGATGTTGAGAGAAGTCGACCTCTCAATATTTGCCTCTTGTGGGGACTTGATGGAGGGAACTACTTGTTGGTAGATGGAGGTGTTCTAGCACTTATAGTGACTATAAAGCTGTTGGCACCCCTTACGTATCAACTTGGGAAACCGAGGAAACTCACGGAACACTATCCATGCCATGGGATACGTCCTATGGGATTACGTCCCTTAATAGCGCAGTAATTCGATTGATATCGATTGCTGACTGCTGTGGTTATGAGGATGATGTGAGTATCGGTTGCTGCCTATTTGTCCAAATACGGAGTTCCTCCCACACGTACATAGTTGAGAATGTTCATAATGATAATCTTAGATCTCCCTGAGAACGCATTTTCCCTACTACAGTTCCAATCTTTCTTACATACACGATACTTACTTTCTGTACTCAGTTGTTTTACTTTACTTTATTGCTCTTATACACAATTCTCGCATTTTACCTTGTCACTTAGAACTTTATCTAGCATTTCTATCGTAATATTTATTTCAAGAGTTATTAGACTTTAGACTCCTGCTTCCTGTGGGATCGATATCTTTATTTCGAAACTAGCTACAAACGATCTATACACTTGCAGTCATCAAGCTATTTTCTGGCGGCGTTGCCGGGGAGCTAAGCGCTATAGGTCTTTTACTTTTTTCTTATTTTTTTTGTCTTGCTAAATTTTGTTTTGAGTTACAGGTGTCCACCAACATGATGGAGTTTGAGCATATGACTATTGCTAACCCACTCAACCACTTTGGGAAGCCACATGATATTTATAAAAGAGACAACTCCAATGAGAAGACAAGGGTGTTTGAATAAATCCTCTACTACTTAGTATTCTATATAAGAAGCAATTTACTGGAGATGAAGAAGATCCTGATCCATATGAGCATATTGCATGTTTTAAAGATAAATATGTGGCACTTTTCTGTTGACGGGATATACAGCTAATGAGGTAAGGATTAAACTTTTTAGTCAAACTTTGACAAGTACAGATCTCTCATGGTATAGATCTCTACCCCCCGAAGCCATTACTACTTGAGATAATCTAGCATGTGAATTTCTATCAAAATATTATCCATTATCAAAATCTTTTGGAATCAGGCGTCTTATAATGACCTGGAAGAATCGTTCTAATGAAGGACTAGTAAGAGCTTATATTAGATTTAAAGATTTACTACGACTATGTCCTCATCATGATTTGCCTGAATGGTATTTACTACATATCTTTTATGGCGGTTTAATTGAACCTAATAAAATTGAACTAGACTCTTTCGTGGAAGGAGCCTTTATGAATCTTTCTATACCTAAAGCTTGGGCTTTACTTAATAGAATTCGTGATCACAGAGTTCCATGGAATTTTTGCCTAGGAAGTGAAGGAGGCGTAGAAATAGAGCATGATTATATTCATGACTATAATAAAAAGGCCATGTTAAAGAATTATCTAAAGAACTTTATGGGATTCAGATCTTGTGTTGCAAGTTGTTATAGCTTTTACAGAATATATTAAAGCTCCAAAGGAGGGTCTAGTCAAGTATGATCCACCACCCGAACTAGAAAAGAAAAGATAAGATAAAGCAACACTTGCCTCCATAGAACCAATATATGAAGTGCCTTTCCCTAACACTGCACAAAAGCATATTTTTGAATATGAAAAAGTCAAAGTAGTATAGGAAAAGAAGGAAGATGAAAGCATTCTAGGAGTCACGGAACACCCAGAAGAAACCAAAGATGAAAAGGTAACCAAGTAAGAAATTATGGCTATGTACTCACACTGTAACATAGTCGAACTTGATGAAGAAACTTCCGTATTGGTTGAAGGTAAAATAAAGGTAAAAGATGTGGGTAAGCCTATTCTTCCCTGCATATTTAAAGAAACCTCTCATTACGGTTTATGTGATCTTGGCACCGAAGTTAATGTTATATCTTATGATTTCTACTTACAAATAAAATAAGAAAGAGAACCGGCTACCATTGAAAATACTGATATAACAATTATGTTAGCCAATCAAAACCTTAGAATTCCAATGGGAGTAGTTGACTGTAGGGAAACGGGTTGGCTACACTAGCGTAAGATCAAAATTTTCTACCGCGTCAACCAGGAATACTATTGTCATAGATCACGGGATTACCACTAGATGCGCAGTTGCGGAACTCGATGAAGCACGTCGGGGCAGTGTAGATGTTCTACGTCTCCTCCTCGTCCTCGTCCCACGAGCAGCTCCCCTTTGCGCGGCTCGTTCAAGTGCTACAGCTGCAGCACCTCCGAGGTATCCACATGCCCGGAGTGGAAGCCGTCACACGCCAGACTGCTAGGTCTGCACGTGCAACACAAGCGCAAGAGGAGTGGCGGTTGGGTGGAATGCTCAACCCTATTCAGCTCGCCTCACTCTCTCTTATATAGGCATCCCTGGTGGGCTTCTACATTAGCAGCCTAAGCCTGGTCTAATTCGGATCCAATCCTCATTAGGCTTCCAACCCCTAAAGTGTGTGACCCTATAGGTTCATACACGTATAGTCATGACACGAGTACACTTACTCCGTCAATAGTTGGTAGCGGCCTCTAGCAAGACGTGCCAACTCCTAAATGCATATAAAGATCATTCGGACGAACCATCACAAGGTTGAGTACATGTCTTTCCCTTTACCTCACGATATTTTGTCTAGCTCCAAGCTAACCTCTCTTTCTCGATACTATGATTCGGAATCCCTTTACTAGGTTAACTCTTAACCATATGTAGCACGGCCATGCATTTATGGATCCGATCACTCGAGGGGCCTAGAGATATCTCTCTTAAGTAGAGAGGGTCAAATCCCATCTTGATTGACCGATGCCTTGCAGCATGTATCAGGACAAACCCGAAAGCTACCTTTATAACTACCCAGCTATGGAGTAGTGTTTGATAGCCCCAAAGTAGGTCGATCCACATCTCAAGTACACGTGACAATCTCAGGTCTAAGGACAAAACGTACATGATGTGTAGAGAGAGCTGAAAGTATTATTGCTAGTCTCAAGTTAGGTCAGTCCAACCCCATGTTCATAACATGTGTCCACATCATTGGTTTGACATCTCCATGTCTATGACTTGCGAAACATAGTCATCAACCAATCGATGTGCTAGTCTAATATTCACGTGTGTCCTCACATGAACTCCGACTAGGGACAATTATTAGATAACCATACAAGTAAAGAGTTTCACAAACAATTCACATAATTGCCAATCAATACAAGTTGCCTGGTATATGGATATTCAAGGAACATTATAATAACTCATGGATACACATGAAATACAATCATCTCTATGATTGCCTCTAGGGCATATTTCCTTCATTGACAATGCAACTGTCATAATTGGCAATAAAAACTTTCCTATTGATTTTGTAGTTGTTGATATGACAGCTAACACTCTTTGCCCCATTATATTTGGAAGTTAATTTCAAGAAGGAGATTATGTCTCTTAAGCTTGGGGGAACAGAAAATAAATTCCATTTTTCCAAATTTAAAGATAGGCCTCCACAAATACAAGAAGGAGAGAGAACTATTGAGGAAATGGTGGCTCTTTCCTTTGGTAATCAAGAAGAAGAAATAAATGAAGATCCAAATTATGAAGAAATAGTTATGGAGGACAAGTCCCTGGGAGAACTAGAAAAGGAATTTGATTCACTTCCTGTTTTGGGACCTTTGAACGATGAGGCTTTTGAAGAGCTATAAAAGAGAGGGGACGAGGAATTACCACCCCCAGAGTTGAAGACTCTACCAGATAATCTCAAATACAGGTTTCTAGATGATACAAATAAATTTCATATTACTATTAGTGCTAAACTTTCAGGAAAAGAAGAAGAAAAACTTATGGAGATACTTAAGGAGCATCGCCAAGCCTTTGGGCACTCAATTGTTGACTTGAAGGGCATTAGTCCCATGATAGCCATCCATCGAATATTCATGGAAGAAGGTGCTAAACTAGTTGCAGAATTTAATAGAAGATTAAAGCCTGAAATGAAAGAATTGGTAAGAAAAGAAATTGTATGCCTACTGGACGCTGGTATAATTTATCCTGTTAAAGAGAGTGATTAGGTAAGTCATGTTCATTGTGTCCCTAAGAAGGGCGGTTTTACTATTGTTCCCAATGAAAACAATGAATTGATACCTACTAGAACTATTGTTAAGCACATGATGTGCATAGACTTTAGGAAATTAAATAAAGAGACTAGGAAAGATCACTATCCATTACCATTCATAGATCAAACTTTAGAAAGGTTAGAAAACCATACTCATTTTTGTTACTTGGACGGATACCCTGGTTTCTCTCAAATAGCTGTTCATCCGGATGACCAACTTAAAACAACTTTCATAAGTCCTTACGGTTTACATGCTTACCGACATATGCCTTTTGGTCTATGTAATGCTGTAGCTACTTTTCAATGATGTATGACTACTATTTTTGCATATTTTATAGAACTTATAATCAAAGTATTTATGGATGAATTTTCTGTCTATGGAACTTCATTTACTAGTTTCTTGGATAATCTCAAAAGATTTTTACAGCATTGTGAAGAAACTAATCTTGTTCTAAACTAGGAGAAGTGCCACTTTATGGTCAAAGAAGGTATAGTCCTCAGACAGAAGGTATCAGGTAAGGGAATTGAAGTTGATAGAGCTAAGGTTGAAGCAATAAAGAGAATGCCGCAACCTAGGGATATTAAAGGTATAAGAAGTTTTCTTGGTCATGTGGGTTTTAAAGAAGGTTCATTAGAAATTTCTCTAAGATATCTAAACCTTTGACTAACCTCTTCCAAAAGGGAATGTGATTTAATTTTGATGATAGGTGTCTTGAAGCCTTTGATAAATTTAAAAATGCTTTAACCCTTTGCTCCCACCATTAAACCACCTATCCGGGATACAACCTTTGACTTAATATGTGAAGCTAGCGATATGTTGTAGGAGTAACTCTTGGACAACATATTGGTCATAGATTTAATATTATACATCATGCTAGTAGAACTCTCAATGGTGCTCAAAAGAATTACCCTAAGGAAGAAAAGGA
Organism: Avena eriantha; assembly: GCA_910589775.1. Lineage (NCBI taxonomy): Eukaryota > Viridiplantae > Streptophyta > Magnoliopsida > Poales > Poaceae > Avena > Avena eriantha. The sequence goes on from OU342740.1 coordinate 414,757,597, forward strand.
ACTTTTTGCTGTATTTTTGTCTTGTGATAAATTTTGTTCTTATACAGTTGATGCAAAGGTGAGAGTTCACATGGATCGTGATGGCTTAAAAGAACTCCTTGAAAGGAAAGACCATAAGCCAAGGCTGATCCGTTGGATTCTTTCACTTCAAGAATTTGAGTTGCAGATTATGAAGAGGCAAGAAATAAAAATGTTATATGTAGTGTCCATATTTGCCCAGGAAGACCCCAATCTTATTGAGAGGAACTGTAGTCCTGGTGATTTTTGTTTACGGGAATTATTTAATGAACTAAAGTCAATTCCTCCAAAAGAGAAGGAGTCCTTATTGCTGCAAGGGTAAGATGGACAGAAGCATAGGGGTAAGTGTTATCCTGCTGCAGACGAATGGAATTAGATGTTTCTTTGGATTTTGGATAGCCACCGGGAGGAACTTATCGTCCCCGAATAAGAAAATGGTAAGTGCAAGGTAAGTATTCTTACCCAAATAAGTGATTTGTTTTCACAATTTTGACTTTTGAAAATTCTGCCTCGAATTCTTTGTGTTTTTCTGAAGTTTTAGAGGGGTTTTACCAACTATACGGGCAGAGCTATACGACCGGAGAGAGAGCTCCCGCTGTATAGTTGGTCGTTAAACTCTCTGTATCATCTTTGTGAAATTGTTTTCGATATTTGAGCCTATACGGTCGCAACTATACGACCGGAGCAAAAATTCCGGCCGTATAGTTAGTCGCTGAACTCTCAGATAGTTTTGCTTTTTGGTGTTTGTATATATATACGGTCGCAACTATACGACCGAAGCAAAAATTCCGGTTGCATAGTTGGTCGTTAAACTCCCAGACACTTTGGTTTTTCAGTGTTTGTATCTATACAATCGCAACTATACGACCGGAGCCAAAATTCCGGCTGTATAGTTGGTCGTTAAACTCTCAGACACTTTTCGTTTGTTATCCATCTAAACAAAAGAAAGAAAAAACGTTATTGTCGGTTCCAAGTCGTGATTTAAGCGACCTGGACTCGAGATATTTGGAAATATCTGCTCGGAACGAACTATATAGCTAGACCTATACGGGCCACGCCCGTATAGTTGGTCGTTACGCGGCAGGACACTTCCAAATCCTTGATTACTTTCCCTATTTCGTTTGGACTCTTTTCTTGGGCGACAATTTGGTGTTTCTCGCGAGTTTTACCGATCTATGACCCCCCTTATATACTGCAATTGTCTCTCTCTCTAATCGCAATCTATACGAACCAATCTAGCAATGCCTTATCCTGTCCTAGGCCGTGGGAAATCCATGAGGCTCATTGCTCCTTCCAGGGACTGATCTAGCAGCCCGTCCATGGAGGACGATGATGAGGATGGGGAGACGTTTAGCCCGAGGTACAAGGAGTACGTCAAGCCAAGCTACTTCAATGACGATTCCGAAGATGACGTGGTTGACATCTACATCCACCGAGACGTCTATGATCCACCAGAGATCAATTGGGCGGCGATGAAGAAAGCTCAACAAGAGATAGAAGATTGCAAGCCACTAGGCAAAGGGCGTGTGGAGACGGTCAAGTTCATCACCACAGATCCAAGGCCGCACAAGCGTAAGGAATTATCTAATATTGGTGCAGGTGCTAGCAAGGAAGGGGAGGTTCCACTCTTGAAGCCAACCATTGGCGCTCGTATGAAGGTTAAGCCTCAAGAAGAGTGGAGGTACGGTTTCCACTTCCCCAATCCATCAATTATGGATGAGGAAGAAGAAGCTGTTCCCAGGACCAAGGATCGCGTGCGGGCACTAGAGATATATCAGAAGCAGGAGCTACTCCATCGCGTCGAAGTCCGTCACCGTCTCAAGGAGATGGAGAAGAAGGAAAACCTCCTTCCATTGCTAGCTAAGCTCACAGATAGAGTGAACACTCTACAATCTGATCTGCGCAGGTGCTACAGCCGCATAACTACTCTGGAAGAGACGAACAAGAAGCTACGCACCGCGGTGTTACACGCCATGGTGCCACAGTGATCTACAACAATCATGGAATTAAATAATCGCAAGGGATTATTTGATCCTGCCTAGCTTGATTCCAAGCTTGGGGAGATCTTTAAGACCTTGTAATCTATCCTATAAGTTTTTATTATTATTTTTGCATTAGTTCAAACTAGAAATAAAGTTTACATCATTAGAATTCCTTTCAAGAATAGTCGATCCCTTTTATGAAATTCCGAGTTTATTATTATATATGAAGAAATATTGAGTTTTGTTTGCTTTATTGATATATGAATGGCTTGAGTATAATTTTACTTGCACTTGATGATAGCAATAGGAGTCTTCCACACCATTGGTATTAATGGAACACATAAAGATAATTTGGTCAACCTGCTGTAAGTCGACGGTTTGATTTACAAAGAAAAAATTATCTATACAGTTAAGTTGAAAAAGAAACCTTGAACAAAGGGAAATAAAAGTGCTATCAGAAAAGAGTGGGAACAACTCGAGGTAGAATCTTTAAGTCATAAGAATGCTTCATATACAATTGGAATTTGGTAATTGAGATTATTAAACTTTGAATTCCTACATAAGGTGAAATATATGGCTAGCTCCTTTGTAGAGCACTTCAAACAAAAGTGTGAGCATATATGCAAAAGAAAAGAAAAAGAAGAATAAAAAGAGCGAGTGTGCAAAGAGCAAGTGGGCATATACCACTGTATTGTAGTATGACAAAGAGACACTTTTGAGATTTTGAATCCCAAGTGAATACGTTGATCCTAAAACACTTGGGACTACATTGTTAACTCATTGGGTTGAACTGGATACTTTTACATTATGTTGAGATTCATTTTTTATGAACTATTGATAACTAAGGTATGGAAGCCTGTTAATACTATTCAGATGGTTCGAGTAAGGTACTATTCACGAACTTATTCCTATTATCGTATATGATAAACACATGCTGCAACTTCCTCATTCATTTTAATCGACTTAGCTTCATGAATATGAGGATCATATCCATTAAGCTAAAACTTGCTCGGGACGAGCAAGAGTTTAAGCTTGGGAAAGTTAATGACTGCATATTTGCATCATGTTTTACATTATTATTTTGCATTATAGATGTAGGATCTTGGTATTTTACGGTGCTCGCGCGCACATTTTATATCTGTTTTCACCGGGATCAGGACAGATGATGGATCCAATGGATACAATTCTTGGAGCAATTGTACTGTGGAGAAAATGAGTCAAAAACAACATAAATCGCTTATTTGGGAAATATTAATAATACTAGAAGAAAACCAGAAGAGAACAAGGGAGGAAGAGAGTCCAACGACCTACTATATGACCAGAACAATTTTTCCGGTCGTATAGCTCTGGCCATATAGTTGGTGCCGCCTCTGCCTCGTCAAATAGTTTCATCCCGTGCAATTGGTTCGAGGAGACGACATATAGAATACCTAGAAATCATAGAAACCTCACCTCTAGAAGTCATCTGGAGGGGGAACTCATCCACAAGGGATCCATCTTCGCCTTGCGCAGAGCCGGGAGGCTAAGGCATCAAACTTCATCATCCACTGCTGCATCACTACCATTTACATCTATCCCATCTACATCTTGTCTAGATCTTGTTGTAATTTCTATACTCGTTGTGGATTTATACAAGTGCTATTCATCTATGATTGTTTCCATTACCATTGCCATGATGTTGATTGCCTCTATGTCTGAGTAGATCATTAGTTCTTGGGGAGATGGAGAAACCCTAGTATGAGATTGAATTAAGATAAAGTCTATTATGATATTCATCGCTATGACCATGTGTTAGATTTTCTACATCTTGATGTTGAGAGAAGTCGACTTCTCAATATTTGCCTCTCGCGGCCACTTGATGGAGGGAATTACTTGTTGGTAGACGGAGGCGTGCTAGCACGTACAATGACTATAAAGCTGTTGGCACCCCTTACGTATCAACTTGGGAAACTGAGGAAACTCATGGAACACTATCCATGCCATAGGATACATCCTATGGGATTACGTCCCTTACACTACAACAGAAATCGTATTTAGTGACAGACCCCTTTGTCACTTAATATCCATATTTTGTCAATAAATATATGTTGTTGACAAAAATGGGTTGTCACTAATTTTGTCATCAAAGCCGTGTCATAAAAAAATCCATAACCACGGTTTGCATTTTTTTTGTCATTGTTTAACTTATATTAGTTGACGATGTTAGTTTTGTCAACAATCGTGTGCAATCGGTGACGGAAATATTTGTCATGATATATATGAAAAGTTTGTCATCGTAAATTAGAAGGGAGTGTAGGATAGGTCATCATTACAGACGTGGCATTTCGTTAATTTATTGTAGTTTACTGACATGGTATTATGACCAGTGGGACCAAGTGGTTCTTACAGGTGGACCAACGGCGGGTCCAAGACATCTCGGACAGGTGGGATCCGGTGGGTTCGGATAGGTGGGAACCATAGGGTTCTGACAGGTGGGACCAAGGCTGTTCGGATAGGTTGGACCCAGAGGGTTCAGACAGGTGAGACCCGGAGGGTTCTGACATGTGGCACCAAGATGGTTTGGACAGGTGTGTACATGATTTGATGACAATGTCAGTATTTTTGTTACGTTAATAATTATGCAGAAAATGGAAAAAATATCATACAGACAAATAAAATTTAGAACCAATATATGAAATGGCGGCGATAGAATTCTATGCAATAGTTTTAACATGAAGAAACAACTAAGTAAATCATATTGATGAACAATTTTATCAAGATAGAGGTGTTGTTGAGTTGTTGCCCCATCGTTGCCATTGTGATGTCCTTAAGATGAAACTAAGTGTGGCTTCTGATTCTTGCTTCTTCTTTTCGGTTGCTCTGTTTTTCTCTTCATGTGCCTTCATCAGAGCTGCATGGTCCTCTTCTTGTTTTTTCATTTCTTCAAATCTTTTATCCTAGGCTTCCATCCTTTTCTGCATCTCTTGTTTGTACCTTTCAGCTGCGAGGAGTGATTGTTCCTCCTGTTCAGCAAGCTTGTTTTCTAGTTCTCGGATGAATGTTGTGTACATAGAGCTCTTCCTTGAGATTGATCCAACTCCCAAATTTGAGAGGAACATGACTATGCTCGAGCTCGTTGTGCTCTTCTCCTTCAAGACTTCTTCAATAATCTGCAATTCAGTTTTTTCAGTCTTAGCTTCTAGACGTGGTATATTTTTCATGGTCATCATTGCATCCTGCAAATAAGTTCAAATGAAAGCATAAGAAATATTGAAGTAGAAATCTTATTCATTACAAAATATTAGCAGTATTAAAAATGTCTTACATAAGCATTTTTGGCTTCCATAGGCATGATGCCTTCCTTGTTAGTGTGGGTAAGTCTATAGAATTCAATTGGAGATGTCACCTCCTCCAAGTTCTCCGAGTTCTACACAAAAATTGGAATTACGAACATGAGTTAGCAAATTTTATACTGAGTTTCGTAGAACAATTGTTTCATATATGAACTCAAAAACATACAAGATCTTCGTAGTGTGCAACCAAGCATCTTGATCCAGTTGTATGGTTCTTCTTCACAACTGCTCTGTTTGCTTGATTCTTCAGACACATTTCCTAAATTTGAGTATGAACTTGTGAGTTTTCTGTGCAGCAAAGATTTATGTGCTGAGTATTTGTAAGTGTAAATGTTAGTACCTGATAGTGGGCATCAAACCATCTGTCCACAAGATCTTTCCAACTTCTCTCTAGTACATTTGTTGGCTTCATCTTATATGCTTCCTCGGGGCTCATATCTTTAATCTTGTCCCAATTCTCCTTCTTAAGCTTGTAGCGTAGTTAGTGCATACAAGTCTTTATAATATTAGTGCACATTGTCTTGATCACGACATTGTTTGTGTCCATTTCAAAATTTCCCTAAAAAATGGAGATACATATTATGTAGTTACATAGGTAGACAAGATAAATAGCTATGATGTAAAACTATAGAGTTAGGGCTCACCGCTAAGTTGCGAATAGCAGCTGGAATAACATCTTTCAGAGTCTCATCTTTTTTGTATTGACTCCAGTTGGTTGCCAGATGCACTTTGTCTCGGATTTGTATTCCGACCTCAGAGCTTAGTTTTGCTTCTTGAAGAGGATTTTTGGGCCTTCTAACCCCCTCAGTAAATTCAATTCTCATTTTATTCCCACCATTTATTCTAGTGTAGTCATGTAGACCATGGCCCATGGAAATTCCACGTTCTCCATGCTTTAGCTTTGAACCGGAAGAAGTTACCTCTGAAACATGGTACGAAGAAAGTAAAAAATTAGAGTATATATTATAGAACTAACCATAAGTACATTTATTTAAGTGCAATTGTTAATACCTTTCTGTTTTGTAATGACAAGTAGATTGTCGTCAGGTGAGTTTCTCCCTCTAGATGTTAGGTTCAACATTGGTGAGATTTGAACTTCTGTGTTCTCGCCCTCTGGGCGTGTAGGAGTCTGACACACAATAGTTTCAGTTGCTTCTGTGACATGAGGTGCTCTTGATCTAGTGGTTATGGTAGATTGAGGTATAGTTGTTGTTGCAAACTTCTTCTTTGCTGAAGTTGATGTACCATCAGTAGCCTAGTTTTTTAAATAACAGTTAGTAACAAAACTATAGTACTTTACATGGATTAAAATTCAGTGAAAAGAAGATATGATAACCTTTGTTTTAGGGTCACCGACGTTTTGGTCCTCGTCATCTGAAGTCGGCTCATCATTAGCTGTGGCCATTTCTTCAGCACTGGGTTCATATGTAAGGTCTGGTTGAGTGTGGTTAGCATCCTTTTTTACTTTTTTTGGTGGCCTCTGTCACTTTGTAAATGCCGCTGTACATGAATTTATGTGCTACATCTTCTCTATTTTCTAGAGGCAAACCTTTAGCGGATTGCGCTTCTTTCAAAACTTCCATCATACAAGCTTTATTTTCTTCCTAATTTTTGTACTTGTTTGCCTCATACGGATTAGTTGGTTGTTCTTCGGCGCCTGACAAGGGATGGTCACATTTGTATTATAGCTCAACAGCAGAGTACATAATGAATTACAAAGTCCCGACAATTTTATCTCTACAAATGTGATTTACTCTAGGGAGTAGATGTAGGGAGTAGACTGAACTCAATCTGTCTACTGCGAAACAATATCATTGCGTGTATGCGGGAAAACAATGTAGGGAGTAGATTGCTAATATTTTAACTAGAATTACGGAAACAAGATGTTTAACCACTTTGTAATGAATGGTTCTAGCAGATCTACTGCATATGAGAAGGATTGGGGGATTGAATTATCACCTCACGGTCGTTTGACGTTGGGCTTCTTCTTCAGTGTGGACCTCAATGGTTCGCGTGTCTTACCACTGCGAAGAGTCCCGATCATGGCGTCGGCCAAGGTGATCGCTTATCAGATGCGGCGATGAGTTCTGATCCTCCGTGGACGAGATTGGATCCAGGGGAGGAGAAGGATGAGGCGCCAGAGGGGGATGGGTTTTGGGAGTTAAGATGAGACGCAAATCGTGGGAGGGATTCGTGCGCCACTCTAATGTTGTGGGGGTTTAAATTTTGGCGGTGGGCTGAGGCGGAAAAAGGAGGGAACGAAAATGTGTCGAAAATTTTGGAGGGAGGTTCTGTTTAGTTGTTAATATTGACGTTAGAAGCAAAACATTTCTTGAAAATTTGGTTTACTTCATATATGTAAGTTTTACACAGTTGGTATAAAAAATTGAAATGAGAAAATTTTAAAAAAAATGTCCCCCTAGCAGTTCACTCGCAAATGTGGTATAGTTTGGTCAACCATCATGTCCGACTACTAGAAAGAGCCACTTGTGTACCATGTTTTCATCTACCAATATTCAAATGGACACAAATTTGGCACAAGGGTGTATCACCATGTGGCAAGTGATGCTAGCATTGTATCTAGCCATTTTGGTTTGAAAAAAAATCAAAAATTTAACCCTCAAACTTAAAAACATGGAACCATTTGTGAAGCAAGTACCACAACTACAATTTGAGACGTTCAATTTGCATGCTTGAGTGGTTGTACATCACATTGGGACCACAGAACATCAACTGTACCTGTCAGATGCTTTCGCCATCTCTCAAAAGTCTCTGGTCAACCCCAGTTTGACCAAAACTTGTGAATTTCATAGAATAATGAGAAATTCTCAAAATCTATTGAAACCTTCGCATTTGATCACTCTGTGGCTAATACTTTGCATGAAAAATGAGAAAATTTGAAAAAATTCCCCTAGCAGTCCACTCTCAAATGTGGTGTAGTTTGGTCAACCATCATGTCTGAGTACTAGGAAGAGCCACTTGTGTACCATGTTTTCATCTACCAATCTTCAAATGGACTCAGATTTGGCACAAGGGTGTATCACCATGTGGCAAGTGATGCTAGCATTGTATCTAGCCGTTTTGGATTGAAAAATTCAAAAATTTAGCCTTCAACCTCAAAAGCATGGAACCATTTCTGAAGTAAGTACGACAACTACAATTTTGGACCTTCAATTTGCATGCTTGAGTGGTTGTACATCACATTGGGACCACATAACAGCAGTTGTACCTTTCAGATGCTTTCGCAATCTCTCGAAAGTCTCTAGTCAACCCTGGTTTGACCAAAACTTGTGAATTTCATAGAATAATGAGAAATTCTCAAAATCTATTGAAACCTTCGAATTTGATCACTCTATGGCAAATATTTATGAGAAAATTTGAAAAACAAATGTCCCCCTAGCAGTCCACTCTCAAATGTGGTGTAGTTTGGTCAACCATCATGTCCGACTACTAGAAAGAGCCACTTGTGTACCATGTTTTCATGTACCATTCTTCAAATGCACTCAAATTTGGCACAAGGGTGTATCACCATGTGGCTAGTGATGCTAGCATTGTATCTAGCCGTTTTGGTTTGAAAAATTCAAAAATTTAACCCTCAAACTAAAAAACATGGAACCATTTGTGAAGCAAGTACTACAACTACAATTCGAGGCCTTCAATTTGCATGCTTGAGTGGTTGTATATCACATTGGGACCGCAGAACATCAGTTGTACCTTTCAGATGCTTTCGCAATCTCTCGAAAGTCTCTGGTCAACCCCAGTTTGACCAAAACTTATGAATTTCATAGAATAATGAGAAGGGTTGACTACAACGTTAACGGTTCACTAATCATGATGAGAAACTTGAAAAAATGAGAAACTTTGAAAAATGAGAAATTTGGAAAAAATGAAAAACTTGAAAAAAAAGAGAAACTTTGAAAAATGAGAATCTTGGGAAAAATTGAGAAACTTGGGAAAATGAGATATTTGACCACGGAGTTAAGGATTGACCAATCTTGATGAGAATCGGCCCGCAATCAGACGCAAAAGGCTAATACTTATTACTTTCCGAAAAAACTATACACACAAATATCAGAGCATTATTATATAGGGGCTCCTAACGATCTCGTGTCCTCCCTCTTTCACGAACGTCTGCTCCCATCTCGCTGCCGTCTTGTTCTATCGCAACCTCACTCTTTCATCTGCCGACGACAAACGGTCCTACACCACCAGGAGAACTTTGGCGATGACCGCTGAGGTACGTATGTCGTCTTGACCCAACGCGATGTGAACTCTACTAGGTGAGATTGTTTGTGCTTTCGGTTGTGAAAATGGTCGACATATCTTGTAGATCAGAGCGATTGCACTCAAGATCTGACTTCACACTCATGATCTAATTTATCATGTAGTGTGGTGTTTGTTTCGACAATAAGGGTTTGTGCCTGCTACGACTCAGAACCACAATTTTTTCGCATTTACCCTATGTCAAGGATTCGAGGAGAGGGTGATATGTTGCTAACGCATCCATAATTTTTGATGTTCCATGCTTGGTTTTATCTAATTTCTTATGTTTTGTCCACACTTTGGAGTACTTTTTATACACTTTCTTGGACTAACCTATTAACAAGATGCCACAGTGCTAGTTGCCCGTTTTCTGCTGTTTTTGGTTTTAGGAAAGTCAGAAAATGAATATTCTTGGAATTGGATGGGACAAAAGCCAACGTCAGTTTTTCACCGAGGGGGACACGGAGCCAGAATACGAGACGGGGAGGGGCCAGGGGCCGGCCACACCACCTGGCCGCGCGGCCAGGCCTAGCCCGCGCCAGGGGGTGGTCTGGCCACCTAGGGCACCCCCTCGTCCTTCCCTTTCTCCTATAAGATGCCTCTGATACAGAAACCCTAAGTACCGATCAAAAATCCACGAAAGAGTCTGAAGCTCTTCCCGGCACCCTGCCGGAGGGAAGAATTCACCTTGGAGGCCTTCTTCATCACCATGCAAGCCTCCGGTGTGATGCGTGAGTAGTTCATCCTTGGACTACGGGTTCATGTAGTAGCTAGATGGATGGTTCTTCTCCTTTGTGCCATCATGTTTAGATCTTGTGAGCTTCGTTCATGATCAAGATCATCTGTTTGAAATACTACATATTGTGTTTGCGGGGATCCGATGGATATTGAGATGCTATTTCAGATTGATTATTGATTCTATCATGTCTTTGTTATTTGTGATCTTGCATGCTTTCCGTTGTTAGTAGCTATCTTGGCCAAGTAGATGCTATCAACTCCAAGAGTTAGTATTTATGCTCGGTATGGGTTCATGCCTCTAGTAATCTGGGGAAGTGACAGAAATCTCTAAGGTACTAGATGTGTTGTTGCTACTAGGGAGAAACAGAAATCCTTTGTTCATAGAACAATCGTATTGTTTACTTTACACGCAATGCGTAATGCAATAATCTGTTGCTTGCAACTTAATACTGGAGGGGGTTCGGATGATAACCTAAAGGTGGTTTATTAGTCATAGATGTAGTTGGATTACGGTCTATGTATAATGTTTTAATGCCCAATCAAATCTAAAAGGAGTCAAGATGAGTAGTATATGCATATTGCTTTCTCGATGTTTGTCAATTGCCCCGCTGTAATTTATTCACCCAACATGTCATCTATCTTAAGGAGAGCCACCACTAGTGAACTATGGACTCCGGTCCTTTCTTTTACCATCAATCTACAACTGTTTACTGCTTTCTTTTTACTTTCTGCAAGCTATTACTTTCTTCCACACAATATGTTTAATCCTTTGTTTTCACCAATCTCTTTACTTTGGTTTATTTGTTTTGCTTAGTTACTTTTTGCTTTGTTTGCTTGTTTCTTATTCAAAAACACAAAAAAATTAGTTTTACTAGTTTGCTTTCTTTATTAAAAACACAAAAAATTAAGTCTTTCTATAGTGGTTACCTCTTCCTTAGCTCACCATGTTGATCCCTAAATTCACCCGGGAAGACCTTTCAATAGGTAGTGGCTCTATAATTGGAAAAGATAATATTGAAGAATTCTTTAATCATGTTAGTAAGCATGAGGATATTGAGGATAGATCCCTTGCAGAACTTGCTCCAAATTATGAAATTGTTGCAGCTTCTTTAGTTCACATGTTGGAAGCTAGGTTTGTTAACCTTAGCCCCTTAATGCAAGTAATGTTTCTTAAACTTAAATAAATTGATGACCCTGAAAAGAGAGATTTTATTCTGGAAACTTTGCTTAAGGAATTCTATGATGTTGCCAAGGAAGCTAGAAAAGTCTTTGAATGTTTTAATATGCTAGGCTCATGTGTAGATGTTGTTGGTACACGAGAAAAGATGAATAAAAACGAACCTAATTGGGAGGAAATTAAGATACCAATACCTTTCAAACTTGTAGCAATGCATGAAGCCATAGAAAAGAATCTTGATTAGATTGTTCCTGAAAATCGGTTTGATGAAAATAGTGAACCCAAGAGCGTTGAGAGAGGATCCTCTAGAACTTATTTGGATGAGATACCTTGCCTTGTCGAAGATATTTCTATTATTAATCTTAATGCTTCTTCATTTGAGAAGACTTGATTCTTTTTCTTGCTTCTTATTCCTAACTTAAAGGCGTTAAAGAAAAGTACTTATTGGGAGATAACCCAAAAGTTTTATATGAGTCTTGGAAGTTATTACTTCAGTAATAATCGCTCCTTATCCTTTTTATTTGCTTTTTGTGCCAAGAGTAACCTCTAATGAGAGAGAAGTAATGATTGGGAAAGTTGCTGTTCCAAACAGATTTCTGTGCTCCACCATAAAAATTTGGGTAAAATCTCTGTACGTCGGTTTAAGGCGTAAATTTTTGTGCTTCTGCCCCAGGTTGTTATCTAACTTTTGTTAGTTCAACACTTTTGATTTGAGCAACAGAAAGTCTTCGCAAAAATTGGTTTTTACCTACTGGTCTGTTTTGATAGATTTCTGCCATTATTTGCATTTGCTTCTTGTTGGTTCCTATTTGAGTTCTTTTGGGGAACTGAGCTTTTTGAGTGAAGTGCTACAGTAGCTTGTGTTTTAATGGAAGTTTTATTGGTGTTGAAACTGAACCTAAATACTTATTATCTTGAGTGCACTAATGTTGCTAATAAAGATTGTGTGAAGTTTTGTATGAAGGAAAAATTTCAGGTGTATGAAAAGAATGATGTAATGAGATGAAGATTGGACTAAAGCTCAAGCTTGGGGATGCCACCCCGTGTCACCCCAAGAAATATTCAAGAGGTACAAGCGTCAAAGCGTGGGGATGCCCAAGGCATCCCCTTCTTGATCAATAAAAATCCCAGGTTTCTTCCAAACACTTCATTTTTATTGTTTCATGCACAGTTGTGTTGTTCTAGGAGCGTCTTCTTTTTCGTTTAAATTTTGGTTTTTTGTTTGCTTAGTTTTCTTAGTTTGCTGAATAAATTGGTTGGACCCCCTCTTTCATTCATTGGTTTTCAAATAGTTTGGTTTGGATTAGAAAAGAGTAGGAAAAGTTCATGCTTATGTGGTAAAGAGAGCTTGTTTTTTGACTGTGGCCTATGCTTTGTCATGCCATGCTTGATATTTTTTTGTCTTTATGCTTAGTGATCTTTGCTGTAGCATGACATGTTATAAACAATTGAGATTGCTTAATGTGCCTTTGAAAGAATCATGCGTTGTTTTAGCATATTAAAGCATAGTATTGTGGTATTCTCCTTTGATGCTTTATTTGGGTTGACTTGGCGCATGCTCACACCATGTTATGACTATCCCAAGTCACCATAGCCTTTATGATCTTTTAGTTTTCAACTTGTAATATCACGTTATGCTTTGATTAATGATGTTTTGTCGCTCTGCATGATTATGGCCATTATTGCTCTCTTGGTTGGTCGCTCCCAGTCTTTTGCTAACCTCCATAACCAAGTGTGAGTTCCACTCATGCATCCAACTCCTAAAACCAAGTTATTCCAAAGATTCCACCATACCTACCTATTAGCATTTTCTATTCCAAGTATATTCATGTTTTTATCTATCTTCCGAATTAAACTTGCTATGTGAAAATTAGTGATCAAAGCTCTCACGAACTTGATGGCACACTTTACTTTCTTGCACTTAATAAACTTGAACCATTGCTTCCATATTTTTTGCGTATATGCTTGCGCTTTATAAGTTGGAGTTAGCAGAACCATGTATCATGGGGAACGCTTTCAACATTGCACTTGTACATTGTACCTAGTTGATATCATGTTCTTTTGCTTATGGATCCCGGTGGTGTGAAATAAAAGGGGAACTTGTAAGATCATGGAGTTTGTATTTGTGTTAGAGAAACTCCTGGGCCGCTAGCCTAAGCCATGCCGAATCATGGTGGAAACTTGCTGCATAACCATAATGATCACTCTATGAAGCATCCTCAATAAAAACCTATGCAAATAGCAAATAAAAAGATCGTTGAGATGCTCATTGTCTGCTTGCCTTGTCATTTTGATTATGGGATAGCTCATGTATCATGTGCAAGGGGTACCCCATTGGCGGTTCTCTATGATACATATGTACTTACAATGACAAGAGTTTACTTGTGACTAAAGTTGAGTAGCATGAGGTTCGGTCTTCATAAGTAAGGGGCATGAGATTTCAGCTTATAACTTGTCAAGCATATCCTCTTAGTTGTGTCACTTTAACCTTAATCACCTAAAGATGCTTATGATAGGGGCAATGAGAGTTGAAAGCTAATAAGTACCATAATTTTTGGGAGTTCTTTATGAAACTTGAATCCCCGCTTCCTTCTATGAAGGACTTTCTTTTACTTCCATGTTGAGTCTCCACCTTCTATCTTTATGAACCTATTGAGAGAGCATAGTGGACATTCTTAGTTCTATGTGCATTGTCCCAAGACTTGTTGATTGGTGCATAATTTTGATATTGCTTGTTCTTAAACTATTTGTATCTAGTCACTCTTATGAACTTTGAAGGTGTCCTATGCATTTATGTTTGCTACTCTATGAGGGACAAGCTGAATGCCACTATGCTATGTTTTCTTTATGTGAAACAAACAAACGTCTTACAAAGCATTGTTATTCATGAATATTTTGTTTGTGCCTTTTCATGTTGCAACATAGTTGCTATGTCTTATTGTTAGGACTTTGTCTTTCATGCTATGTTGAAGTACTATGATCCCAACTATCAATGTTTTACAAATACTTTGATCAAGTTTATGATGGTGCATGTCACCTAAAAAAAAATTCTTTCTTTTTATCACTTACCTACTCGAGGACAAGCAGAAGTTAAGCTTGGGGATGTTGATACGTTGCTAACGTATCCATAATTTTTGATGTTCCATGCTTGGTTTTATCTACTTTCTTATGTTTTTTCCACACTTTGGAATACTTTTAATACACTTTCATGGACTAGCCTATTAACAAGATGCCACAGTGCCAGTTGCCTGTTTTCTGCTATTTTTGGTTCTAGGAAACTCAGAAAATGAATATTCTCGGAATTGGACGGGACAAAAGCCAAAGTCAGTTTTTCAATGAGGGGGACATGGAGCCAGAATACGAGACGGAGAGGGGCCAGGGGCCGGCCACACCACCTGGCCATGCGGCCAGGCCTGGCCCGCGCCAGGGGGTGGTCTGGCCGCCTAGGGCACCCCTCGGCCTCCCCTTTCGCCTATAAGATGCTTCCGATATAGAAACCCTAAGTACCCGATCAAAAATCCACGAAAGAGTCTGTAGCCACCGTCATCTCCATCCCTAGACCGGGAGGGATCTGAAGCTCTTCCCGGCACCCTGCCGGAGGGAAGAATTCACCTTGGAGGCCTTCTTCATCACCATGCAAGCCTCCGGTGTGATGCGTGAGTAGTTCATCCTTGGACTACGGGTTCATGTTGTAGCTAGATGGATGGTTCTTCTCCTTTGTGCCATCATGTTTAGATCTTGTGAGCTTCGTTCATGATCAAGATCATCTGTTTGAAATACTACATATTGTGTTTGCGGGGATCCGATGGATATTGAGATGCTATTTCAGATTGATTCTTGATTCTATCATGTCTTTGTTATTTGTGATCTTGCATGCTTTCCGTTGTTAGTAGCTATCTTGGCCAAGTAGATGCTATCAACTCCAAGAGTTAGTATTTATGCTCGGTATGGGTTCATGCCTCTAGTAATCTGGGGAAGTGACAGAAATCTCTAAGGTACTAGATGTGTTGTTGCTACTAGGGAGAAACAGAAATCCTTTGTTCATAGAACAATCGTATTGTTTACTTTAGACGCAATGCGTAATGCAATAATCTGTTGCTTGCAACTTAATACTGGAGGGGGTTCGGATGATAACCTAAAGGTGGTTTATTAGTCATAGATGTAGTTGGATTACGGTCTATGTATAATGTTTTAATGCCCAATCAAATCTAAAAGGAGTCAAGATGAGTAGTATATGCATATTGCTTTCTCGATGTTTGTCAATTGCCCCGCTGTAATTTGTTCACCCAACATGTCATCTATCTTAAGGAGAGCTACCACTAGTGAACTATGGACCCCGATCCTTTCTTTTACCATCAATCTACAACTGTTTACTGCTTTCTGTTTACTTTCTGCAAGCTATTACTTTCTTCCACATAATACGTTTAATCCTTTGTTTTCAGCAAAACCAGTGAGATTGACAACCTCACTCTAAGTTGGGGGCAAAGTTCTATGGTTGTGTTGTGCAGGTTTCCACCTTGCTGCTGGCGCCGGTAGTGTGCCCTGCCAAAGTCCAGCTAGCAACACCTTGGAGGTGTTTCCTTGCTCCTACTGGTTCGATAAACCTTGGTTTCATAACTGAGGGAAAACTTGCTGCTGTGCTCATCATACCTTCCTCTTGGGGTTCCCCAACGAGCTTGATATATTTTGGGACATCAGAGGGTGGTATGATTTTCTTATCAAAAAACATATGAATGTCCAGATCGTTGTATACTCCCTCCGTTCGTTTCTAAAGTGTCTATTATTTTTTGAGAAAAATCGTAAATTGAAGGTATATTTAAAGGGAGTATCATGTACATAAAAATTATTTGAGGGGTTATATGTTAATATTCCATGTAGCCTTCCTCTCATTGTGTCATGCATGCTACGCAGGTTCTCCCATGCTATTCAAGATCTACTTTGCTCAATAAGTATTCAGTGAAAAAGCATGAAAACAGGAGATGTTACATGTCCTTTACTACACCAGAGAATTTTGAATTTTTGTTGATGGTTACGAATGAACCAAATTTAACTTTCATCAGTGGTGATGGTTGGAAAGAATTTTGTAGAGTGTACAAACTTCAAAGGGAACAACGGGTGAATTTCACCATTCACAAAAAAACGTTGTGAATCAAACAGTGTTGTTTGTGGAAACTTCCCTATAATCTATCCAAGCAATACTTCTATCTTAATTTGATTTTGGGTTTGATTAACATATTGTGATTTTACTTATGTGACAAACGCTCAATGCATAACGATTTTTGCCACATTTTGTTTGTAGCATACTACCATTTGGGTAATGAGGGGAGAGACATAGTTGATCGTCTCATTGCAACTGACGGAACCCAATTTAATTGGAGAATGATGCAGAAGGTGTGCACATAGGTAGGAAAGCTTGACGTGTTTGTAGACCATCATGATGCTGGCGACTATGATCTTGGAAGAGCTTGTGGATTGCTTCATACCTTGAATTGGTTCAACTGCACCAAGAATTTTATGGTTTTATTTATTACATCTTAATTGAACTAACTTAGTTAATGTTTTTGAATTGTCACAAACACCATTGTTTGCAAATTTTCAACAGAAACTCCCTTGTCGTCTTCTTCCAAATGACATGGACGAAGAAGGTGCTATTACTATAGTTTGCAATCCTAAGACGATGGTGCAATCAACGTACACCATTTCTACGGATGATGGTCATGCGTGCATAAACATATGGGACAAATTCATGGAGAAGGAACATAGTTTTAAGATTGGACGCAAGTTGTTCATGATGCTCTACCTTGGTGATCATGGCGCCTATCTATTTGTCTCTCATGTGCCAGATGTTGAACTTGGTCAGTAGTTTTAGGACATTACAATGTTGCCTCAACTAGTAATGTCATATTTGTCTTGAAGACTATTATTTATGCACGATTTGCAAGATGTGTGTACGGTTGCAATACATTAATATGGCTACATTAATATGAATGTGCATGACAGTTCATATGTGTGCAAACTAGGTTGTTCAAATAGTACTATAATTAGGTACATAATGAATAGAAGTACACATTTGTTCTCTGCATGTTTTAATGTGCCACTAGTTACTGCGGTAGGTAAAGAATAAAATTATTTTTATCTCCTGGTTACTGTGCTACGATGTGACTCTCTCCTCGATAACCGAACAGACGGTCTAAAAAACTAGGAGTAAACCGTGTCCCCGCAAAAGCCCCAATTTCTCATCTCCATTTCTTCTACGGCGGTTCTAGATAGCGCCGCTATCCTTCCATTTCTTCTATGGTGGTTCTTCCTCCATGGGTGCGGGAGGCTCGGCCTTGAAGGATTCCTTCCGCCTACTGGAGAAGGACGACGACAAGCGGACGACAGAGGTTCATCAGTTCCGTGTCCCTGGCGACACTTGCATCCAAGCAGTCTACACCAACAAGGCCAGCACCATTGACAGCATCCTCGCCATGTACCTGGAGTGGTCAAGGACGAGGAGGTCAGGTTTGTCGGCCTCGATTTGGATTACGACTTCACGCAGAAGAAGATTGCGGTCATGCAGATTGTGATTAAGGAGCACGTCCTCGTATTCCACATAATCAAGTTCGATTTGTTGCAGTTCATCTGATTATGCTGTAGTTTTTTATCCTTTTTTTTCGAGTAAGGTAATGCTGCTCCCGATGTAGTCATATTTGGCCCATTTTCTCCCAATAGTGGCCCAAAAGGTGTCCAATTGTAGGTACAAAATGTTGTAACCAAAATTTCTAAATGAACAAAAAACACCAGGCAGGTTCCTTGTTGCAATATGTGCATCTTTTGGGGACAATTACACTCTGAATTGCTTGTGTTATATTTGTGAATGCCTAAGTAGGAAATTCTATAGTCTTAACTGTAAAGTTAATTTGGAATCACAATTGCTTGTGTTATATTTGTGAATGTGCTTCTTCAAATTATATTTGCTAGTACACCTTGTAATAATCCTAGTTGTAATGATACTTTGGATTGCCATTTCAATCTTTGAACAAGGTTAAACCTTTTCCAGTACTTAAATGGCACAGTTCGAGCATGCCATTTCATTCTTTTAATAGAGAATCATTGTATTTGTTACTGCAACATATTTTGAACTGCCTGAGTTAAATAATGCAATGTAGGTGCTAGGACTATGTTCGTAGCCTTCGGGAGTTCCTTCATCGCCGAAATGTAACTTTTGTTGGCGTGGACATAAGGAAAGACAACAAATTGATGCGGAAAGATTGGTTGTACATTCTAGAAGGCAAACACATCGACATCCTGGACATCTTCAAACTGAAAGGTCATGGAGATAGGGCTAGGATGGCTACCATGGCTACAAACCTCATCCACCCTAGGTACGAAGGCATGAAGGATTCCTTTGTCAATGACATTGCCAAACGCCAAGGCCATGATTACTAGGAATGGAAGCCGCTTGTAGAGAAGAACCTGGAGTATGCTGCCACTGATGGATACGTCGCGTATGAACTATTTCACATCATCAATCTAGTGACCCAGGGTACTCCTTCAAACAAGGGGGCCAAGCATCGTCGTGGTTATTAGAACTAATCTACCATAACATCTGCAAGAAGCTAGTCCTGTTTGTTGGCAGTAGTATGTGTTTCTAACTCTAGAATAGTGTAACGTGTGTGGAGAAAACTATGTGCCCTGCCTTTTGATATATAATTATCAAGATGCATTGGTATAACTGGTTATGGTTACAACACATGAGTTTGGTTCATAATCCAACAAGTTTTCCCAAAATTATGAATAATGTAGTACACAAATCTAATCCTCGACATCTGTGTCATAATCAGAGTTCCTATCTTGAGCATCATTTGTAAGGTCTTCTAGGTTGTAAACATGTTCATCATCACTTATGTCCATGTCATCTATACTATTGTCTTCCTTTTCTAGATCTTAGACAAATCTTGTTGCAACATGTTCCACTTCGTCTGGATGATCAACAACCCCAACATCACCATCTTCATCTTCTTCGAAAACTACATGTTGAAACCTAGACATATGTCCTCCTGGTATGCCAACTTCTCTTGATCAGTAGCTTCGTTACCAAATTCAATTTCTAGTACATCATAGACATTCCTATTGCTGAATGTCTGCACAATTTTCCAAGGGAAACCAAACTCAATATCTTCCAAATAAAAACATGATTCTGCTTGATCTGCAAATATGAAGGGGACATTCTTGTACCAAAGAATAGAAGTATTAACACCTTTGTAGTGTCCATCATCTTTCATCTTTGATTTTTTGCTATCTAGATCAAACTAGTCACAGCGAAATAGGAATACTGTTTTGGGACCATGCTTGTTAGGCACATACTTGATCTCTAGAACTTCCTGCGGAACACCATAAAACTCATTATCTTATTGAGCACCAACAGATGCCTTATTCATTACCCCACAATTATGAGTTCTTAGGTTCTTCTCCCGAGTGACCGTACGAAACCTAGCACCCTTTATATTGCAAGCAGAGTGTATAATTACACGCTTGTCTGGCCCATCTGCAAGTGACTTCAAATCTTCAGATGCATTGTTCAGTTGAGTCACATGGTTTTTAAACCATGCTGGGAACACTTTCTTTAGTGCCTCATCTATGTTACTAGCACCCCTAACAAGTAATTCTTCTCGGCAAACGCTGAAATAAACGAATAAAAATGAGACAATATGATATTAAGTACAAGTGCCAGCAATTATGTAGTACACAAATCTAATCCTTGACATCTGTGTCATAATTAGAGTTCCTACCTTCAGCATCATTTGCAAGGTCTTCTAGGTTGTAAACATGTTCATCATCACTTATCTCCATGTCCTCTATACTGTTGTCTTCCTTTTCTAGATCTTGGACAAATCTTGCCGCAACATGTTCCACTTTGTCTAGACGATAAACAACCTCGACATCATCATCTTCATCTTCTTCGACAACTACATGTTGAAATCAATGATCCATTTGACATATGTCCTCCTGGTATGCCAACTTCTCTTGATCAGTAACTTCATTACCAAATTCAATTTCTGGTACATCATAGACATTCCTATTGCTAAATGTCTGCACAATTTTCCAAGGGAAACCAAACTCAATATCTTCCAAATAAAAACATGATTCTGCTTGATCTGCCAATATGAAGGGGACATTCTTGTACCAAAGAATAGAAGTATTAACACTTTTGTAGTGTCCATCATCTTTCATCTTTGATTTTTTGCTATCTAGATCAAACTAGTCGCAGCGGAACAGGAATACTGATCTGGGACCATGCTTGTTAGGCACATACTTGAGCTTTAGAACTTCCTGTAGAACACCATAAAACTCATTATCTTGTTGAGCACCAACATATGCCTTATTCATTACCCTACAATTCTGAGTTCTTAGGTTCTTCTCCCGAGTGACTGTACGAAACCTAGCAACCGTTATATTGCAAGCAGAGTGTACAGTTACACGCTTGTATGGCCCATCTGCAAGTGACTTCAAACCTTCAGATGCATTGTTCAGGTGAGTCACATGGTTTTTAAACCATGCTAGGAACACTTTCTTTAGTGCCTCATATATGTACTAGCACCCCTAACAAGTAATTCTTCTCAGCAAACGCTGAAATAAACAAATAAAAATGAGACAATGTGATATTAAGTACAAGTGCCTAATCATGTCCAAAAAACTTACTTGATATAAGGTTCTACCTCTCCACAATTGTCTAGAACATACCAAACCATGTTATCAAATTCCTTCTAAAAAAATTCAGATATGATTTCCAAACCCTTTGGCTCCATCAGAGAAAACTTTGAACTCATTAGTAGTAACTTCCCTTTGGATATCTTGGTTCCTTTCAGCTTTGTTAAATCTTGTTTCCATGTCATCATTAAAATATCTAGAGAAAGATGTGACGCACTCATCGACGATATACCCTTCAGCAATTGAACCTTCAGGTCTTCCTTTGTTATGGACATTAGACTTAAGATAACCTAGCCTTCTCTCAACTGGATACATCCAGCCATAATGGACAGGCCCCCTTAGAATAGCCTCCTCAAGAAGATGAACAACTAAGTGCACCATGATATCAAAAAATGCAGGGGAAGAGCTTCTCAAGTCTGCAAATAATTAAAACTATCTCTACCTTCAGTCATTCTAGGACTTTGACATGAAGAGTTCTGGCACACAACTCTCTAAAAAAACTGCCCAAATCAGCAATAGCCTCATACATTTCTTTTGGTGCAACACCTTTCAAGCCAACTGCCAAAAATACGCTGCAGAAGAATGTGGCAGTCATCTGTCTTCATACCATGTACTTTTACAGCTTCAATATCCACACACCTTTCCCAGTTTGAACAAAAACCATATGGGAACCTAATTTTTGCCAAAAACCTGCAAAAACGTTTCTTATTTTCTTTTTCAAGCGTCGAGGGGGCATGTGGCTTCAAACAACTATCCCCTTCTTCTTCCATCCAAAATTTCCTCCTAATGTTCATTTTCTTGAAATCAACTCTAGCACTGATAGTGTCCTTGTTTTTTCCATCAATTTCGAGAAGTGTACCTACTATGTTGTCACATATGTTCTTCTCGATGTGCATCACATCAAGGTTGTGTGATAACAAAAGTGTGGAACAATAAGGTAAATCATGTAAGCTAACCCTAAGGTGCCAGGTTCGTTCACCTTTAACAACACGCTTGCGCTTCTTACAAGTTGGATTTTTACCATGTATGTAATCCTTAACTGATTCTAGCTTATCCTTTTTTTCTTCTGCACTGAGATGCCTTGGTGGATCCCTCTTCTCAACTTTACCATTGAACAATTTACTTCTCCTATAGGGGTGATCCTTAGGAAGCAACCAATGATGTCCAATGCACCCAATTTTGATTTTCAGTGGCTCATAGCAAGGATTCTCATCACAATACACACAAGCATAAAATCCTCTAGTGCTATGGCCAGATATGGTAGCATACCCTAGATAGTCATGAATAGACCATAGGAAAGCAGCGTGCAATTTGAAGTCATCCTCTACAAGAACATCATATGTGTTAACACCTGCCCATAGCTTCATCATATCTTTAATAAGAGGATGCATAAATACATTAAAATCCTTCACTGGTGAATATTTTTCTGGTATAAGCAATGACAACATAAAGTTGGATTGATCCATGCACATCCATGGTGGGAAGTTATACAGAATCGCAAATACTGGCCACATACTGTATGAACTTCTCATGTTACTGCTATAGGGGTTGAATCCATCTGTGGCAATGCCTAATCGTATGCTCCTGGGGTGATCAGAAAACGAACCAAACTTCTCATCAAAGTGTTTCCATGCCTTTCTGATGACCCACAAGTATAGGGGGTGTATTGCAGTATTTTCAAGGGAAGTGAAACCCAATTTATTGATTCCACACAAGGGGAGCCAAAGAATATTTATAAGCCTTAACAACTGAGTTGTCAATTCAGCTGCACCTGGAAACAATCTTGCTCACAGCAGTTTACCAGTAGCAACACTTTTGTAGTAGGAATAGTAAAGTAGTAGTAGTAGTAGTAGTAAAGTAAAGACAACAGTAACAATAGCAGTAAACAGTGGGATTCGAGTGCGGTAGGCATAGGGATGGATGGACGGGCGTTGCATGGACAAGACAATTCACAAAGCAATCAGAACATAGGGCAACTGCAGATAAATAAGATAAAGCATCCAAGTACTAGATAATCCTAGGCATGTGTTCCATATATAGTCATACGTGCTCGCAATGAGAACTTGCACAACATCTTTTGTCCTCCCAGCCCGTTTGCAGTGGGGCCTCAAGGGAACTATTGGCAATTAAGGTGCTCCTTTTAATAGAGCACTGGAGCAAAGCATTAACACTTCGTGAACACATGTGATCCTCACATCAAAGCCATTCCCTCCGGTTATCCCGATTTCTATCACTTCGGGGCCATTGGTTCCGGACAACAACGTGTGTATACAACTTGTAGATAAGACCATAAACAATACTATCATAATGAATCAATAACATGTTCAGATCTGAAATCATGGCACTCGGGCCCTAGTGACAAGCATTAAGCACAACAAGTCGCAACAAAGTTATAAAGCACTAATAGAAGATACTAGGCACCATGCCCTAACAATCTGATGCCATTACATGAACGATCTCATCCAATCCCTACCATCCCCATAGCCTACAGCGGGGGATTACTCACTCATAGATGGGGGAAACATGGATGGTCGATGGAGAAGCGATGGTGATGATGATGGCGATGATCTCCTCCAATTCCCCGTCCCGGCAGGGTGCCAGAACGGAGTTTCTGGTGCTATTTCGTGGAATATGGTGGTGGCGGCGGAGCGGAACTCCTTCTGGAAAAACGTCGAATCCCCCAGAGTTTTTAGGTCAGAAGGCAACTTATAGGCGAAGAGGGAGACCGAGGGGGAGTCTGGGCGGCCAGACCACCCCCTGGCGCGGTCTGGGCTTGCCCGCGTGGCCAGGTGGTGTGGCCTGGGCCCAGCCCCCCTCTGTCTCGTATTCTGGCTCCTGGAGTCTTCTGGTGAAATAGGATTTTTGGCATATTTTCCAGGATTTTTCCTGATAGTTGATTTTCTGCACAAAAAGTAGACACCAGGGCAATTCTGCTGAAAACAACATCAGTCCGCGTTAGTTGCATCCAAATCACACAAGTTTAGAGGAGAAACAATAGCAAAAGTGTTCGGGAAAGTAGATACGTTTTGGACGTATCAACTCCCCCCAAGCTTAGCTTATTGCTTGTCCTCAAGAAATTCAGTTGAAAACTGAGTGCGATAAAAGAACTTTCACGAACACATTTGCTTCATAAGATGTATATATTCTCAGCATGTGATCATCTACTTAGACAGTTCATAATAAGGAGTATGCAACTGAGTTACTTAATAGGCATTGCAAGCTATGAAGAGATTCCAACTCAAAAATAATAAGTAGCACAAAGCATAAACATATGCAACATTACAATGCTCATAACAAGGTATGATAGAGTGGTATCTCGCTTGCCTTTGATTATGAATGCCAAGGCACCTCTGAAGTTCAAGTGAAGACTAGAAGTAAAGATATCAAAGATACGAGCATCAAAGTCATAACACAAATAATCAAGTAACGAAGGCAAGCATAAAGAATGACAACTACGCTCTCAAGAAGGAGCTCATAGAGTATGTGGAGACTCAACAAGGAAACAAAAAGGTTTTGAATAATTTGAAAGGCTTCCAAATGCTGAAAGAATGGTACTCATTAGGTTTGAGCTCTCATTGCCCCTATCATAAGCATCTTTAATGTGGTTAAGGTGAAAGTGAGGTCCAATCTGAGTTATATGCTTGACAGACTATAAACTAAAAATCAAATGTCCCTTGAGTACGAGGGCCGCTCCTCATGCTACTCAACTTTAGTTACCGGTAAGTTCTTCTCATTGTAAGTACGTGCGTATCATAGAGAACCGCCAACGGGGTACCCCTTGCCCGATGATACGGAAGAATCCCCATATCAAAATGACAAGGCAAGCAGACAATGAGTATCTCAGCAATCTTCTTATTTACCATGGAAAAAATGGTGCTTTTTTCTCTCTTTCCTCTTTTCATAAATCTCTTTTTTTCTCAATAGCTATCTCTCTTTTTTTATAAGAAGAATGCTTCATAGATATCATTATGGTTACGCTGCAGGTTTCCACCATGTCAGCATGGATTAGACCAGCGCCCAGGCGTTTCTCTAACACACATACATAACTCCATGGACTTACAAGCTCCCCTTTTATTTCACACAGATGACATCCGCAAACAAAAGAGCAAGGTATCAACTGGGTATATATTTACAAGTGTTGAAAGCGTTCCCCGTGACAGCACGGTTCTACTAATCCACAGCCTATAATTTGCAAGCATATAACTTTCATGGAGAGTCACAATGGTTTAGGTTTATTAAGTGCAGGAAATAAAGTGTGCCATCAAGTTCGTGAGAGCTTTACTAACTAACTTTCTCATAACAAGCAAACATTTTATTCGGAAGAAAACAAGTCATATTGAATATGCACGGAAGTAGAAAATGATGCTAGTAGGTAGGTATGGTGGACACTTTGGCAATGTTTGGTTTTAGGGAGTTGGAAGCATGAGTAAAATACTCAGTGAAAGTGAAGGCTAACAATAGTAAGAGAGCGACAAACGAGAGAGCAATAGCTGTCATAATCATGCTTGCAACAAAACAGGACTAATCATGGCATGAAAGTGATTCAAGATCCTCAAGGAAAAATAATTCATCGAGGCTCAACTAATTGTTTCAGCCATATGCATGCATGAGCATGTGCCAAGTCAATTCAAATGAAACATTCAGAGGAGGATACCGCGGTGTCATACCAAGTTATGAATAGAGTAATGCAAGCAAACATTCATAAAACATGCTACAAACTATTAGCAAGCTCGAACTAATCATACAAAAGCAAGAACTATTAAGCATCCAAAGATAACATACACCCTACACGAACAGACTAAGCATGCCCACAGTGATGAGTATATGTACAAAAATGAAAACAAATAGAGTTCGTTTCAAGCCTCTTACCATGCCTCAAGTTGTCATTAATCCTCATTATTGCTATTCACTTGTGTGGCTTGAATAATAATATGAAACCAGTATCCACCGAGGACTAATGAACATTGCAACAAACTCACAAAGCCAAAGAAGAATGATAAATATTTTTGTTGTTTTCGATTTTTAAAACAAGATCCAAAAAAGGAAAAACAAGCAAAGCAAAATATTTTTGGGTTTTTCAAATAGTTCAAACAAAACAAAAAGAGAAAAGCAAACCAAGGCGAAAAGAAGAAGCAAACCAAAGAGAAACAACAGAAATATTTTTGGTCTTTTTGTGTTTTAGAAAGCAAAAGCAAAGAAAGAACGAAAACTAAAGTGAGAACAAAACATGAATATACAAAGTACTGACGCAACATGATAAGGAGATGAGTGCGGTGTCGGCGTACCGCCCCCCAAGATTAGGCTTTTGGCCTAAGTGGGTATCAATCCAGATACGGGTAAGGGTTCCAAGCAGGAGGATGATGATAAGAATGGTCGTAGTTGGGCCCATGGGAAGAATAAGCTCCCTAGTCATAAGCAGGCTGCTGATATGAAGACTCCCCCTCGATCGAGGGCTGGACCGAATCATCCGTGACCTCCCTTCTACTATCCTGCTCCTGTTGAGAGAGCTCTCCCAAGTACGTGTCAAGCTCCTCCTCAGTGAGGGACCATCCTTCCCTGTTATCAAGGTTAAACAAAACTGGTATAGGCAAAAGAACAACACGCTCGGACTTGCTCTTTCTCCAACCAGCTTTGAGAAAAGGTTATTTCATAAGACAACTCACTAATACTAGCCCATGAGGAAACAAATTATGCTGTATCATGGAATTAAGATCAAGCCTTTCTATGGGAAACTGTAGGTCTAGATGATGAGGCACTAAACCATACAATGCTAGTAAACGAGAAGCAATGAGGCCTCCACAAATTCCACCTTTCTCACGGTTAGCAGCAAGACGGAAAGCTATCAAAGCACCTAAGTTGTAAGACGTATCTCGTTTAAGAGCAGCAAAGATAAATGCTAGATCATATGAAGATAATTTATTGGCAGTTTTCCTAGCAAGAACACACTTGGCAACAAAGTAGGCAAAGTAACGAATGGAGGGAAGGTGAATGTTACATATTTTCCCGTTCTCCTTCGAGAAGCTGCTCCCTTGACAAATTTCTACGTATAAATCCATGAGTGGTTCAGGTCGCTCCTTAATCCTTCTACATGATCCCCATTGAGGTACCTTAATAGTTGCAAAAAAATCATCAAGAGAAAGGTCGACAGCAATATTGTAAATTTTGTAGTGGACCATGGGGAAAGGCAAAGAGTGACTAAATTGAAAGTCCCGCACCACAAACATGGTTAGCTTCACAAATTGACAAGGCTCATCTTCCAAAAAGTGCTCTAACCCTGCATTAGAAACCAAAGTGTGGAAATCTTGGAGAATTCCCGCAGCTCTCATGAACTCAGAACAAGGATAAATGGAAGGAAAAAACTTCCTCCTCCTGGTGGACCTTCATGATCTCAGGCACCCATAGTTCATGTTGGTTTAGGTGATGCTCACTCATCTTCTATTCTGAAATTTAAACACCTATTAAACAAGTGATTGCAAAGTAAATATGATGAAGGATTCTACTCATAGGGACTTGTAAGAGGCCTAAACATGCATCAAAACTATATCTCTAAGCATCAAGCAAGCTTACTAGCCCTCATAACCTCTCACCTACAGCAGCAAAATACTCAAGATATAATCTACCAAACACAAATCTACTTGGACAAGGAGAGGAGTCACATACCAGGGAACAAATGCTCCAAATTTCAGCAAGAAAGATGGGCTGAGCAAGGAGATCGAAAAAATCGAGAGCAAGCATAGCAAGAACAAGATTTTGAGCAATGAACTGGAGCTTACTCGGGAGAGAGAAGAAAGTGGTAGGTGAGAGAGTTAGTGGGGGGCCAGGGGTGCCCCACACCAGGGCATGGCACCACCCAGGGCAGGCCGCGCCACCAGGTGGTGTGCCTGCCTGGTGGGTCCCCCTGGTACCTCCTAGGTACTCCTCTGCCCCTTTTTCACGTAAAAATTTAGTATGAATTTTCTGGAATTTTTTCGAGACACTTTATTTTTGGGCATTTTTCACGTATAGAAGAATGATTTTCTGACAGACAGATTTTTTTTGGAATGATGCAAAGAAAAAACAAACCTAGAACTACAGAAGTTCTAAGACACTCTAACATGCAAGCAACTAACAACAAAGAAAACTAAACGAAAACAAAAACTAAAATGGATGGCAATAGAAGTAAACAGAGATAATCATAGTGAAAACATTGTTTTGTTCAATGAAATCCTTTTGTTAACAAGGTTGATCAGGTCTTGTTACCAAAACAATTCCATATGAGACAAAACTTTGTATTCCACTAATGATTATGTTACCTCAACCTTGATAGCAATGGTCCCAATCATAATAGTTTCAAATTTTTCTCTTGGTATGGGACAATATATTTCTCCAACTTGAATGCCCTCAACATGTTGAATTGAATTCAAACCATAAGTCCTTTCAATTTTCTTGGGGAAATAGACAGTATGTTCTTTGTCATTAACATTGAAAGTCACCTTTCCTTGATTACAATTAATAACAACTCCTGTAGTATTAAGAAAAGGTCTCCCAAGAATAATAGACATATTATCATCTTCAGGCATTTCAAGCACAACAAAATCAGTTAATATCAAGAAATTATGAGCCACTTGAACAAGTACATCCTCACATATACCCACATGAATAGTGGTAGATTTATCAGCCATTTGCAAATATATATCAGTTGGTATTATTTTTTCTAGTTGAAGCCTCTTATAGAGAGAGAAAGGCATAACACTAACTCCAGCTCCCAAATCACACAAAGCAGTTCTAACATAACTGTTCTTATTAGAGCAAGGGATAGTTGGAATCCCTGGGTCTCCAAGTTTCTTAGGAACCTTACCATTAAAGGAATAATTATCAAGCAAAGTAGAAATTTCTTCATTAGGGATCTTCCTTTTATTCGAAACAATATCCTTCATATACTTTGAGTAAGGATGCAATTTAATAGCATCAGTCAAAGGAATTTGCAAGAATAAAGGTTTCATCCACTCACAAAACTTATTATAGTGTTCATCTTTCTTTGACTTGTGTTTCTTATCAGGGAAAGGCATAGGATTTTGGACCCAAGGTTCTCTTTCACTACCATGTTTATTAGCAATAAAATCTTCTTTATTGTATTTAGTATTCTTAGTGTGGTCTTCAGGTTCTTTTTCAAGTTTTTCTTCATTAGGAACTTCATTTTCTTCATTACCACTTTTAGTTTCAGCACAGAGATAGATATACTATTAGGATCTATAGCAGGTTCAGAGGGTTCTATAATAGTTTTATGTTCCTTTTTCCTTTTCTTACGAGTAGAGCCACTATTTTCAGCTTGTTGAGAATCCTGCTCAATTCTTTTGTGATGCGCCTCAGGATATAGAGGATCCTGGGTAGCAACACCACTTTTAGTTCTAATTTCATAAGCATGTTTTTCTTTAGTAGCATTAACTAGCAAGTCTTTTTGCACTTTAACGAGTTGATCTATTTGAGTTTGAACCATTTGAAAGTGTTTAACAATCATTTTAACATCATTAGAGGTTCTTTCCACAATATCTTTCAACTCAACAATAGCTCTAGTGTTTTCCATTAGATTATTTTGCACCCTTTTATTAAAATTATCTTTCTTAACAATAAAGATATCGAATTCTTCTAAGCATTGATCAGGAGGTTTAGAGTAAGGGATATCACCTTCATCAAAGTGTTGGAGAGAGTGTACCTCAATAGTGGATGAGTAGGGAATAGGCTTACCTAATTCTTCTATAGGAGGTAAATTCTTGACATCTGCAGCTTTAATTCCCTTCTCCTTAAGACATTTCTTAGCTTCCTTGATCACTTCATCATTTAATTCAATAACTCCCCTCTTCTTTGATATTGGAATAAGCACCGGAATGGTAGGTTCAGGTACAATTACTTCAGGTATAGCTTGTTTAGGAGGAGTCCAATCTTCATAGTTCTTACTTATTTTAGCCATTAATTCCTCAGCTTCCTTTGGAGTCCTATTCCTGAAAACACAATCAGCACAACTATCTAGGTATGTCCTAGATTCCTCGGTTAGTCCATTATAAAATATATCAAGAACCTCATTCTTAGGTAATGGACTTCCAGCCTATTTAAAATCAAAAAGTTCCTGCAAAACATCATGTCTAGCACTAGGAGGAAAATATTTCTGCAGGAAAGTACTAATCAAGCAATCAAGGCTATCAATAGATCCAAGAGGTAAATTACTAAACTAAGTTTTAGCTTCTCCTTTCAGTGAAGAGGGGAAAATCTTAGCAACAAAGTAAGTACGCATCTTAATATCATCAGAAAACAAGCCACTCATGGTAGAAAGTTCATTCATATGTGCTACCGCACTTTCATTCTTAGTCCCACAAAAAGGTTCTTTCTCGACAATAGCTATGTAAGATAGATCGAGGAAGAAATCATAATCTTCATCTATAATGTTTATGGAGAAGCAGCGAACTTAGCAATAGGAGACAATTTGGGTCTAATAGTACGCCTCTCAAGGAGACTCTTAGCAGCGCTCCTATCCTGGGTGTTTTTACATTCTTTAATAAATTCATCGGTCATCTCAACATAACCATCTTAAATATCATAACTTTCACTAGACTCAGGTGAACTAACAGGTGTAGTAGTGTCTTCATTAGGAGTTTCAGTATTTCTAGCTATAGTTCTAGCAATCGTAGCATCTAGGAAAGGACCTAATGAACCACTCTTATCAAGCACAGTAGAAGCAGCATCATAAGCATCAGAAGTTTCAGATACAACAGTAGTAGCAGTGTGTGTAGCATGTGTATGTGGTGGTGTAACGACATAACAAATGGTGAATCAAGAGCAATAGAGGTGTTCAGAACCGTACCTCTTCTTGTAGGATGGTAAAATAGGAACCTTGCCATCACGAGACTTACCCATGATGGATGGATAGCAGAGAACAACAGAGAATCCAAGTGAACTTGATAAATAAAGCTATGCTCCCCGGCAACGGCCACTACTAGGAAACATCTCTTCTGTGGTGCATGTAATTACATCTTCTGTGGCGCATATCCCAGTCGCCACTGTTATCTCGCCACTGATATCTGCTTCCTGTGGCGCATATAGATATGCGCCACAGAAGTCCCAGACTTCTGTGGCGCATTTCTTCATATGCGCCACAGAATAACTTTTGTGGCGTATTTACACATATGCGCCACTGACTATATAATTATATGCGCCACTGATTGCGTAACACATATTCAAAGTAAAATACTTTCCTGGTGTATAATCAGGTATTTATACAGTATTTATCCAGATGAGTATAAAATACATTGCACAAGTAGTATATGCATGAAAACCGACATATATATAATACAAACACTTAGAGCCCGATCGAGATACATATATAGTGTCAAGTGCCAATTTTTTACACAAGCGCCGAATACAAAGTTCATATCAGGTCACATTACAAATATGAAGTGCCCACCACCGCCTACACTAGGATCAAATAGAATACAGCTGTGATAATGGTGAGCAAGAGCATTAGCCCGACCAATATCTTCATCCAGTTCTTCTTCCACAACTGGTTCCTCCACTTGGCTATCGCCTCCTCTCTAGTCGCGTATCCTTTGTAGATGTTGCCGCTGAACTTGTTCACTTGTTTGTGGCAATCCTCCCACTCCTCGTAGACTCCTGGAACCCTACCCATGTACACCACATACCACCTCGTCGCCATCTCTATAGACGACAAGGCATATTAGTAAAAATACAACAAAAAGAATGAATAAAGGGTTCACATCCATATATATATGTTCACAGAATATAAAACAAATGATCAATAAACCTAAAAGTTAGATCATCATAGAAGCAATAAGTTCAACGACAACACGACCACAAGGTAGTTTAAGTCTAACAATAAAGATCATTTCGACCATTGGATAGTAAAGTTTATGACACACACACACACACTAATACAGCACACGTCCATCAAGAATATACACATACTGGATCATGCTAGAGGCACACATCGATCATGATGAAGACTTCCTTTTCTCGCTCGGCTTCAGGAACGGTAGATAGCCCTCTTTCGTCGTCCACGTCCTTGTGTCACCCTACTTCCGGAGGCGTTCTTCGATCTCCCTCTTACTCAACCCTCTGGCTTGTTGTAGGGGACCGTCCCTTGTGTTGACATCTTCAATGATGATTTGTGACAACTTCATCTGAATGCGATAGAAGTCTTCTCTAAGATCAGCATCGTCGATTTTCGCCAAAGTTTCGGCCCATCCTCGGAGACTAGATGGCAGCGTTAGGTTGTGGCAATCCCGAACATAGCCTTTAAGGTGATGGAGGACGTAGAAGGCCTCCTTGGCACCAGTAGTCGACTGCTTGACGCAGGGGAAGTCGAGCACGTGCTTGAACACGTGTTTGCCATCCTTGATACATTCCCCCTTATCTACGAAGGTGCATCCCTTCTTGGTGTAGCCCTCGAGAGCCTCATTGAGAACACCCCTTATTCTGGTGTAGTCTTTCTTCTTCGTCAAACTCCACGAGTCGAAATATGTGGCTAGCGAATACCTCGGGGCAAGGATGATGAGTGTGCAGTATTTGTCTCTGCGCAACACAATTGGAACGGAATGTTGGAAAAAGAGCAAAGGAAGAAATCTATAAGAAATGCATAAGTTACGGTGGCGATGAGCGAGTGTGTGTACTTACTCGGGAAAGAAAGGCAAAAGAAGTGTGCCCTTCCTCTTGTTGTCCACCATGAACTTCTCGAGGTACGCCGTTGCCTTGGTCCGTGTCTCTGATCCTTCGACCAACTGGCTATCCCGCATGTAGTAGGGATCCACTATCGCGATTTCCGAGGTACTTTCTCTCTTGATCGTGAGCACCAGATTGAGCGCGTATAGGTGGACCAAGTTATAGTCCATCCGTTTTGTGAGAAACAGCCGTGCTTCTCGAGTCTTCGTCCATGATGGCATGAAGTTCGACGACTGCCTTCTGGTGCATCAGAACATCTAGTAGGTGCGCAACCTTGAGTAGAAGTATAAAGAGTGAGATTAGCCATTGAGAAATGACTATCATACTCATTATCTCCTTCAGTATTCTTTTTTCCTCCTCTAGGCGCATCTTCAAAGTAAGAGGTATTCTTTGCTTGTTCCACAATCCAGTCGTACATATTAGTGTAGTAACTACCAGGACACTCTTCTAGCTCAATGGGAGTATTATTACCCCCATAGGGTCCATATGATTTTATAGGATTATAATTGGTTTCTACTCCCTTACCCAATTCTGAGGGTATAGCTTTTCCCATGACTTCATCATAAGATTGGCCTTCCCATCCGGTATTACCTCTAACAACATTATTGGGGTTGGGTGCATTCCATATCTTCTTTTCCTCCTCATATTTGGTCTATGGGTCTACTAGTTGCTAAGATTCAACCAGATAATAGGCATAGACTTCAGAGTGTGGGTCATTAAACTCTGTTTCTTAAAACACCTCTCCTGAAAAGACTGGCTTCAGGTGCTTTGCTTCTTTAACTAACTTCTTTCTACGTGCCACAGCCTTTGCAGGATCAGTGAAATCCTCAATGACCGTGTCCAACTCTTGAACTAGCACTTGATGACTGTTATGAAACATGTCTAGTAAAGACTTATAATGATTCATATACTCTATTGCCAGAGTATGTTTAGTCCTTACCAGAGCAGAATGATCTAACTCTGGATCAGAACTAAGGGTTTCATGAGGTATAGTAGTATATGTAGTACCTTCTAGTGCCTTGGAATTATGTTCCCTTATCTTGGTTATGGCTGCTACTATTGCAATCTGATAGGCTGTTGCCATACACCTTGCTTCTCCTGATGGCATTTCTCCACGCACTCCCAACTTCTTGGGTAACATGATCAGGATACCGTACTTGGCCAATATCCGCCCATCATAAAAACTATAAACCTTGACCAGAAGTCGAGACTTACAATCTAGGCTCCATAGAAGTTGTCTTAGAATGATTGTCCAGTCATCTTCATAATCATCTAAGGTCATGTTCAACACTTGAAAATTCCGAGGTGGATACCTAGGTGCCATTCTTGTACTGTAGATAAGAAATTATCATCAGTCATCTTGAGTTAAAACTCATGGTACTCATTTAAAATTGCATAATAAAGAATCATCGCACTAGAAACATGACGAGATTATTCCCAATTGAATATCCATCATATTTCTAGAGAACTCTTTATGGTTGCTAACATCCTTCCTACAAGTTCTATCCATTTACTAGGTTTACCAACCTAAGGTCAAAGCATATGCTCTGATACCAGCTGCGGTGACCCAGCATACCACTGCATGATGTAGTACACTATAGTCGTTGACATACACCAATGAAACACCGTTCACTAGTATTACATCCCTCAGAGTGGTACAACAGAAACACAGCAGGTCCAAGACATGACTATAATTACAACTTGACTCTTTACAAAAGATCCAGAGAACACTCTAGGTTAAAGAGAAAGAAAGAACTTCTTACAAAGAAGAACCAGAAATAACAATTTAGAACTATCTGGCTAATAAGACTAACACCTAAACTATTTGGCTTGCAATTTCCACTAATGCAATGCTCTACAGAATAGGTTTTATGGCTAGAGTATCTACTCCTATCTAAACAGAAACTTTCCCTTCACTTCAGCGGATGTATATGTTGACTTCATTGACTTTATTCAAGAACTTGAGCTGTCGATGATGGTTTCTTGAGCAGAAATTTATGTTGACATCGTCTTCAGCGGCTTAAAATCTAGCAAGGGTTACGAAGGTACGGTTGAGTACGAGCATACTCAGCAAGTTCACGATCCCCCGAGACAACTACCACGGTTACTCTTTGGGTAGCCTCTCAGAGAGTCTGTAAGCTGCTCTGTCTGGCGGTCACCATCAACTATGGTGAACTCTGACCCAAGACAGCTATGCATAGATAATCTAGACACCAAGATCGCGGGGAACTAAGGGGTCCCACCCATGTGCTGGATTCTCCACAAGAAATCAACAGCCTCACGATAAGGTCATCCATCCATGCGAAAGGGAGAAGATACAACTAACTTTCCCGTCCCATTCCAAGTCTTATGGTTGATGCGTAATATACGACGCTAGAATCACTGGCGACCTTGGTTGTTAAGTCCTAGATAATATGTTCCTTTACCACTGGAACTATATCAATGGATTATTACCATTTGGTAAATAATCCATAATCATATTATTATGAAAATAGTGTTTTCTGATCTTTTTGAAATGCAGGCGATGACAACATTTGAGTTACAAGCATTTGATAGAAAATAATCAAAGGACATGAGCAAGTTGTGAACTTGCCTTTTGTGATTGCAAGACTATGCACTCACGGTCTTCGAGATAACAAAAGATCCAAATTCTGTAAACAACATCATTGGTCCGGTAAGGACAAATGTTTAAAGAAGCAGTATGCTGTGATGCATAAGTAATGTAATGCAGTTTGGAAAACCCCGAAGTTTGGCTGATTTCTTTAAGATTTAATTTGTCTATAAGTTTACTTTTACAAACAAATATATAAATACAAGGAACTTATTACTAACATGTATGATTCAAAGTAAGTATAACAACACATGATTAGAGCTATTTGGTATTAGGCAACTATTATGGAAGTTCATATTTTAGATTGATAAGAGTTGAAGAACTTATTATGAGATTGTTGTTTGAGGTGGCAAAACGAATAACTTTTGAAGAAAAGGTTTCGTTGATAAGGTTTAACCAATCTTCATGGTTATTAGAATGTGATCGATGTCATTTGTGTTCGTTCGATAAGTTTGGATTTGAAGTGCCTGATGATTTAATTTGGAACAGACAAAAGTTGACTATAAAAACATAATTAAATTTAGGGTGTGATGTGTTTAAAAGTATTAATAAGCTTTAAATCTTGCAACAAGCATGCTTGAAGGTATAGGATCATTCACTTTCAGCTTAAGTGAATGATGGGTTTAAATGTGACTTGTTATTATGGATATGGTTTATCTTATTAAGGAAAGTAAATTTAGATGATTTGAATAATCTGTTAGAGCTAGAATCATGTTTAAGAATAGTAAATAGGTAGATAACACTTATTTTTATGATGTTCAAAATTTACTTAAAATTATTGGTTTAGATTGGATTTATGATTTTAAAAGAGTTTTATAAGGTTAATAAGTTACACTTAATTTTTATTATAGATCCAAGTTATAGTTTTGGACTTTGTATTTAATTATTAGGGATTTAAGGTGTTATATATAGGATTGTGATTATTATTATTTAAGAGGTGTTTTTATAGAATTTACAAAATAGGTATTTATAAAATAGATAGGAATTTATTACTTTAAAATATTGGAACCCATTGGAATAATATATTGAGTATTTTCTAGTAAAGTGTATTTATTTAAGATCTTAAAAACGTTTTTTAATTATTTTTAAGTATTATTTTTATTTTACAAAATTCTATAAAGGTTTCAATGTCCTTCACTATTTGTTCCAAGTTTTATTTGCAAAAATATTAAGTTAGTATTTTTGTAAAATAGTAGATTTATTTTCATATGCCAAAATGATTTTTATTCATTTTTAGGACTTTTTCCTTATCTTATTAACTTTTAATTAGAGTTTTGATGTCCTTAACATTTATTTGTATTTTATTTAACTTAAACAAGTAAGGTTATATTTTTCTTAGGTAGATATTATTTTTGTGATATTTTTGATATATTATATATATTTTTAGGATCTTTCTATGTTTTAAATAAGCCCTCTGTGAAACACGGGCCTGGCCCACTAGGCTGGCCCGGCCCGATCCGGCCCACTGGGTTGCGTTTAACCAACCCAAGGTTAGTGGACCGCCCCCACCGGCCCAGTCGCTACCGTCTCTTGCTCGTGCGATCTTATCCTCTCCTCTCTCGGTCGCTCGGGCGACCACGGCTCGCCTCATCGCCGCCGATCGATTACGGCCATTTAGGACCTCCCCGATTGTTGCTGCTGTGCAGGACGACGTTGCCGACGGTGCTATGTCGCTCTACCCTCTTCGATTCATGGCTCATGCTCTCTACTTTCCCCTAGCGATTAGGGTTAGGAGCTCGCCGACGACTTGGCGCTCCGGTGCCCTTCTGACTCTGCTCTGGTGCCTTGGCAATGGTGGGGTGTCGCCCTATCCTGTGGCCGCCATGGTTGCGGCTCGGCGCGGGTGAAAGAACATTTCATGATTTCCCAAGTTTTGTGTGTTAGATAACAATACCATGGATTATTCTAATGTGCACTAAGTGTTGCAGGAAAGTTTTGAGACTTTCGGGCCGGATTATCCGCCCCCATCATGGGCCGGATATTTCGGCCAGACCACCTAGGTCAGGGTTGGCTCTGCGCAAGTCTCTGTCTTGGGGCGGATTTTCCCCCGGAAAATTCTGGCTCTAGGGCGGATTTTTTCCCTGGACCGGATAATCCAGCCCTCATGTTGGGGCGGATAATCCGGCCCCAAGGGAATCGCCCAAGTGAGCTCCTGCGCAAGCTTTTGTCTGGGGGCGGAATTTCCCCTGGATATTCCGTGGCTGGGGCGGATTTTCCCCCCAGCCAGATAATTCGGCCCTCCCCTAGGGACGGATAATCCGGTCCCCAGGAGAAAGTGTGAAGGGCAAGTCTGCGTGATCTTTTGTCCGTAGCCGGTTTTTCTGCCGGATAATCCGAGTCTAGGGCAGAGTTTTCCATAGATTTGAAGGAGCAATTTTGGTGGCACAAGATGAAGAGAGAAATCGGAAGCTATATCGCCAAGTGTGATATCTGTCAGAGAGTCAAAGCGGAACATCAGAGACCCGCAGGACTATTGCAACCATTGCAGATTCCGGAATGGAAATGGGATTCCGTCGGAATGGACTTTATCACCGGTTTGCCTACTTCTAGTAGGGGAAATGACTCAATCTGGGTCATCATTGATAGACTATCCAAGGTAGCCTATTTCATACCTGTCAAGACAACCTACTAGAGTTCAAAGCTAGCAGAGCTGTACATTGCTAGAATTGTCAGTTTGCATGGAACCCCCAAGACCATAGTGTCGGATCGAGGAACCCAATTTACCTCAAGATTTTGGCAAAAAGTCCAAGAAGGATTGGGAACCAAGTTGAATTTTAGCACAACTTATGACCCGCAGACTGATGGGTAGACTGAAAGAGTCAACCAGATCTTAGAAGATATGTTGAGAGCTTGTGTGTTAGAGTATGGATCAAAATGGGAAGACTGTCTGCCTTTCGTAGAAGTCTCATACAACAACAGTTATCAAGCCAGTTTGCAAATGGCCCCATTTGAGTTCTTATACGGAAGAAAGTGTCGTACCCCTTTGAATTGGTCGCAAATAGGAGAGAGTCAGATTTTTAGACCCGACATCCTACGAGAAGCCGAAGAGAAGGTTCACAAAGTCCGTGAGCACCTCAAGACCGCCCAATCCAGACAGAAGAGTTATGCTGACAAGAGACGTAGAGACCCGGCTTTCAATATCGGAGATTTTGTGTAGATATATAGGACCCTTTAAGATTCTGAATCATCGAGGAGAAGTATCGTATCAACTAGAACTGCTAGAGGAGATGTCAGCCATCCATGATGTGTTCCATATCTCGCTACTTCGCAAATTCTTAGAAGTTCCGGAGAAGACAGAAGTCTTCAAGAACATCGATCATCGAGCTGTTGATATCAACAAGGATCTGACGTATCATGAAGTGCCCATCCGTATCTTGGAAGAAGCTTACAGAACCACCAGAACCGGGAGTATCAAGTTTCTCAAGATTCAATGGAGCAACCATACCAAAGAGGAAGCCACTTGGGAGCGAGAAGATTACATTAGGACAGAGTTTCCAGATCTCTTTAGTTTCTAGTTTTCTTTCTTAAATCTCGGGACGAGATTTTGTTTAAGGGGGGAAGGTTTGTAACATCCCAAATATTTAATAAAGGTTATCAAGATCCTAATCACCCAATTTAGGGTTAACAAAAACTTTTTATCATTAAAATAAATAAGAATGCATATGTGTGTTGCATTAATATGGAATTGTTTGAAATTGCCATGCTTGATTGTTCTAATGGTTGTAAAATGATTCTAAGGTGAATGCCACATCATCTAGATCATTTCCAAGCAAAATTCAAAGAAAAAGAAATCAAATAGAATTAATAAATGGAAATGGTCATTTTGGCCATTTTAATCAACTAGGTCACTTTAGGTGTTCCTAGCACTCAAATTCAAACAGAAAATTTTCTAACTCTTTGTACCCCTTGCTAGTACAAGTAAAGATCTACCAAGGCCCACTTTGTGATCTTCCAAAAACATTCAAACTCTAAATTTAAATGACATTTGAAAATGGAATCAAGTGTATGTATCTAGATCCCACTTTTTAAAAAACCACTCAAATGAGTTCAACTTGTTAAATCCCAGCAACAAGAGATGCTCAAGCATAAGATCAACAACTCCACTAAAAATAATTTCAAAATTCATATCTTTGTTTCATGCGGCCATTGTGTCGAACAGGTGGCATGCACAAAAATTATGCGTAACTAACACTATTTGTTGATCAATGCATTGTCGAGTATTTGGGCTCATTTTGGTCCCCTTGTCTCCCCTAGCTCTAACCAGCCCATAACCCACCTACCA
This sequence comes from Avena eriantha, assembly GCA_910589775.1. Lineage (NCBI taxonomy): Eukaryota > Viridiplantae > Streptophyta > Magnoliopsida > Poales > Poaceae > Avena > Avena eriantha. The sequence goes on from OU342740.1 coordinate 414,797,399, forward strand.
TTTGACCTAGAGCAGCAGTGTCGTGCCGCCCGTTCTTGGTCGCTGCCAGCAGAGCATGGGCAACGCGCCACAGACCGCACCGCGCCAATCCAGCACCGCCACTAGCTCCGCCACACCCTACCGCGATCCCCTGTCCACCCCACGGCCACAACCAGCCCCTGGACCACCTCCACTCGCTCGCACCCATGCCTCTCTGCGCCGCGCCAGAGCACGCCAGAGCGCCATAACTGCTAGCATGCCACAGACCGCGCCTCGACCGCTGACCGTGCACGCTGCTCCACCTTGACCACCTCACCCCACCAGACACGGTTGTGCACCGCCGCGTGACCCACAGTCGCCAGGAACCCCGTCGAGCATCGCCCCTGTCTCCCAGAGCGTGCGACGCTCCCGACCGATGGCCACCGCCCCTAGCCGTGCCATAAAGCCATAGAGGACCGCCAGGAGGCAAGCCACCGTCCGCCTACACCGCCCATGCCAATAGCACCCTGTATCGTCGTCATTGACGAGCTCGCCGTCGCCCCTTCGATCCCCTCCTTGAGCCTTCCCCAACCTCAATCGCCACACCATTCTACTCCACTCTCTCCACTAGTCCTTCCCCACCTCTCATCGGAGCAGTTCGAGCAGCAGGTCGCTGGAATTGTGCCGGAGACCGCCGCAGTAGAGGAGGAGACGATGCCATTGATTTCGTCCACCTCAGCCCCTGCCGTGACTTTGCCTGAGCCCGCCATCATCGTCTCGTTCTTTTGCCCGCCTCGCCGCACTAGATGGAGCCCCGGTACGTCCCCACTGCACCCCCACCGAGCCGCTAGGGTTTTGTCTCGCCAACGTTGTGTTCGTCCTCGACGACGACCGTGCGCCGTTGATCTAGTTCTAATTGCACGGCCCACATCGCCCCATACCGCTTCACGTTATGTTGTGTCGCTGATAGGTGGACCCCGCTTGTCAGTTGCCAGCCGCATCGCGGAGTGTCACTAGGCCGGCCAATTAGTGTTCCCGCGCAACCCAGTAGATTCAAATAAATCTTTTTCTTTTTAGAAGTAAACTAGTTTCTGCCCTGTAGTTTGAAAATCAATTCAGAGAGTTTTACACATCCAAATTGTATGATTCCAATTTTGTTGGAAAGGTAATTAAAATCTCTATCCAAGCCCGTTGGATTCAAATCAATTATATTTAGAGATATCTCCTAGCAAAAATAACAAGACAAAGACTATTTCACATTTAAACATTTTTCTAAAATCAACCATAATAGCTTTTGAGTCGATTCCAACTCTCAAAAATCACATTTGACCGTACCTATCTGAATATGTAATAATATGTAGGTTTGTGTACAGTGACTTTGGACTAGTACCAAAATAATGCTATATAGGCATTTCTAGTCACTTTAAATCATTAAAATGATAAACTTAATCTTATTGAAATTTGATTAAACATTTAAATCACATTCCCGTGCCTTAGAATATGTGGTGATGACATGTATCCACATGATCCCATATTTTAATTTGGAGAATATTAAATCTTAGTTATTTTCAATGAATAGAAATTACTTTTCTCAAATAAAATAAATGAAACTAATTCATTAAACCTTGTGATGATTGTGATGATGCTAGATCATAAAATGTGTGCCTTAGTATGCTAAATAGACTAGTTAAGTATTGTTTGGTGATTGTGTATCCCGAATGTATTTATAGACGGTAGTACCGACCAAGCCTAGAAGGAGGAGGAGTTCTACCCCGAAGAAGACGAGGGGAATTTTAACCACTGCACCAACCAAGGCAGCCCATCACTAGATGCAAGTTAACCTAAGCTAGATGAAATAGGCATGCTTGGTTATACATTTTGACTTATACCTTCCCCAAGTTTTACTTACAAGCTTTACTTTCTTTTACTTTACCAAAGTTTGTTACTTTATTTTATAGATAGCCCCAAGAGTATAAAACCTGGCCTATCTAATTAGACTTAGATGTTATTCTATGGCATGAGATTGATATTAGCATACCACCTTAGTGAACACTCTTAACTTTGTGCTTAGAGCTAAACCAAAACTTGATCACTTTAGATGGGACTAATTGATGAAAATGACTTATGAAAACATTAGAATGATGAGTCATTCTATTGAGATGTTTTGACATGTGTTGAGAAACACAAATGGTTTATGATGATGAAAATGTCGAGGCATGAGCCTTAGCCCTTTAGAAAAACTGATGGTTGGGTTCGAATGTGATACCATTCCAAATTTACCATACAACCACAATAGCTGAATTGGGTAAGGCTTAGCCGGAATTTTATATGCATTAGTATGAGTTCCCTCGCGGGAGAGGTCTGAGCGGAGGCTACCTCTCAGTGTTGTCCACCTATGCAGTACCAGGATGGCAGATGGCCATGGCTGGGAGGCCAAGCTCATAGGAGAGGTGTTTGTACTAGGGTGTGTAATTGAAAGGTTATGTTTGATTATCCGCATACTAAGTATGATGATTCAGGGTTATCTCTGACGGATGTATCGAATTTTGTGTTGAAAGTGTACCAACTCTACAGAGTGTCAAACTATTCGAATAGCCGCGTCCACGGTCATGGACAGTTGGAGTGTCCATACTGTTCCGTCGTCAGATATTTTCAAAATGACTTATGAAATGATGGATGAATTTTGACTTGACCACAACATGGTTGTGACTATAAAAACTAAATTCCCAACTTAAGTGAGTCTAGAACTTTATTTTATCTTTCTTTGTCTCTGAACTCAGCTTAGGTTTCAAACTTAACTTTGCAAGTAAACTTAGAGTTTAGCATTCCTACAGAACTACCTTACTTGTTAGTGATAGTTTGCGAGTACTTAAAGAGTACTCATGGCTTTGTCCCTGGCTATTCCTGTGGCCAGAATATGAGGAGGACTATCAAAAAGATGGACAGCAAGATGGCTACGACAACTAGGATCATCTCCCATCGTCAGCATTGCCTGTGACTCTGAAGATGGACCCCACCGCTACGCTATTTATTCCGCTACTTGTTTGTACTAAGACTGGATCAAGAGATCCTTTATTTGTGTAAGACCTTATATGGTTTGTAATGGATGATGTACTGTGATATCCAATCTGTTATGTCTCACAAAAATGGTAATCCTAGGATTGCGATGTATGGCATAATAGGCATCTAGGATTAAAAATCTGGGTGTTGACAAGTTGGTATCAGAGCCATCCTGACCATAGGAGACCCTAGTTAGAATGGACGTCCGAACCAAAAACTTAGTTTAAAAAAAAACCAAAGTGAGTATTTATGAAAACTATTTCCTCTCTTACCCTTGGGAATTCTTTCTCTCAGAATAATTCATGTTCCTCCAAATTCTTACATTACTACATAAAACTTTGACACTCTTGATCACTTCACTTACTTTCTCATCCTAAATTCTTATAGCTGGATGCCCAATACAGCAAGTTCTACCAGTTGGGCAACGGAGGCTAACTAATCTTCGAGAGGGATCTGGATTCACTGTCTGAGTTCTTGGAGCGTCCGCATCCGGAATTTCTTGGAGCTCAACTCCCGGGTCCACCAGGAGGAGATTTACAATGGCTAGTAACTGTTGATCTTCGTGGCAAGATGGAAGCACCAGTATCTGGGAGGATTCAGTTCTCAGTGAGAAAGAACAACTGGCTTTCTTGGTCGCTCGTTTAGTCTCGCCGGCGATGTGTTCGTCGTCGACGACGACCCTGCGCTGTTGATCTAGTTCTAGTCGCACGACCCACATCACCTCGTACCGATTTGCATTATGTTGTGTCGCTGACAGGTGGACCCCGCTTGTCAGTTGCCAACCGCGCCGCGGAGTGTCACTAGGCCGGCCCATTAGTGTTCCCGCGCAACCCAGTAGATTCAAATAAATCCTTTTCTTTTTAGAAGTAAACTAGTTTCTGCCCTTTAGTTTGAAAATCAATTCAGAGAGTTTTACAAATCCAAATTGCATGATTCCAATTTTGTTTGAAAGATAATTAAAATCTCTACCCAAGACCGTTGGATTCAAATCAATTAGAGTTAGACATATCTCCTAGCAAAAATAACAAGACAGAGACTATTTCACATTTAAACATTTTTCTAAAATCAACCATAATAGCTTTTGAGTCGATTCCAACTCTCAAAAATCACATTTGACCATACCTATCTGAATATGTAATAATATGTAGGTTTCCATACAGTGACTTTGGACTAGTACCAAAATAATGCTATATAGGCATTTTTAGTCACTTTAAATCATTAAAATGATAAACTTAAACTTATTGAAATATGATTAAACATTTAAATCACATTCCCGTGCCTTAGAATATGTGGTGATGACATGTGTCCACATGATCCCATATTTTAATTTGGAGAATATTAAGTCTTAGTTATTTTCAATGAATAGAAATTACTTTTCTCAAATAAAATAAATGAAACTAATTCATTAAACCTTGTGATGATTGTGATGATGCTAGATCATCAAATGTGTGCCTTAGTATGCTAAATAGACTAGTTAAGTATTGTTTGGTGATTGTGTATCCCGTATGTATTTATATAAGGTAGTACCGACCAAGCCTACAAGGAGGAGGAGTTCTACCCCAAAGAAGACGATGAGAATTTCAACCACTGCACCAACCAAGGAAAGCCATCACTATATTAAAAATGGTAATCCTGGGATTGCGATGTATGCAATAACAGGCATCTAGGATCAAAATCTGGGTGTTGCGAGGAGGATTATTGAAGAGGGTCTTCATATTGGAGATCATACCAACCTGACAAGAAGAGAAGTTGTGGACAGCCAATTGAATGCTACGGCTCTACACATGATACAACTCGGTGTGGGTCCCAAGGACATGCCTCACATTGAACATCTCAACACAACTAAAGAAGTTTGGGATGCCCTCACCGATCTCTTTATTGGGAATGAAAGCATGAGAAGGAATAGGTATGATGCCCTTAGTAATGAAGCTGAAGGATTCTACGTGTTGGATAGTGAAAACCATGAATACATGTATAGAAGACTCAAGGGCATTGCAACAACATTTACAAAGCATGGAACACTCACATTGATGATGCATGGATTAAAAGAAAATATGTGAGTGCATTAATGCCTTTCGAGCCAACAGACTTGAAGAGCTTGCAAGGTAGACACAACTACCATCAAATGACATCCAATGAAGTCATGCAAGAAATGGCATCATTCAAAGTTGTTGCAAAGAATGCTGAAGATACCCGTGCCCGTGCCATTGGAATGCAAAAGGGGTCAATGTTGCTCTAAAGGCTAATGTTGTTGAGCAAGAGGAGGATGAAAGAGCTTTTGAGGGGGCCTCCATGGATTGCCCCGATGAAGTCAAACGTGCTCATGGTGAGTACATGGCGTTTTATGCAAGGAACTTTTGGAAGGATCCTACCAACGCCAAGTCAGAACTCGAGCGCAAGAATGGGTCAAGTGGAAGAAGAGAAAGTGGCCCAAAACTGAGAACATGCTACAATTGTGGAGATAGGTTGCACTTCGTAGCCGAGTGTCCATATCAAAATAGAGAAGACAATGGTGGCAGGCTGTAACATCCCAAAACTTAATCCAAAGTTAATCAAGATCAAATCTACCCAATTTAGGGTTAACAAAAACTTTTCCCTTTAAAATATTTAAGCATTCATATGCGTGTGCATTTAAATTAGGAGTTGTTTTGAATTGCCATGTTTGAGTGATCCATTGGTTGTAAAATGATTCTAAGGTGAATTACACATCATCTAGATCATTCCCAAACAAATCCCAAAGAAAAAAAATCAAAAAGAGTAAAATAATGAAATGGTCATCTGTGCCATTTTAACCAACTAGGACACTTTGGGTGTTTCTAGGACTCAAATGCCAACAGAGACAATTTTGGTTCTTTGCACCCCTTGCTAGTACAAGTAGTGATGTGCCAAGGCCCAATTTGTGATCTCCCAAAAACATTCAAACTCTAATTTTGAATGACAGTTGAAAATTGAATCTAGTGTATGTATCAAGATCACACTAATTCAAAAACCCCGCAAATGAACTCCATTTCAAATTCCCAAGCAAACCTAGATGCTCAAGCATAAGTTACACCACTCCACCAAAAATCTTTCAAAAATTCAAAACTTTCTCTAATGCAGCCATTTGATCGAACAGGTGGCAGACAGAGAATTTTTTGCCTAACTAACACTGTTTTGGGAGCAATCTTGTCGAGCCAATTGGTGTGCATTGATCATCTTGGTCTCCCCCAGGCCCAACCAGACCAAAACCACCCCTATCCCTAGCCCCTGGTGCCAGTGCCATGCTGCCCCGACGCCATGCTCGCCGGCCAAGTGTGCACAAGCCACAGGCGACCACCAGCCCTTCTCCGCCGCTCCAGGAAGAAAGGCACCACCTCACCGCCGCCCACAGTCCACCCCACGGTCGCAGATAGAGACTGGACCACCCTAGAGCCTCGCCGCCCTTTCTCTCTACGTGCAGCTAGAGCGCGCCAGAGCGTGATCGCCGCTAGCATGCCCCAGACCGCGCCTCGACACCAAATCGCGTGCGCCGCTCCGCCTTGAACCCAGCAACCCGCCAGACACGGTCGTACACCGCCGCACGACCCATAGTCGCCATGATCTCCGTCGAGCACCGCCTCTGTCTCCCAGTGCGCGTGAAGCCCCCGACCGTTAGGCACCGCCCCTAGCCGCGCCATTACGCCATAGCTGACCGCCAACAGACTGCCCACGGTCCGCCTACCTCGCCCACGCTGGTAGCCCCCTGTTTCACCGTCACCGACGAGCTCCGCTCACACCCGTCGGTCCACTCGTCGAGCCTATATAAGGAGGCCTCCCCCGCACCATCTCTTCACAACATTTCACTCCCATCTCTGCACTGATCGTTTCCCCTCTCTCGCCAAAGCCGCTCGAGCAGCACATCATCGGAATTCCATCGGAGGTAGCCGCTGTAGAGGAGGAGACATGGTCGTCGATTTCGTCCACCTCAGCCCCTACCGCGACTTTGCCTGAGCTCGCCATTGTCGTCCAGTTCGTTTGCCTACCTCGCCGCACTAGCTGGAGCCCTGGTACGTCCCCAGTAGACCCCCACCAGCCGCTTAGGGTTCTGTCTCACCGGCGACAAGTCCGTCGTCGATGACGACCCTGGACCGTCGATCTCTGTTCTAATCGTGTGGTCCAGATTGCCCCGTACAGCTTCGGGTTTTATGTGCCACTAACAGGTGGATCCCCCTGGTCAGTCGCCCTCTGCGCTGCTGAGCGTCACTGGGCCGGCCCATTTATTTTCCAGCGCTAACCCAATTAGTTCAAATTAGGTTTTTTCTATTTACACTTAAAATCAATTATGTCCCTTAGTTCAAAAATCAATTCAAAGAGTTTTACAAATCAAAATGGAGTGATTCCAATTTTGTTGGAAAGGTAATGAAAATATCTATCCAAGCCCATTGGATTTAAATCATTTAGAGGTAGAGATCTCTCCTAGTAAAAATAACAAGACAGAAGCATTTGCACATTCAAACATTTTTCTAAAATCAACCATAATAGCTTTTGAGTTGATTCCAACTCTCAAAAATCTCATTTAAGCATACCTATCTGAATATGTAATAATATTATGACTTGCAAGCAGTGACTTTGTACTAGTACTAAAATAATGCTATATAGGAATTTCTAGTCACTTTAAATCATTAAATATTCAACTTAAACTTATTAAAATGTGATCAAACATTTAAATCACATTCCCATATGTTAGAATATGTGGTGATGACATGTGTCCACATGATTCCATATTTTAATTGGAGAATATTAAATCTTAGTTTCAATGAGTAGAAATGACTTTTCTCAAATAAAAAAGGAGGAAGCTAGTTAATTAAACCTTGTGATTCTTGTGATGATAATCGATCATCAAATGTGTGCCTTGGTGTGCTAAGTAGACTAGTTAAGATTTGTTTGGTGATTGTGTATCCCGTATGTATTTATAGACTATAGTACCGACCAAGCTTTCGAGGAGGGGGAGTTCTACCAAGAGGAGGAGGAAGAAAACTTCAACCACTACACCAACCAAGGCAAGCTATTGTTAGAAAGCTAGAATTAAGCTAGATAACCTAAGCAAGATGCATTGGGCATGCTTTGGTTATACCACTTTGACTATCACCTACTCCAAATTCTATTTACAAGCTTTACTTTCTTTACTTTACCAAAATCCTTTACTTGTTTGAAGGCAGCTTAAAAAGTAAAAACTTAACCTATCTAGATAAACTTAGATGTCATTCTATGGCATGAGATTGATATTAGCATACCACATTAGTGAACACTCTTAACTTAGTAGTTTAGAGCTAAACTAAAACTTGTGTCACTTTATATGGGAGTACTTGGTGAAAATGACTTGTGAAAACCTTGGAATGATGAGTCATTCTATTGAGATGTTTCGACATGTGTTGAGAAACACAAATGGTTTATGATGATGAAAATGTTGAGGCATGAGCCTTAGGCCTTTTACAAAACTGATGGTTGGGTTCGGATGCGATACCATTCCAATTTTACCATACAACCACAATACCTGAATTGGGTAAGGCTTAGCCAGAAGTTTATATGCATTAGTATTAGTTCCCTCGCGGGAGAGGTTTGAGCTGAGGCTACCTCTCAATGTTGTCCACCTATGCAGTGCCCAAGATGATAGATGGTCATGGTTGGGAGGCCATGCTCATAGGAGAGGTGCTTATACTAGGGTGTGTAAAGGAAAGGTTATGTTTGATTATCTGCATACTAAGTATGATGATTCAGGGTTATCCCTGACAGATGTATCGAATCTTGTGGTGAAAGTGTACCACCTCTGCAGAGTGTCAAACTATTCGAATAGCCGCGTCTGCGGTTATGGACAGTTGGAGTGGCCATACTGTTCCGTTGTCAGATGTTTTCAAAACAACTTATGAAATGAATGGTTAATCTTGACCTGACCACAACAGGGTCGTGACTATGACACTAGCTTCCCAACTTAAGTGATTCTAGAGCTTTATTTTATCTTTCTTTGTTTCTGAACTCAGCTTAGGTTTCAAACTTAACTTTACAAATAAACTTAGAGTTAGCATTTCCCACTAGAACTAACTTACTTGTTAGTGATAGTTTGCGAGTACTTAAAGAGTACTCATGGCTTTTGTCCCTGGCTATTCCTATGGCCAGACTATGAAGGAGACTACCAAGATGAAGGACAGCAGGAAGGCTATGATAACTAGGACTATCTTCCATCGTCAGCATTGCCTGTGACCCTGAAGATGGACCTCACCGCTACGCTTATTATTTATTCCGCTGCTTGTTGTATTAAGAATGGATCATGAGATCCTTTATTCGTGTAAGACCTTATTATGGTTTGTAATGGATGATGTACTGTGATATCCAATTTGTTATGTCTCGCAAAAACGGTAATCCTGGGATTGCGATGTATGGCATAACAGGCATCTAGGATTAAAAACCCGGGTGTTGACACATGCTCATTCTTAAAGAAAAATCCTAGGCACCTAAGAAGAAGCCATTTATCAAAAAGAATGGTCCCTACAAGAAGCAACCCAAGATTGTCTTGGTGGCATAAGAAGAATACTCCTCTACAGGTGAAGATGAAGAGGATGAAGATAGTTCTCGCGAGGTGGCTGATATAGCCACCACATCGACTCCATCATCTCTCTTCGACTCACCAAACGAGAACATCATCAACAACAACGCCACTTGCCTCATGGCAAGAGGGTCCGAGGGCTATGCTTCTGGTGGGTCTAAATGGGTACTCGATAGCGGATGCACGAGTCACATGACCGAAAGCAAGGAGATCAACACGGAGATGCGGCAAATCATGATCATATAACCGTCTCCTATGGTGACAAGTCAAAATCTGAGGTATTGGGTCTCGGCAAAGTCGTGGTGGCCCACGATATATCTCTCATGGACGTCATGCTTGTTGAGACCCTAGGGTACAATTTACTTTCTATCCGTGCCCTTGGTAAGATGGGATTTGCAGTTTATATTGATGTTGATTTGGTGGTACTCTTGTGGAGCAAGTCTCTAAAAGTCGCATTCGTGGGATATGTCGAAAATGACCTGTACATGGTGGACTTTTCGGGGAAAACCACTACAGGCCCGATGTGTCTTTTCAGAAAGGCTGACGTGAGTTTGTTATGGCATCACCGACTAGCCCACGTCAATATGAGAACTTTGCAAAGTCTCCACAAGGGTGGCCACATCCTTGGACTAAAAGAAAATGTCTCCTTTGCCAAAGATCGTGTTTGCAGGGATTGTGTTGAAGGCAAAATGCATGACTCTCTTCATCAAAGAAAGACTATTATCTCTTCAAAAAGGATCTTAGAGCTCCTTCATGTGGACCTCTTCGGACCTCCATCTCATGCAAGTCTCGGTGGGAAGAAGTAATGTCTTGTGATCGTTGATGATTACTCAAGATACACTTGGGTTTATTTCTTCAAGTTGAAAAGTGAAACTCAACAAACGGTCATCGACTTCGCCAATGAGGTTCAACGTTAACACAACATCCCTATTCTGGCTATAAGAAGTGATAATGGCTCCGAGTTCAAGAACTACACCTTAAATGAGTTGCTAAGTGAAGAGGGGATAAGACATCAATATTCCGCTGCGTACACCCCTCAACAAAATGGTGTAGCCGAGAGGAAGAATCGGACTCTAATGGATATGGCAAGGTCAATGCAAGCCAAATTCAAGTCTCCATATAACTTTTGGGCTGAAGCAATCTCAACCGCTTGTCATTCATCCAACCGGTTATACCTCCATAAAATCTTGGACAAGACTCCATACGAAATACTTATCGGTAACAAGCCAAACATCTCATACTTTCGGGTATTTAGGTGTAAATGTTTCTTTCTCATCAAGGGAGTTTGTTTATCTAAATTTGAATCTAAGGCTCTAGAAGGTATTTTTGTTGGTTATGGTGCCGAATCCCACACTTATAGGGTCTACAATAAGCTCTCCAGAACTGTTGTAGAATCTTGTAGTGTGGTGTTCAAAGAAAATGACGGCTCCCGTGCGGGGCAAGTTGATGTTTGTGATGCAGATGTTGAAATACCCCAAGATGCCATAAGAAGAATGGGCATGGGATTTTTCCGCCCCATTGAGGAACCCCTTGTGGCGGATCGGGAAGGACAATGCTCTACTCATGAAGAGCCCTCATCTACACATACTCAACATGTTCCAACCACGGGAGTAACTTCTACACGATCTCCATCAATTGCTGAAGATCAAGATGTTCTAGAAAGCTCTAGGCCGGATTATCCGGTGGACACCAGATTATCCGGCCACCCCTCTCCTGACGACCAAACTTCTCCTGGTGTTGAACAAATCGCTACAAGCTCCAAGCCGGATTTTCCGGCTGACCCCGGATTATCCGGCCCCTCGCCAGCTCAAGCAAATCCCAGGCAGCCTGATGAAGTTGCAACAAGTTCTCCCAGGCCGGATTATCTGGCCTCATCATCGGCCAGATTATCCGGCCCTGAATCACTAGTTGTTCAGTAGCCTCCTATGATGGTTGCTGACCCTCCTCAAGGACATGCTTCATCACCTCCTACATCTATTAATCCGGATTCTAATCAAGGTCGAGCAAATGATTCCAATGAAGATTCAAGTGATGAAACTATTCCACCAAGAGTAAGGATGGCAATTTTACCCATGGGTAGGGTATGGGCACACTTTTATACCCACGGGTAATACCCATACCCTACCCGTTAGGTTATGGGTATGGGCACATGTATAAACTTGTACCCATGGTATACCCATATCCTGCCCGTTTAAACTGACATGTCAAACTTACCTATAGAGTGTCAACCTATGCGGCCAAGAAGCATAGGGACAAGTATGCGATTGCGAATTCTAAACTTCGATACTTTCATGTACTCGAATACCTATTATTAAGTAGATATACTTGTCTTTTTTCAAATATATGTTATTGATGAACATAAAATTGCGAATAATTTGTGTACTATTGGATCTACCCACCGGGTACCCAATGGGTATGGGTACCCGGCGAGTATGGGTATGGGTAAAGTTTTATACCCGCGGGTAAGGATATGGGTAAACTTTTGTACCCATTTACTATACGGGTATGGGTATGGTATTGCTCTACCATGCCCATACCCTACCCATTGCCATCCTTAACCAAGAGACAACAAGCTTATTGAACTTCGTCGCAAGGCTCGTGTTGATCGGAACCTTGAGTTAAGGGGTCACGCTCTCGACAAGGTTGTAGGTGACCTTCGACGAAGGGTTTCTACAAGAAGGGAATTGGAAAGTTTGGGTGAGCATCAAGCTCACATCTCAATGGTGGAACCCAAGAAAGTATTTGAACCTCTTGAAGATCCGGACTGGGTTGTTGCTATGCATGAAGAATTGAATAATTTCAAGCGCAACAAGGTCTGGAAACTCATGGAGAAGCCCAAAGATTGCTGCAACGTTATTGGCACTAAATGGATATTTTAAAACAAGAAAGATGAGAATGGCATTGTTGTGAGGAACAAGGCGAGACTTGTGGCACAAGGCTATTCTTAAGTTGAGGGCATTGACTTCGGCGAGACCTATGCTCCTGTGGCTCGGCTTGAGTCCATCTGTATCCTTCTTGCTTATTTTGCCCATAACAATTTTAAATTGCAGCAAATGGACATCAAGAGTGCTTTCCTTAATGGTCCTCTACATGAGTTGGTATATGTAAAACAACCCCCGGGATTTGAGGATCCTAACTTCCTGAACCATGTCTACAAACTCGATAAGGCACTCTACGGCCTTAAACAAGCCCCACGTGCGTGGTATGAGCACCTTAAAGAGCTTTTGCTAGACCGTGGCTTCAAAGTTGGGCAAATCGATCCCACTCTTTTTACTAAGAATGTTAAGGGGGAGCTCTTCGTTTTCCAACTATATGTAGAATCATCTTTGGTTCTACTAATAAAGATTTTAATGTTGAATTTTCAAAGCTTATGACTGATAGGTTTGAGATGTCTATGACGCGGGAATTACGGTTCTTTCTTGGATTCGAGATCAAGCAACTTAGAGAAGGAACCTTCATCAATCAAGCTAAGTACATCCAAGACATGCTCAAGAGATTCAAGATGACGGATCTTAATGGTGTCTCCACTCCAATGCAAACAAAATGTCACCTTGAACTTAACCCCCATGGTAAAGATGTGGACCAAAAGGTATACCGGTCCATGATCGGCTCTCTTCTTTACCTCTGCGCATCTAGACCCGATATTGTGTTGAGTGTGGGGGTGTGTGCAAGGTATCAAGCAGCTCCTAAAGAAAGTCACTTAGTGGCGGTCAAGAGGATCTTTCGATATTTGGTTCATTCCCCTAACTTTGGTCTATGGTATCCCAAGGGCTCCAATTTCTCTCTATGTGGTTATACTAATTCAGATTGGGATGGTGATAAGGATGATCGGAAATCCACTTCTGGGGCTTGTCAATTCTTGGGAAGATCTCTAGTGTGTTAGTCATCTAAAAAGCAGAATTGTATCCCTCTCTCCACCGCCGAAGCTGAATATGTTTCTGCTGCTAGTGCTTGCACTCAGTTATTGTGGATGAGGCAAACTTTAAAGGAATATGGTGTCAATTGTGACAAAGTGCCTCTTTTATGTGATAATGAAAGTGCAATCAAAATTGCGTACAATCTAGTACAACACACAAGGACAAAGCATATTGAGATCCGGATTCATTTTATTCGAGACCATGTTGCTCGAGGTGATATTGATCTATCTTTTGTGAGCACGAAGAACCAACTTGCTAATATTTTCACGAAGCCACTTGATAAAGCAAGGTTCTGCTACTTGAGGAATGAGCTAAATATCATTGATTCCAGGAGTTTGTCTTGATTACCCATGCACTCACTCGTACATCTCAGTCTTATTTGGTCTAGATGTGGGCATGGAAATAGGGGGAGTGTGGTCCTAATTAATTGGGCTAACCCTCCCCCCCATAATGCCGAAAGCAAGTTAAGTCATTTCTCTTAATATCATTTTGTGATATGTGATCTTATTGATGAGTATTAGTCATGAACCCAAGATATATCTTTGCGATGTCATACCATACACTCCAACAAGGTGGCTTCGGCCACCGCCCTCTTCTATGAGGAGAGTTGGATTTTTTGCTAGATCTTTTTGGTTATTTTTGCTCATCTCATGTTCTTATGGGAATCACACTCAATTTTGGCTCTTATTTGATTTGGTTCTTGAAATGTTGAGTGCGTAGTACCATCTCAGTTTGGCTCTCTTAATCCTAAGCCTTTCCCTACCCCTAAGCCATATATTCTTGCACACAAGTCCCTTGTACACCTTGTGGGGGTGTTGTTTGGGGACGCGCGGGCCTGAATCTGTGTACAATAGAAATTCAGATTTGAGGCCGGATAATCCGGCCCAAGTGCCTGCCGGATAATCCGGCCCTAGCGGATTTCGTCTTTAAGGGTAGGGATCGGGGGGAAGGGCTCATAATGAGCAGCACTTCTCCCCCAACCCTCTCCTCCTCAGCCGCCGCCTGCCGTCCCCCACCCTCCCTAGAGCCTCTCCGGCCACCGGATTTTCCAGGCCTCCCTGGATCTTCTTCTCCGCGCCTCTGGGTACCTTCTCCTCTGTGTTCTTCCTCCAATGAGTGAGGGTAACTCCCTCCCTCCCCATCTTTGGCTAGATGTGTCATTTGTTGGGTGGAACGTTGTTTAGTAGGGTGTTGTTTCGCGTACAACTCGTAGTCTTGAAGTTTCTAGGCCCGATCTAGTTCTTTGCACTCAATCTAGGCAAGTTGAAAATTTTCTGCCAGGGCCGAATTATCCGCCCCTGGCCAGGCCGGATAATCTGGCTTGACAGAAACGAATCGGGTTCAATTTCGCCATAGTTTGTGCATTTAGTAAAATTGACCTATGAACTTTTTGACTACCTTTTCAACGCTCTCTCTTGGACTTGTGTGTATGCTTATCCCCATGCCATCGCCCTTCTTCTCTTCACAGGTGGTTCCAGTGCTCCCAAGACTTACAAGTGTCGTTCTCGTACTATCTATTTCGGGGTAGACAGTGAGGGTAATACTGTGGACAAAGTTGAGCCGAGGAGAAGAGAAAAAGAGGCCAAACGCATGGCAGAACAAGAGAAGCAGGAGAAATCCAGGAGGGGTGTGTCCAAGAGGAAGGGCAAAGAGCCCAAGATCAACTACAATGCCTTGGATCCAGTCACTTATTCCTCTATTCGTCACCGTGATCTGTTTGCTAAGTTGCCACGTGATTCTGAGCTGGGGGATTCTCGCTTTTGGTGTGCTAAATAGAAAGGGATATATGAAGATGTGTATGCCATGCTCAACATTAGGCCTATGCACCCGCTGATTCTTGCTGAGGCTTTGGAGAAGCCCCACCTTGTTAATGCCATGTATGTGGCTGAGCGGGTGGGGTTGCACCATCTCATGGCTCTCCAGTTCTCATATGATTCTGAGGTGGTGAAGCAGTTCTTTTCCACTTTGGTTATTTGTGGAGATGAGCATCGTACTATGAAGTGGATGACTCGTGACAGGCCTATAACTGCTGATTTCCGTGTGTTTGCTGAGGTACTTGGATACTCTTTCTGCGGCAGGGATAGGGCCAGTGGCCACCGCATCATCACCTAGCTGAAGCCCAATAAAGATGCAGTTCTCTCTCCTTGCACGATGGACAATGGCATTATGGGCACTCTTGCTGGTCTTGCTCCTATCTATGCTGCCTTGGTGGGCCTCTTCCGTGACTCCATCACTCCGAGTGGAGGCAACAATGATAGCATCCGTGGTCACCGTGTCCAGCTCCTAGCCTTCTCTCATGAGGTTGCCTCGTGCGAGGATGAGTCTGTGCAGTACAAGTTGGATGTGATGGACTTCATCTACCATGAATTGACTGATGCTATGTTCAACCGGCTGTCCATTCCTTATGCTCCCTACATTATGATGCTCATCCGGCACCTGCTTCCCTCTGAAGATTTCAACATTGATGTTGTGCATAAGGCAAAGAAAATCTACAACAAGGTTTGGAAGACCTCTCACCCCTATTCTGCTCCTGAGGGTCTCATGAGGGATCCTTGCAGGCCTCCAGTGCCTCCCGTTGCTCATGAGATCAAGCAGCTGAACTGGTTCTAGCGTCACATTCTGTGCATGGGCGTGGACACACGCAAGGGCCAGTATGAGGCCTACAAGCAGCGCCATGAGTTGGCCCACTCTCAGCAGCTCATCCTTCACCATGTGACTGGTGCTTCTGGTGATCCCCTGGCTCCTACTCCTCCCACACCATATGCCTGGTGGAACTCTTCTTCTGGGCTGAACTATGGAGAGTTGGAGCATCACTTGGTCCCCTCTCCGACCACTGCTGATGATGAGGACGATGACACCGAGGAGCTTGAGGATGAGGATGATGATGGGAACGAGGACGAGGACGAGGATGAGGACTACGAGTGATACCTTGGGGCGCTAGCATGGCTCTTTTTCCTTTTTGGCGTCTCGATGCCAAAGGGAGGGAAGTTGTTCTATTAGGTCTTCGAGGATTTGCATGGGTCAGGCAGAAGCATTTGCACTTTTTCATTCGTCATTTTCTTGCTTGTGTCCATTTAGCATTGAACTTTATTTGTGGTTTGTGGACGTCTGGATTTATCTCATGGATTATGCCTATGGGTTCATTTACTCATATCCTATTATGCTAGGAATCTATCTCAAGGAGGTGCTTATATTGGTTATCACGTTGATAATTGTGGCTATTTCAAGGACGCCTCTCTCATTATCTCGGTGGTATGTTTATGTTGCTTATATTTCAATGGAATAGACTCACACCTATTTGTGTGCATTTGTATTCAAATGCAAATTTCTAATATGCACACATTGAGGGGGAGTCTCTTTCGTGGCTTGTTGGTGGTCTTTTGATCCTTCTTGTAAATCCTAGTATTGTCATCTAACACCAAAAAGGGGGATATTGAAAGAACATTTCATGATTTGCCAGGTTTTGTGTGTTAGATAACAATACCATGGATCATTCTAATGTGCACTAAGTGTTGCAGGAAAGTTTTGAGAGTTTGGGGCCGGATTATCCGCCCCCATCATGGGCCGGATAATCTGGCCAGACCACCTAGGCCAGGGTTGGCTCTGCGCAAATCTCTGTCTAGGGGCGGATTTTCCCCCAGAAATTTCCGGCTCTGGGGCGGATTTTCTCCCTGGACCAGATAATCCAGCCCTCATGTTGGGGCGGATAATCTGGCCCCAAGGGAATCGCCCAACTGAGCTCCTGCGCAAGCTTCTGTCTGGGGGCGGAATTTCCCCCGGATATTCCGTGGCTGGGGCAGATTTCCCCCAGCCAGATAATCCGGCCCTCCCCTAGGGCCGGATAATCCGGACCCCAGGAGAAAGTGTGAAGGGCAAGTCTATGTCAGCTTCTGTCCGTAGCCGGATTTCTGCCGGATAATCCGAGTCTGGGTGCGGAGTTTTCGCCAGGCCGGATAATCCGGCCCCTAAAAGGCTCCAACAGCTTGGTTTTGGAAGGGGTATAAATATCCCTTCTTCCCCAACGAGCAGAACTCTTGATTCACTCGAAATTGTTTAGACCCTTTGAAAGAGCTCTGATTCTAGATCTCCCACTTCAACCACCCGAAGGCTTCGATCTTTGGGTGAATTAAAGGAGGAGAGAATCGTCATCGTCATCACGAATCAAGCGCATCAAATCCTCTCCATTCATTTGGAGAAATCCCTGATCTAGTATTCTTGTCAATATCTGGATCTTGTTCTTTGTTATTGATAACTTGTTCTTGTGGCAGCTTGTTGTCATTACAGGAGCCTCCAAGTTGATTGTGGAGTTGTGCCCTGCTAGTTGTGTAAAGGCACCGGTACCTGCCTCGAAGGGTTCCTATAGTGGAAAGGTGGATCAGGCCTTTGGTGGTGGGATCCATCGAACATGATAAGGCCTATTGTGGCGTGGTGGTCTTAATACCGCCCACCCCTCCAACGCAGACGTACTTCCCTTAACCAGGAAGGAACTGCGGTAAAACAAATCCTGTGTCTCTGCGTGCTTCACTACGGTTCACCCGTTCCTCTTCCACTCGCTTTTTACTCGCTAGTAGATAGGTTTGCATATAGGGAAATTCCACCTAATAGTTTATCTAGAGAATTTACCCTTTGTGTTAAGCCTAAAATTGAAAAAGCATTAAAATTTGAAGTAGCACCTATTCACCCCCCCTATAGGTGCCCATACGATCCATTTCAGCGGGTTGCAGCGCCCCTCTGGGGTGCTCCTCGTGTCACCCTATGTTGCCTTGACTTTGGCCTCTTCTTCTTCTTCTATATACTCACGAGGACCTCGAGTAAGTTCTTCTACTTCTCTCTCTGTGCTGTCTCTTCCCTATACTCCGTGCCATGTGTCTGCTGCAACAAATTCCCCATTTAGGGTTCACCCCTATTTTCTAGGGTTCATCCCCCTGTAGTAATGTTTAGCTAGGCTCCTTGATTAATCTATGTAATTCCTTGATGATGTCCTACGGTTGGTGTATTGCCAACCACTATTGATTATGATCTGTTACTCTGCTCTCTACCAGATAACCACTTCATTGTGCATGTTTTGTTCCTCTGTTTTCTATCAGAGAACATTCTGTCATTGCCTAGTTGGTATTGTGTGGATTCATTCTTGTTGTGATTCATGTCTGCTTGTAGGAAGATGACTTAACTTAGTGGCTTCCTGAGAGCTTGCATAGTGTGGCCTAGTGATGGACAGTGTTGACCCTATTTGTGATGCTTGCTACTGATCAAAAGTTATTTAGCTTATTAATGTGCTTCCTATACTACAGGACAGAAAACAACAATAAACTTGTGGTTGTTTCTTCACATGATTAAGAATAAAATGATTCCTAGATTGGGGACTAGGTATATGATTTATGTACATGTTCTATTACTTGCAGATGGAATTATTTGACATATTTGTGCTTCCCACATGGAGTAAGCTTTACTTGGAATGATTTCTAGTGGTTTACCCTAGGAAAATGATTTAATTTAATTAGTACATGGTGAGGTTGGTTATCTGAGTTGTTGGCTAGTCCCTCTATACAAGGTTTGTGGCTTGTGTCCTTCATAGATGATCAGGCTGTTGTGGTACCTCCTTGGAGGATGCACAGTAGCAAAGATCATCTACCTGATCTTTGTTTGATCATTCATATGTCTCAATTATACTATAAATGGTCCCTTGACCATGATGCAAAGGCTGAGACCAGTGTTTAAATAAAACAGATTTGGTACTAGAGGTTTGTGTTTAAATAATTTAGTGGCTTCTATTGTCATTTAATCTACTGATGTGGTGCCCCCTTGAGGTGAGTGCACAGCAGTGGATCTAATAAGCATGAGCTGCTGCTATAACCCTACCAATGATGTTGGTCTGAGGCATAGGAAGAAATTTTCTATCTTGCTGTCCCTCATAGATCTGTTCTGGTATTGGTACCAGTTACTTATTCTGGAATCCTTTTGATAAAATGGTTGGTGTGCTTATATGGATCCATAAGATCTATGGATTGTGGGGTGCTACTATTTTAAGAGATGTACCAAGAATTCATAACCTTGGCTATGTTTATATTGGAATATGGAATATAACTTTATATCTAGGATCAATGATGTTGGTCTGAGATCCTGGTTTAGTTTGTATAGTCTACTTATGGCTTTTGTATTCAAAATTCCTCTATGATGGGTTCACCCCACTTAGGTGATTTCTGAGAGATTAAGTATAAAACAACGCATGCCTTCTTATCTAGATGAGATAGTTAGATCATGTGAGGGTTTTATATTACTCACCACAACAGTTGAGTTGTTGGTGTTGTTGCTGGTTGATCCGGTTGCTTGATGTTGCTAGCTTGCTTTGCTGGTTTGATCTTGTCCTTCACCTCCTAGTGCTGCTCCTGCTACTTCTGGATCCTGGAATCTTGTCCTTGATCTTTCTGTCCACCCCCTCCTTAAGTCACCATCTTGTGAGCGTTTGGATGATCAGGTGTATGGTTTGGCTGGTGAGGTTTTCTAGGCTATGAAGTGAAATGGATACCTCTGGTGCTTGTGTTGTACTGCGACTAGTGCTCTATCTCTTGTGTTCCTTGATGGATTAGATGAAGTGCTGGAGTCCTTGCTTGGGTGGAGAAATGAATAGTACTCTAGCAGCTGTGCTACGGTAGCTCCCTCCCTTATCTGCTTCCTGAACTCTCCTCGTTGTGTTGACACCACAGCAGTTGCATGTAGTGTGTAAGCTGCTAGCCTGCTTACATGTGGGGCCTATGCTGGTTGAAGTTTCATGATCTAAAAATATCTCTGGTGGATATGCTTGGGTAAGGATGTGTTCTTTTTCTGTTTTGACTGTCCCCTTTTTCTTACTCATGGTGAAACTTGCCCCTCTATTGCCAGTGATGCAAATTGTCTAAGGAAAAAACCTTGATAAGAACAGATTCTATGTTGGCCCCTTTTAATAACACTCAATGATGACCAAGCAATGCATTTCATTGCCAACCTGAGAGTATAATAACCACCATACCCCTTGTTTTCCATTTCTTTTGTTTGTTGTTTTTGCTTGCAGGGAACAAGACTAATGAAGATAAAGAGACAGCTTAGAAATAAGTTTAGGTTTTTATTTTACTCATTTGTAATCGATCTTCTGTTGGATAATGTGAAGACAATGTAATATTGTATAACTTATTTAATAAAGTTAAACTTTTCCTCTTATTGTAAAGTCAATCTCTCTTTGAATTTATTCGTACCTGTAATTGTAATAAAATCAAGTGTAACTTCTTATTTTGTATTCCAGAATTTTGTAACTATTTGTACATTATTTATAAATAATCATTCATTTATTTACTTATTATTATCATTCATTTTCACTTATCTTTATATTCAAATGTATCATTTGAATACCCCATTATATTATGACTCATATTTGAATTGAATTTCAATCAGTCTTCCTCAAACACATTGGTTCCATAGAGGTCATGTCGAAATCTATCACACTTGCCCTAACATTTCCATCCGAACAAGAGAGATCTCGATCCCTCTATATCACTTTTAGTTTTGCGCGAAAATTCCCCAGATTTTCTATGCATGAATGCAATGCACACACCTTATCTCAGCTTATTTTGTAAGCTCTAATGCTGGGATGTTACACCAAAGAGATCCACATGAAGGAGGTCCAAAATCCTCTTAGACTTTATAATGTTATTTGGCTTGTGGGGAGAATCATGCATCTTTCCTTCAATGCAAGCCCTGCACACACGATCTTTTGCAAAACAAACATTCTCCTTTAGTCCCACAATATGGCCACCCTTGTGAAGGCTTTGCAAAGTTCTCATATTGACATGGGCTAGTCAGCGATTTCATAACCAACCCACATCGGCCTTTCCGAATAAGCACATCACATTTGTAGTGGTTTTCCCAAAAAGTCCACCAGATACAAATCATTTTCGAAATACCCAACGAAAGCGACCTTTAGAGTCTTGCTCCACAAGAGGACCACAATATCATTATCAATAAAGACGGTGAAACCCATCTTGCCTAGGGCATAAATAGAATGCGAAATTATAGCCAAGGGTCTCAACAAGAATGACGTCCACAAGTGTAACATCGTGTGCAACCACAACTTTACCAAGACCCATTACCTGAGATTTTGATTTATCGGCATATGTGATGGTTATATGATATTTATTTACCTTAGCTCCTTCATAATTGTCTTGCTTCCGGTCATATGACTTGTGCAGCCACTATTAAGGACCCACTTTGACCCACTGAAGCATAGTTTTACAAGAGATCAAGCTAGTTTTTAGGTACCTATTTTTAATGGGTCCTTTCTTGTTAGTGACAAGCAATATAACCATCAAATGGACCAACATATTGTGCATAAACAGAACCATAACAATTCCGCATTAAGACATAGTGAGGGTTAGAACTTCCCACAAAGTCATCATGTGACATCGTTTTTCCACTTTGGGTATTACTACCCATAATGGTCTTGTCTTGTGGTTGAGCGGGCTTGGCCTTCTTGTTGTTGTTATTTTTCTTCTTGGCTTTCAACACATAGCCAAGACCTCTTTTCTCATTATTTGGCCTTTGCATACTTAAAACATCATCAAGAGACTTCTTACCTTTGGGAAAGGTTGCCTTTGCAAGCTCCCCCTTTAACCTAGCATTTTCTTCAAGGATGTTTGTACTACTAGGGGGAATGGAAATGCTAGGTGAAGCAACATTAGTCAATTAAGTTTGAAGTTGTTCACTTGACTTTGTGAAGGTCATGAGATCACTTTATAAAGCCTTGTGAGCCTTGTTAAGTTTGTCGTACTCCTCGGCAAGTTTGTCATGAACAACACCAAACTCAATCTTATCCTTTTTAGCCTTTTTGTATTTAGCAATGGCATGATCATGTTCCTTAATGATTTTAGCAATAATTCGATCACTTGCCTCATCAAGACCATCAGTTTTTCTTCAAGAGACACTCTAGTCTCTTGTTCTTCTTCTAGAGCAATATTTAGAGCATCCATTTCAAGTAGATGCTCTCTCCCAAGTTTACATGTCTCATCAAGGAGCTCTTGTGTGTCAGCAAGTTTGTTCAATAGATTTACAAAATGCTTCTTGTGTTCCCCTTGCAAGTTACTCATGTAAGTATCAAAAGCAACTAATTCATTCTTCACCTCTAGAGTTATATCATCGCTCAAATCATCATTGATAGGTGAGGTGGAGAGAGTATATGGTGATACCTCCGATGCTCTTGCCTTAAGGCAAGTGATGTTCTTGTTGGAGGAGTTCTCATTTGGGGAATCAAAGAGGGAGAAGGTCGGTGTAGAGGTAGTGGCAATAGTAGCCACTCCATTCGTAGTTCGTTCTTCTTCCTCTTCTTCATCATCGGAAGAGAATTCTTCATGTGCTATCAAAGCGATGTCACGAGACTTCTAGTTGGTGGAGTTATTATTGAAGAAGGGATCTTGAAAGGGGCCTTTGGATTTTATCTTCAATATGAGTGCAGCACCATTGTCTTCTCTCTTCTCATAAGGCATCCGACAACAAAATGATAGCGATCACCATAGTTGAAGAAAGTTCTCAATTTTGAAGCATTTTATTTTCTTCCACTTGGGTTATTTCTTCGGTTCATTTCCATCTTGGCCTTGGCGGGGTCTTTCCAAAAGCTTCCTGCATAGAAGGCCATGCATTCACCATGAGCAACCTTCACATCTTCGGTGTGGCTCATAGAGAGTGCATCATCACTCCCTTCTTCTTCATCAAACTCCACAACCTTGCCCTTCAAGGCAAGTTTTACAACACTACTCATTCCAATAGCATGAGCACGAGCATCTTTGGCATTATTGGCAGCAACTTTGAAGGCGACCATATCTTTCATAACACCATTAGAGGTCATGAGATGGCAGTTGTGTCTTCCTTGGAGACCCTGATACGTCCATTTTGCATCACTATTCTATGTCATAATTCACTATTATTCATTGATATATTTCATATTAAGAGATGATACTTATGTTATTTCATCTGTTTTTGCATGGTTGATGACTTTTGGAGCATGGACCGCTGTAGTCAGGATTCTGATGGAAAATGTGCTGTTTGGAGGCAAAATTCATGGAGACCAGAAAATCCAGGAATATATACGGAAAATCCTATTTTTTCCAGAAGACGAAGGAAGCCAGAAGGAGGAGTGGAGATGGGCCACAGGGGGCCCACACCACCCCTGGCGCGGGCCAGCCTAGGCCGTGCCACCAGGTGGTGTGGCCGCCCTGGCCCACTTCTGGATCTCCCCTCTAGCATATATAATCCTCTCGAAACCCTAATACTCGGGGGAGCGACCACAGAAAGATTCCGCCGCCTCTGCGGGGCGGAAAACACCGAGAGAGAAAGATCTCTCTGGTAGACAGATTTCTGCCAGGGGAATTCCTTCCCGAAGAGGGGAGATCGTCGCCATCAACACCACCATCAAGCTGGACTTCATCGGGATCATCATCATCACCACCATCATCATCATCAGCACCATCATCACCATCTCCATACTGCTGTAACAATTGGGTTGAATCTTGCATAGTTCTTAGGGGAATCTTTCCCGATGTTGATTACTCTTTGTAGTTGATGCTATTGAGTGAACCATTAAATTATTGTTTATTTTCAGATTGTTATACATCATTATTCCATCTCTGATAATAATCCATATGATGTCTTGTGATTAGTTCGATTTGTTCTTGAGGACATGGGAGATGTCGTGTTGTTAGTAGTGGAATTGTGTTGAGAAAGATTCAATAGTTTGATATTTAAGTTGTGGTGTACTTCTTCTAGTGGTGTCATGTGAACGTCGACTACATGACACTTCACCTATATGGGCCTAGGGGAATGCATTGTGTATTTGGCTACTAACCGTAGGGGTTGCCGGAGTGACAGAAACCTGAACTCCCGTTACGAAACCATTGCACAAGGGACGTAAGGGTCTTAGAGTTTAAAGTTGTGGTTAGGTTTCTACATTAATTACTTTCTTGTACTTACGGATGTTTGCAAGGGGTATAATCCCAAGTATGTATTAGTCCTAGGAAGGTCAGTACATTAGCACAGGTTCACCCACACAACACTTAGCAAGCTATAGAAGATTAATTAACTATATGAAGCGAAAGCACTTGACAGTCTTCCCATGTGTCCTCAAGAACGTTTGGTCATCTTAAGTAATACAACCGGCTTGTCCTTTGCGGCATAAAGGGTTGGGCCACTTACTGGATTTATACCTATTGTCTTTTATTTACTCGTACTTTATTTACTTGCTTTATCAAAAAACCCTAAAAATCCGTTTGCTAAGTATTTGCAGAGAATTCCTGATCCATACCACTAGCCAGCACCTTCTGCTCCTCGTTGGGTTCGACACTCTTACTTATCGAAAATACTGCGATACACCCCCTATACTTGTGGGTCATCACGGTGCTGAGATGCGCGCCACTGCTTACATTGCCTATAAATAGCCACGCGCCGCCGAAGGAACCCCATCGTGCCCTATTTCTCCCCTTCCTCTTCTTCCTGCAGGGGACGCCGAAATCCTAGCTCTCTTCTGTTCCTCCCTGCCATTCTAGAGCTTCTCTATCCACCCTGAGCACACCACCGAACTCGCCCAGTCGTCCTTGTTCTTCCTAGCTAGGTCGTGAGAGCCTGGGAGATCTCTATTGAACCAATCAACACTCAATTCCCACAGCTAGACATCACCAGTCATTGTCGATTCCCGCAGATACAGGGCTCCTCTGACCTCGCCAGCATGCGCTTCAGCTTCATGGTGAGCTATATGTGCTTACACCTCTCTCGCTCTCTTACTGGTCTTCCCTGCCGACGTAATCCACCATCGGTCGCTGCAGTTCGTCATCATCGGAGCCACCCCGGTGACCAATTTCTAGTGCCGTGCCCATGGATCGAGTCACCCTGCTCTCCTCTAGCGAACACGACTATCAATGCGTGGTCACGTGCTCTCAATCCACGGATTGAGCCTCGACCTCAGGAGATCACCCTCGTGTGATGTCAACATGACATCATGTTGATGTCATAATGCGGTTTTATTTATTAGTATCTATTTTCGGTAATAGATAAATACATGGGGTATGACATGGTATAGGTCCCACTAGTCAGTGGCTTAGGGTAGAACTGGTTTGGTGTAAAAAGATCTAACCGGGATGTGTGTGTCATGCTGATGTCATCATGATGCAATAAAACATTTAATAAATTTTAAAAATTGATTTAGTTTTATAAAAATCAAATCTTTTGTTACTTCAGAAAAAAATATTATATATCAAAATGTTTAGAAAAATAAATTCTATAAATTCTATAATCATATATTATTTTACAACTTAAATAAAATTATTATTATTATTAGCAAATATCCAATTAAGGATAAATCTTAAATAAATATATTGTATTATTTAAACTTCAGAAAAATAAGTATCATATATAAAATTCTTAGAAAGACAAAATATACATTTATAAACTGGTTTCATATATTTTTATAACACTTAACTAAATATTATTATTTATTAAGTCTTTATAAAATGGTAAAATTTATAAAATTCATATCTTATTAATTAAAAATCATAAAAATATTTATATTATACCAAAATAATCACAAAAATAAAATCTACACACTAAAATTATCGTCTACCACACTTAAAGCAAAAAATAAAGGTAAAAGTTTAATAACTCTTGTTTAAACCCTTTTATTTTATTTTAATACATAAAAATTATATGAACTTTTGCTTATAACCCTTACATAAGTAATTAAAGTTCAAAAATGTAATAACAAGTTCAATTAAGGTTCAAGTGAAGTCAAAATATATCTAATCATTTTAAGATGTATATCCTAAAATTACTATTAAGTGTATCTTAGTTCTCTTAAAAAGATTTTCTCATTTATAAAATCACCAAGAAAATATCTACTAATTCTCTTACCAGCCTAAGAATCCAATTAAATCTAAACAAAGTTCTTAAATATTTTAAGTAATGCCTTTCTCATGATTATAAAATATAAGCATTAGTTCTAAAATAAGTAAGTGATTCTATTCACTTATAATCTGAAGAAACACCACACCCATAAAACACATACTACTTGTATTTACCCTTATTGTGAAACCCTAAGAAGTGAACCACTAATATGATACCATATTCGAAATATATAAGTTTCCACTACAAGTGTGGTGATTATTCAAAGTTCAATAATAATTTCCTCTTTGATAATTATAGAAAATCTTAAACATCATCTTTAAGATTAAGTGCTTTTACTTTGTAAAGTAATTTGTTCCTCAAAAGTTATTCCTTTCAGAAATATTAAATGTAATCCTTAAAACAAATCTGTGAAGACTCTATTGAATTAACAACCCTTTTTAAGAAATTCCTGTGTACCATTCCACACTTGAGTGCTTTAGTATTGTATGCTATTTGTGGTATTTACTTATTGTTTCACACACTCTCATAAGCCTTGATAAGAAGCACATGTGTGAAGCTAGTATAAAAGTGTAACACATTCTGAAGATATCACCACAAGCTTCCAAAACCTAGATTAGATACAATTATTCCGGGGATTCGTATTTACCGAACTTCATTACATTGCTTATGCATCACAGCATATTGCTTCTTTAAACATTAGTCCTTACCGAACCAATGATGCTAATTTCAGATTTTGGATCTTCTATTGTATTGAAGACCGTGAGTGTATTATCCTGCATTCACAAAAGACAAGTTCACACTTGCTCATGTCCTTTGTTTAATTTCTATCAAATGCTTGTAACTCAAATGTTGTCGTCACGTGCATTACAAAAAGGTTAGAAAACATTATTTTCATAATAATATGATTGTGGATTATTTACCAAATGGTAATAATCTATTGATACAGTTCCAGTGGCAAAGGAACATATTATCTAGGACTTTAATAACCAATGTTGCTAGTGATTCTTGCGTTGTAAATTACGCATTAACCATAAGATCTACAATGGCTCTAGGGAAGTCAGTTATATCTTCTCCCTTTTGCATGGACGGATGACCTTATCATGAAGTTGCAGATTTCTCGTGGAGAATCCATCACATGGGTGTGACCCCTCAGTGCCCCGCGATATTGGTGTCTAGATTATCTAGGCATAGCTGTCTTGGTGGAGGTTAACCATAGCTGATGGTGGCTACCAGGCAGAGCTGCTTACAGAGTCTTCAAGAGGTTACCCGGATTGTACTCGTGGTAAACCTCCTTGGGGGATCATGTCTTCATGCAGGGTCATGGAGAGGGGAGTGATTGGCTTGGATCTTTGGTTGGGCCTCAAACCAAGGAAGTTTGAACGAGGACATACTCCCGACCGTGCAAGAAAGCTTAAGGTCTCTTATGGGAAAAGTGACACACCTCTGCAGAGTGTAAGAAATGTAATGTGTTACTCCCTGTTCCGGGGTGGACCTACAAACGCGGCAAGAAAGGAACTCCACGAAAGTTTGGGTAAACCTGTGAAGGCTGACGGACATAGTTTTCAGAATAAAAGCAACCTTTGAAGAAATGTTTTCGAAAACCTACATTGCCTATGACCTTTGGTTTGTGGCTGTAGAGATAGTGCATCATACACTCGTTTTTAGTGAACTTGCTAAGTACACTCGTACTCAATTGTACCTTCTTTACTCTTGCTAGGTTCTAAGACATTAAAGATGATGTCAACACCTAATTATGCTCAAGAAACAATCATTGCAAGCTCAAGCTCTTCAATGAAGTCAAGGAAGTCAACGTATACATCAACTAAAGGGAAGACGAAGTTGCTGATTAGATAGGAGTAGAATCTCTAGCCCTAGAACCTATTTCTGTAGAGCATTGCATTAGCAGCCATTGCAAGCCAATTAGTTCAGATGCTAGACTTAGTCACTAGATAGTTCTGAGTTGTTATTCTGGTTCTTCTTTGTAAGAAGTTTTTGCTCCCTCTTTAACCTAGAGTGTTCTCTGGATCTTTTGTAAATAGTCGAGTTGTAATCTATAGTCATGTCTTAGACCTGCTGTGTTTTTGTTGTACCACTCTAAGGGATGTAATACTAGTGAATGGTGTTTCATTGGTGTTATGTCAACGATTATAGTGTACTATATCATGTAGTGGTATGTTGGGTCACCGCATATGATTACTTCAAAGGTAAAATATGCAATGTTACGACTTGGGAAGTCCATCTTCCCACATAGTGTGTTCCTAATGCTCATGGCAATGAAAACATCATATTTTGGTTGACTAATTGGATGTCATGATAGAAGGAACAAAAAAACACTTTATCACCAAAACATAAATATTTACACTACAAGGTTATCATGTGGTGATAATAAGAATGTCAAATTAGGTGACATTAACAATTCACAAAGACATAAGGATCTGTATAGTACAGTCCATAGACAAAACCTCTTCCATGAGCAAGCATGATCAAAACACCAAAAGTGTTATTTTGTAATGATTTGTATCAAATGCAGGTAGTTTATTTGTACTATAGTGCAAGTGGGAGACTATTGGAAATATGCCCTAGAGGCAAATAATAATATAGATTATTAACATATTTCATTATGTTCATAATAGGTTTTATATCATGCTATAACTATATTGATAGGAATGTCAATACACATGTGATATGTAAACCACCAGAGTCCCTAGTGATCCTCTATACACTAGTTCATTGGTCAATCGATGATCGATGTTTCTGGATCATGGACATTTATGTCAATTGGCATGGGGTCATTTCATTAGGTGAATGAAAGTGATGGACATACCTAACACATGAATTGTAACACGATCAAGTCACAAAGCTCACTCTTACAATGACTAGGAAACATAGTAATCAATTTCTTAAACCGTGAGACCATATTTAATCACTGTCACCCGAGAGTGCCTTGTTTGCATCAAATGTCACTCGGTAAAACAGTGATCACAAAGGTGTCTTAAGGTATTAAGAGACGCATGTAGAGGCGTATATGTGTCAAGATCGGGATTTGTTCTTCTGTGTGACAGAGAGATACTCTAGGCCCACTTAGAGACATGACATCCATAAAGTTGCAGCGTGTGACTAGGTCATGGGGATGGCATAGTACTTGGCGGTAATGAAATTGAACCCTATATGGCAATATCATTGATCAGGTCTCGGACAAGTAAAGTATTAAAGTAACAAAGGGAATAGGAGTATGTGTTTAATTGTTCAACGACAAAGATTCTCGTGGAATGCACATGGGTCATTATGGGCATCCAGGTCCCGTTGTTGATCATTGGTATGAGAGGGGTCTCGACCTTATCTGGAGTGTTCCCAAACCATTAGGGTAACACACTTAAGGGTTTTACAATGCTCGGATATCATTTTGGTATCATAGGAGTCACCAAAGAAAAGAGAAGGGGAAACCAGAACAGTCCAGAGTTGTCCGAAAGGAGTTCCGGTGCAATAAGAATTAAATAATATGTAAATATATGTTAATTATTGAATTATACATTTATTTTTATTATTAATGATTTAAATATGACTTAATGGTTAGCCCATGCCTAATGGGCCAATTCCTTAAGGGAAAAGGCCCAAGAGGGAGGGCACCCAAAGGGGAGAAGGGAGGGGTGGCCGGTTGGGCCCTTGGTTCCCATGTGGGGCCCAAGGAGGCCTTGGCTGGCCGACCAAGGTGGCTTCCCACATCCTACTATCCTTTAGTCACATATTGCTTAGGCATTGGACCTAGGGGATCCCCTCCCCCTATATAAAGGAGGGCATAGGGAGGGATTTAAACACACCAATTAATCCCAAGCTTTGAGGCTTCCCCATCCAAGTGCCCTCCTCTCCCCCTCTCTCTCTTGGGAGCACGGCCCCACTATAAGGGCTATGCGAACGAGATTGTTCTTCACTAAGGAGCACCATCGTGCTACGAGGATTCCGGAACTAGGAGATCTACTTCCGTAACCTATGTTTGATTAGGGTCCGGGAGTCATCATCAAATATAGTATGTGTGTGACCCCCTAGGAGGCGCTGCACTTGTGGCGCTCGAATCACAGCCATCGGCGTCATTGGAGCTGGTGGAGCTGGAGCTGGTGGAGCCGTCCGAGTTTAGAACTTCACCTCACGGGAGTTCCGTAGCTTCTGCTACAAGATGGGCATCAACATCAGCTACGCCGCTGTGGTGCACCCCAGACCAACATTCAAGTCAAAAAGGGCAACGGTCTCATTTACAATGGATATTTCTTCAGTTGCTGATATATACTTCATTTTTGTTCAGTCTACGACTCAACAAAACACTCGGAGGCTACTCCTAACAAGAGCGTTGGTCATGTACCCGATGTACTTCCGAGTCTAGTGTATAGGATCATATATATCGCACTTCGACTCCTCTTTTGAATCAATAATTCGACTACGGACTCGGGGCCTACTCCCATAGGGAGCACTAGTCGCACATTCGACAAGTATGGTAGTTGACTGCATCCGCATGGTTACACGACTAACAAAGGCCCTGTCTGAGTCTGCGACTCGAACAAGCACTAGGGGCTACTACCATAGGGAATGATGATCGTGCACCCTATGAAAACAAGAGAACATGAGGATATTCATTCACCCGAACCTCTGCGTGGACTGCGTCCGCAGTGCGGGTTCAACGCATCGACACACGAAATCTCCGACAACTCCGCCTAACTATGACATCTCCTGGACCACCTGAATGACCTCTGCGGTGGCAAACATTCAGATGCTACATCTTTGATGTAAAGATAAGACCTCCAGATATCATTTGTTGGCCTAGCACCTGCATCCGCTGCGTTCTACTAGATGAATACCATACCAATAGGTATGATGAAAATTCTGACGGACGTGTTGGGTACATAATCATTATCACTAGAATTTGACTCTATAAGTCCTCAATGGGATGAGTCGAATTACGCCAGCAATTTCCAAATTCGAGTCCGGGGACTCAAGTTTTAGTAGATGACACTGCCTTTTCCCAAGAGCAATTAACTAGCCCCGAACCCTCGGATGAGCTAGACACATGCATCAACAATCCCTATGATCTCAACAATGTGATCCAAAAAGTCTTTCGAATGAAGAGCACATGCTTCGGGCAATCGAAGGCTTCATAGTCTCCACTCTAATCTATGATTGGAGTGGACACTCGAGGGATACTAACGCGGGTATGCCCTATGGGTTCCTAAGATTGGCCTACCCGACTCAGCTCAACGAAGGCCCAACAATAAAAGTCATTTCCATTATTGAAGCACATGAAGTCTCGGGTGGCCCAGGCCCGCAAAAGATTCAAATCCTTGGAGGATACATCAAAGAGTAGATAGAAAGTTTAAATTAAACCCTAATCTGTAACCAAATCGATGGTACCCTCAGACCCAAACTCCTCATATAAAGGCAGGGACGGAACCGCCATGAGGATCTATCGAAACCCTTGCACAAACACGTGCCAGATTATATGTGCTCACCATCACCATCAAGGCACCCAGGTAAACCTTCGATTCATCTTCAATCAAGAGCGACAAGCAGAAGTAGGGTTTTCCCTCTGAGGGCCTAAACCTGGGTAAACACCGTATCCCTGCATTCCTTGCCTGTTA
Source organism: Avena eriantha (assembly GCA_910589775.1). Classification (NCBI taxonomy): domain Eukaryota; kingdom Viridiplantae; phylum Streptophyta; class Magnoliopsida; order Poales; family Poaceae; genus Avena; species Avena eriantha. The sequence goes on from OU342740.1 coordinate 414,829,429, forward strand.
GCCGAACGAGATCTCTAGTGCACACGTCTTCCTCAAACCCAACTTCATAAACTATGGGCATTGCCGTGGTGATCCCATGTCAAAGACACTTATATGTGCCAGTGATGTTCTAGACGAACACTTGCTCAAAGTCTGGGAAGTATTGATGCTGCCGGCTAGGAGGTTGTTCAGCCATGTCCTAGCAGAATCTTGGAGCATGAGGGGAACACATCGGATAACTACACGCTTGTTACTATTGGCGATGCCTACTGTGGTGGTGGATTCCACCAGCCAATCTTCCAGTTTGGCGGCACAGTTGTACTTGGGGGTACCTCTAGGAGGCGAGAAGCCTTTGGGAAACGGTACATTTTGGATGCACGGCCTAAAGTAGAGGTCACCGACTAAACTTTCCTCTCCATGATGTGTGACTGGGTCAATAGATCGATGCGCCTGTGGGCATCGGGAGCCTCTGGCTCGTGGGGACCGAGCCATCCAGTTAGACGGGACACAGGACGAACTTAGCATGAGTCAGATCTGCCAGCTGGCTCGCGAGGCTTACTAGAGACCGTAGCCGGATCATGATGACGTTGACCCTTGATGTTAGACAGCTCCTTCATCCGGCTTTTTTGCTATGGCCCATGCGACGAAGATGCCTGGTGTTCCTTCTTGCCCCCACCGAGATTCTGTGGACCAGCTACCCGGTGGGGATCTAGATTCTTGCTGCTAGCCTAGAGGCTAAGGCCAGCCTCAAACTAAAGTCAGTTGGTGATGGAAATGAGGTGATGTATGTGTTGCTGTTGGCGACGCAACTCTTGTCCCTCAAAGTTATCTAGTTCTGCTATTGCAGCCTCCACCTCTCTCATGTTCTTGATAGTGGGTATTGTAGATCGGATGCACCGCTGGTGTTCGCGGGTCAGCCGCGTAGTCCATATCTGAGCCGAGGTTGCAGCATCAGGATTAAACATGCGAGCTGGTACTAGGTGCGGTCGGGGTGAAGCCATGTGCAGAGTACTCACTCATGGTGGCGTTCATCTGGCGCTGGGCAGTAGCAACTCTGCGAGCTTCGTCCGAAAGGTTCTGGCAAGCAAATTCCATGGTGATGCCTATGGCAATGAAATCAGCCTCAGGGTTGACAAGGTTGAGGAGGCGCTAGATTGAAGTTGCATGGTCAGGATATTGAAGGGAATATGTCCGCACCCAGTAAAGTTTTTATTATATGTATTCCAAATATATGATAGATGATTATTTTGCATGGTATAATTATATTAATACGGAAAAATTAATACATGTGTGTTTAGTAAACAAATAGAAAGTTCCTAGTTATGCCTCTTTTTGAACTAGCTTGTTGATTAACAAGATGATCAAAGTTTCCTGATCATGGACATTCGATGTCGTTAATAACAAGGTCACAACATTTGTGAAATGCGTGATGAACATTCTTCCGAAGTATAGCATTACGATCAAAGTAATTGTGTTTATATTGCTATAACATCATACGAAGTAATCCTAGTCCTTAGACCATGAGATCATGTTAATCACTAACACTAGAAGAGTATCTTGATAACATCAAACGTCACACCGTGAAAGGGTGACTATAAAGGTGGGTTCAGTGCTACGAAGGTGTTATGTAAAGGCTCATGGATGAAGAGTGGGATTTATCCATCCCGATGATAGATAGATATACTTAGGGCCCTCTCGATGATATCACATTAAGAATAACTTGCAAGCAAGTGATATGATCACTAGAATGTTATATCACGGGAACGAGAAAAGAGTGCATGTCGGTAACAAGATCAAACTAGGTATTGAGATACCAATGATCGAATCTCGGACATGTAATATATCGCGAGACAAAGGGATTAAGTTACTAGTGTTAAAGGTTCTCACGATCAAAGATGTCATCGTTGAACGTGTGGGAGTTAGAATGGATCTCCAGGTCCCGCTTCTAAATGTTGATCTGAGAGGGCTCTTGATCATTTCTGCATTATTCACGAACCGTAGGGTGACACACTAAAGGGAAACCAACACCATTTGGAGCAAACATGTTTCATACGAAAAAATTGCAAAGCACTGGAATTATTTCAATGGTCACCGGAATTCTTTCGGGTGAAATTGCTGAAATTGGTTCTGTATGTGATATTGAAATATTGCAGGGGGTTTTATGTGAATTTTTGTTAATTAAAATAATTAAAAAATTCTGAATAAAATAAATAAAATAGTTTTATTAAATGAGAGTTGTATTAAATTTGGTGGAAATTTAAAGCATATGAGTGGGAGTTTTGTGTGGAAAAAATAGAGGAGCAATTTATGTGAGTGGAGCTCTCTCCACATGAATGAGGAAAAGGTGGGGGTACCCCCCATGGTGCACTGGCCATAGGAGGGGGCTACCACATGCATGGTATGGATAAGAAGCTCACTGAATTACATGGGATGCTCAAGCAGGCTGAGGCGGATCTCAAGAAAGTTGCCAGTCAAGTGTTGATGGTACAAAACAAGGCTAAGTTCAAGAAGAGTTCTTGGACTAAGAAGAAGAAGGCAAAGTCAAGAGGTAAGGTGGAGGACCCAGTCCAAAGCGCTTCCTCAGGGACTAAGCCATCTCCTACAGCCGGATCCACTTGCTTCTACTGCAAGTCGGATGGCCACTGGAAGAGGAATTGCAGCAAGTATCTTGCTGATAAAGCCTAGAGCGGAGGTGTGACTTCCGGCTCAGGTACACTTGTTTGAAATGTTATAGACATTTATCTTGCTGATGCACCTGGTAGTTCTTGGGTATATGATACCAGATCAGTCATTCACATTTGCAACTCGTTGCAGGGACTGGTAAGAACTAGGAGCGTTGCAAGAGGCGAGGTTGACATTAGAGTCGGAAACAAAGCGAGAGTCGCTGCGTTGGAAGTCGGCACAATGCAACTTCATTTACCTTCTGGATTCATAATGGAGCTAAATAATTCTTATTATGTTCCAGTGCTTAGTCGAAACATAATTTCTGCCTCATGTTTGATGAGACAGGGCTATGAGTCGAATATTAAGAATAATGGTTGTTCTTTATATTTGAATGATATGTTTCATGGCTTTGCGCTCGTCCGGGACGGGTTATTTATTTTGAATCTTGATAGTGAATCTGTCTATATCATAAATGTGAAAAGGTTAAAACCAAATGATCTGAATATGACTTACTTTTGGCATTGTCGGCTTGGTCATATAAGTTGGAAACGCATGAAGAAGCTCCATGATGATGGACTCCTATCTTTGTTCGACTTGGAGTCGTTCAAGACATGCGAATCCTGCCTTCTCGGCAAGATGACCAAGACACCTTTTGCAAAGAGTTGGGAAAGGGCGTCCGACTTATTGGGACTGGTACATAGTGATGTATGTGGCCCAATGAGCACGACAGCCAGAGGTGGTTATGAGTACTTCATTACCTTCACTGATGATTTGAGTAGATATGGATATATCTACTTGATGAAACATAAGTCGGAAGCCTTTGAAAAGTTCAAGGAATTCCAGAATGAGGTACAAAATCAACTTGGCAAGAAAATAAAGTTTCTTCGGTCGGACCGAGGAGGCGAGTACATGATCCATGAGTTTGATGACCATCTAAAGAGTTGTGGAATAGTTCCCCAGCTCACTCCTCCAGGAACGCCGCAGAGAAACGGTGTGTCGGAAAGGAGGAATCGGACCTTGTTGGACATGGTACAATCAATGATGAGTCGGACAGATCTACCTTTATCATTTTGGGGTTATTGTCTAGAAACTGCAGCGTTCACACTAAACAGAGTACCATCAAAGTCGGTAGAGAAGACACCGCATGAGATGTGGACTGGCAAAAAGCCGAGTTTGTCTTTCCTTAAGATTTGGGGTTGTGAAGCTTTTGTCAAGCGACTTTAGTCGGACAAGCTTACAGCTAAGTCGTATAAGTGTATTTTCGTGGGATATCCGAGGGAAACCTTAGGTTACTACTTGTACAACCGAGAAGAGGGCAAAGTGTTTGTCGGTCGAAATAGTGTCTTCCTTGAGAAAGAGTTTCTCAGTCGGGGAGTTAGTGGGAGTACGGTGCATCTCGAAGAAATTCGAGAGATACCGGCTAGCAGTGAGTCGGCAAAAACCTTACAGGTTGAGCCGGACGTGGTACCTGAGCCGGAAACTGCACCGACACTGCGAAGATTGGCCAGATTGCGAAGTGTTCGTGATGTGATGCTGTTGGACAGTGATGAGCCGTACAACTTATTTTGAAGCGATGGTGGGGTTCTGATTCCGAGTCATGGCTTGGAGCCATGAGATCGGAGTTAAAGTCCATGGATGAAAATCAAGTTTGGAACTTGGTTGATCTGCCAGACGGTGCAAGCCCCATCAAGTGCAAATGAGTCTTTAAGAAGAAAACTGATATGGATGGAAATGTTTCTATCTATAAAGCACGGCTTGTCGCGAAGGGGTTCCGACAAGTTCAAGGAGTTGACTACGATGAGACTTTCTCTCCTGTAGCGATGCTTAAATCAGTTCGGATCATGTTAGCTATAGCAGCCTATTTCGACTATGAGATATGGCAGATGGATGTCAAAACGGCTTTCCTTAATGGAAATTTAACCGAGGACATGTATATGATACAGCCCGAGGGTTTTGTTGATCCGGCTAATGCTGACAAGGTATGCAAGCTTCGGAAATCCATTTATGGGTTGAAGCAAGCATCTCGGAGTTGGAACATTCGCTTTGATGAGGTAGTCAAATTGTTTGGCTTCATCAAGAGTGATCATGATTCTTGTTTATACAAGAAGTTTAGTGGGAGCAAAGTAAACTTTCTGATCTTATATGTGGATGACATATTACTGATTTGAAATGATGTCCAGATGTATCAAGAGACTAAGGAATCATTAGAAAAGAGTTTTTCGATGAAAGACTTGGGTGAGGCGACTTACATACTAGGAATGCGGATCTATAGAGATAGATCAAGGCGGCTCATTGGATTGAGTCAGAGTACATATTTGGACAAAGTGTTGAAGAAGTTCAACATGGAATCGTCTAAGAAGGGGTTCTTACCGATGTCCCATGGCGTAAAACTTAGCAAGACTCAGTGTCCTTCGACAACTGATGAGCAAAGTCGGATGAGTGCGATTCCGTATGCTTCTGCAATCGGATCCATCATGTACGCTATGATTTGTATTAGGCCGGCTGTTTCCTATGCTCTAAGTGTTGTGAGCAGATACCAGGCTGACCCTGGAGAGATCCACTGGGCAGCGGATAAAAATATCCTCAAGTACTTGAGAAGGACTAAGGATATGTTCCTGGTTTATGGAGGTGAGGATGAACTCAGTGTAAAGGGTTACACGGATGCGAGTTATCTCACTGACTCGGATCATTCTCATTCACAATCCGGATATGTGTTTGTGATAAACGGAGGGGCTGTGAGCTGGAAAAGTTCCAAACAAGAAACGGTGTCTGCGTCTACGACAGAGGCTGAGTATATTGCTGCCTCAGAGGCGGCAAAAGAAGCCGTTTGGATGAGGAATTTCCTCATGGATCTTGGTGTGGTTCAGGGCTCGTCCAATCCGTTAGACGTGTATTGTGACAACAATGGTGCTATTGCACAAGCCAAGGAACCTAGACAACACCAGAAGAACAAACGTATACTCATGCGGTACCACCTTATTCGCTAATTCGTGGATCAAGGTGATATCAAGTTATGCAAGGTACACACGGATGCAAACATTGCGGATCCGTTGACAAAGCGACTTCCACAGCCGAAGCATGAGGCGCACCTAAGAGCAATGGGCATCAGATTCCTGGACATGTGATGTCGGAAGATTGACTCTAGTGCAAGTGGGAGACTGTTGGGAATATGCCCTAGAGGCAATCATGTATGATGATATTCCTGTGTATTCATAAGGTTATGGTCCATGTATGAACTACTGATATGTATCATCGAATATGTGATTTGATTGTGGAACTACATATTCATGTTGTTCATACTAAGTGTCCTTGGTCATTGAGGTTGTGCCGGACACATAACTTAGACCAATGTGAAAGTCGGCAGATGACTAGGTTCCACTTGTCATGGGCATGGAGATGCTATTCCGACTTACACGGATTCGGCTAAAGAGTTTAGCGAGTCGGACTGACCCATATTGCGATGCAACGAACAAGTCGTCATTTGCATTTCTCAATCAATGTAATCCTTAGACCTGAGGTTATTGCACAATCCGAGTTGAGGATCTCCGACTTAGGTTCTGTCAAATGTTGTTCCATCATTGGGCAGTTATAAAGGCGGAGTTCGGGTCGACTGAGAATCAAGCTGCGTGATGTGAATAACCAAGACGGAATTTTGCCCCTCCATCCGGAGAGATATTCTCTGGGCCCTCTCGGAAGATATGATTCGGAAAGCATGGCCATGCGCGTCACGGTTAAGTGTTAACCGAGGCAGCCAACTAAGATTTAGTCGGATGAATCACTTATCTCGGATCGAGAAAGAGAGTCGGACTATTTAAGGGATGACGATCATTCGCCTATAGTCCGACAAGGTATATCGTGAGGCAAAAGGGACTCAGACGAAAGTCGCATTGGAAGGTATGTCATCATGACTTATTGGTACTTGGGAGTTGGCACGTTCTGCTAGGAGCCGCTACCAACTGATCAATCACGAGTGAGACTCAGAATCGTGTCCGGGTTACCATGAGCCTGTCGGGTCACACACTTAAGAGCGGGAGCAAGTTTGGGTTAGACCAAAACAGGAAACCTATTTGGGTTGGACCCAAATAGAGACATGGACTTAGTCAGCAAGTGAGACTTGTAGTGGCTAATATAGGCCTTTTTAGTGAATGGGCCACAAGTGAGTGGAGCCCACTTTCACTCCCTATATAAGCTAGGGCGCAGGTGCTTAGAGTAGAAGGTTTTAGGTCACTCCATGTGTTGGAAACCCTAGCCCCAGTCCGTCCTGTTGCCGCCGTACCAGACCTAGCAGTCCATCGCCGGCGCTCCTCCTCGTACGTGTGGATACCGGCGGAGGTGCTGTATGTTCAGCACTTCGACGATCGTGAAGAAAGTACGGATCGTGGATCGTGGAACCGGAACGGGTCGCGAGGACTGCACTGCATCAAGCGACGTGCTTCATCAATTCCGCAACTGCGCATCTAGTGGTAATCCTCGTGGCCTTCTACCTAAGCTGGATCTTGGGATCACTGCGTAGGAAAAAGTTTTGTTTTTCATTGCGTGACCCAACACTTTCATGTATTTTGGATATTGGTGGCATAGTGGGATGAAGCGGCCCGGACTAACTTTACATGTCCTCGCACATGAGACCAGTTCCACGCTTGACATGCAACTAGTTTTGCATAACTGGCTAGTAGGTGTCTGTCTCTCCTACTATAGTCAATATCTGATTTACAACGAGTTGCTAATAATTTAGTTATCATCATTGTGGTTCCATGTTCGTAGGTAAGACCGGTTCTATCTTCGAAAGCCCTAAGCCATGTAAAACTTGCAATGGATAAATTAGAAGTGTCTAGTTTAGATTGTTGCTGGGCTAGTGTCATGATATGGTAATGTTGTAAGTTGATGTATGTTTGATACTCTAACAACACACCTAATGTGTAAGTTCCATAGACCTTGGCCTTACACACAAAGGAATGATAAAGATCATACCATAATACACATGATAGTGATCAAGTGCAAGAACCATATCATTTCACTTTACACATATGATGTTTGCATCTTATATTGATTGTTTGGCATTTTAGAGCATTGTAAGATGATCCCTCATTTAGGTATCAAGATAAAAATTGTGTTCTCCCTTAAGTATGCACCGTTTATGTTTCGCTGCTTCAAGACATCACGTGATGATCGGGTGTACTTGAATCCACGATCATATTTCAGGTGTAAGACAATTTTACACACGTGAGTACTAAGGTTCTTACTTGGCGAGCCTAGCATGTACAGACATGGGCTTGGAACATGGACCAAAAGGTTAAGTATGAGTCATATATTTGATATGATGCCCATATAGATGCTCGCCTTTGAAACTACACCGTCTCACGTGATGATCAGACTTGGTGTAGTGGATTTGGTTCATGTAATCACCAAAAAGACACGAGGGATGTTGTTTTTGAGTGGGAGTTCATTCGTAATTTAGATTAGTTGAACTCAATCTATCATAAACTTAGTCTAAATTTTACAAATTCTGTTGTAGATGGCACCACCTGCTTTTAATTTCAATATGTTCATGGAGAAAGAGAAAATTGCAACGAATGGTAGAAACTTTACCAACCGGGCCATGAATTTGAGGATCCTCCTCAATGCTGCACACAAGCTATAAGTGCTAGAAGCACCGCTAGGCCCCCCAGCAGCTCATGATGCCCCTAACGAAGAAAACAACGTCTATCTGACTCGTTAGGAGGACCACAACTTAGTTCATTGTGGCATACTATATGGGCTAGAGCCGGAACTTCGAAAGCATTTTCAAAATGGCAAGGCCTTTGATACCATGGGTGAATTGAAAATGATTTTCAATACCCATGCTGCCATAGAGAGTCACAATGCTTCTAAAAAGTTCTTTCGCTGCATGATGGAAGAGAACAACTCCGTTAGTGAGAACGTACTCAAAATGTCTGGGTACGCCGATAGGCTTGTGTCCTTGGGAATAATGATTCCCAATGACTTAGGCATACATCATGTTCTCTAATATCTGCCACCTAGCTACAAGAGCTTCGTGATGAACTATAACATGAAGGTCATGAAGAAGTCTCTCACTGAGCTTCTGTTAATGCTTAAGACTACAGAGGTGGAGATCAAGAAAGAACATCAAGTGTTGATTATCAATAAGACCACCGGTTTCAAGAAAGACAAGAAGGGTAAACAGAACGGAAATAAGGGCGGCAAATATGTTGCCGCGCCTAAAAAGAAATCCCGAGCTGGCCCTAAGTCTGATACTGAGTGCAACTATTGTAAGGGGACTGGCCATTGGAAGCGCAGCTGCCCCAAGTATTTGGAAAACAAGAAGGCCAGCAAGGAAAACAAAGGTATATATGTTATACATGTTATTGATGTGTACTGAAGGGTTCGCAGCATAGAAAACAAAATTTTCCTACGATGGGAACTATAGGCAAAGATCTATCTACTAGATACAAGCAACAGGTGGATATACATCCATAGAGAACTTACCCTCGAAGACAACAAAGCTTTGTTAACGAGATGGAACTCGTGGATGATGTAGTCGTACACTTGCTGATCTAAAGATCGTGATGAAGTCCAGCAGGTCCGGCTCCAACACGTCCATCAGATCCAGCTCTAGCAAGTCCAGCATCACCAAGTCCAGCACCGCAAAGAAGCGGTACATCCGTGATCGCACACACATCCGGTACCCCAACAGCCTCCATCCCTCGCTCCAGCAAAGCAGCAGAAGCAGCAACTCCTTTCCAGATAAAGCCACCGGGAACATGTATCTCGCTAATCCGAGACCATGGGGAAAAATACTAGAGGGGGAGAGAGATCCTTCACGAGGAGGTGTATGGAAGAAGGGTGAGAGGGGTGGCCTTTATAGGAGGAGGGGGGTACCCCTCCCCATGGCCGATGCCCCATGGGGGGTGACTCCTCACCTCCCCCATTCAAATGCCCCTTCACTTTCTCTTTTAAAGTCTCCACTTTAAATGCATTAAATTTCTCCAAATTTAATGCTCTCTCATTTAATAAAACCCTTTTATTATTTTTATTTAGAATTTTGTTAATTACTTTAATTAACAAACATTCACATAAAACCCCCTACAACATTTCAAATGCAGAACCAATTTCAACAATTTCACCAGAAACAGGTTCGGTGTCTATTGAAATAATTCTAGCGCTTACTTAATTCTTTATCTGAAACATATTTGCTCCAAATGGTGTCGGTATCCCTTAAGTGTGTCACCCTATGGTTCGCGAATAATGTAGACATGATCGAGACCCCTCTCAGATCAATAATCAGAAGCGGGACCTAGAAATCCATACTGACTCTTACACATTCAACGATGACTTCTCTGATCGTGAGAACCTTTAACGCTAGTAACTAAATCCCTTTGTCTCGCGATATATTACATGTCCGAGATTTGATCGTCGGTATCTCCATACCTAGTTTGATCTCTTTGCCGACATGCACTCTTTTCTTGTTCCCGTGATATAACATTCTAGTGATCTCATCACTTGCTTCCAAGCTAACCAATGTGATATCACTGAGAGGGCCCAGAGTATATCTATCTGTCATCAGGATGGATAAATCCCACTCTTGATCCATGAGCCTCTACATAACACTTTTGTAGCACTGAACCCACCTTTATAATCACCCTTTCATGGTGTGACGTTTGATGTTATCAAGATACTCTTCCAGTGTTAGTGATTGACATGATCTCATGGTCTAAGGAATAGGATTACTTCGTATGATGTTATAGCAATATAAACACAATGACTTTGACCATAATGCTATACTTCAGATGAATGTTCATCACATCATTCCACTAATGTTGTGACCTCATTATTAACAACATCCAATGTCCATGATTAGGAAACCTTGATCATCTTGTTAATCAACGAGCTAGTTTATAAGAGAGGCATAACTAGGAACTTTCCTTTTTTTTATTAAACACACATGTATTAACGTTTCCAAATTAATACAATTATAGCATGCAAAATAAACATTTATCATAAACAAGGAATAAGATAATAACCAATTTATTATGGCATATTCCCTTCATGTACTTGACTAGTACTCGCAGTAGCACCTAGGTATTTGATACTTGATAGGTTGCTAATATATGTAACTCGAATCAGGGGTTGTGGAACAAGCGACCGCTAGCAAGGGTTGAGGTCAAGATGCGTGTCGACAATGGATCAAGAGTTTATGTGATCATCATCGAAATGCTACCGCTCCACCTACCGTCGGGATTAGTGATAAATCTAAATAATTGTTATTTGGTGCATGCACTGGGAATGAACATTATATCTGGATCTTTTTTCATGTGAAGTGGTTATTCATTTAAGTCTGAAAACAATGGTTGTTCGATTTATATGAATGATATCTTTTATGGTCATGCACCTGTGATGAATGGTTTATTTCTGTTGGATCTCGATAATAGTGTTACACATATTCATAATGTTGATGCTAAAAGGATTAAACTTGATGATGATATATCTGCATATATGTGGCACTGCCATCTAGGTCATATTGGCGTTAAACGCATGAAGAAACTCCATTCTGATGGACTTTTAGAATCACTTGATTTTGAATCATTTGATACATGTGAGCCATGCCTTATGGGCAAGATGATTAGAACGCCGTTTTCCGGTTCTATTCGATGACAGATTTATTGGAAATCATACATACTGATGTGTGTGGTCTAATGAGTCTGTCGTCGGAAGGTGGATATCGTTATTTTGTTACTTTCAAGGATGATTTGAGTAGATACGGGTATATCTAATTGATAAAACACAAGTCTGAAACCTTTGAAAAGTTCAAGGAATTTTAGAGTGAAGTGAAAATCATCGTAATAGAAAGATCAAATTTCCACGGTCTGACCGTGGAGGTGAGTATCTAAGTTATGAGTTTAGCGCACATATGAGAGGTTGTGGAATAGTTTCACAACTCACACCTGCCGGAAAACCACAACATAATGGTGTGTTAGAATCTCATAATCGCACTTTATTAGATATGGTTCGATCTATGATGTCTCTGACTGACTTGCCACTGTCATTTTGGGGTTACGCACTGGAAACCGCTGCATTCACTTTAAATCGGTCACCGTCTAAATCCATTGAAAAGACACTGTATGAATTGTGGTTTGGAAACAAACCTAAGCTGTCATTTCTTAAAGTTTGGGGTTGTGATGTTTATGTGAAGAAACTGCAGTCGGATAAACTCAAACCCAAAGCAGAAAAATGCGTCTTCATAGGATACCCTAAGGAAACTATTGGGTATTCCTTCTATCATAGATCTGAGGGCAAGGTTTTGGTTACCAAGAATGGATCCTTTCTAGAGAAATAGTTTCTCGCGAAAGGTGTGTGTAGTCAGAAGGTAGAACTCAAAGAGGTTATTGAACCTTCTCTTCATGAAACGGCGAGTGGCGCAGCGCCGGAAATTTTTTCGGAGTTGACTTCACCGAATGAAGAGGGAACTAATGATAATGATCAAGAAACTCCGAAAGAGTATACTACCAAACCTCGCAGGTCAAGCAGGACACATGCAGCTCCTAAACTATACGTAAATCCTTTTATGAATTTCATGGTTGATGAAATAGATTCCAACAAAAGGCTAGAAGCCATGAAATCCAAGATGGAATCCATGTACGAAAATCAGGTTTGGACCTTGGTGGACTTACCTCATGACCGAAAGGCCGTTGAGAATAAATGGATTTTCAAAAGAAAACCCGATGCTGATGGTAATGTAACCATTTATAAAGCTCGACTTGTTGCAAAGGTGTTTCGAAAAATTCAAGGAGTTGACTATGATGAGACATTTTCTCCCATAGAGATGCTTAAGTCAGTTAGGATTATGTTAGCAATTGCTACATATTCCAATTATGAGATATGGCAGATGGATGTCAAAACTGCATTCCTCAATGGTAACATTGAAGAAGAGTTGTATATGATACAACCAAAGGGTTTTGTCGATCCTAAGGATGCTGACAATGTATGCAAGCTTCAATGATCCATCTATGGACTGAAGCAAGCATCTCGGAGTTGGAATCTCCGCTTTGATGAGGTGATCAAAGAGTTTGGATTTGTCCAAACTTATGGACATGCTTGTATTTACAAGAAAGTGAGTGGGAGCAATGTGGCATTTCTGATATTATATGTGGATGGCATATTACTGATTGGAAATGATGTAGATCTTTTAAATAGTGTTAAAAGTTATCTAAACAGCAAAATTTCGATGAAGGACCTAGGTGAAGCATCGCACATATTAGGCATAAAGATCTATAGAGATAGATCAAGGCGCCTAATAGGGCTATCACAGAGTACATACCTTGATAAGATTTTAAAGAAGTTTAAAATGGACAAAAGTAAGAAGGGGTTCTTACCTATGTTGCAAGGCAAGACATTGAGTAAGCCTCAAAGTCCAGCTACGGCGGAAGAAAGAGAGGTAATCGATAAGATCCCCTATGCTTCAGCCATAGGATCTATAATGTATGCCATGCTATGTACAAGACCGGATGTGGCACATGCTATTAGTTTGACCAGTAGGTACCAATCTGATCTAGGTACGGAACACTGGATAGCGGTCAAAAATATCCTTAAGTACTTAAGAAGAACTAAGAAAATGTTTCTTGTATACTGAGGTGAAGAAGAGATGGTCGCTAATTGTTATGTCAACGCTAGCTTTGACACTAATCCGGATGACTCTAAGTCTCAATCCGGATACGTCTTTCTCATGAACGGAGCAGCAGTTAGTTGGAGGAGCTCCAAACAACCTATGGTGACAAGATCAACGACGGGGGAGGAATATATTGCTGCTTCGGAAGCAGCGTAGGAGGCGGTTTGGATGAAGGAGTTCATAACCGAACTAGGTGTGGTTCCTAGTGCGTTGGACCCAATGGTGATCCATTGTGACAATAATGGAGCCATAGCCAACACCAAGGAACCAAGGTCTCACAAGAATTCCAAGCATATTAAGCATTGGTTTCACTCCATCCGCGAACATGTCAAGGATGGAGATATAAAGATTGGTAAAGTACACACGGATCTCAATGTAGCAGACCCGTTGACTAAAGTTTTCCCTAGGGCAAAACATGATCAACACCAGAACTCCATGGGTGTTAGATTTATCACTATGTAACTAGATTATTGTCTCTAGTGCAAGCGGGAGACTAAAGGGAATATGCCTTAAGAGGCAATAATAAAGTTGTTATTATATGTATTCCAAGTATATGATAGATGTTTACTTTGCATGCTATAATGGTATTAATATGGGAACATTAATACATGTGTGTTTAATAAACAAACAGAAAGTTCCTAGTTATGCCTCTTTTTGAACTAGCACGTTGATTAACAAGATGATCAAAGTTTCCTGATCATGGACATTGGATGTCATTAGTAACAAGGTCACAACATTTGTGAAATGATGTGATGAACATCCATCCGAAGTATAGCCTTAAGATCAAATTCATTGTGTTTATATTGCTATAACATCATACGAAGTAATCCTAGTCCTTGGACCATGAGATCATGTTAATCACTAACACCAGAACAGTATCTTGATAACATCAAACGTCACACCATGAAAGGGTGACTATAAAGGTGGGTTCAGTGCTACGAAGGTGTTATGTAGAGTTTCATGGATCAAGAGTGGGATTTATCCATCCTGATAATGGATAGATATACACAGGGCCCTCTCGGTGGTATCACATTAAGAATAGCTTTCAATCAAGTGATGTGATCACTAGAATGTTATATCACGAGAACGAGAAAAGAGTGCATGTTAGTAACGAGATCAAACTAGGTATTGAGATACCAATGATCGAATCTTGGACATGAAATATATCGCGAGACAAAGGGATTAAGTTACTAGCTTCAAAGGTTCTCACGATCAAAGAAGTCATCGTTGAATGTGTGGGAGTTAGAATGGATCTCTAGGTCCCGCTTATGATTATTGATCTAAGAGGGGTCTCGATCATGTCTGCATTATTCGTGAACCGTAGGGTGACACACTTAAGGGAAACCAACACCATTTGGAGCAAACATGTTTCAGACAAAAGAATTGCAAAGGGCTGGAATTATTTCAATGGACAACGGAAATGTTTCGGGTGAAATTGCTGAAATTGGTTCTGCATGTGATATTTAATATCGCGGGGGGTTTTATGTGAATGTTTGTTAACTAAAGTAATTAACAAAATTCTGAATGAAATAAATAAAATAGTTTTAATAAATGAGAGTTGCATTAAATTTGGTGGAAATTTAATGCATATTATTGGGATTTTTTAGTGGAGAAAATGGAGGAGCAATTTATGTGAGTGGAGCTCTCTCCACATGAATGAGGAAGAGGTGGGGGCACCCCCCATGGTGCTCCAGCCATGGGAGGGGGTTGCCCTCCTCTCCTAGATATATCCCCTCTCTCCCAACTTCTCACTCACACCTCCTCATGAAGGATCTCTCTCCCCCTCTAGATTTATTCCCCTATGGTCTCGGATTAGCGAGATACATGTTCCCGGTGGCATTTCGTCTAGAAGCAGTTGATGCTTCGCTCGATAGAGGAGGTGGAGGTTGTTTGGTGGCCCGGACATGTGTGTGAGGACGGATGCGCTGCTGATTTGCGGCGCTAGGACTTCCACACGATCCTGAGATCGGCAAGTGTTCGACTACATCATCCACGAGTTCATTCTCGTTACACTTTGTAGGTCTTCGAGGGTATGTTCTCTATGGATGTATATCCACCTGTTGCGTATAATAGTTCCCATCATAGGAAAAAATTTGTTTTCTATGTTGCGAACCCAACAGATATCAATATGCGCCACATGAAAAAATGGCAAGGTAACAGTGGCGCATCTAATATGAGCCACAGAATTTCAAAAATGTGCACCACAAAAGAGCTTTTTCCTAGTAGTGCAATGATGTACCTAGGTTCGGCACCGTCATGGTGAGGTAAAAAACCCTACTCGTGCAAGATCTTACTATTTAGAGAAAAACACACAATACAGAGGCTCATTGAGATGTATCGAGGATGAACTAGGGGACATGGGAGAGAGGAGTGATCGGCCTCTCTATGGAGGCCCTCGCACCCCTTACATACTTTTTTGGCTGTGGATTACAAGGGATGGTCGGCTGGTGGGGGCCAGCCAGTGGGACCCAAATCAATAGTCGGCGCTATAGTGTGCTCCTGTATCGGCTGAACAGGCATAGTCCCGCACTGGACAGACATCTTGTCCTATAGTATGTAGCTGTTGGCGCTTTAGCTGACATAAAGCTAAAGTATCTAGAGGTGTGGTACTGTTCCATCATCCACTGGTAGAAAACAGGCATCTAGTCCCGGTTCATAAGGGCCTTTAGTCCCGTTTGTGCAACCGGGACTGCCGAATTGGGACTAGAGGTCTAACCTTTAGTCCCAGTTCTGTTACAAACCGGGACTAAAGGAACTCCACGTTGCTCCATGTAGTGCGCTGGGCTGGAGGACCTTTAGTCCCGGCTCGTAACATGAACCGGGACTAAAGGGTCTCTGCCGCGACAGCATTTTGGGGCAGTCGGCTGCCGTGGCAGTAGATGGGGTTTTAGGGTTTAGGGTTTTGTGTTTTCCTTTTCATTTTGTGTTTTGTGTTCAATTATTTTTCATTTTGTGTTTTCATTACAAACAAGTTTCCGTATACATACACGATGCTACTACATAGTGTACACGTCGATGCATATATAATATAATTTCTCTTACGAGCATACATACATATATATACAATTTGGTATACGAGTTTCAGCTGGGGCTAGAGCCCGTCTATTTGATTACATGGAGATAATTACATGGATGATTTAGACTCTATCTATACTATATTCTCCACATGGGTCTATGACCTCATCAACTAAAAATCCCGCCAATTCCTCTTGAATTACTAGTAGGCAGTCCTGTGGTAGGAGCTTTTCTCGCAACACTTCCAACTGAAAAGAAGGAGATCAATATGAATATATCAATCATCATAAAAAAGTATGAATGGAACTCAACACAAATTATGGTAATAAAAATAAATTGTGAATATATTATTTAGGTACTCGAAGAAATTCCAACTTCTGCTCACTAGTTGAATTGTGAACGAACTCGCAAATGTAGTATACACATAAATCCATCCCCGGTGGCTGGCTCGTGCACTTTAAAAGAATAGAATTCAATCAAATAATAATCAAGCATGCTTGATAATTGTATTGAAACTAGAAATTAAAGAGATATGCAGACCTAGTTCGTACTACTTACCGGGATCGGATTAAAACTCAGCTCCTCACGCCATTGACCGGTGACCACAGTATTGAACCATGTCCATGTTGGGCCACGCAGAGAAAAACAAAACGTTTTCCTACGCGGTGATCCCAAGATCCAGCTCAGGTAGAAGGCCACGAGGATTACCACTAGACGCGCAGTTGCGGAATTGATGAAGCACGTCGCTTGATGCAGTGCAGTCCTCGTGATCCGTTCCGGTTCCACGATCCACGATCTGTTCTTTCTTCACGATCCTCGAAGTGCTGAACGTACAGCACCTCCGCCGGTATCCACACGTACGAGGAGGAGCGCCGGCGATGGACTGCTAGGTCCGGTACGGCGGCGACAGGATTGGACTGGAGCTAGGGTTTCCAACACATGGAGTGACCTAGCCTTGTGCTCTACGCACCTGCGCCCCAGCTTATATAGGGAGTGAAAGTGCGCTCCACTCACTTGTGGCCCATTCACTAAAAATCCTATATTAGCCACTTCAAGTCTCACTTGCTGACTAAGTCCATGTCTCTATTTGGGTCCAACCCAAATAGGTTTCCTATTTGGGTCTAACCCAAACTTGCTCCCGCTCTTAAGTGTGTGACCCGACAGGCTCATGGTAACCCGGACAAGATTCCGAGTCTCACTCGTGATCGATCAGTTGGTAGCGGCTCCTAGCAGAACGTGCCAACTCCCAAGTACCAATAAGTCATGACGACATACCTTTCTAATGCGACTTTCGTCTGAGTCCCTTTTGCCTCACGATATACCTTGTCGGACTATAGGCGAATGATCTTCATCCCTTAAATAGTCCAACTCTCTTTCTCGATCCGAGATAAGTGATTCATCCGACTAACTCTTAGTCGGCTGCCTCGGTTAACACTTCTCCGAGACGCGCATGGCCATGCTTTCCGAATCATATCTTCCGAGAGGGCCTAGAGAATATATCTCTAGGTGGAGGGGCAAAATCCCATCTCTGTTATTCACATCACGCAGCTTGATTCTCAGTCGACCCGAACTCCGCCTTTACAACTGCCCAGTGACGGAACAACGTTTGACAGAACCTAAGTCGGTGATCCGCAACTCGGATTCTGCAATAACCTCAGGTCTAAGGATTACATTGATTGAGACATGCAAATGACGACTTGTTCGTTGCATCTCAATATGGGTCAATCTGACTCGCTAAACTCTTTAGCCGAATCTGTGTAAGTCGGAATAGCATCTCCATGCCCATGACAAGTGGAACCTAGTCATCTGCCGACTTTCACATTGGTCTAAGTTGTGTGTCCGGCACAACCTCAATGACCAAGGACAATTAGTATGAACAACATGAATATGTAGTTCCACAGTCAAATCACATATTCGATGATACATATCAGCAGTTCATACATGGACCATAACCTTATGAATACATTGAAAATAACATCATACATGATTGCCTCTAGGGCATATTCCCAACAGTCTCCCACTTGCAGTAGAGTCAATCATCCGACATCACATGTCTAGGCATCTAATGCCCATAGCTCTCAGGTGCGCCTCATGCTTTGGCTGTGGAAGTGGCTTTGTCAACGGATCCGCAATGTTTGCATCTGTGTGTACCTTGCATAACTTGATATCACCTTGATCCAAGAACTGGCGAATAAGGTGGTACCGCATGAGTATATGTTTGTTCTTCTGGTGCTGTCTAGGTTCCTTGGCTTGTGCAATAGCACCATTGTTGTCACAATACACGTCTAACGGATTGGACGAGCCCTGAACCACACCAAGATCCATGAGGAAATTCCTCATCCAAACGGCTTCTTTTGCCGCCTCCGAGGCAGCAATATACTCAGCCTCTGTCGTAGACGCAGACACCGTCTCTTGCTTGGAACTCTTCCAGCTCATAGCCCCTCCGTTTATTACAAACACATATCCAGATTGCGAACGAGAATCATCCGAGTCAGTAAGATAACTCACATCTGTGTAACCCCTTACACTGAGTTCATCCTCACCTCCATCAACTAGGAACATATTCTTAGTCCTTCTCAGGTACTTTAGGATATTTTTAGCTGCTGCCCAGTGGATTTCTCCAGGGTCAGCCTGGTAACTGCTCACAACACTTAGACCATAGGAAACATCCGTCCTAGTAAAAATCATAGCGTACATGATGGATCCGACTGCAGAAGCATATGGAATCGCACTCATCCGACTTCGCTCATCAGTTGTCAAAGGACACTGAGTCTTGCTAAGTTTTATGCCATGGGACATCGGTAAGAACCCCTTCTTAGACGATTCCATGTTGAACTTCTTCAACACTTTGTCCAAATATGTACTCTGACTCAATCCAATGAGCCGCCTTGATCTATCTCTATAGATCCGGATTCCTAGTATGAAAGTCGCCTCACCCAAGTCTTTCATCGAAAAACTCTTTTCCAATGATTCCTTGGTCTCTTGCAACATCTGGACATCATTTCCAATCAGTAATATTTCATCCACATATAAGATCAGAAAGTTCACTTTGCTCCCACCAAACTTCTTGTATAAACAAGAATCATGATCACTCTTGATGAAGCCAAACGATTTGACTACCTCATCAAAGCGAATGTTCCAACTCCGAGATGCTTGTTTCAACCCATAAATGGATTTCCGAAGCTTGCATACCTTGTCAGAATTAGCCGGATCGACAAAACCCTCGGGCTGTATCATATACACGTCCTCGGTTAAATTTCCATTAAGGAAAGCCGTCTTGACATCCATCTGCCATATCTCATAGTCGAAATAGGCTGCTATAGCTAACATGATCCGAACTGATTTAAGCATCGCTACAGGAGAAAAAGTCTCATCGTAGTTAACTCCTTGAACTTGTCGGAACCCTTTCACGACAAGCCGTGCTTTATAGATAGAAACATTTCCATCCATATCATGTTTCTTCTTAAAGACCCATTTGCACTCGACGGGTCTTGCACTGTCTGGCAGATCAACCAAGTTCCAAACTTGATTTTCATCCATGGACTTTAACTCCGATCTCATGGCTCCAAGCCAGGACTCGGAATTAGAACCCACCATCGCTTCCGAATAAGTTGCCGTCTCATCACTGTCCAACAGCATCACATCACGAACACTTCACAATCTGGCCGATCTTCGCAGTGTCGGTGCATTTTCCGGCTCAGGTACCACGTCCGTCTCAACTTCTAAGGCTTTTGCAGACTCGCTACTGGCCGGTACCTCTCGAATTTCTTCGAGTTGCACCGTGCTCCCACTGACTCCCTGACTGAGAAACTGTTTCTCAAGGAAGACACCGTTTCGAGCGACAAACACTTTGCCCTCTTCTCGGTTGTAGAAGTAGTAACCCAAGGTTTCCCTCGGATATCCCACGAAAATACACTTATCAGACTTAGTTGTAAGCTTGTCCGACTGAAGTCGCTTGCCAAAAGCTTCACAACCCCAAATCTTAAGAAAAGACAAACTCGGCTTCTTGCCAGTCCACATCTCATGCGGTGTCTTATCTACCGACTTTAATGGTACTCTGTTTAGTGTGAACGCTGCAATTTCTAGACAATAACCCCAAAATGATAAAGGCAGATCCGTCCGACTCGTCATTGATCATACCATGTCCAACAAGGTCCGATTCCTCCTTTCCAATACACCGTTTCTCTTCGGCGTTCCTGGAGGAGTGAGCTGGGGAACTATTCCACAACTCTTCAGATGATCATCAAACTCATGGCTCATGTACTCGCCTCCTCGGTCCGACCAAAGAAACTTTATTTTCTTGCCAATTTGATTTTGTACCTCATTCTGGAATTCCTTGAAATTTTCAAAGGCTTCCGACTTATGTTTCATCAAGTAGATATATCCATATCTACTCAAATCATCAGTGAAGGTAATGAAGTACTCATAACCACCTCTGGTTATCATGCTCATTGGGCCACATACATCACTATGTACTAGTCCCAATAAGTCGGACGCCCTTTCACAACTCTTTGCAAAAGGTGTCTTGGTCATCTTGCCAAGAAGGCAGGATTCGCATGTCTCGAACAACTCTAAGTCGAACGAAGTTAGGAGTCCATCATCATGGAGCCTTTTCATGCGTTTCCAACTTATATGACCAAGCCGACAATGCCAAAAGTAAGTCATATTCAGATCATTTGGTTTTAATCTTTTCACATTTATGTTAAAGATAGATTCACCCTCAAGATTCAAAATAAATAATCTGTCCTGGACGGGTGCAAAGCCGTGAAACATATCAGTCAAATATAAAGAACAACCATTATTCTTAATATTGGACTCATAGCCTTGTCTCATCAAACATGAGGCAGAAATAATGTTTCGACTAAGCATTGTTACATAATAACAATTATTCAGCTCCATTAAGAATCTGGAAGGTAAATGAAGTTGCATTGTGCCGACTTCCAACATACCAACTCTTGCTTTGTTGCCGACCCGAATGTCAACCTCGCCTCTTGCCACGCTCCTAGTTCTTACCAGTCCCTGCAACGAGTTGCATATGTGAATGACTGATCCGGTATCATATACCCAAGGACTACCAGGTGCATCAGCAAGATAGATGTCTATAACATTCCAAACAAGCGTACCTGAGCCGGAAGTCACACCTCCGCTCTTGGCTTTGTCAGCCAGATACTTGCTACAATTCCTCTTCCAGTGGCCATCCGACTTGAAGTAGAAGCAAGTGGATCCGGCTGCAGGAGATGGCTTAGTCCCTGAGGAAGCGCTTTGGACTGGGTCCTCAGCCTTACCTCCCGACTTTGCCTTCTTCTTCTTAGTCCAAGAACTCTTCTTGAACTTAGCCTTATTCTGTACCATCAACACTTGACTAGCACCCTTCTTGAGATCCGCCTCAGCCTGCTTGAGCATCCCATGTAATTCAGTGAGCTTTTTATCCGTACCATGCATGTGGTAGTTCGATATGAACTGACCATACGCACTAGGAAGAGAGTTCCGAATTATGTCTATAGCGAACTCTTCGCTTATGGGGTAGCCAAGTCTTTCTAGAGACTGCACGTAACCAACCATCTTGATCACATGCAGACTCGGTGGATCGCCATCCTTAAGCTTGCAGCTCAACAAAGCCTGAGAGACTTGATACCTCTCAGTCTTTGCCTGAGCCTGGAACATACTTTTGAGGCTTTCAATCATATCGTAGGCCTCAACATTCTCGAACTGCTGCTGCAAGTCCGGTTCCATGTGAGCAAGCATAAGACAGCTAATCTCCGTGGATTCATCACAAATCCGAGGGTAGGCATTGGTGGTTGCGACAGTCGCATTCTCATCCGGCTCAGCTGGAAGTGGGTTGTCTAGGACATGATCCCTTTTTTCTTGTTTGAGAACAATTCTCAGATTACGATACCAGTTGGTGAAGTTATTTCCATTCAGCTTATCTTTCTCTAAGATGGTTCTCAAAGCAAAACCGGAAATCTGAGGAAGACTGCTAGGTGCCATTGATCTACAACAGAAAATATGCGAAACACTTAAGACATGTATCCATAAAAGAGCAAGCATATTAAACATTTTAATATTTATGCTCCCACTAGAACCAACACCCCTCCGATGGTTGCTTAGTGATTCAGGACCCTAAATAAGCAAGTCGACTAGTGAGCTTTAGCATCACCGCTAGCCGTCAAGTGATCTAGGTAGACAACTCCTTGTCAATCGTATCTCATACGACTCCTATTGAATGGGTGGCATCACATGCCCCGGCTCCCATCCGACTTTTCCCCAAGTCCCACAACCGTTGTGATAGACCTGTCTAGATTACCAAGTGCTTCCGCTGTAAGAGTCCGACTCGAACCCACCTAGTCAGAAAGAATTGATAGCACCTCAATTTTATGAGCCCACTATCAAAAATGTCCGACTTGTGATGGTGCAGCACTGGCAGGGAAACCGACTAGACCTTCTTTGAGGGATTACTTTCTACCAACTATCTAATAGAGGTAAAACAGAGACATAACAATAACACAAAATAAAGCAATTATAATGTGAAATGGTATGGCTCTCTTCATGGCGATCTCCATCTCCATAAAGCATGTAATCCGACTCATGTCAACTCTTGTCACGTGCCGTCTTACACTATGTAGCCGACTTGTACACCGACTTGCATGCCATCCGGATTCTCCAAACAGCTACACTAGCTAGTAATGCAAATTACATAGAGAATCCGACACGCAGGCCGTTATACAATAAGATGACAGCACCTAGGCTCCAGCCGGCTGACAAAAACCGTGATACGCAGATCACGTATGGATTACACACATCACATGCACATAAGCCATACCATTCACAACATCATCCTGCAAAGACAAGTTATGCATAGATACGATATCTACCAGCATTGTGAAACTCGCAACGACATCTAAGGCGCTACGACAGGGTGAAGCCGGCGGTCCCAAATCCGATCCAGACTCTGATTCGACCAAACTCTTTGATCTTCGATCACCGCATCCGGGTTTACGTGTCATAGTCTACCCCGATGGCGGAAGCCGACCGGTAGGGGTATGTCGTTCCACGACCTTAGTAGTTAGATCACGGAAACCAGATCATCCATTCCCCTGAGTATAGTTGATCCAATCAACTTTGTGCAAAACCGATCTATCCCATAGATCGACCACCAAAACTACAATTAGATCCAATCTAACGCCGACCGCATATCACATATGCACGATCTCGAGCCTAAAACCAGAAGCTAACGCTCTGATACCACTATTGGGCCACGCAGAGAAAAACAAAACTTTTTCCTACGCGGTGATCCTAAGATCCAGCTCAGGTAGAAGGCCACGAGGACTACCACTAGACGCGCAGTTGCGGAATTGATGAAGCACGTCGCTTGATGCAGTGCAGTCCTCGTGATCCGTTCTGGTTCCGCGATCCACGATCCGTTCTTTCTTCACAGTCGTCGAAGTGCTGAACGTATAGCACCTCCGCCGGTATCCACACGTACGAGGAGGAGCAGCGGCGATCGACTACTAGGTCCGGTACGGCGGCGACAGGACTGGACTGGAGCTAGGGTTTCCAACACATGGAGTGACCTAACCTTGTGCTCTAAGCACCTGCGCCCCAGCTTATATAGGGAGTGAAAGTGGGCTCCACTCACTTGTGGCTGATTCACTAAAAGGCCTATATTAGCCACTACAAGTCTCACTTGCTGACTAAGTCCATGTCTCTATTTGGGTCCAACCCAAATAGGTTTCCTGTTTGGGTCTAACCCAAACTTGCTCCCGCTCTTAAGTGTGTGACCCGACAGGCTCATGGTAACCCGGACACGATTCCGAGTCTCACTCATGATCGATCAGTTGGTAGCGGCTCCTAGCAGAACGTGCCAACTCCCAAGTACCAATAAGTCATGACAACATACCTTTCCAATGCGACTTTCATCTGAGTCCCTTTTGCCTCACGATATACCTTGTCAGACTATAGGCGAATGATCGTCATCCCTTAAATAGTTTGATTCTCTTTCTCGATCCGAGATAAGTGATTCATCCGACTAACTCTTAGTCAGCTGCCTCGGTTAACACTTATCCGAGATGCGCATGGCCATGCTTTCCGAATCATATCTTCCGAGAGGGCCCAGAGAATATCTCTCCAGATGGAGGGGCAAAATCCCATCTCGGTTATTCACATCACGCAGCTTGATTCTCAGTCGACCCGAACTCCGCCTTTATAACTGCCCAGTGACGGAACAGCGTTTGACAGAACCTTAGTCGGTGATCCTCAACTCGGATTGTGCAATAACCTCAGGTCTAACGATTACATTGATTGAGACATGCAAATGGCTACTTGTTCGTTGCATCTCAATATGGGTCAATCCGACTCGCTAAACTCTTTAGCCGAATCCGTGTAAGTCGGAATAGCATCTCCATGCCCATGACAAGTGGAACCTAGTCATCTGCCGACTTTCACATTGGTCTAAGTTGTGTGTCCAGCACAACCTCAATGACCAAGGACAATTAGTATGAACAACATGAATATGTAGTTCCACAATCAAATCACATATTCGATGATACATATCAGCAGTTCATACATGGACCATAACCTTATGAATACATTGGAAATAACAGCATACATGATTGCCTCTAGGGCATATTCCCAATAGTCCAAACACTACGTGGCAAACAAAATGAATGAATGAGTAAATAATTACTTGATATCTCATAAAATGAATGAAAGAGACCGATATAGTGCGATAATGATTGAAATTACTTCTAGAGCATAACAATCATGCTGCGGTACTCTTCCATGTCCTTTTTAATGAGTCCATGATTTGAACTCTTCCCAAGTGAACAGAAATGCTTAGCAGAATCAAGTGGTAGTTGTGCAGGGTTTATATACGTTAGTAACTGATCATTTACACTTAACATCGAGTAAGCACAAGTTAATGTGTACAAGATAGTAACACTATCACCCGTAGTTGTAAGGAAATAGTATATCCTTACATTAATGTTGCTCTTGAAAAACCTTAGCAAGTTACGCTCCATGTCCTCGGGTTTCATCTTTAGTGTAGCTTCAATAACTCTATTTGGGTCAATGAACCCAAATTGATAAATTCTCTAGTCCATGAATTGTGTGTCCATCTTCTTAAGAGCCCACTCCTTGACTTTCATCATTTGTGAGCTCATCAGTTGACAAGATTGGTAGGGTGAAATATGTCATGAGCAAATTCCATAGACACCTTTTGGCTCGATCATCGACAAAACTGGCTCTAACTTGATTCCTTTTTTCCTAGCTTATTCCATTCCAAAGTGGTTATCGGGATGGTGTCCCGAACAATCACTCTGCATTGATGTACAAATGCAGATGTGCTCTCTTTGGGCTCCAATAGTTCACCTAGCTCAAAGACTAAGTCAATTGTGAAATGCGCACCGTCGGCCAATTTTCTGGTCAGGCCTCGTTTCCTTACAGAAGATTGGCCCAATCCAGAGGTCTAAGAGAAGAAACATTCGTTAGTATATATATATATACGAATCAATTAATGCATCATTTGTTTTACTTTGTTACGGCTTCTCCACTGTCATCTCCACACTCGTCTCCAGACAAGTTAAGATATTGGGAGCCATCATCTCCACTACCGTCTGCTCCATCGTAATAATAACCTCCAATACATGCATCTATCATGTCGAGCACCACGTCTTCACCGTCTCTACCATCCATAGCTTAACTAATACAAAAGAAAGATAAAACAATTTTGAATTAAACTAAAAGAATATTACAATTGCAACGATGACCCTCAAACCTTAAACCATGGGAGGTGAACAATAATACATCTCAAATAACTGAAGAAAGATGAAGTAATCATGAAACAGAAGAAAGATAAAGTACTAATGAAACAATAATACATCTCAGATAATCTAGTTAATGCAACAGTAATATCAGATAATATCGCTAATACATCTCACTCAATCAAACTGGACGTCGACTCCCGGATCCTGAGTCGCGGGAGGTGAACACCCAAAGAGAAGGAACCATGACATGATCATAGCTTGGGTGAGATCCCTGAAAAAACTACCAGGCATTGGAGAACCTGATGTCCAACACAACCATATAGTGACGGGCGTGCTCGTCCTACTCCCTAACATGATTTTGTACCACCTCCTTGGGGTCCGTCTCCCTCTGCATTGATAGTGGACCTCACGACCGCCACCAAAGAAGCTTCGGGTCAACAACGAGACTCGGATTCCTCACCAAGCTACGCGTCCTGGAAGGTAGCACCTCCCAGTGCCATCCTGGTGGAGCCCAGTCTCGTATATGCCCGGTGGAGCCCAATCCTCTGTCGTTGTTGCCGAGTTGACGACGAGGATGCGAGATGGGCATAACCTAAACACTAAATTAAACCTAAACAATCATAACCTAAACATTAAATTAAACCCCTAAACTAAATCATAACTTAAACACTAAATCTAAACACTAAATAATCCTAAACCTAAACACTAAAAGTCCTATATTAAACCTAAACACTAAACAATCCTAAATTAAAACTAAAACACTAAATTAATTAAACAGTGGAACCACCGGGAGGTCACACCTGCGGGGGCAGCACGGCTGGATCTCTGTGGGGGTGCAGGGTGGTAGCAGCACGAGATGGCGGAACCGTGTGGGGAGACAGCTTCAAGAGACGGCGGCATCGTGGGACGGCAGAATGGCGAGGGGTGGGAGCGCTCCTCCTCTCCTCTCGCACGGGTGGGCAGCGTCTCACGGGAAGAAGATGAAGTGCTTCGGTCGTAGCTCGAACCGGGATGGAGGGTGGTAGTTATTTATACCCACCCACCTTTAGTCCCGGTTTGAGATACAAACCGGGACAAAAGTATGAACTAGGACTAAAGGTGTTTTCGACCGCCACTTTTCGCACGTGAGACACACCCCTTTAGTCCCAATTTGTAAGTAAAGGTTATTTTTGGCACCAAAAAGAAAATCGATATTAATTATCAATAAAATTATGTGTTATATATATCAAAAAATTTAGAAAAGAAAGATATATAATTTAAATCTATGTATTTCTATTTTCATGCCCTCTGTTCCTTAGTTGTACTCAGTTTTCCCCAACCACTTAACTTTTCCTCACTTTTGTCCATCTCCTTTTACAAAACTCTCACATAGTCAAAACTCGATGTCCGTCAGCCTTGCCGTTACATGCTGACAAGTGGGCCACGTTCAGTCGGGTCTTGTAGTGAACCCTCGCCGTTACATGCTGACAAGTGGGGTCGTGTTCTATCACGTCCCGTAGTGGACCCTTGCTGTTATATGCTGACAAGTGGGGCCGCGTTCAGTCGGTTCCCATAGTGGACACCTCTCTCCACTTATCCAGATCAGCATGGGACCCACAGCTTATCCACGTGAGCGTCGGACCCACATCTTACCCAAGTTGGCATTGCAAGATGGGACCCTGAGCCAGCCCCGCTCCCATGCCCGTTCCATTCCCTCCCCTTTCTTCTTCTTATCCGGCGATAGCGACCCTTTGTCTAGCTTCACTTCGGCCTCCCGTTCGTCTTGGCCGCAGTATTGTGTCGTCCCTTTGACTATGTAGGATGACAATAACAATCGTGCGCTTGCTGTGGACAATCAATTGGTGCAACTCAGGAGCCCAATTGGGCATGTGCTTGTTGTGGAGAATGGGGGTGGCGAGCCATTACGATGATTTAATTGGTTTATCGAGTTAATGTCTTGGATGCAATCAAGTGAATCTATGAGGTGAAAGTCAAAGTTTGAGATCTAGGGAGATGGATGTACAAGAAATAAGAGAATGAAAAAACTATTGAACACTTTCAAATTAAAAAAATTATACAACTCTTAATGTAAAA
Organism: Avena eriantha; assembly: GCA_910589775.1. Taxonomy (NCBI): domain Eukaryota; kingdom Viridiplantae; phylum Streptophyta; class Magnoliopsida; order Poales; family Poaceae; genus Avena; species Avena eriantha. The sequence continues at coordinate 414,857,581 of OU342740.1, forward strand.
GAGTGTTTATAATTGACAAAACTCTTGAACATTTTCAAATTACAATTTGGACATTATAATGTTGTCCTAGGAAAATCTTGAGAGTTTACCATTTTCAGAGCGTTAAAATTTATCTCTAAACTAAAATCTTTATGCCTCGTGCATATATGAAAATGATACACCTTCGAACACTCTGCAATCGCACTTAGGACATGATAATGTTGTGCTAAGAAAATCTTGATAGTCTGTCATTTTCATGGAGTGAAATATTATGCATAAACTTGGATATGCGAAAATTATACACCTTTGATCACTATGAAATTACACTTAATACATGATAATGATGTGCTAACAAAATCTTGAGAGATTATCATTTTCATATAGTGACATGTAATGCATAAACTTGCATATAGGAAAATTATACACCTTTGAACTCTTTCAAATCGCACTTAGGACATGCTAATGTTGTGCTAATAAAATCCTGATCATTTCACATTTTCATGGAGTGAAATATCATGCATAAACTTGCGTATACGAAAATTGTAAACCTTTGAACTCTGTGAAAAAACGCACTTAATACGTGATAATGATGTGCTAACTAAATTTTGAGAGATTATCATTTTCTCCCCCATTTTCATAGAGTGGAATGTGTTGGCTCGTGATTAATGTAGAGCTCGTTGGGAACCCCAAGAGGAAGGTATGATGAGCACAGCAGCAAGTTTTCCCTCAATTATGAGACCAAGGTTTAATCGAACCAGTAGGAGCAAGGAAACACCCCAAAGGTGTTACTAGCTGAGCTTTGGCAGGGCGCACTACCGGTGCTAGTAGCAACGTGGAGACCTGCACAACACAACCACAGAACTTTGTCCCCAACTTGCGATGAGGTTGTCAATCTCACCGTGTTTTGCGGAAAACAAAGGATTAAACGTATCGAATGGAAAGAAGTAAAAGTTTGCAGAAAGTAAACACAAAGCAGTAAAAGATTGTAGATTGTATGTAAAGTAAAAGGACCGGGATCCATAGTTCACTAGAGGTGGCTCTCCTTAGATAGATAACATGTTGGGTGAACAAATTACAGCGGGGCAATTGACAAACACCGAGAAAGCAAGGCATGCAAATACTAATCATCTTGACTCCTCTGAGACTTGATTGGGCATTACAACATAATACATAGACCGCCATCCAACTGCATCTATGTCTAATAATCCACCTTCAGGTTATCATCCGAACCCCCTCCAGTATTAAGTTGCAAGCAACAGATTATTGCTTTACGAACTGCGTGTAAATTAAACAATACGATTGTTCTATGAACAAAGGATTGTTGTTTTGTCCCTAGTAGCAACAGCACATCTAGTACCTTAGAGATTTCTGTCACTTCCCTAGATTACTAGAGGCATGAACCCACTATCGAGCATAAATACTAACTCTTGGAGTTTCTAGCATCTACTTGGCCAAGATAGCTACTAACAACGGAAAGCATGCAAGATCTCAAATAACAAAGACATGATAGAATCAATAATCAATCTGAAATAGCATCTCAATATCCATCGGATCCCCGCAAACACAACATGTATGGATTACAAAAAGATGATCTTGATCATGAACGGAGCTCACAAGATCTAAACATGAAAGCACAAAGGAGGAGAAACCAGCCATCTAGCTACTACATGGATCCGTAGTCCAAGGATGAACTACTCACGCATCACACCGGAGGCTTGCATGGTGATTAAGAAGGCCTCCAGGGTGAATTCCCCTCTCCGGCAGGGTGCCGGGAAGAGCTTCAGATCCCTCCCGATCTAGGGATGGAGATGACGGCGACTACAGACTCTTTCATGGATTTTTGATCACGTACTTAGGGTTTTCGTCCCGAGGGCAACTTATAGGCGGAAGGAGAGGCCGAGGGGGTGCCGGGAGCCACCACACCACCCCCTGGCACGGGCCCAGCCTGGCCGCACAGCCAGGTGGTGTGGCCGGCCCCTGGCTCTTCTCCATCTCTTATTCTGGCACTTGATCCGTTCCGGATAAATAGGCACTTTGGCTTTTGTCCCGTCCAATTCCGAGAATATTCATTTTCTGACTTTCCTGGAACCAAAAACAGAAAATAGGCAGCTGGCACTGTGGCTCTTGTTAATAGGTTAGTCCAAGAAATCATATGAAAAGTACTCCAAAGTTGGAACAAAACACAAGAAAGTGGATAAAACCAAGCATGGAACATCAAAAATTGTAGATACATTTACAATGTATCAACATCCCCAAGCTTAACTCCTGCTCGGCCTCGAGTAGGTAAGTGATAAAAAGAAATAATTTTTGGGGTGACATGCACCATCAAAGACTTGATCAAAGTTTTTGCAAAACTCGAAGCTAGGATCATGGTACTTCAATCATAACATGAAAGACAAAGTTCTAGCAATAAGCAAAGAACCTATGATGCAACATGAAAAGGCACAAACAAAAGATTCATGAATAACATGCTTTGCAAGACGTTTGTTTGTTTCACATAAAGAAAACATAGCATAATAGTATTCAGCTTGTCCCTCAATAGAGTAGCAAATATAAATGCATAGGACACCTTCAAAGTTCATAAGAGTGACTAGATACAATAGTTTCAAACAAGCAATAACAAGTTATGCATCAATCAACTAGTCTTGGGACAATGCATATAGAACTAAGAATGGCCACTATGCTCTCAAAGTAGGTGCATAACAATAGAAGGTGGAGACTCAATATAATGGTGGAAGAAAGGCCTTTTGTAAAAGGAAGTAGGGATTCAAGTCTCATAAAGAGCTTCCAAAAATTATGGTACTTATAGTTTTCAGCTCTCATTGCCGCTATCATAAGCATCTTGAAGGTGATTAAGGTTAAAGTGACACAACTAAGAGGATATGCTTGACAAGTTATAAACCGAAATCTCATGCCCCTTACTTACGAAGACCGATCCTCATGCTACTCAACTTCAGTCACGAGTAAGCTCTTGTCATTGTAAGTATATGTGTATCATTAAGAACCGCCAACGGGGTACCCCTTGCACATGATACGGGAGCTTTCCCATAATCAAAATGACAAGGCAAGCAGACAATGAGCATCTCAACGATCTTTTTATTTGCTATTTGCATAGGTTTTTATTGAGGATGCTTCATAGAGTGCTCAGTATGGTGATGCTGCAAGTTTCCACCAGGATTAGGCATGGCTTAGGCTAGCGGCCCAGGCGTTTCTCTAACACACATACAAACTCCATGATCTTACAAGTTCCACTTTTATTTCACACCGTCGGGATCCGTAAGCAAAAGAACATGATATCAACGGAGTACAAAGTACAAGTGCGATGTTGAAAGCGTTCCCCATGAAACATGGTTCTGCTAATTTCAACTTATAAAGCGCAAGCATATACGCAACAAAGAAGGACCCAATGGTTCAAGTTTATTAGAGGAAATAAAGTAAAGTGTGTCATCAAGTTCGTGAGAGCTTTAATCACTAGTTTTCTCATAACAAGTGGAAGGTAAACAAAAGCATGAATATACTTGGAATAGCATAAGCTAGTAGGTAGGTATGGTGGACTCTTTGGAAAAACTTGGTTTAGGGAGTTGGATGCATGAGTGGAACTCATACTTTGTTGTGGAGGCTAGCAAAAGACTGGGAGCGACAAACTAATAATGGCCATAATCATGAAGAGTGACAAAACATCATTGATCAAAGCATAAAGTGATACTACAAGTTGAAAACTAAAGGATCATAAAGGCTATGGTGACTTTGGATAGTCATAACATGGTGTGAACATGTGCCAAGTCAACCCAAATAAAGCATTAAAGGAGAATACCACTATACTATGCTTTAATATGCTAAAACAACGCATGATTCATCCAAGGCACATTAAGAAATATCAATTGTTTATAACAAGCCATGCTACAGAAAAGAATACTAAGCATAAATCCAAAACAATATCAAGCATGGCATGACAAAGCATAGGCCACAGTCAAAAACGAGCTATTTTTACCACATAAGTATGAACCTTCCTACTCTTTTCCAAACCAAACCAAACTATTTGCAAACCAATGTATGAAAGAGGGGGTCCAACCAATTTATTCAGAAAACCTAGCAAACCAAGAAAACTAAAAACCAAAACAAAAACAAAAAGAAGACGCTCCAAGAAAAACACAACTGTGCATGAAACAATAAAAATGAAGCGTTTGGAAGAAACCTAGAATTTTTATTGATGAAGAAGGGGATGCCTTGGGCATATCCAAGCTTTGACGCTTGTACTTCTTGGATATTTCTTGGGGTGGCATGCGTGGCATCCCCAAGCCTGAGCTTTAATCCATCCTTCATCTCATTACTCATTCCTTCCATACACCTGAAATTTTTCCTTCATACAAAACTTCAAACAATCTCATTAGCAACATTAGTGCACTTTAAGATAAATAAGTCTCAAGGTTCAGTTCTAACACCAAATAAACTTACATTAGAACACTAGATACTGTATCACTTCCCTCAGAAAGCTCAATTTCCCAAAGGAACTCAAGAAGGAACTAACAAGAAGCAAATGCAGAAAAATGGCAGAAATCTGTCAAAACAGACCAGCAGGTAAAGACGAATTTTTTCGAAGACCTTCTGTTGCTCAAATCAAACAGTGTTGAACGAACGAAAGTTTGATAACAACCTGGGACAGAAGCAAAAAAAATGACAGCTCAATCCGACGTACAAACCTCTCTCAGGAATTTTTACGGTGAAGCACAGAAATCTGTTTCGGGACAGCAACTTTCCCAATCATTACTTCACTCTCATTAGAGGTTACTCTTGGCACAAAAAGCAAATAAAAAGGATAAGGAGAGGTTATTACAGAGGTAATAACTTCCAAGACTCAACTAAAACTCTTGGTTTATCTCCCAACAAGTACTTTTCTTTAACGCCTTTAAGTTAGGCATAAGAAGCAAAGAAAGAATCAAGTGTTCTCAAATGAAGAAGCATTAAGACCAAATTTTGTTTTCATAGGAGAAGCAAAAGAAATCTTTTCTCTCTTTTTAGGGAAGTGTTATATACCTTTCTTGAGTGGGAGTTGATATTTAATGGTGCCTTCTTTCATATCAATGATGGCACCAACAGTTCTAAGAAAAGGTCTTCCCAAAGTAATAGGACAAGAAGCATTGTATTCAACATCCAAAACATAGAAATTAACGGGGACATAGGAATCGTTAACCATAATAAGAACATCATTGAGACTCCCCATGAGTTTCTTTTCAGCATTATCATCAAGTGGGACATTCAAATAACAATCTTCAAGAGGAGGCAAATCAAGCATATCATAAATCCTTCTAGGCATAATAGAAACACTACTATCAAGATCACACAAAGCTTTGAAATCAAAGTCATTCACTTTCACATTAATGATGGGTTCCCAACCATCTTCTTGCTTTATAGGACTATAAGCTTTATGTTTCATCTTTTCTTCTTTAATCTTTATGAGAGCATCAGTAATGTGTTTTGTAAAAGCCATGTTCATAGCACTAGCATTAGGACTTTTAGCAAGCTTTTGTAGGAACTTAATAACTTCAGAGATGTTGCAACCATCAAGATCAAAATCAACTTTATCATCTAAAGTAGTAGAACTATTAGTAGCCTCAACACTAGTGGTAGTGATAGCAGAAACACTAATGTTTCTAGCAATTTCATCTTCTCTTTCCCACTTAGCATGTAATTCAGCTAATAGTCTAACATTTTCATCAATTCTTACTTGTATAGCATTAGTAGTTGCAAAGGGATTATCATTAGTTTCAGGTTTAGCAGCCATTTTATTCAAAGAAGATTGAGCTTCAGCCAAAGATGCTATATTTCTTTCAGCATTAGAGAGTTTTTCCTCAATAGTTTTATTGAAAGCAATTTGTTTACTAATAAACTCTTTAAGCATAACTTCGAGTTCAGAAGGAGCACCCTTATTACTGTTGTAAGAATTTCCATAAGCATTACCATTGTTGGGAGGATATGGCTTATAATTGTTGTTACCAAAATTGTTCCTATAAGCATTATTACCATAAGCATTGTTGCCAAAGTTGTTATTTCTTATGCAGTTCACATCAACTTGCTCTTCTTGAGCAACCAAAGAGGCTAAAGGAACATTATTTGGATCATGGCCTTTCCCATTAACAAGCATAGACATAATAATATCAATCTTATCACTCAAGGAGGAGGTTTCCTCAATAGAATTTAACTTCTTACCTTGTGGAGCTCTCTCAGTATGCCACTCAGAATAATTAACCATCATATTGTCCAAAAGTTTTGTTGCAGCACCCAAAGTGATGGTCATAAAGGTACCTCCAGCAGCTGAATCCAATAGGTTCCTTGAAGAATAGTTCAATCCTGCATAAAAAGTTTGGATGATCATCCAAGCAGTCAGTCCATGAGTGGTACAATTCTTTACCAAAGATTTCATTCTTTCACAAGCTTGAGCAACATGCTCATTATCAAGTTGTTTAAACTTCATTATTTCACTTCTCATGGATATAATCTTAGCAGGAGGATATTATTTTCCAATAAAAGCATCTTTGCACTTAGTCCAAGAATCAATACTATTCCTAGTTAAGGAATTCAACCACTCTTTAGCTTTTCCTCTCAAAGAGAAAGGAAATAATTTCAGTTTAATAATATCACCATCTATATCCCTATGCTTTTGCATCTCACAAAGTTCAACAAAGTTATTTAGATGGGAAGCAGCATCTTCATTACCAATACCAGAAAATTGTTCTCTCATAACAAGATTGAGCAAAGCAGGTTTTATCTCAAAGAAAGTATTTTCAGCCATAGGTGGAGCAATAGGTGTGCTCATAAAATCATTGTTGTTGGTGCTAGTGAAGTCACACAACTTAGTGTTTTCAAGAGTAGTCATTTTTTTGGGTTTTCAAATAAGAAAGCAAACAAGTAAAACTAATTTTTTGTGTTTTTGAAGAACATAACAAGCAAACAAAGCAAAAAGAAAACTAAGCAAAACAAAAACAACAAAGTAAAGAGATTGGTTATGAGGAACTCCCCTTGTGAAGATGTCCTTGACTCCTCGGCAACGGCGCCAGAAAAATCTTTGCTGGCTCGTGATTAATGTAGAGCTCGTTGGGAACCCCAAGAGGAAGGTATGATGAGCACAGCAGCAAGTTTTCCCTCAGTTATAAGACCAAGGTTTAATCGAACCAGTAGGAGCAAGGAAACACCCCAAAGGTGTTACTAGCTGAGCTTTGGCAGGGCGCACTACCGGTGCTAGTAGCAACGTGGAAAGCTGCACAACACAACCACAGAACTTTGTCCCCAACTTGCGATGAGGTTGTCAATCTCACCGTGTTTTGCGGAAAACAAAGGATTAAACGTATCGAATGGAAAGAAATAAAAGTTTGCAGAAAGTAAACACAAAGCAGTAAAAGATTGTAGATTGTATGTAAAGTAAAAGGACCGGGATCCATAGTTCACTAGAGGTGGCTCTCCTTAGATAGATAACATGTTGGATGAACAAATTACAGCGGGGCAATTGAAAAATATCGAGAAAGCAATACATGCATATACTAATCATCTTGACTCCTCTGAGACTTGATTGGGCATTACAACATAATACATAGACCGCCATCCAACTGCATCTATGTCTAATAATCCACCTTCAGGTTATCATCCGAATCCCCTCCAGTATTAAGTTGCAACCAACAGATTATTGCTTTACGAACTGCGTGTAAAGTAAACAATACGATTGTTCTATGAACAAAGGATTGTTGTTTTCTCCCTAGTAGCAACAGCACATCTAGTACCTTAGAGATTTATGTCACTTCCCCAGATTACCAGAGGCATGAACCCACTATCGAGCATAAATACTAACTCTTGGAGTTGCTAGCATCTACTTGGCCAAGATAGCTACTAACAACGGAAAGCATGCAAGATCTCAAATAACAAAGACATGATAGAATCAATAATCAATCTGAAATAGCATCTCAATATCCATCGGATCCCCGCAAACACAACATGTATGGATTACAAAAAGATGATCTTGATCATGAGCGGAGCTCACAAGATCTAAACATGAAAGCACAAAGGAGGAGAAACCAGCCATCTAACTACTACATGGATCCGTAGTCCAAGGATGAACTACTCACGCATCACACCGGAGGCTTGCATGGTGATGAAGAAGGCCTCCAGGGTGAATTCCCCTCTCCGGCAGGGTGCCGGGAAGAGCTTCAGATCCCTGCCAATCTAGGGATGGAGATGACGGCGACTACAGACTCTTTCATGGATTTTTGATTGGGTACTTAGGGTTTTCGTCCCGAGGGAAACTTATAGGCGGAAGGACAGGCCGAGAGGGTGCCGGGAGCCACCACACCACCCCTGGCGCGGGCCCAGCCTGGCCGCGCGGCCAGGTGGTGTGGCTGGCCCCTGGCCCTTCTCCGTCTCTTATTCTGGCACTTGATCCCTTCCGGAAAAATAGGCACTTTGGCTTTTGTCCCGTCCAATTCCGAGAATATTCATTTTCTGACTTTCCTGGAACCAAAAATAGCAGAAAACAGGCAGCTGGCACTTTGGCTCTTGTTAATAGGTTAGTCCAAGAAATCATATGAAAAGTACTCCAAAGTTGGAACAAAACACAAGAAAGTGGATAAAACCAAGCATGGAACATCAAAAATTATAGATACATTTGCAATGTATCAGAATGTAATGCATAAACTTGCATATACGAAAATTATACACATTTGAACTCTTTGAAATCACACTTAATACGTGATAATGTTATGCGAAGAAAATCTTGAGATATTATCATTTTCAAAGAGTGGAATGTAATGCACAAACTTGCATATATGAAAATTATACAACTTTGAACACTTTCCCTTCAAATTATATTAAAAATCCTTTCTTTATGGAGTTAAAGTACCGGTGGTAAACTCGTTATTTTGCATGGATAGAGGGGTGCCCCCCAATAGATATAGGAGTTATCTTGTCCGCTAGATCACAAAGGATCAACGGTTGGTGGGCACGATCAGCGTCACAACTATCTCAACTAATCAAAGCGTAGCAGCCAAGATGAGCACATGTGTGAGAGTTTGTGACTAAGAGAGAGGGGAAAACTAAGTAGAACTTAAAACCCAAGGGCAAAATTGAGTAGAACTTAAAACCCAAGGGCAAAATTGACAAAGGGATTCAAATAGAAAATAGAAAGATATTTCAAAAATGGAAAATGCTTCTTTTATACAATAAAATACATCTTGGCATACATCAAACTATTTGCAATTCAAATATACACCAGTTTGATAGTTATTGCCTCATTCAGACAAACTATGTTTTGGGGAGGGATGTTTTGGGAAGACGATTGAGTAGAAAACCATGAACCTTCATAGATAGTAGGTGATTTGAGCAGTGGTGATTTAGGTTAAAACTTGATTTCTATACATTTCTATGGTGCCAGGTCACGTTGTTGGGGATATACTTTCCGGGTATCCTCACAGTTTCTCACTGACCAGGGTGGCCCACTTAGCTTCACGGGCGGCCTGGTCAGGAGAGAAGACGGAATCCAATCCGGCTACGGGAAGGCCCAGAAGACTTATCGACTTAGGCCCATAATGTTACTTGCAGTTCAAGATGTACTCTGTAACCAACTCTTAGTCGTAGCCGGCTTGATCTCTCTTGTAACCCTAGGCCGAATATCTATATAAGCCGTCCTAGGGAGAGCTTTTAGGGCACAATACAATAGTATACAATCTCAACTCGCACAGGCGATACCCTTGTAACCCATATTCCGGCTCTGCCGTATTACTGGATTGCTAGCAGGAGTAGGATCCGTCCAAAGCCGGCGGATTCGAACCTGGGTAAACTTGTGTGCTCACCGTCCCGGAATACCGTACGTCTCACACCCCTCTCTTCTGCACGCCTCGAGGACCCCCTCACGGCGTACTTGTCCTCAATCCGACAACAGTTGGCGCCCACCGTTGGGCAAGTGAGCTACGGATCTGCGTTCCGACCCACCCCACCCAAGCGGTGATAATAGAGGCAGAAGAATCTTCTGGGTCCCCTTTGTCCGCGGAGGCGGCAGAGTTCCGGATCTCAGAAAACCCTAATCCCACCCAGCCCGCACCAATTGCAGAGATAGTGGAGAAATCTGAGCCTAAAGAAGACCTCACGGTCCAAGTCGAATCTGGAGTGGATCTCCCTGGAGAAGCCGGATCCCAGATCGAACCACCCGTGGAAGTCGAAATCCGGGAGGAGCATATCAACGACACTGATTCCGGCTCTGACGATGCTGGGACAGACAGGCCTTTCCTCAGGTACACACTAAGACGCATGATACTGCAAGGCGCTAGCGCAGATGCAATCCTCAAAACCATTAAAAGATTCGACATGGCTGATCGCGAAAGCCGCAGGTACCTCAGGAAGCACGCGTCGCACTTCATCGGATATGTTGGATCCGGATCCGGCTCTGCCGATGCTGGAGAAAACACTGATTCGGTGCTGGAGGCAATAAGAACAAACGCCGACGTTCCCGCATCCTCGGATGAATCTATGACATCGGTAGATTTCCGAAAGTTCTCCGCGGAATATGAAGAGGAGTACAACTCCAAAGCTACAGAGGAAGGAGAAGCCATGGATGAAGGATCCGGGGAACACTCTCCCAAAGCGCAGGATGACATGGACGTCGGAGACAATCCCGAGGTCCAGATGTCCGAAAGTACCGATCAGAGCTTGACTCCGGGAAACGGACCCAAAGCCGTCTTTGCTACCAGCGCTGCCAAGAAGGCAAAGAAGAAGAACAAGAAGAACAAGACCCCAGCAAAAGACCCTCTCATAGAGGAGGTAATCACCGAGGAATATGAAGAAGACTCGAGTGGAGCGCTTATCCCAGAAGAGCCAAAAAAAGAAGCATCGGTGGATGGACACGTGATCACTGAAGGTGCGCGTAAACTCATCGATGCCGCATTAACCACACCTATCCCTACAGCTGCAGAACTTACTGCAGATGAGCTGGACGAAAGGGCCCAGGCCCTAGAAGCGCATCGTCGGCAACTCCTCGATGAAGCCAAAAACATCAAGGTGGAGAAGAAACGCATGTCAACCAAGGAATATATGTCTCGGTTGCATCAGAAGACACAGAAGCGTCACATCAATGATGACCAATTCCCACGTGTCCGTGTCGTCCTTTTCAGGGACGAGATGGGGAAGCCACGGAAAGACAGCAACGGAGATTGGGTATACCCAACCCCAGTACAGAATACCGTGGCAGCCCGAGAAATACTATCGGCTAATCCAGGACCAAAGGAGATCCGTTTGGGTATCAAGCTACTCAACAAGGGACTAGAGCAGCAGAAGGTCGCCCTGTCCGGGAGTCAAAAACTGGTCTCGAATTCTGACCAATGTCGCACAGATCCGGCATGGGCTGACATAAGATCCCATTACGTTCGGGCGCAGCATCATAACCCCGAACGCAGGGAAGACAATTATTCAAGAACTGGATCGTCGGGACAGCATCGCAGAGCTACACATAACTGGAGCAATGTTGCTCCAGCGGCTAAGAAAGGCGCGATCACTGCACTGAATCCGAGGAATCGTCCCCGACGAGAGTACAACGGTCGAAAGGGAGAAGATAAGGAGAAACGTCGGGAGGAGGATCGTCAGAGAATGCCACCTCCTAGATATGAGAGCTGTCCGGCTAAGCCTCACCATGGTGGGAACGACGGACGAAGGAACGATGGAAACCACGCTGGAACAAGCCGGCAGGGGGCTCGTCATAGTCAAGAACCTTCCCGGAACCGGAATAATGATGCTCGGGACGGAGACCGGCGATCAGCCGGAAATAATTCAGCTGCCCCACCCCCTCCACCAAGCAGTTATCACAACGGCCCCCAAGGAGGGCAAGGATGACATGGCGGAGGAGGCAGTGGCAGAAGCCGAAGTCCGGCTCCAAGGCACCGCAGCCACAGCCGACATTCAGGACAATCTCTATCCCCAAACGACGCAAGGCACAGGATCAACTCCAACATAGATGCTCGGCACTACGAAAACGATGACGTGTACGTGAGCCCAAAGTGCTTCGAACCACGCATCAGAGCTACAAAATTCCTGGAAGGATTTGCTATCTCAAGACATATCCAAGCCTACGACGGCATTGCTCGGCCAGACACCTGGTTACAGGACTTCTTCCAAGCTTGCTGCATCGCTAAAGGCGGAAACAACCTGGTCGCAACCTGATATCTCCCACTTATGCTGCGGAAGACGGCACGATCATGGCTCAATGAACATCCGGCAAACACCAACCACAACTGGTATGACTTGCAAAGTGCGTTCTTTCGGAATTTCTAAGGCACATATCGGAGGCTCTGTTCGGTTGGAGACCTACAGCGTTGCACCCAGAAAGCCAGAGAAACTTGCCGAGATTACCTCAGACGATGGATCGACACCAAGAACTCCTGTGAGGGAGTAAACGATCAAACTGCGATCGAAGCTTTCATCGCAGGACTCCCAATTGGTCTACTGCGTCATCGCTTGAAGTGTGACAAGGTCACTGATTTGGGAGAAATGATAGAAATAGCGAGCAAGTATGCAGATGCTGACGACGATGTAGAAGGATTACTCAACGTCCTGGCGATACCTCAGTCAACAAAGACAAAGCAACAAGCTCAGAAGCGTAAAAACGCCTCGGAAGAAAAACCCAACGCGGAGACAGTAATGGTCACTACTGTTTCCGGGTCTGGAGTACGAGGAGGATGTGGCAGAGGCCGCGGGCGTGGCTGTGGGACATCAAGGGTCCAAGCTAGAGGAGAGCAACAACCAGGCAAAACCTACACTTGGGCCGACATTGCCAATAACCCATGTGTGCATCACTTAGACGCCAATGGGGGCTCGTCCCACACCAACGCTGAATGTCGTTTTAATGACGACATCAAGAGAGATGATACCGCGGCCTACAAAGCTAAGCGGAAGAAGGGAAAGAAAAATCCCGAAAAAGACAAGGAGACCAAGGAAGATTCTGACATGGAGGAAGCTGATGCTTCAAATACCAAGCCGCAAGGGAAGAAAACTTTTCCCACCAAGAAGGACACTTACGTCACCTTCCTCGGATCTCAACCAGCAAAGGTCAAGACAGCAGTTCTCCACGAGCTCAATGCAACAGTTCCGGCTGTCCCTCAATGTCTGGACTGGTCGGAGGTGGCAATCACATTTAACCGTGCTGACCATCCGCCTAAGCTACACATGCGAGGAAAATACGCCTTAATCGTCAATCCAATTATTGACGGTTATGGTTTCTCCAAGACCCTCATGGACGGTGGTAGCAGCATCAATATTCTCTATGTCGAAACGCTACGCCGGATGAAGATCTCGGAAACAGAGCTGAACCATAGCTCTATGATCTTTCACGGAGTTGTCCCAGGAAGACAAGCTAATTCCCTGGGAGAGATCACTTTGGATGTTACTTTTGGAACTCCAAAGAATTATCGGACGGAGGCACTTTCCTTCGAAGTAGTCCCGTTCAAGAGCGCATATCACGCTATATTCGGACGTCCGGCTTACTGGGCTTTTATGGCTCGTCCATGTTACATTTACAATATGATGAAAATTCCAGGTCCCAACAGCGTGATCACCATCAGGGGAGACCCGAAGAAGGCACGAGAGTGCGAGGATGGAAATGCCGCCTTTGCCGAAGCCGTGTTGCACGCCCAGGAGTACCAGGAGATCAAGAAGAGCATAGATCCGTCCGAGATGCCCGCAACGAAGAAGGAAGTCACAAAGCGAAATGCGGAGTTCAAGGCATCAGAAGATACGAAGCAGACGTTGTTGAAGGATGATCACCCCTCCAAGGTGACCTAGATAGGCGCAGGCCTAAGTAGCGCATAGGAAAGCGCGCTCGTCAAGTTCCTCCAAGCAAATCAAGATATCTTCGCATGGCACCCATCTGACATGACCGGAGTACCTAGAGAACTTGCCGAGCACTCTCTAAATGTAAACCCGAACGCTAAACCCGTCAAACAGTCCTTACGACGGTTTGGCGATGAAAAGCGTAAGGCAATAGCTAAGGAACTAGCGCGGATCGAGTTATCCGGATTCATAGAAGAGGTCATCCATACTGATTGGTCGGCCAACCCTGTAATGATCCCTAAAAAGGACACCACTGATTTAAGGATGTGTGTTGATTATACTGCCTTGAACAAGGCTTGTCCAAAAGATCTGTTCGCTCTGCCTAGAATTTATCAAGTCATCGATTCTACGGCAGGCTCAGAACTCCTCTGTTTTCTCGACGCATATTCCGGTTATCACCAAATCCGGATGAAGGAATCTGACAATGTCAAAACTTCATTCATAACCCCCTTCCGACGCATATTTCTTATGAAGTTCACATCAACTTGCTCTTCTTGAGCAACCAAAGAGGCTAAAGGAACATTATTTGGATCAATATGGCCTTTCCCATTAACAAGCATAGACATAATAATATCAATCTTATCACTCAAGGAGGAGGTTTCCTCAACAGAATTTACCTTCTTACCTTGTGGAGCTCTCTCAGTATGCCACTTAGAATAATTAACCATCATATTGTCCAAAAGTTTTGTTGCAGCACCCAAAGTGATGGTCATAAAGGTACCTCCAGCAGCTGAATCTAATAGGTTCCTTAAAGAATAGTTCAATCCTGCATAAAAAGTTTGGATGATCATCCAAGCAGTCAGTCCATGAGTGGGACAATTCTTTACCAAAGATTTCATTCTTTTCCAAGCTTGAGCAACATGCTCATTATCAAGTTGTTTAAACTTCATTATTTCACTTCTCATGGATATAATCTTAGCAGGAGGATAGTATTTTCCAATAAAAGCATCTTTGCACTTAGTCCAAGAATCAATACTATTCCTAGTTAAGGAATTCAACCACTCTTTAGCTTTTCCTCTCAAAGAGAAAGGAAATAATTTCAGTTTAATAATATCACCATCTATATCCCTATGCTTTTGCATCTTACAAAGTTCAACAAAGTTATTTAGATGGGAAGCAGCATCTTCATTACCAATACCAGAAAATTGTTCTCTCATAACAAGATTGAGCAAAGCAGGTTTTATCTCAAAGAAAGTATTTTCAGCCACGGGTGGAGCAATACGTGTGCTCATAAAATCATTGTTGTTGCTGCTAGTGAAGTCACACAACTTAGTGTTTTCAAGAGTAGTCATTTTTTTGGGTTTTCAAATAAGAAAGCAAACAAGTAAAACTAATTTTTTGTGTTTTTGAAGAACAAAACAAGCAAACAAAGCAAAAAGAAAACTAAGCAAAACAAAAACAACAAAGTAAAGAGATTGGTTATGAGGAACTCCCCTTGTGAAGATGTCCTTGACTCCTCGGCAACGGCGCCAGAAAAATCTTTGCTGGCTCGTGATTAATGTAGAGCTCGTTGGGAACCCCAAGAGGAAGGTATGATGAGCACAGCAGCAAGTTTTCCCTCAGTTATAAGACCAAGGTTTAATCGAACCAGTAGGAGCAAGGAAACACCCCAAAGGTGTTACTAGCTGAGCTTTGGCAGGGCGCACTACCGGTGCTAGTAGCAACGTGGAAAGCTGCACAACACAACCACAGAACTTTGTCCCCAACTTGCGATGAGGTTGTCAATCTCACCGTGTTTTGCGGAAAACAAAGGATTAAACGTATCGAATGGAAAGAAATAAAAGTTTGCAGAAAGTAAACACAAAGCAGTAAAAGATTGTAGATTGTATGTAAAGTAAAAGGACCGGGATCCATAGTTCACTAGAGGTGGCTCTCCTTAGATAGATAACATGTTGGATGAACAAATTACAGCGGGGCAATTGAAAAATATCGAGAAAGCAATACATGCATATACTAATCATCTTGACTCCTCTGAGACTTGATTGGGCATTACAACATAATACATAGACCGCCATCCAACTGCATCTATGTCTAATAATCCACCTTCAGGTTATCATCCGAACCCCCTCCAGTATTAAGTTGCAAGCAACAGATTATTGCTTTACGAACTGCGTGTAAAGTAAACAATACGATTGTTCTATGAACAAAGGATTGTTGTTTTCTCCCTAGTAGCAACAGCACATCTAGTACCTTAGAGATTTATGTCACTTCCCCAGATTACCAGAGGCATGAACCCACTATCGAGCATAAATACTAACTCTTGGAGTTGCTAGCATCTACTTGGCCAAGATAGCTACTAACAACGGAAAGGATGCAAGATCTCAAATAACAAAGACATGATAGAATCAATAATCAATCTGAAATAGCATCTCTATATCCATCGGATCCCCGCAAACACAACATGTATGGATTACAAAAAGATGATCTTGATCATGAGCGAAGCTCACAAGATCTAAACATGAAAGCACAAAGGAGGAGAAACCAGCCATCTAGCTACTACATGGATCCGTAGTCCAAGGATGAACTACTCACGCATCACACCGGAGGCTTGCATGGTGATGAAGAAGGCCTCCAGGGTGAATTCCCCTCTCCGGCAGGGTGCCGAGAAGAGCTTCAGATCCATGCCAATCTAGGGATGGGGATGACGGCGACTACAGACTCTTTCGTGGATTTTTGATTGTGTACTTAGGGTTTTCGTCCTGAGGGCAACTTATAGGCGGAAGGAGAGGCCGAGGGGGTGCCGGGAGCCACCACACCACCCCCTGGCGCAGGCCCAGCCTGGCCACGCGGCCAGGTGGTGTGGCTGGCCCCTGGCCCTTCTCCGTCTCTTATTCTGGCACTTGATCCCTTCCGGAAAAATAGGCACTTTGGCTTTTGTCCCGTCCAATTCCGAGAATATTCATTTTCTGACTTTCCTGGAACCAAAAATAGCAGAAAACAGGCAGCTGGCACTTTGGCTCTTGTTAATAGGTTAGTCCAAGAAATCATATGAAAAGTACTCCAAAGTTGGAACAAAACACAAGAAAGTGGATAAAACCAAGCATGGAACATCAAAAATTATAGATACATTTCCAATGTATCAGAATGTAATGCATAAACTTGCATATACGAAAATTATACACATTTGAACTCTTTGAAATCACACTTAATACGTGATAATGTTATGCGAAGAAAATCTTGAGATATTATCATTTTCAAAGAGTGGAATGTAATCCACAAACTTGCATATACAAAAATTATACAACTTTGAGCACTTTCCCTTCAAATTATATTAAAAATCCTTTATTTATGGAGTTAAAGTGCCGGTGGCAAACTCGTTATTTTGCATGGATAGAGGGGTGCCCCCCAATAGATATAGGAGTTATCTTGTCCGCTAGATCACAGAGGATCAACGGTTGGTGGGCACGATCAGCGTGACAACTATCTCAACTAATCAAAGCGTAGCAGCCAAGATGAGCACATGTGTGAGAGTTTGTGACTAAGAGAGAGGGGAAAACTAAGTAGAACTTAAAACCCAGGGGCAAAACTGAGTAGAACTTAAAAACCAAGGGCAAAATTGACAAAGGGATTCAAATAGAAAATAGGAAGATATTTAAAAAATGGAAAATGCTTCTTTTATACAATAAAATACATCTTGGAATACATCAAACTATTTGCAATTCAAATATACACCAGTTTGACAGTTATTGCCTCATTCAGACAAACTATGTTTTGGGGAGGGATGTTTTGGGAAGAGGATTGAGTAGAAAGCCATGAACCTTCATAGATAGTTGGTGATTTGAGAAGTGGTGATTTAGGTTAAAACTTGATTTCTATACATTTCTATGGTGGCAGGTCACGTTGTTGGGGATATACTTTCGGGGTATCCTCACAGTTCCTCACTGACCAGGGTGGCCCACTTTGGGTTAGAGCTTTGCTTCACGGGCGGCCCCGTCAGGAGAGAAGACGGAGTCCAATCCGGCTACGGGAAGGCCCAGAAGACTTATCGACTTAGGCCCATAATGTTACTTGTAGTTCAAGATGTACTCTGTAACCAACTCTTAGTCGTAGCCGGATTAATCTCTCCTGTAAACCCTAGGCCGGATATCTATATAAGCCGTCCTAGGGAGAGGTTTTAGGGCACAATACAATAGTATACAATCTCAACTCGCACAGGCGATACCCTTGTAACCCATATTCCGGCTCTACCATATTACTGGATTGCTAGCAGGAGTAGGATCCGTCCAAAGCCGGCGGATTCGAACCTGGGTAAACTTGTGTGCTCACCGTCCCGGAATACCGTAGGTCTCACACCCCTCTCTTCCGCACGCCTCGAGGACCCCCTCATGGCGTACTTTTCCTCAATCCGACAACAGTTGGCGCCCACCGTTGGGCAAGTGAGCTACGGATCTGCGTTCCGAGCGGAATCTGCAAGAATCGGAATCGGCGAGACCATCGCTGTCGGTCGCATCCTCTACACCAGCGACGTCCCTCTCATCGTTCTCGACGAGACTAGGATTCCGACTAGGGAGGCCGTGAGTGCCTATACAATCATGTCTTTTGGCGAGATCGATGTTTACATCGGTTTCGCTGAACCTACCCAACCCACCCCAGCGGTGATAATAGAGGCAGAAGAATCTTCTGGGTCCCCTTTATCTGCGGAGGCGGCATAGTTCCGGATCTCAGAAAACCCTAATCCCACCCAACCCGCACCAGTTGCGGAGATAGTGGAGAAATCTGAGCCTAAAGAAGACCTCACGGTCCAAGTCGAATCTGGAGTGGATCTCCTGGAGAAGCCGGATCCCAGATCGAACCACCCGTGGAAGTCGAAATCCGGGAGGAGCATATCAACGACACTGATTCCGGCTCTGACGATGCTGGGACAGACAGGCCTTTCCTTAGGTACACACTAAGACGCATGATACTGCAAGGCGCTAGCGCAGATGCAATCCTCAAAACCATTAAAAGATTCGACATGGCTGATCGCGAAAGCCGCAGGTACCTCAGGAAGCACGCGTCGCACTTCGTCGGATATGTTGGATCCGGATCCGGCTCTGCCGATGCTGGAGAAAACACTGATTCGGTGCTGGAGGCAATAAGAACAAACGCCGACGTTCCCGCATCCTCGGATGAATCTATGACATCGGTAGATTTCCGAAAGTTCTCCGCGGAATATGAAGAGGAGTACAACTCCAAAGCTACAGAGGAAGGAGAAGCCATGGATGAAGGATCCGGGGAACACTCTCCCAAAGCGCAGGATGACATGGACGTCGGAGACAATCCCGAGGTCCAGATGTCCGAAAGTACCGATCAGAGCTTGACTCCGGGAAACGGACCCAAAGCCGTCTTTGCTACCGGCGCTGCCAAGAAGGCAAAGAAGAAGAACAAGAAGAACAAGACCCCAGCAAAAGACCCTCTCATAGAGGAGGTAATCACCGAGGAATATGATGAAGACTCGAGTGGAGCGCTTATCCCAGAAGAGCCAAAAAAAGAAGCATCGGTGGATGGACACGTGATCACTGAAGGTGCGCGTAAACTCATCGATGCCGCATTAACCACACCTATCCCTACAGCTGCAGAACTTACTGCAGATGAGCTGGACGAAAGGGCCCAGGCCCTAGAAGCGCATCGTCGGCAACTCCTCGATGAAGCCAAAAACATCAAGGTGGAGAAGAAACGCATGTCAACCAAGGAATATATGTCTCGGTTGCATCAGAAGACACAGAAGCGTCACATCAATGATGACCAATTCCCACGTGTCCGTGTCGTCCTTTTCAGGGACGAGATGGGGAAGCCACGGAAAGATAGCAACGGAGATTGGGTATACCCAACCCCAGTACAGAATACCGTGGCAGCCCGAGAAATACTATCGGCTAATCCAGGACCAAAGGAGATCCGTTTGGGTATCAAGCTACTCAACAAGGGACTAGAGCAGCAGAAGGTCGCCCTGTCCGGGAGTCAAAAACTGGTCTCGAATTCTGACCAATGTCGCACAGATCCGGCATGGGCTGACATAAGATCCCATTACGTTCGGGCGCAGCATCATAACCCCGAACGCAGGGAAGACAATTATTCAAGAACTGGATCGTCGGGACAGCATCGCAGAGCTACACATAACTGGAGCAATGTTGCTCCAGCGGCTAAGAAAGGCGCGATCACTGCACTGAATCCGAGGAATCGTCCCCGACGAGAGTACAACGGTCGAAAGGGAGAAGATAAGGAGAAACGTCGGGAGGAGGATCGTCAGAGAATGCCACCTCCTAGATATGAGAGCTGTCCGGCTAAGCCTCACCATGGTGGGAACGACGGACGAAGGAACGATGGAAACCACGCTGGAACAAGCCGGCAGGGGGCTCGTCATAGTCAAGAACCTTCCCGGAACCGGAATAATGATGCTCGGGACGGAGACCGGCGATCAGCCGGAAATAATTCAGCTGCCCCACCCCCTCCACCAAGCAGTTATCACAACGGCCCCCAAGGAGGGCAAGGATGACATGGCGGAGGAGGCAGTGGCAGAAGCCGAAGTCCGGCTCCAAGGCACCGCAGCCACAGCCGACATTCAGGATAATCTCTATCCCCAAACGACGCAAGGCACAGGATCAACTCCAACATAGATGCTCGGCACTACGAAAACGATGACGTGTACGTGAGCCCAAAGTGCTTCGAACCACGCATCAGAGCTACAAAATTCCTGGAAGGATTTGCTATCTCAAGACATATCCAAGCCTACGACGGCATTGCTCGGCCAGACACCTGGTTACAGGACTTCTTCCAAGCTTGCTGCATCGCTAAAGGCGGAAACAACCTGGTCGCAACCTGATATCTCCCACTTATGCTGCGGAAGACGGCACGATCATGGCTCAATGAACTTCCGGCAAACACCAACCACAACTGGTATGACTTGCAAAGTGCGTTCTTTCGGAATTTCTAAGGCACATATCGGAGGCTCTGTTCGGTTGGAGACCTACAGCGTTGCACCCAGAAAGCCAGAGAAACTTGCCGAGATTACCTCAGACGATGGATCGACACCAAGAACTCCTGTGAGGGAGTAAACGATCAAACTGCGCTCGAAGCTTTCATCGCAGGACTCCCAATTGGTCTACTGCGTCATCGCTTGAAGTGTGACAAGGTCACTGATTTGGGAGAAATGATAGAAACAGCGAGCAAGTATGCAGATGCTGACGACGACGTAGAAGGATTACTCAACGTCCTGGCTGTACCTCAGTCAGCAAAGACAAAGCAACAAGCTTAGAAGCGTAAAAACGCTTCGGAAGAAAAACCCAACGCGGAGACAGCAATGGTCACTACTGTTTCCGGGTCTGGAGTACGAGGAGGATGTGGCAGAGGCCGCGGGCGTGGCCGTGGGACATCAAGGGTCCAAGCTAGAGGAGAGCAACAACCAGGCAAAACCTACACTTGGGCCGACATTGCCAATAACCCATGTGTGCATCACTTAGACGCCAATGGGGGCTCGTCCCACACCAACGCTGAATGTTGTTTTAATGACGACATCAAGAGAGATGATACCGCGGCCTACAAAGCTAAGCGGAAGAAGGGAAAGAAAAATCCTGAAAAAGACAAGGAGACCAAGGAAGATTCTGACATGGAGGAAGCTAATGATTCAAATCCCAAGCCGGAAGGGAAGAAAACTTTTCCCACCAAGAAGGACACTTACGTCACCTTCCTCGGATCTCAACCAGCAAAGGTCAAGAAAGCAGTTCTCCACGAGCTCAATGCAATAGTTCCGGCTGTCCCTCAATATCTGGACTGGTCGGAAGTGGCAATCACATTTGACCGTGCTGACCATCCGCCTAAGCTAAACATGCGGGAAAATACGCCTTAATCATCAATCCAATTATTGACGGTTATGGTTTCTCCAAGACCCTCATGGACGGTGGTAGCAGCATCAATATTCTCTATGTCGAAACGCTACGCCGGATGAAGATCTCGGAAACACAACTGAACCATAGCTCTATGATCTTTCACGGAGTTGTCCCAGGAAGACAAGCTAATTCCCTGGGAGAGATCACTTTGGATGTTACTTTTGGAACTCCAAAGAATTATCGGACGGAGGCACTTTCCTTCGAAGTAGTCCCATTGAAGAGCGCATATCACGCTATATTCGGACGTCCGGCTTATTGGGCTTTTATGGCTCGTCCGTGTTACATTTACAATATGATGGAAATTCCAGGTCCCAACAGCGTGATCACCATCAGGGGAGACCCGAAGAAGGCATGAGAGTGCGAGGATGGAAATGCCGCCTTTGCCAAAGCCGTGCTGCACGCCTAGGAGTACCAGGAGATCAAGAAGAGCATAGATCCGTCCGAGATGCCCGCAACGAAGAAGGAGGTCACAAAGCCAAATCCGGAGTTCAAGGCATCAGAAGAGATGAAGGAGACGCCCTTGAAGGATGATGACCCCTCCAAGGTGACCTAGATAGGCGCAGGCCTAAGTAGCGCATAGGAAAGCGCGCTCGTCAAGTTCCTCCAAGAAAATCAAGATATCTTCGCATGGCAGCCATCTGACATGACCGGAGTACCTAGGGAACTTGCCGAGAACTCTCTAAATGTAAACCCAAACGCTAAACCCATCAAACAGTCCTTACGACGATTTGGCGATGAAAAGTGTAAGGCAATAGCTAAGGAACTACGCGGCTCGAGTTAGCCGGATTCATAGAAGAGGTCATCCATACTGATTGGTTGGCCAACCCTGTAATGATCCCTAAAAAGGACACCACTGATTTAAGGATGTGTGTTGATTATACTGCCTTGAACAAGGCTTGTCCAAAAGATCTGTTCGCTCTAACTAGAATTGATCAAGTTATCGATTCTACGGCAGGCTCGGAACTCCTCTGTTTTCTCAACGCATATTCCGGTTATCACCAAATCCAGATGAAGGAATCTGACAATGTCAAAACTTCATTCAAAACCCCCTTCAGAACCTTCTATTTTGTTATGATGCCCTTTGGGTTGAAGAACGCAGGAGCTACGTACCAGCGCACGATGCAGCGTTGCTTCCATGACCAACTCGGACGCAATGTACATGCATACGTGGATGATATCGCGGTCATGTCCAAAAAGAAGGAAACATTGATTTCCGACTTGGAGGAGACGTTCGCCAATCTACGAAAATACAACATCATGCTTAACCCGAAGAAATGCTTCTTTGGAATACCAGCCGGAAAATTGTTAGGTTTCATCGTGTCTCAAAGAGGCATAGAGGTGAACCGAGACAAAATTAAGGCTATACTCAACATTTCCAGGCCAACTCGCCTGAAGGACGTACAAAGATTAACTAGTTGCATTGCTGCGGTCAGTCGATTTGTAAGTCGGCTTGGTGAAAGAGCCACACCATTATACAAACTCTTGAAGAAGACCAAGGATTTTGTCTGGACTGACGAAGCTGAAGCTGCACTACAAGATCTGAAAAGAGTACTCTCATCTGCTCCTATCCTTGCAGCGCCGGAACCTCAGGAACCGATGTTTTTTTACATTGCTGTGACAAATAAGGTTGTCAGTATCATCATGGTGGTGGAGATACCAGAGGAAAATCAGGAACACCTGGTGTAGCGTCCGACGTATTTTGTTAGCGAGGTCTTGACAGAGTCCAAACAGCGGTATCCGCATTACCAAAAGTTGGCTTACGGTGTTTTTCTAGCATCTCGTAAGCTACGACATTATTTTCAGGAGCATCCAATTACCGTGGTGAGCAAAGCTCCCATGAGAGATATAATCAACAATAGCGACACCACTGGACACGTCGCCAAATGGGGAATAGAGCTCTCAGCTTTCGACATTGAGTATAAACCTCGGACAGCAATCAAATCCCAGATCCTTGCTGACTTTGTCGCTGATTGGACAGAGACAAAGGAGAACATGGTCCTCCCTGAGTCGGAATATTGGACCCTCTTTTTCGATGGGTCTAAGGCTCGAGGGGGCTCGGGGGCTGGCGTGGTGCTCAAATCATCCCAAGGAGATAAACTTTTATACGTGTTGCAGATCCACTTCACAGCGACAAACAACATTGCCGAGTATGAAGCACTGATGCATGGAATCCGGATTGCTAAGGATATTGGCATCCGACGTTTGATGTGTTACGGAGATTCGGATCTTGTTGCTCAACAAGTGTCGGATATTTGTAATGCAAATAAGCACATGGCAGCATATAAAGCTGTCGTGGATGATCTATCTAAATCGTTCGAAGGGTTTGAAGTTCAACACATCCCTCGAGCAGAAAATGAGGAAGCAGATGCACTATCCCATATAGGCTCTACGCGGAAAGAGGTCCCGGATGGCGCTTTTTTAGAGCACCTCAAAGTTCCCTCGATAAAGGGAGTAGACGAGGAATATCCGACCAAATCCGACTCACCTTTGATAGCAGTTCTGGCTGTAACTCCCAGCTGGACTCAACCCTACCTCAATTATTTGGTAGATGGCAAATTACCCGAAGACGAGGTGCTGAGACGACAGATTATCCGACGAGCAAAATCCTATACTATTGTTAAAGGTGAGCTCCATGAACGGAGTGTTTCTAGGGTTTTTCAGCGTTGTGTATCTCCGGAAGAAGGAGTGGAAATCTTAAGGGAAATCCACGAAGGCGAGTGTGGTCACCACGCTGCAGCCAAATCTTTAGTGGCAAAAGCTTTTCGACCTGGATTTTTCTGGCTTACAGCTCAGGCAGATGCCGAACGATTAGTCAAGACATGCAAAGGCTGCCAAAAGTGCGCCAAGCAAGCTCATGTTCCGGCTAATCAGCTGCGAACAATCCCTATAACATGGCCCTTTGCGGTCTGGGGGCTTGATATGGTAGGACCATTTAAACGAGCTCCAAGTGGATTTACTCACCTCTTAGTGATGGTGGATAAATTCACCAAATGGATCGAGGCTAAACCTATCACTAGTTGTGATGGAGCAACAGCCAAAAGATTTGTCGAGGATGTTATAATCCGGTATGGTTATCCACATAGCATTATCACGGACAACGGGAGTAACTTCTCTATGGGAGAATTGGCTGAATTCTGTGATGAGCAAAATATCCGGCTTGACATTGTGTCAGTCGCACATCCACAGGCTAACGGACAAGTCGAAAGAGCTAATGGTTTAATCTTACAAGGCCTGAAGCCAAGACTCGAAGCACCACTACGACGTGCTGCAGGGGCTTGGGCAGAGGAATTACCCTCTATAATTTGGAGTTTACGAACAACTCTGAACAGGTCAACAGGATACACACCTTTCTTCTTGGTCTATGGCGCAGAAGCAGTTCTTCCTAGTGATTTAATTCATACTTCTCCTAGAGTGGCCGCGTATATTGAAGAGGATGCCAAGATTTCTCGACAAGATGATCTCGACTTAGTCGAAGAAGTTCGCGTCGTTGCTGAAATGAGATCTACAGCCTATCAGCAGAAGTTACGCAAGTATCATAGCCAGAGAGTCCGAAACAGATCTTTCAATAAAGGTGATTTGGTTCTCCGGCTTGTGCAACAAAGAAAGCACAAACTTTCCCTAGTATGGGAAGGGCCCTTTTTAGTTAGTCGAGTATTGCACAATGGATCGTACTACTTAACTGACATGAGGCCAGTCAAAGAAAGACCTGCTACTAAGAAGAGAAAGAGAGCTGGAGGCAGTACAAATCTGGATGGGTTAGACCGACCGTGGAATATTGCTCAGCTACGTCCCTTTTATTCTTAGTTTCTCCTTCTTTGTAAATCATATATATGTACATGTTCTTTGAGAAATAAAAGTCTTGGTTGCCTCAAGTTTTTCAGAGAAGTTTTTACCATCTTATTTCCAAATGATCATGTTATGGTCGAAAATCCCAGAATGCTTGAAAGTACTTTATGCTCATGTTCATTCTGGTTTAGATTTCCGATTCTAAAACGGCTACCTTCGGGTATAACTCTAAAAATTCTAGTCTTTACTTGGGTTATTTGTCTGATTGCTGGATGCGGGTATTTTCCGAGTAGTGAATTGTTGGTACTGAAAGCCGGCTTTGTTTCCGAGTTTAAACTGGTTTAGCAGTTGAGCTCCGTTGCTCGGGAAAGTTTCCGGCTGAAGGTTTAGCCGGCTCACGAAAGGGACGAGGCGGAAAGCCAGATAAACGATAAGTAGAGACGGAAAATTTCAAGTGCTTGTGTAAACATTTCAGGCACACAAAAAAATCTAAGACAAAAGTGTTGAATAGATAAAAAACTTAGCACTAGCAAAACCAATAGTACTTAATATTTACAAACGCATCATGTTCTTTCACAGAATAATACATAAATTTTTGGTCTATGATGCAGGAAGAGATGAAGCAGATGCCGGCTCGCTGGTTACTCCGCCTTGATATCGTTCCGAGATGTCCGGATCTGAGGTGGTCCGTTCATCGTCGGAAACTTCTTCGGCTTCTTCTGGAAGAGGTGGCGGAGTAGCTACGCTGGTGAAGAAGGGGGTCTCATAGCTAGTCAGATCAGCTACGTGGCACCCATATCCGATGCAGGAGTGCATGATGGCTTCAAGGTCTTGCTCCTGGCCGTCTTCGTCTACCTTGGAGTACCCTCTAGTCACTTGCCATATCTCCATGTTTCCATGGTGTCTCATGACCATGGTGAGAGCATTCTGCGCAGCAGTCCACGCGTAGGACATGTTCCAGTCCCGAACAAGTTGCGGCATCTCCTTGGCCTTGTCCCGCACCTGAAAATCTGACATGCTTGGCATGTCCGGAATCCTGAGAGACTCGCCAATGTCCTCAAGGGACTGGCGGAAGTCATGAAGAAGATCACCGACTTGGGTAAGCCGGTGGGTGCGGGGCTCGGAGGAGGAAGAGTTCGTCAAGTTCAGAGGACCTATACACAAAACAAGTTAAGAAAAATCCGACATTGATAAAAGTCGAAGAAAAAGATATGTCAGAAAGATGGAACGTACCGAGAATGACGTCGTCAATCTTGGTCTTCTCCTCCCGGAGACTCTGGAGTTCAGCCCAGAGTGCCTGGGAGATATCCTTCTCTCTACCAAGCTCATTCTGGAGGTCCGAGATAACTTTATCTTGAGCAGCAATCTTGCGATCACGCTCTTCAGTGGCCATGGAGGAGGATTCCAGGACTTGAGTTATGCTCGTTTCATGATCTGCCTTGAGCTTCTCCAGCTCTTGGCGATGTCCCTTGTTCTCGACCACCAGGGTTTTGAGGTTCTCGGCCTCTTCAATCATAGCGATGGATTGTTTTACCAGCGCTATAAGTCAAAAAAGAACAACAGTTCAGAAAAATTTCGGCACTCAAAAAGTAAAAGACACGGTTTGAATCTCGGAATGTTTACCTTCGGCTTCATCCTTGGCTACTTTGAGTTCGGCATTTTTAAGCCGGAGAGCCTTGATCTCTCTCCGCTTATTGCAGACATTGGTCAGTAATTCCTGGTTATAGGAACATACTTTCTGTAAATCAGAATACCCAAAGTCAGAAAGCTACTTAAGACTCGGGCTAATATTTTTTGCTAAATATCAGCACGAGCCTTGGGGGCTACACTAGTTCGCTCTTTGGCATCCTAATGAAAGCATAAACCCGGATTCTATATCCTACTTCATGCTTGGGGGCTAGAGGATATGATATAACATAATGTAAATAACAAGAGTTGGTATTCCGACTTACATATTGCTCGCGGGTGAGTTTGTCTACACCCGCGTTCACTTCAACTGCCACCTTCTCGGCAAGAGTAAGAGGGATCACTGGGGCTGTTGGAAGCTCACCAGCCCTAATCCTCTCATCGCGAAGGCGGACTTGAGCGAGAAGATCGGAGAACTTGACGTCCTCTGCTTCTTGCGCTTCCTCCTCGGGGGATAGATGGCTTTTGTCCAGGACTTGCCTGGCCAGCCGCTAGATCTCCTCTGCAGATTTCCGGGACAGGCCAAACTTGGCAAGTCCCAGATTGCTGATGAGGGTGTCGGCGAAGACTTCAGCCGAGGGATCATTACCCGAAGAGGGTTCACCCTTATCTTGAGCTGACGCAACCACGGTGACATCAGTTTGTGACCCAAGGATCACAGGCTCTGTTGGAGGAGCCAGATCTTCTGCAACCACCGGAGAAGGAATTATCACCGGAGTTGCAGAAGGTTGAGGGGCAGGAGTTGGAGGAGCCACGGCAGGGGAAGCTATGGTAAGCTTCATCTGTCGAAGGGGCTTTGAAGGAATCCCTTTCCCCTTGCCCTTGACGATCGGCTTTGCTCTGATAAATGGGGCAAAGTCGGAAACATTACATCTCGGAAAGACATTCGAGAAAGGTACAAAGGCGGAAATTGTAAATGAAAGTTACCTCTTCACAACAGGCACTTCCTTTGTGCCAACAGCCAGTGTCGGAGCTTTTCGCTTCTTGAGCGCAAGGTCCGGCAATGGGACCACTTCAGTCTCCTGAGAAAACTCAGGAGGGTATCCTTCGAGTGGAGCAAGCTCCGACTCGGGGAGGTCAGCAAGCTGAAAACAGGAAAGCATATCAGCATTGCAGTATATAACTTAAAAGATTGAAACACATAAAAGGTGTATTGATGGAAGCTTACCGGCACCACGGGGTTTTCCGTTGTGTACATATCCAGAGAAATCTCCGGAATCCTCCTCTCGACCCGCTCCTTGATCAGCCACTTGATTTGGCTGATGTAACCTTGAGTGGTGTAGGATTTGGGGCTGATGCGGAGAGAGTCTTTTTGGAAGACGTGATGGAGTGCATCAGTCTATCCCCGTGGTACTGAAGTGGCTGGATCCGACGTGAGACCCAGCACTGGACCAAGTCGGATCCCTTTAGACCCATGTGCTTGATCAGATATTCGATCCGCCTCTTAGCGAGGATCAGATCGTCGGTGAGAGCCGGAGCAGCCTCGTCCCAGGAAGGCTGGGCCATGGCGGCTCCGTCGACAAAAGCCAGCAAAGCCGTAGCTTTGCCGGGAGCCGGAATATCCCTATGATAGAAGAAAGTGGCTGGCCATTGTTTGACCGAGTCAATGGCAGTGATTTTGGGATAGGCCCGGTCTTGTCTAAGAGAAAAGCTAATGGTGCCGGTGATGTAAGGAACACCGGCAGTGATGGAATTTCTCCGGACATGAAAATAGTACCGGAAGAGAAGCAAACTCGGCCTAATGCCGAGAAAGCCCTCGCAAAGCGACGCATACGCACTCATTTCTAGCAGCGAGTTGGGAGGAAGATTGTGGAGTTGAACTCCGTAATGATCTATCACCTCGAAGAAGAACTCTGAGGGAGGAAAAGACAGACCTCGGTCGAGATGGGTGTCGAAGTGGACCCGCTCGCCGTCGCGCGGGTTGGGGATGATTTCGCCGGAGCCGCTCCACTAGTCGCCGGCGGTGAGAAGCCCCTCCTTCTCCACGTTCTTGAGGCCATCCTCGTCAAGGGCGCAGGGGATCCAGATTCCCCGGAAGCTTTCCTTCTCCGTTGCTGCTTCCGCCATCGCCGCCGCCGCTGCTGCCGCCAAACCGGAGGAAGAAGACAATGAAGCCATTTCTCTGGTGAGATGACCTGAAAGTAGCGGCGCTGGGAGTTTCTGTGGGGGGGAGGACGAGAGAGCTCTGAGCGTGCAGGAGGATTGGGAGGAAAGGAAACGGCAAAGACTAGTGGAAAGGAGAAGGAGAAATCCAAACCCCTTATATCCACCTAACTGCGCCAAGATTCGTGCAAATGCTATAGTGTAACCGCCACGCGTCGTGGAAACAACTAGGAAGGACCCACGCGATGATTGCATCTCCTCGATCTCCATGCTCGCATTGAAACGGCGCCTCGGTTCCGTGAACCGCGGACCCACCAACGGTCGTGCTGATGGCACGCCTGTCAGATGATGTGACTTGACCATGCTTGTGTCAGGTGGTGTAGAAACCAAGTTCCGGCTTAGTTTAAAATCAAGCTGGAAAATCCGAGTAACGAATTGATAGGTCCGACTTATTTTTAAGACCCGGATCGTATTTTTTGTTGTGAAGTTTCAGGAACCCTTCAAGATTCTGCAAGCCGAAGATCAAGCTAGACGATGATAAAATCCGACTTTGGATCTTGGAGGCCTCTGGGGGCTGTTGTTGGGGATATACTTCCTGGGTATCCTCACAGCTCCTCACTGACCAGGGTGGCCCACTTTGGGTTAGAGCTTTGCTTCATGGGCGGCCCAGTCAGGAGAGAAGACGGAGTCCAATCTGGCTACAGGAAGGCCCAAAAGACTTACCGACTTAGGCCCATAATGTTACTTGTAGTTCAAGATGTACTCTGTAACCAACTCTTAGTCGTAGCCGGATTGATCTCTCCTGTAAACCCTAGGCCGGATATCTATATAAGCCGTCCTAGGGAGAGCCTTTAGGGCACAATACAATAGTCTACAATCTCAACTCGCACAGGCGATACCCTTGTAACCCATATTCCGGCTCTGCCGTATTACTGGATTGCTAGTAGGAGTAGGATCCATCCAAAGCCGGCGGATTCGAACCTGGGTAAACTTGTGTGCTCACCGTCCCGGAATACCGTACGTCTCACACCCCTCTCTTCCGCACGCCTCGAGGACCTCCTCATGGCGTACTTGTCCTCTGTCCGACGACACACGTAATAAGACTCCCTGGGTAGATGCCACTATGTTTTGATCCTTTTGAATTTGTTGTGCATAAAATGACTCAATTAGCTAGCTAAAACCCATTTGTTGACTCTCTATTGACCAGCCACTCGAGGGTAAAACTGAGTATATTGCACACGGCAGTGTTAGTACTGGAGGGCAAATCTGAGTACAACCAAACTATCAGTGTTACACTCGAGGGTATAACTGAGCACAACTAAGTCGCCAGGGTTATACACGAGGAGTGACTCACAGTACGCGTGTCGCGGTGCACGGGGTGGTAGTGGACACGTGTGGCCGTGCATGGTGCAGTAGCGTATGCAGTTACGTGATGCACGGTGGTGCAATGAAACGTCCCTTCCCTTATCCTTTATAGAGGCCTCCTCACTCTCACTAATCACCCACTCACTCACTCACGCAACCGTCTTCACTATCCCATCACCTTCTGCAAACCCCCAAGAAAACCCCAACCACGCCAGTGATGGAGAAGAACGGCGTGGTGGCCATTGTCGCCTCCAAGGCCACTAGCGAGGAGGCCCCCGTCCATGTATAGGCCCCCGTCGAGGCATCGAAGGCAGCCGTCGTCCCCGTCCATACCCCCGTCCCCGCTTCTGCCGTAGCCGCCGGCGAGGAGGCCCCCACTAGTCGCGGGCAGATCCCGCTCGTCTGGGACCCCTACGAGGAGGAGGTATACTTTAGGATGGAGAACCCCTACGACACCAGCATGGCCGACCCATGGTCGGAGGTAACTAGGGTTTTCTCCTCTTCCTTTGTTCTTCCCCATTCCCATCGTTGGATGCTAGATTGTATGTTATTAGGGTTCGGCTGTTCGTATTTTTACAGTAGCTAATCCTCTTGTGTTAGATCTCATATTTATATGAATCCCCATGTTAGTATTTCAATCCTATTTTATTTGTCCTCCGAGTGGCAGTCAAGGGATTCCCTAGTTATTACTAGCGATGATCTGCAGTTGGGACCAATATTCAATTTGGTTTTAGATTTGGGGAATAATCAGGGGATCTCAATCGGTTAATTTCTGTAAATAATCAATCCCGATAATCAAGGTATGACAATCATGTCCTTATTGCACTCTACTGTTTTTTCTAGAAGGAGGATAGCAGTGACGTATGCAGCGACGACGAGTCCAATGACACTAAGATTCGTCAGGAGCTGAGGAGGCTAAAGTCTGGCTAGTACAACAACTTCTTCGCCGGTGACGTCTATAGGTGCCCCTTCTACACCACTAGGAGGCTCCACGCGACCGACTTCAACTCCCTCATGAAGCATACCGAGGACGAGGACCTACGGCGAGTCCATGAACGTCCACGGATTCGGAGCCAAGCATCGGGCACTCGGTTTTCACCTCCGCAACCTCCTGAAGGTGGCCATCGAGGAGGGTCGCATGCCCCCGATCAATCCCAAGGCGCCCAAGGTCAAGGGACTGGGAAGCAAGAAGTGGAGGAGGCGCTAGAGGGAGGAGGCGGAGGCTGGTTATCTACATCTGCTATGTTTACTGAATGTATTTATGATGCTGGTTAGTTTTGCTTCTCTAGATTTTCTACCAGATTGGGAATAAACAAGGGTTAAAAGGAATAATGAATGAAGAGAGAAGCTGGCCTAGATTCGCTACCTTTTTGGGAAAAAAACACAACAGTTAGTGAGAGAGAGGGGAAAGGCGCTCTTAAAAAGGCCAATCATAAAAACAACAAAAAAGAATACTTCCAATTTGGGTGAAGGGCACATGTAACCACCAAACGTACCCCACATGGTCCCACACCATGTCCCCCATAACACGTTCCAAACAAACCGGTCCCACACAGTCTCATAGGGCATGGCCCCACACTTCAGCATAACATGTTCTTGACCAAACGACCCCACGTGGTCCCACACCGAGCGGCCCCACACGTCAGCCAATGGCCAACCTGACGGCAGCTTCCGTTCAAGCTCCTTGATGAGTTTCTGAGAAGGAGATAGAAAAAAGTGAGGAAAAGTTAAGCGGCTGGGGAAAAATGAGTACAACTAACGAACCAGGGGCATGAAAATAGAAATCCCTTAAATCTATTATCATACTCCCTTAAATCTATTAGCATACTCTATTATACAACTTAAATGAAATAATTTATTGTTTAACAAATATTCTATTAAGTATAAATCTTGGAAAACATATTTATTATTTAAAAATTAGAAAAATACATATAATATACCAAAATATTCACACAAAAATAATCTACCCATTAAAATATACTATTTCCTAATCTACACATTTTATGTTTTCTAAAATAGTTAGTCTAACTATTAAAACTAATAAGTAGGACTAAAGATATTTCGGGGGCCTTTAGTCCCTGTTGGAGCCACTAACTGGGACTAAGATATTTCCCGTAAGGCCATGGGCCATGCTTTCCCGCCATTTCCCTCCGCTTCGTGCCATGTTATCCCACCCTTTCCCTCTATATCTAGGCAGACCGCCATGGCCGTCCACACATCCACACCTTCCTCACTCACAACAATGGACATCGCATACAGGGCCTTTCTAAACCTCAAGGAGACCGAGGCGCTATGCGCCTCCAGCTACCGATGCCCGCGTGATGCGCTACATCACCGAGGGATATCATCCTGACATGTGGTACCCGCACTTTCACCCGCCGGAGAGCCACAAGAAGGGTGGCGGTGGTGAAGGCCACGAGCGTAGCAGCATCGTCATCCGGAAGCCCCCTCCCCCACGCATCGTGAACCTGAGGCCGGAGTGGCAGGTGCCCCTGGAATATGCCATGGTTAATGGTCCCCGATTCCCCGTGCACAAGCTGGGGAAGGGATCAGGATCCAGCCATGTGCGCCTAGCAACAACGATGATGACGATGACAAAGACGACCCTGAAGCTATGTACTCTAGGGCTATACATGATTATGAGTAATTTTTATTTCTTAATAGTAATAAATGTCTTGGGTGTTAGCCATAACAAGTTGCAATACTAACTATTGAGAGTCAGTTCATATCCATATAAGGAGATCACCAAAAATAAAGGTTTGATACATTATTATACATCACCAACATCCACATCTAGTGTTGGGGTTTTCTTCTAGTCCGTAACCATGGATCATCTTCCTTATTTAACGGGATGTTTGGGTCAGTGTTCACTCTGAATGGCGGAATTTCATGAAACTTATCATAATATTCTGACAACATGTCTCCTTTTATGTGTCCTCCACTCCCACGATGTTTCTTTTCCCTGAAAGCACTATGTGGCGCTTTGGCTCATCGTATGTTGTATTCTTTTGCTTATATTTCCTTTTTCTCAGTTTGGTAGACATGTCCTTCACATAGAAAACATGAGCAACATCCTTGTCTAGGACGAATGGTTTGTCTCTATACGCAAGATTGTTGAGATCCACTGTTGTCATTCTGTACTACTAGTCTACCTTTACCCCGCCTCCTGTCAGCTTGAACCATTTGCACTGAAACAAAGGGACCTTAAAATAAGGTCCATAGCCAAGTTCCCATATCTCCTCTATGTAACCATAATATGTGTCCTTTTCCCATTATCGTATGTTGCATCTAAGCGGACACCACTATTATTGGTTGGTGCTCTTTATATCTTGGGCGATCATGTAAAATGTATTACCATTTATCTCGTACCCATGGAAAGTCAATATACTTGAAGATGGTGACCTGGCCAACAAGTACAGCTGATCTCCAACAATGATGTCATTCATCAGATGTGTCTGCAACCAACCACCAAAAGTCACCATGTGTTCAACCTTAATCCAGGAGTCAGACTACCCTGGGCTTTTAGAGCGTATGATATTCTCATGTTCCTAGATATACGGAACCACCAAGGTGGAATTTTTGCAAAACTGTGTAGTGTGCTTTAGTGAAAGAATGCCCATCCATACATATCCTTGCTTTATTTAGTCCCGGTTGGAGACACCAACCGGGATCAAACATGTGGGTGGTGACAGTATTCGGTGGGTGGCGACACTACATCATGGGTGAGTGTCGACACTATGTCGTGAGTGGCGGCACTATGCCAGTGAGTGGTGACACTATTTCAGTGGGTGGTCGCACTATGGAAGGGGTGAGTGTCGACATTATGTCGTGAGTGTCGACACTATATTGTGCCACTTAATCTATAAATAGGCAAGATGCATTGTCGCGTCTCGCCTACGCGGACATCGGGGATGTTGGGAACCACCTATTTTTTTGGTAGTGGGCACGAAGGTGTTCCAGCCTCAGCTTCGATGAAGGAACCTACAAATACGAGTACATAGCACACACCGAGCACACATAGACATTTTTTACCTAGGTTTGGGCCGCCCTTCGGCTAACAACCCTACGTCCTGCTTTGGTAGATAATTTGGGGTGGATCGAGGCACACGAAGATGACCTCTATGGTGCCAGGGAGCCACTTTCTCTCTAACTTCTACATTCACTGGGCTTCCTCCTTCTTCCTTCTCTCACTTTGCTACCTCTCTCCAAGCTCTCTTCTGAGAAACCCTTTTCCGTCCTTCTCTTCCAAAACCTCCCAAAAGACCCCCCCCCCCCCAAACCTAAGGCCAAGTGCCTCCTTTTATACTCCAAAGGGTCACTACAAGGGCCGGCGTGGAGCACCACCTGGGGCGTTCCCGGGCTCAATCGCGGTGTGCCAGGTGGTCTTTAGGTAGATGGGCAACTCTGACTCTGAGATGTCACTCCTGTCAGTGGCATGCTACAGTGGACTGTAGCGCCTTGATGATGTCCAACAGTGTTGCATGTCGCTAGTTCCCAAGGCTAGGCCTAACACGTCTTGTTAGGCTTAGTTGACTCTAGTTCCTGGGCCACGCTTGGCCTTGGTGAAGCGTTCCCATGGTCCTTCCGGGCTCAGTCGAGGCTGCTTTCGGGCTTCGATGTCCCCATCCGGGCCCTTACGCACCCTCCTTCTGGGCAGCCCCCGGAAGGAGGGATCAGACCGCCTTTCATGTGTCGCTGTCTTTTCCTCCTTGTTCGCGCCCGGCTGGCGGATCGAGGCTCGTCGTGTAGTGTTCGTCTCATCCATAGACACCTACATCATAGTTGACAGTTAGTCTCTATAGGCTCATCATGTCAAGTCCATACCTGCTTGGAGCACACGGTACTCGCATCCTTGCGACACCCCACGTATCTGCTGAGCCGTTGACCGGTGGGTCCTAGCCCATGCGCTATGACGCAATGCGAGGGACCCTCGATCCCATTACGATGACAGAATCCCCCGGGCGAGGGCCAGCAACCTATAGTGTTGGTCATGGCTCGACGAAGAGGTTGTTGCCGGGCTTCACCCTACAATAGCGCGTGGGCCAAGTCCACATTGTGGGGACCACGACATGACTGGACGGCACGCTTTCCCATCCCGCAGAACTGGCATGCGCGTGTCTGCACACTCAAGTGGTTGCGGGACTGCCGAGCCACACATTGGCTTCCATGGCAGCCTGCATTGACTGCGCCGCATTGATTCCTGCAAAATAACTTTGGGGGCACGATTGTTGCCCTCCCGCGAGCCGGTGGGGTGGGCAGCAATCGTTCCCCCTCCTTGCTTGTTATAAAAGGTAGGGAAGGCACGGGGTTGTGGCTTACTCTCCACTTCCCCCGCAGCCTCTCCCTTCCAACTCCCTGTTCGGTGGCAAAGATGATGGCGTCGGGCAGTTCCGGTGATGATGATCCTCCTTCTCTGGTGGGGGAGATGGCTCTGGCCTCGCCGGAGAAGCCGTGGTGCAGGCGCAGCTGCCGAGGCTGCCGCATCTCCTCTGTCGCTGGCACGGATCTCCCACAACCGCACGCTTAGGCCCCACCCCATCGTGGCCTACGGGGAGGCGGTATCAAAAGGGGAGCCCCCCGGTCGCCATTCTCCTTCTCCAAGGTGTGGACATGGCCCCCCACATCAGGGTCGTTACAGATGGCGAGAATCTGACGGGTACTCCCCTCCCCCTCTGCTCCATCGTGGGGAAAGTGATGATGAAACAACTGGCCTCATTGGCTTCGATTTTCTCGTCTTCCTCCCAGTGAACTTCAAGTGGTGGTTGCGCCAGCCAGACTTGTTTGCCGAGGAGCTCAGAGAGAACCCCTTGTACGAGCTCCAGATGTGCGAGGCTAGCGGCGACTAACCCATCTAGGACTTGTAGATGTGGGTGGATGGCCCCGGTAGCCTATACCTGAGTGACGGGTGGACGGACTTCGTGGACAACTATGAGCTATAGGTTGGCAATGCCCTGAAGTTCCTCTACCGTGGTGAGGGTCGCATGTCGGTGAAAATATTCGATGACACCCTCTGCTGCCAAAGCTATTACCCATCGCTTGTCCTCGACTTGGACCTCAGCGATGCCTGAGGCGGGGTGCCACGCTGAGCGAGTGGTGTAGCCGTGTGCAAGGTGGAGGAGGATGTGTGGGCTCTTCCCTTGCACCATCGACTTTGGGCTCTCTCCTTTTATGCCCGGGGTCTTCCCCGAGCTAGTTGATGCATTGTACATTTCACAAATGTAATGCGAATTGTCCATTATCAATGAATTTACCCTTGTCTTCGCGTTCTTTGCTCTTTTCCCTATCATATCTTGCCTACGGTAGCCCTTGATTCGTCTGTCCCTTGCTTCCTTTACGCCTCGGTGGGGCCTATAGGGGCGTTGTTCATCGTCTTAGGCGCCTTGCTCCTGTTCCCTTGGTTCCCACCTTGCGGTTGACTCATGCATTGCTTGCGGAGCCAGCCGCCCCTGGTGGTGAGCCTTCCACCCTTGTCGAGACATTACCTTGGCCTCTTCTTGCTTACCATCTGCTTCTCATCATGAAACACAATGAACACACCTTACGACATCTTACCCATGCCTCGGGTTTAAAACAGGGTGGTGTGCGCTTGATTAGGGCGCATGGCATTGCCAAGTCAGGGGCCAGATGTGGGAGTTGTGTCTTCGTAATTAATTGTCGTCGGCAATGCCTAGAGCACAACGCTCATACCTCAGAGCAGATCATGAGAGTACGATGTTTCCTGGCCTGACAGTCTCATTACACATGCCCGGTCCTGAGAAAATCCAAAGGAATGAAAAATCCCAAATAAGGCTCGACAACTAAAAACGGGCGGAAGAACGAGAGCAACGGGATTTTCATTCCAAAATGGGGGCAGCCCCCGGGTTACAAGCGGTTTACACATAGGCGGTCCAGGCCAGATACGCTAGTATTCGTCGCATTTGCTAGGAGTACTACACTCAATCTCGGGATTTTTAGGTTGTCGGGAGCACCACGCACGCTCCCAGGATTACATTTGCCGAGGGAACCTCCACTCACACCGGGGCTTTTAAGGTTGCCGGGAGCACCACACACACTCCCGGGCATTCATTTGCCGGGGGAACCTCCACTCACACCCGGGCTTTTAAGGTTGTCGGGAGCACCACACACGCTCCCAGGCTTTCATTTGCCGAGGGAACCTCCGCTCACACCCGGGCTTTTAAGGTTGCCGGGAGCACCACGCACACTCCCGAGATTTTTAGTTTGTAAGGTGGTTGCGAGAAGTTTTTAGCTTACTCGGAGAGCCACCAGTACCAGAATTTTCAGCGGAACTAGGTTCTAGAAAGGGTCACAGCCTTTTCTCGGGCGAGTTAGGAATCAGAGTCGGACAAAGAGTCAGTGTGAGTCACAGGGAAAGCGGTGGCTGCCAGTTTGAATAGTTGTTCAGAGCAAAACACGGTGTCCCTGATATCACCTTTGATGGTCAAGGTCCCCCACGAGGAGGGAAGCTTGAGCGAGTTGTAGGCATGGTGGGAGACCACCATGATCTTTGGCAAGGCAGGGCGCCCTATTATGCCGTTATACGGTAGGGCAATGTCCGCAACATCGAAGATGATGTTCGCAGTGTGGTAGTTGTCTTGAGTGTCGAATGTGACTAGAAGCTCGATCTTCCCCCATGGCTGGATAGCTCTCGGGCTTGCGACCAAAAAAGATCCCGTAGGGGCTAATTGATCCTCGGTGATCTATAGCTTATCCAGCAGCTTTGCTGAGAGGATGTTGAGGCCAGCCCCTCCATCCACCAGCATCTTGGTAACTCTAACGTTTTTTATGATGGGCAGACCACTAGGGATAGCATGCCGACCCCGATGATGCAGTTCGGGTGATCTCCTACATCAAAGGTAATTGGCATATGAGACCACCGAAGTGGTCATTGTGCCTCTGGGCTGGGCTGTATGGCGCACAGTTCACAGGAGAAATGCTTAAACTCCCTGTGGGAAGTCATGGCGTAGGCTCCTGTGTGTGCGCACGCGTAGTCCTGTACTTGTGGGTACTGTCCGTACCCATCGTCGTCTCCACCTTGGTTAACGACAGGGTCATTGCCGCGCGGTTGAGGGGTTGTGTTACCATGGACGCATCCACGCCCTTCTCTTGCTCCATCTCCACCGCCTCCATCCCCTCCTCGTGCAGCGCCCACGTTGCCTTTGCGACCTCCGTTGGGGGCGCCTGGGCTAGGTTGGACCGGGCAGTCTTTCTATGATGGCCGAACATTTTGCAGCGGTAACAGTTCTCGAAGGTACCGTTAGTCCCCTACTCAGCGATGCGCCTCTTTTGTCCCTCGGTGTAGCCGACGATGGAGTGGCGGTTCCGAGCATCATGCTCGTCGGATTCATGCATTGGGCACCACTTCCCCGTGGTGGGCTTGGCAACCGCCACTTCTTCCTCTGGTTTGGTCTTATTTTTAGCCCCAGTGGGAGCACTAGGCTCCACAGCCAAAGCCTGTCAAAGGCCCTTCTTAAGCGAGACACTATTCTTTGTAGCAGTTCTTCCCGGGTTTGCCGCTCCAGCGGTGTCCTCAGGCGCAAGGCATCCTTCCTCTGCTAAGGAGCAGAGGTCAGCCAATGCCAACAACTTGTGGATGCTCTTGACGAGATGCATGTTAAGCTCTTGGGCATCTTGCTGTCATGCACATTCATGGTGAACGCGCCAATAATGGCGGCGTCCTCCGCCTCTGGGATTGTGTGTGTGATCTACGAAAATCACAGCATGAAGTCTTGTAACCACTCACCACTCCCCTACACCACTATGTGGAGCTGAATGAGTGTTCCCAGGTGCTTGAAGGATCCCTAGAACGCGCTCACAAAGCAAGTACACAACATGGCCTAGGAATGAATGGACTCCTTAACTAGATGCATGAGCCAGTACAAGGCCATGCCCTTTAGGGCCATTGGAAACCAATTGGCCATGACCTTCTCATCAGCACCCGCAGCCACCATTGCGGTGGAGTAGACGGCCAGAAACTCCTTCGGGTTGGTGTTGCCATCAAACTTGACGGGGACAATGGAACGGAATTTCGGCAGCCACGCCACCTGCCGTAAGGCAGGAGAGAAGGCGGGGCAGCCACTTCCATATCCCAAGCCATTCTCCCTGCCTCAGCTACGCCCTGTGGGTTAAGGACAGCCGCCACCGCAGCCTGTTGACGTAGCTGCAGGAGGTAATCTCGAACTAGAGCCTCGTTCGCCACAACAGAATTGCCTCGACACCCTTCGGCATGCATGTGCACGGGGTTAGCGGATGACCCCACAGATACGTGATCTTGTTCCGCAGGTCTCGGGGCTCCAGCCCCCAAGTGGCCAGTGGCATGGTTGTCGGTTCTCCTTCCATCGTCACGGGGTCCAGCAGCCCCCAGCTCAGGGGAAGTGTTCCGGGAACACGGCCTCGGAGGTCAGGGTTTTGCATGGGCCCTGCAGTGATACGGGAGCATGCTTTGTCCCACGCCTCGGCTCCAGGTTGGATTGGGAACGAGCGCAGGTAGACTCCTGATGCAGCCTGATGAACTCCAGCTGCGCGTCAAGGTTGTTCCTCCATGTCGCATACTCCACCATCCCAGAAGCTTGTAGGTACCGAGCTATGGCACGGGCAGCAATGACTGCTTCCCCCAAAGTTCGGTTCCTAGAGTGATGGGACTGGGGTTGGCGGCTAGTACTTGGCGCAGTGAGGCGAGTCCCAGCGTGAGCTAGGGTTGCTGCGTGCTAGGCCGGTGCTTGATGCTCTGGCTCGGGGTCGGCTCCTCCGGCCTCGACCGGTGCAATTCCTCCTCACAAATGGCCCCCTCCGGCAGTGTCTCCTACGCCACGGGCGAGAGACACTCTGCCGCTGGTGCCTCCTACGTCGCCAGCGAAGGGATCTTCGAGTAAGATGCCACCTGCGTAGCCTGACGGTGGTATCTCTCACATAGCGGTGCCTCCACCAGCATGCTTGCCTTCCTCAACCGTGGGGTGCGGTTATGATGGCGGTGGCGGTGGTGCAGTTGTGATTGGACGTGGACGCGGGTTAGCACCTGCGACGGTAGTCGCGTGCCGTGCATGAGGCTCGGCATCCAAGGCCTAGTCATGGGAAGAGCGTGGGCACGAGTTCGTGCAGCGAGCGAGTCTATCGCGGTAGGGCTGGTCCCGGTGCTAGCACCTCTTTTCGGCACCATGGCTCGCGATGGCGCGGTCGAGGTCGATGTTGAACACGAAGATGAAACGAACATATGTGACGATGATGGTGATGACGACGAAACTCACAAAGATATTGATGATGAAGCTGATTGCCGAAGCCAAAAATGCGAGCGCCCCCTACTTGGTACGTCAGATATCACGTCTCGCCTACACGGACATCGGGGATGTTGAGCACCCCCTATTTGTTTAGTAGTGAGCACGAAGGTGTCTCGGCTTAAGCATCGACGAAGGAACCTGCTGATACGAGTACAGAGCACACATAGACATTTTGTACCCAGGTTTGGGCAGCCCTTCGGCTAACAACCATATGTCCTGCTTTGGTGGATTATCTAGGGTGGATCGAGATACACGAAGATGATCTCTATGGTGCCAGGGAGCAGCTTTCTCTCTAGCTTCTACACTCCCCGGGCTTCTTCTTTCTTCCTTCTCTCACTTTGCTACCTCTCTCCAAGCTCTCTTTTGAGAAACCCTTTTCCTTCCTTCTCTTCCAAAAGCTCCCAAAAGACCCCTTCCCCCCAAACCTATGGCCAAGTGCCTCCTTTTATACTCCAAGGGGTCACTACAAGGGCCAGCGTGGCACACCTCATGGGGCATTCCCAGGCTCACTCATGGTGTGCCACATGGTCTTCAGGAAGATGGGCAGCGCCTGTGGCCAATGGATGGCCCAGGACGGTGCACAGGTGCACTTGATGGTTGAGTGACAGCTCAGGCTCTAAGCTGTCACTCCTTTCGATGGCGCATTGCGGTGGACT
The DNA here is from genome assembly GCA_910589775.1 of Avena eriantha. Taxonomy (NCBI): domain Eukaryota; kingdom Viridiplantae; phylum Streptophyta; class Magnoliopsida; order Poales; family Poaceae; genus Avena; species Avena eriantha. The sequence goes on from OU342740.1 coordinate 414,899,143, forward strand.
GCAATGCCATCATGATGTCCAACAGTGTACTGGCGCGTCGCCAGTTCCCAAGGACGGGCCTGACATGTCTTGTCAGGCTCAGTTGAGTCTAGTTCCAAAGCGTTCCCATGGTCCTTCCGTGGCTCAGTAGAGGCCGTTTCCGGGCTTCGCTAGCCCTACCATGCCCTTACCCTCCTTCTGAGGCAAGCCCTAGGAAGGTGGGATCGAACCGCCTTTCATGCATCATTGTCTTTTCCTCCTTGTCCGCGCCCAGCTGGCGGATTGAGGCTCTTCATGTAGTGTTCGGCTCATCAATAGGCACCTACATCAGAGCTGATAGTTAGTCTCTATAGACTCATCATGTCAAGTCCATACCTGTTTGGAGCACACAATGCTCTCATCCTTGCAATGCCCCTGTCGGCCAACCCACGTATCTGCCGAGCCGCTGACTGGTGGGTCCTAGCCCACGCGCTATGGCGCAATGCAAGGGACCCCTGATCCCATTATGCCGACATGCATCCTTGTGAAGTTATAAACTACCAGATGGTGTGCAAGAGCAGGGACACCACTACGGCAGAGCTTTTCAGAGATGTCTTAGGATCCTATCCTCAGACATCTTCGAGGAGCTCTCCATAGAGGCACTCCCTAATATGTGAAATTTGTTAGCTCCCCGGCATATTGATCTAGAGCTCGAGAAGTTATAAACTACAAGATGGTTCGAGAGGGACACCACTATGGCGTTGCTTCTCCAAGATGTCTTAGGATCCCGTCCTCAGACGTCTTCAAGGAGCTCGCCATAAAGGAGTTTCTCAAAGATGTACTTAGTTGCCTTCTTATGAAGGTTTTGTGAATTAACCCTATCTTTGTTACAATTTTGTGAGTTTCTTGAAGGCGGGTAGAAGAAGAGAAGGGCATTTTGTTGTTGGATGGTGGCATGATGCATCTGTGAGTGTGCACTAATAGTTGTAGTATAGGATGAACACATGTATATCTATGTTGTGTAGTAGTTGTAGTAGGATGAACCAATGTTTCTCTATGATGTAGTAGTTGTAGTAGCTAGCTAGGATGAACTCATGTATCTCTGTGCTTCTATGAATCAAATGAATTTTGAGACTATGTGCCAAAATAAGATATAGATAGAATCCACATATTGAAAATGATATTTAGCTTGGAGTTCATTATATTAATACAAGATAGATAGAATCCAAATTAATACAAGTTCATCGATCTCATGTTATTATTGCAATACTTCCAAACTAAACCCACAAATCCCTCTACTTCTAGAACATGAAATGAGCTAATCTAGCAATGAAAGATGAAAGGATGAAGTTGCTAACCTTATAGAACCCTTGGATAGATGGGCGCCGCAAAATCTTGACAAATCTTGAGAAAAAATGTGCATGAACTCGAGCTTGAAGGAAGAAGAGAGAGGAGCCACTAGCTTGAAATGGACTATGACTCGGGCAGAGAGAAAGATGCTATAGGAGGAACATTAGTCCCGATTGGTGTCTAGAACCGGGACTAAAGGTCTATCTCTAGTCCCGGTTCGTGTAACAAACCGGGACTAAAGGGTCTGGTGCCGGCCCCAGCCTCCCTGAAACCCTTAGTCCGGTTTGTTACATGCACCGGGACTAAACATCCCGTTCGAGTCGGGACTAGTGGGTGCCGCCCCTTCCGGCCAGTTTTAGCCATTGGAACCGGGGCATTGGTCCCAGTTTGCTACGAACCGGGACTAATGCCCTCGAACCAAAGGCTAGTTTTCTACTAGTGATCACGCTCTCTGGATTTACGGTGGTGACTCCGAGGCGACCGGCTAGAGCGAGCCAGCTGGCCTAGACTTGATGTTGACCGGCTAGACGGGGCCAGCCGGCCAGATCTTCGGGTTGGCCAGCTAGACAAGGCCAGCCGACCTGATCTTGATTCCTGTTGGCCATCCGGCCTGGTTCAGCCGTGACTAAACCAGCTGAGTTTACCCAAGGGTAATTCCCCCGACACTAACGTCTCCATTCTTTTGGTAGTATGTTGTAGGCCGGCGCGACTTAATTGAATTGCCATGTACTCCCACCGTTTTATAATATAAGATGTTTTAGCTTTGTGAAGATAGTGTATCTAGACGCCTTTTAGTATCCAGGTTCGGGGAGATTCACTCCGAATCTACACACTAAAAAATTTCTAGATACATTACCTTCACAAACCAAAAACATATTATATTTTGAAACGGATGGAGTAGCGGTAATTCATTTGATATCATTTTCTATCATTTTAAATAATGAACAAATTGGTGAAAAAAGGACGTTCCTAGTGTCTTTGCCATTTGGGTGACATGACCCAGACAAGATGGACACTGGCATCCTGCATGTCTGCGGCGCACCATAAACGGACAAAGTTCCTGGCCGTTTTGGGTCGCTCCGTTGGAGTTGACCAAAGGTTTCTCCATAATAAATGTATTTAGTAAGAACATCACTTGCTGCCAGGTGGACCCGCATGAAATATGTACGTGACCCGTCACGCTCACGTCCGCCGTGATCGTACGTGGCGACGTTGCACTCAAAATAAAATTTCTTGTTAATTTATTAGCTTAAGTTCGACAGGTTAATAAAAGTTTAACTTTGTAATTGTATGATGTTCACAAAACGGACGGTTGCTTGGTGAGAATTTCTTCACCCTTTTTTAAATCTTTGACGACATCCGCGGCCAAGTCCATGGTGAATACTTGTGGCCTGCAACTTTGCCCCATTTGGCATTACATGCAGTTGGAGGTGTGCTAGTCCTTGTGTGTCTAGGTAAAGGAGAGCTTTTTTGTTATTGTTTCTAGTGCCCAAAGCTGGAGGTTTCGATCGCTGCAGAGTCGCCATTGTTGGTTCTCGCTGATTCGGAGAGTTGTTGTTTTTGTGAGTTGATGGTGCTATGTTCAAAATCAGGTACAGCTAAAGTATTTGATGAAACATACTAGAGGACACCAAAAAACAAACACAGTGATTTCAGAAAAATGACAAACATGCAATTTGTTGTACTAGCATAATCAGCGGAGGACAAGTGATCTCAGATGATACTACTTATTAGAACGATTACAACATCTGCAAGATAGATAAATTAATAGAGTTCGATAGTCGATAATAAGTAGAGCACAGGTGGAGTCTTAACAACGCATTAGAACGGAGGAACAATCGCCAACACGAAGAAGAATCATTCGCGGCCACCAAGGTATGCCTTCTTGACGACGCGGAGGAAGACGTGGAGTGTGGTCGCCAGCTCACGGAAGTAGAGCACCTTGGCCTCCTCGTCGCCGCCGAAGAAGTAGGAGGAGTAGTTCTTTGGGTATGTGTCAAGCGCCTCCACCGCAGCACGTCCGAGGTAGACCTCGACCATCTTCTTCACGCCGCCCATGGCGGCGACCACAGCGGTGTCTATGGCGTACCCCATCTCGCACTGCCCTTCCAGCTCGGTGAAGCTGGTGCTCGCCATGACGAGGTCCTGCCAAGGGAAAGACGATAGATGGTATTATTGGATTAGATGCAGGGCGCAGGACGCCAGGACGCGCACGCTCCATCGATATCCCCAACTCCAACAAGGCGAAGAACAAGATTGATGTGCACAAGGTAGAACGTACGGAGAGGGTACCTGGCGGACGTAGTCGGGGAGGGGAGTAGAATCGTCCTTCATCATCATGTCCAGCAGGTCGCCGGCCTCCTTGGCGGTGGTGGCGAGGTAGACGAGCAGTTCCTCCTCCCCTTGCAGCACTTCACCACCGTGAATCATGTCCATCAGATGCTGCATCCAGCCAGGGCGGCAGTCAGTGTAAAGCCGCATGCAGGCAACGCACGAACCCACCCGAGGAAAACCCCAACCTCGACAGGAACCCAAATCCATCCAAGGAGAGGGATGGTGGTAAGTTACCTTGCGCACGTCTTCGTCGTCCGAATCCGACTCCGAGGGCTGGTTCCCGCCTCCGGCGGTGCAGCGAGGACGACGGAGCGATGCCGCGGCGGCGCCTCCGACGGCCACAAGCGCGACCCGGCCAGACGCGGCTGCGCCGAGCAGCAGAGCGCGGCCGGCGGCACCGGCGCCCTGGAGCAGCACCACCCGGCCACCGTCGGCGGCACCGGCGCCCTGGGCGTGGAGAAAGGGGGCTTCTTTCTCTGTCTCTGTCTCTGTCTCTCTCTCTCTCTCCGGTGCTCGGTGAAGGAAGGGGTGGGGGGACTGGGGGTGGAAGCAGGCGCTTTATAGAAGGGAACCCACCATCCGCGGCTTGGCTTGGCTCGGCTCGCGGAAGACCGGTCCTGTGTGGGTCCGGTTGTGCAGCCTTTCTGTTGCACCCGCAGGCCCTGTCCCCTCGACCAAAAATCTGCCCGTTTCTTTCTTCTTCTACAAGATGCCTCGGCCCTTTCTTTTCTAAGCAAATTATTACCATGGAGTGGAAAATGGTTTTGATATTAACACACCGGCTATTACCCATTTCAACTTGAACAGATCCAAATTCAAAACACCGGACGTGTGAAGGAGCACCGATCCCCTTAAAACGCTAAGAGAAGTAAAAATCGTTAAGAGACGCACCTAACCGATCAAAACTCCCGCCTCCCCTTCGCCGGCTCTCGCCCTCCGCCGTTGTTGCCCGCCCACCTCCCCGCTGGCGCCTGAAATCGACGCGTAGCTCCTGGCCGCACCTTTGACGGCCATCCCCAGCGTCTCCGACGCCCCAATCGAACATCTCCGACGTGACCATGGAGAGAAAGAGGTTGGGGGGCCAACATCGTGGTCCGGGCGGCTGTGACACCCTCCCGCAAGGCCGGCGGAAAGTGCGGGGAGGCTCCGGAGGTGGCTCCTTGTACTCCGCTAGCTCCGGTGGCCGGCCGTTGGAAGAGCAAGCCAACTCCGGAAAAAGTGGCAACCACCGAGGAGGCGGTCAACAAAGAAGAGGAACAAGGCCGCGACATCGCTTCCGAAGGCTGCACCGACCCCTCCGTCTCGCAAGGCCTTCCCGAAGAACCCTCCTCGAGGCCGGACCGCTCGTCCGACCGTCGTCAACATCGATGATCGCGAGGTGTTCGGTGGAATGCGCCGACAAGGTATGTTTTCGATTTCTCCTCCCCTCTCATTCGGTGATGGTTGTAGACACACGGTGATCTTGTTGTGATGATTCGTACTGTGGAGGACGAGGAGGTGGCCGACTTCATGATACAATTGGAGGGTATCCATGATGCCGGGATCGACGACCTCCACTTCGACGATGAAGAGGTTGAGGCCACCGAGCAATAAGAGGTGTAGGAGGAAGAGGTTGAAGTCGAGGTCACCGCGCAACAAGACGTGGAGGAAACACAAGGGAGCATAGAGAAGACAAGGGCCACCAACTATAGCGAGAAGGAGGACATCGCATTGTGTTATGCTTGGATGAATGTGTCACTCGATGCATCGAAGTGGCACCGACCAATCCAAAGAAAAAAATTGGGCTCGTATCAAGGAATACTACAACAACACCGTCACCGTTCCAATCACTCGCATGCAAGGCTATCTCGGCCACCGGTGGGGCTTCATTCTAGAGCAATGCAACCGCCTAGCTTCGATGAATGCATATGTGGAGTGTTAGAAAGAAATGGGACAAAAACAATTTACTCCTCTAAATATAGGGGTTCGGTTAGGAACCGCCTACCTTTAGAGGAGTATTTTTACTCCTCTAAGTTTTACGCATCAGTTTACTCCTCTAAACTTTAGTGGATCAGTTAGAGATGCCCTAAAGGCACGCTTCTAGGCCGGAAACACAAAACCAAAACACACAACATCTCCTCGCTCGATATCACGTTCTGCACTTCATCTATAGGCATCGAACCCCTAATTCCGACTCCTTGTACACGCCTTCGTGGGCGCTATCTCGCTAGAAAACATGAAACCGGACACGGAAAAACACCGGCTCCTTGTACACGCCTTTCAGGGGCTATATCTCGCTAAACTAACACACAGCTGAAACCCTAACAGGCTATCGCCTCCGCCAAACTAACATGGTAACTAGACTAACCTCTTTTGTTTAGCTCTACCTCCTGGAAGCATCGATGTACATTCCTACACAAATATATCCAATCCAAATATTTTCTAGGACTTGGATTTAAAATACATAATCAAATACCTATTATTTTTTAAACAACTATTTACTAGTAGAAACCAGGCCATTTGACCCGGTTCATAAGGGTCTTTAGCCCCGGATTGCGAACCGGAACTGCGAAAGCGGGACTATAGGTCTAAGGTTTAGCCCCGGTTCTGTTACGAACCGGGGCTAGAGGTCCAACCACGTGGCCTGCTAGGCGCGCTGGGCGGCAGGACATTTAGCCCCGGGTCGTGTTACGAACCGGGACTAAAGGTTCCCTGCCACGGCAGCATTTTGGGTCATTTGGCTGCCGCGGCAGGGGATGAGGTTTTAGCGTTTTGTGTTTTTCTTTTCATTTTGTGTTTTGTGTTGAATTATTTTTCATTCTGTGTTTTCATTAGAAACAAGTTTTCGTATACATACAGAACGCTACTACACAGTACTTGTACACATTGATGCAATATATAATATAATTTTTCTTACAAGCATATATGGAGTCCCAACCGGGTCCAAAGCATGTCTATTTGATTACATGGAGATCATTACATTGATGCTTTAGGGTCTACGTATAGAATATTTCCGCGTGGGTCTATGACCTCGTCGACAAAAAATGCAGCAAATTCCTCTTGGATTGCTATTAGGTGGTCCTCTGGTAGGATCTTGTCCCGCATCGCGTCCAACTATATAAAAAGGAGATCGTATGAATTAGACTCAACACAACTTTTTGTAATAAAAATAAAGGGTGAATATATTGTTTACTTACTCGAATATTTTCCGAGGGCTTCTCAATACTGATGCGAATGAACTCGCACACGTAGAATCCACATAGATTAGTTCCCTGTGGCTGCCTCGCGCACTTTACAAGAATAGAATTCAATCAAATAATAACGCTAGCATGATAAATGCACATAAACTAGAATTAAATAGATGCACGGACTTAGCTCGTACTACTTACCGAGAGTGATTTAAAAAATAGCTCCTCACGCCATTGACCGCGGACATGTTTCTTGAACTGTGTCCAAACCCTACCCGACAAAGAAAATTAATGTATGAGTTAATAACTACTTGATATCCCAGAAAATGAACGAAAGAAACCGATATAGTGCGATAATGGTTGAAATTACTAGAGCGCATCGATAATGCTGCGGTAGTTTTCAATGTCTTTGGTTAGTGAGTCCATGATGTGAACTATTCCCAAGTCAACTGAAATGCTTAGAAGAATCCAGTGGTACCTACGCAAGGTTTACATACGTCAGTAACTCATCATTTACACTGAATATCGAGTAAGCAAAAGTTAATGTGTATAAAAACTCACTTGCCGTCGTGGTAAGGAAATAGTATTTCATTACAGAAATGTTGTTTCGTGAGAAACCGCAACAAGTTGTGCTCGGTCTCCTGTGGTTTATCCTTTAGTATGGCTCCATGAACTCGATGTGGGTCAATGAACCCAAATCCATTGATAGCCTTTCTTTTACAATCGAGCATCTTCATTCTGCATCATTATATATAGCGTACAAAAGAATATAGTGAGTATACTTACCGGCAATGAATTGAACAAGCTGAGATATAGACCTAATTACATAAATAAAGTAATCACCTACAAACAATACAAACTGAGGATAGTTTTGTCGTGTTCCTTTAGATTGAATAAATGAAATAATTCTGTAAATTCAATAGGGACCTCGTCTTCAGTGAAGTAATGCGATTTTCAAACTTTCAGTAAGAGCCAATTTCGCTGTTCTTTTGATGCTTTCATGTACCATTCATGGAATCGTCGCATTTGTGTTGGCATATCCCGAAGCCTGTCAGAACTGACCAGAGGCTCCCCGTTAACAAATTTGGGTGCTACCTCAGCCTTGGGCATATCGCCGTGAATAATTTCATGAATAGGCATACCACATTGCTCGGCCAATATCCTAGCCGTTTCCGGATCCATAGGTTCTTCCTCATATAGTTGAGGTTCGGGTATGTTCACCTGGAGTGGGGGGAGCGATTGGTTTGCTTGTTTCCCCAGCTGGGGAACATCTCTTTTGGTTCTTCGGCTACCACTCGATTGTTTTGCTTGTTTCCCTAGCTGGGGGACGTCTGTTCTGATGCTTCCGCTACCACTCGATTGTTTTGCTTGTTCCCCCTACTGGGGAACCTCTTTTGTGATGCTTCCTCTACCGCTTGATCTCTTCTGTTTCAGTGTCTTCTGAAGACATCGTGTATAGTCATCTGGCGCATTTAACTGAGCTTGGGATGGCTACGTCAGTAATTTCCTAAAGTGCTCCTTAGTTTCCGGTTTTATTTGGACCTCTGGCTCAGGTTGTTTCTTTTTAAAATGAGCATCCACTTCGGCCCGTACGACCGTATCGGTCTCCTCATCGGTCAGGTCGTAAGCCCTCTTGGGAGGAACCGACGGTACTCTTGGGAGGGGCGACAACTGTCGCTTTGGGCGTTGGTTATCGCTCGACGGAGTGGTGGTATTCTTCCGCTTTTTGCCCTTAGTGGGTGGAGGCGGCTGCGTAGATTAAGATGGACTCGTGTTGGGGTCATGGATTGGACTATTACTGGGAGGAGACGGTGCACTTGGAGGTCGACTTGGAGGAGACGGTGCACTGGGAGGAGACGGTTGCCTTGGAGGTGATGGATTGTTTCTCGGTGGAGAAGGTGGCCTTGGTGTCGAGTCTGGAAACTTGATGTATTCTTTTTTCCAAAGAATGAAGCCACTCGTGACTTCTCCCAGTGTCGTCTCCCCTTCACCTCCAGGAATGTCAAGCTGTAGTGACTGACACATAGGTTGAATTTCATCCACACCGACACGAGCATAGCCAGCTGGAATCGGATTGCAATGGTAGGTCGCCCCCGGTGCAGAAGGTAAAGCAAAGCCGACCGCCACCTTCATGGAAATATTCTTCAGTTCAACATGCAGATCACAACTAGTCTTCTCCTTAATTGCATCCACGGGGTACACATCCATCGTTGCATTATTATCGTGGCCCTCCGTGGAAGCCACGCTGCTTTTCCGTTGCGATGGGCCGACCGTACTGTCCGGTGTAGGATCTTGCTGGCGGAGTCCTTTAAGTTCATTAAGCTCCTGGCGATGCTCCTGCAGCATGGCTTCAAACCACGCTAACCGCTCTGTATCCTCATCTTTTTGCCGCTTTGTTCTTCTCGATCGGCTTCTGTACGTGTCACGGTGCTCGGGAAACCTGATAGCCCATGGATAAGAAGGTCCGAACCCTCTTGTTCATCCAGCCTTTTCAGGATTCCTGAGAGCCTTTGTCAGCTCATCGTTCTCTCTGTCGGGAACAAACGTTCCCTCTTCAACCTCTTTTATCACTTTAACAAGTTCTTTCTTGGGTGAAGAAATTTCTTCGGCTGCAACAATCTCGCATGTTTCTGGGTCTAATGATGCCCCATGCCCGAATACCCAATTTCTTGACCTCAAGGACCGACTAGACGTAGCTGGAGTGACCCCTTTAGCCTCCAGGTCAGCCTTAGGTTTATCCCACTTAGGCATGGCACTCCTGTAGCCACCTGTGCCCATATGATGGTGATATTTCTTTTTGGCTGCATTTAACTTATTTTTTGCTGATATTGCCTTAGCTGGTTCCGAAGTCTTGTATTCCACAAATGTGGCCCAGTTATCCTGCTGCAACTCTAGTGGACCAACGAATGGAGGAGTTGTTTTCTTCAAGACATACTTGTGGTACAATCTTTTTTTCCATTCCTTGAATAGTTCGGCCATCTTCTTAAGAGCAAAGTGCTTGACTTTCCTCGTCATTTGCTGTGTGAGCTCATCAGTCTCCAAGACTGGTAGGGTGAAATGTGTCAGGAGAGAATTCCACATCGTATCTTTCGCTCTGTCATCTACAAAACTAGCTCTAGCTGGATTCTTTTTCTTTCCTGGCTTGTTCCAATTTTGTGTGGTCATCGGGACTTTGTCTCTAACAATCACTCCGCATTGACTTGTAAATTCATTCGCAGCTTCTTTGGGCTCCAGCGGTTGACCCTGCGGAGAGACTAAGTCAATGCTGAAACGGACATCAGCGGGCAACTTGTGTGTCGGGCCTCTTGTCTTTGTAGAAGATTGGCCGGAAGCGGAGGTCTAAGAGAAGAAACATTCGTCAGTACATATATACGAATCAATTAGTGCATCTATACTAGTGAACGATCGATAGAGGATTTATATACCTCAACGGAGTTTGTCATTATTATGGTGTCTTCACCATGGTCTCCACCATGGTCAGCACCATCGTCTCCACTATTTTCTCCACCATCGTCTCCTCCAGACAAATTAAGATATTCGGAGCCATCATAATAAGACCCCCCAGTACCCTCATCTATTATGTTGAGAAGCTCCTCTTCATTCTGTCTACCATCCATAGCTTAACTAATACAGAAAAAGAATATTGCATTAAGTAAAAAAATATTACAACTGCGAAAACTCGGATACAATACTTAGTGATTAACATAAAGTACAATAATATAAGATAAAGTACATTATTAATACATCACCGGAGAATAGCTCGGGTGCATTATAGGATAAAGTATAAGATAAAGTACATTATTAAGAAAAAATACATTATTAATACATATCAAACTAGCAAACGTGGCTACCCGCGTTCTGGGCTACGGGAGCTCTGCAGTCACAAAAGAGGAACCATCACCGGAGAATAGCTCGGGTGAGATCCGTGAACCTGCCAGATATTGGAGAACCTAGTCTCCAAAAGATACATGTATCGTCATACATGCTCGTCCTCCTCCCTGATACGACGACGTACCACCTCCTCGGGGGCTGGCTCCCTCTGCACCGCTCCTGGACCTCGTGGACGCCACCAAAGAAGCTCCGGGTCGACGATGATACCCGGATTCCTCACCAAGGTACGAGTCCCGACGGGTAGCACCTCCCAGTGCCAACCCGGCGTAGCCCAGACTCGGACATCCCCGACGGAGTCCAATAGGCTCGGACGAGGTGGACGCGGCATAACTAAATAATAGCAATAAACAATCATAAAACATAAACAGTAACTAAATCACTAAGTATTGCCCTAATAACACTAACCCTAAACCTAACACTAACTAAACTAAACCTAATTAACTAAGTATTCTAACTTACCCTAACTAACCATAGATAAATACTAATATTAATAACTAATACTACTAACTAACACTAACCAAAATACTAATACTACTAACACTAACTAAATACTAATACTACTAATAACACTAACACTAACACTAACACACTAACTAAAATACTAATACTACTATTAACCAAAATCCTAACACTATTATTAACCAAAATCCTAATCCTAATACTACTATTAACCAAAATCCTAATCCTAATACTACTATTAACCAAAATACTAATACTACTATTAACCAAAATCCTAATCCTAATACTACTATTAACGAAAATACTAATACTACTATTAACCAAAATCCTAATCCTAATACTACTATTAACCAAAATCCTAACACTACTACTAACCAAAATTAACCCTAGCTAATTAACCAATACTAATAACCCTAATTAACACTAACCTGAGGAGACGACGCGGGGCGGAGACGACGGCGAGGCGGCGGCGGGGAGGAGACGACGACGAGGCGGTGGCTCTCGGGGCGGGGCGACACGGAGACGCGGCGGAGACGGGCGCGAGCGGCGGCACGGCGGTGGCGCGGGGCTCCTTCTCACGGGCGCGAGCGGCTGTGCGGCAGACGGCGTGGGCGCGGCGCTGGGAAGAAACGGCGATCTCCGGGTCGTGCCAAGACCCGGGGCAGAGGTGGGGTATTTAATAAGGGTGACATTTAGCCCCGGTTTATATTACAACCCGGGGTTAAAGGTTGTTCTTGGCGCCAAAACCAGAAATGGTTTATAATTTTTAGAAAATTATGTATTATATATCAAAATTTTCAGAAAAAGAAGATCTATAATTTAAATCTATTATCATACTTTATTATACAAGGTAAATGAAATTATCCATTGTTTAACAAGTATTATATTTAGTACAAATGTTCACAAAAAATTAATAAAAATATAGTTTATTATTTAAAAATGGAAAATACATATAATATACCAAAATATTCACAAAAAATAATAGACTCATTAGAAATATAATATTTAATACTAAAACTATTAACTAGGACTAAAACATATTTTCCCGCCATTTCTCCCGCTTCCCGCCATGTTCTCCCGCCATTTCCCCCGCTTCCCGCCATGTTCTCCCGCCATGTCCCTCTATATCTTGGCCGACCACCATGTCCATCCACACATCCACACCTTCTCTCTCGCAACAATGGACACCGCTTACTGGGCTTTTCTGATGCTCGAGGAGATCGAGGCGATGTGCGCCTCCAGCTACCCATGCCCGCCGGGGTACCGGCTGCCCACTGGCTGGATGTTGAGCGCTGGAGGGGTTCCTGTTCCTCCTATGCCTCAAGGTTCGGCCCGCCAGGCGGCCATCATGAACAACTTCTACCTCGAGCTCATGCCGGAGCAGCGGATGGATCCCCATTGGGATCCCGACAACCTCGACACCTGGAATGCCTTCTTCGCAAACTGGCGGGAAAGGGAGCTCGCCAGGTACGAGGGTGCGGCCCGCCCCCAGTGAACCACAATGAGGCTGGTCGCCGCCTGTAGTGGGCGAACCGGACTATCGCCGGTGTGATGCGCTACATCGCCATGGGAGACCATCCTCGCCTGGGGTACCCGCACTTTCACTAGCAGCATAGCCACAAGAATGGTGGTGGTGGTGAAGGCCTAGGGCGTACTGGGCTCGTCATCCGGGAGCCCCCTCCCCCGCGCGTCGTGAATCCAAGGTCGGAGGATCCATCCGCATGCTACGAGGAAGGGCTGAGGATCCATCTGCGTGCTACGAGCGACGACGATGACGATGACGATTCCGAAGACGACCTAGAAGCTGTGTACTACAGGGCTAGATATGATTATGACTAATTTTTACGTTTTAATATTAATAAATGTCTGGCCACAACAAGTTGCAATACTACCTATTGAGATCGAGATAGTTCATATCCATATACATATAAGAAGATCATTAAAAATAAAGGTTTAATAATATTGTACATCACCAACATCCACACATGTTAGGGTTTTCTTCTAATCCGTAACCATGGAGCATCTTCCTTACTTAACGGGATGCTTGGGTCATCCTTCACAGCGAAGGGCGGAATTTCATGAAACTTATCATAATCGTCTGACATGTCTGTCTTATCCTCCACCCCCACGATGTTTCTTTTTCTTAAAAGAACTATGTGGCGCTTTGTCTCATCGGATGTTGTATTCTTTTGCTTATCTTTCCTTTTTCTCGGTTTGGTAGACATGTCCTTCACATAAAAAACCTGAGCCACATCATTGGCTAGGGCAAATGGTTCATCTCTATACGCAAGGTTGTTGAGATCCACTGTTGTCATTCCGTATTTCTTGTCTACCTCAACCCCGCCTCCTATCAGCTTGACCTATTTGCACCGAAACAAAGGAACCTTAAAAAAAGGTCCATAGTCAAGTTCCCATATCTCCTCTATGTAACCATAATATGTATCCCTTTGCCCATTCTCGTCTGTTGCATCAAATCGGACACCACTATTTTGATTGGTGCTCTTTTTATCTTGGGCGATCGTGTAAAATGTATTCCCATTTATCTCGTACCCTTGGAAAGTCAATATAGTCAAAGATGGTGACCTGGCCAACAAGTACAACTGCTCTCCAACATTTATGTCATTCATGAGATGTGTCTGCAACCAACCGCCGAAAGTCCTCATATGTTCATCTCTAATCCAGGAGCCAGGCTTTCCCGGGTTGTTGGAGTGTACAATATTCTTGTGTTCCTCGATATACGGAGCCACCAAGGTGGAACTTTGTAGAACTATGTAGTGTGCTTTAGTGAGAGAATGTTCGTCCATACATATCCTTGCTTTCTTTCCTAGTGTGCCTTTTCCACTAATTCTACCCTCATGCGGTGATTCAGGAACACCGATGGGCTTAAGGTCAGGAATAAAGTCAACACAAAACTCAATGACCTCCTCTGTTCCATATCCCTTTGAGATGATTCCTTCTGGCCTAGCACGGTTATGAACATATTTCTTTAACACTCCCATGAACCTCTCAAAGGGGAACATATTGTGTAGAAATACAGGACCAAGAATGTTAATCTCATCGACTAGGTGAGCTAGAAGGTGAGTCATAATATTGAAGAAGGATGGTGGAAACACCAACTCGAAGCTGACAAGACATTGGACCACATCTTTCTGTAACCTTAGTAGACTATCTAGAGTGATTACCTTCTGAGAAATTGCGTTGAGAAACGCACATAGCTTCACAATGGGTACTCGAACATTTTCCGGCAGGAGTCCCCTCAATGCAATCGGAAGCAGCTGAGTCATCAGCACGTGGCAGTCATGAGACTTTAGGTTTTGAAATTTTTTCTCTGCCATATTTATTAGTCCCTTTATGTTCAAGGAGAAAACAGACGGGACCTTGACACTGTAAAGGACTTCAAAAAAGATTTCCTTCTCTTCTTTGCTAAGAGCGTAGCTAGCAGTACCTTCAAACAGCTTTGGATGCATGTTGTCTCGGTCTTTTATACGTTGTTGGTCCTGTCGTGCTTCAGGTGTATCTTTGCTCTTCCCATACACGCCCAAGAAGCCTAGCAGCATCACGCAAAGGTTCTTCATCAGGTGCATCACGTCAATTGCAGAGCGGACCTTGAAGGAAATATGCCCTGAGAGGCAATAATAAAGTTGTTATTATGTATTCCTTGTATATGATAGATGTTTATTTTGCATGCTATAATTGTATTGATAGGAAACATCAATACATGTGTGTTTAATAAACAAAAAGGGTTCCTAGTTATGCCTCTCTTATAGACTAGCTTGTTGATTAACAAGATGATCAAAGTTTCCTGATCATGGACATTGGATGTTGTTAATAACAAGGTCACAGCATTTGTGAAATGATGTGATGAACATTCATCCGAAGTATAGCATTACGATCAAGTCATTATGTTTATATTGCTATAACATCATACAAAGTAGTCTTAGTCCTTAGACCATGAGATCATGTTAATTGCTAACACCGGAAGAGTATCTTGATAACATCAAACGTCACACCGTAATAGGGTGACTATAAAGGTGGGTTCAGTGCTATGAAGGTGTTATGTTGAGGCTCATGGATCAAGAGTGGAATTTTTCAATCCCGATGACGGATAGATATACTCTGGGCCCTCTCGGTGATATCACATTAAGATAGCTTGCAAGCAAGTGATATGATCACTAGAATGTTATATCACGGGAACGAGAAAAGAGTGCATGTCGGTAACGAGATCAGAGTAGGTATTTGGATACCGATGATCGAATCTCGGACATGTATTATATCATGAGACAAAGGGATTAAATTGCTGACGTTAAAGGTTCTCACGATCACAGAAGTCATCGTTGAATATGCAGGAGTCAGTATGGATCTCCAGGTCCCGCTTCTGATTATTGATCTAAGAGGAGTCTCAATCATGTCTGCATTATTCGCGAACCGTAGGGTGACACACTTAAGGGTTGCCGGACACCATTTAGGAGCACATATGTTCCAGACAAAAGGTTTGCAAAGCGCAGGAAATGTTTCGATAGAAACAGGAATTGTTTCGATAGAAACCGGAATTGTTTCGGGTGAAATTGCAGAAAGTGGTTCTGCATGTGATATTGAAATGTTGCAAGGGGTTTTATGTGAATGTTTGTTAATTAAAGTAATTAACAAAATTCTGAATAAAATAAATAAAAGAGTTTTATTAATTGAGAGTTGCATTTAATTTGGTGGAAATTAAATACATGTGAGTGGGATTTTGGGTGGAGGCCATGTTTATGTGAGTGGAGGTTCACCACATGAATGAAGGAGGGGAGGAGTCCCTCCCCCCTCATGCGCCGACTATGGGAGGGGAGGGGTCTCCCTCCCTCCTATATAAAGCCCCCCTCTCCCCTCTCACAAACCACACCTCCTCGTGAAGGATCTCTCTCCCCCTTTAGATATTCCCCATGGTCTCGGATTAGCGAGATACATGTTCCCGGTGGCCTTGCGTCTAGAAGGAGTTGCTGCTTCCGCTGATTTGCTGGAGCGAGGAGGTGGAGGTTGTCCGGTGGCTTGAACGTGTGTGCGAGGACGGATGCGCTGCTGATTTGCAGCGCTCGGACTTCCACACGATCTTGAGATCGGCAAGCGTACGACTACATCAACCACGAGTTCCTACTCGTTAACAAAACTCGTTGTCTTCGAGGGTAAGTTCTCCATGGATGTATGTCCACCCTTTGCTCTGTATCTAGTAGATAGATCTTGGCGTATAGTTCTCATCGTAGGAAAATTTTTGTTTTCTATGCTGCGGACCCAACTGTGGTATCAGAGCCTGATCTATGCGTAGGTGCTTTGCACGGGTAGTACACATATGTTTATATGTGGTCGATGATGATCATGTTATTGCATCTTCTATGTACTTTGGATATTGGTGGCATAGTGGGATGAAGCGGCCCGGACCAACCTTACATGTCATCGTACATGAGACCGGTTCCACGACTGACATGCAACTAGTTTTGCATAAGTGGCTAGCGGGTGTCTGTCTCTCCTACTATAGTCAATATCTGATTTACAACGAGTTGCTAATAACTTGGTTATCGTCGTTGTGGTTCATGTTCATAGGTAAGACCGGTTCTATCTCCAAAAGCCCTAAGCCACGTAAAACTTGCAATTGATAAATTAGAGGCGTCTAGTTTAGATCATTGCTGGGCTAGTGTCTTGATATGGTATTGTTGTAAGTAGATGTATGATAGATACTCTTACAACTCACTTAACGTGTAAGTTCCATAGACCTTGGCCTTACACACAAAGGAATGATAGAGATCATACCACGATGCAAATGATAGAGATCAAATGCATGGACCATATCACCTCACTTCACACATTAGATGTTAGCATCTTATATTGCTAGTTTGGGGCTTTTGGTAGCATTATAAGATGATCCCTCATTTAGATATCAAGATAAAATGTGTTCTTCCTTAAGTATGCACCGTTTTGTGGATCGTGTTTTGAGGCATCACGTGATGATCGGGTGTTCTCGACTCTACGCTTTCATACAACGGGTGTAAGGCAGTTTTACACACGCGAATACTAAGGTTCTTACTTGATGAGCCTAGCATGTACAGACATGGCCTCGAAACACGGACCGAAAGGTTAAGCATGAGTCATATAGTTGATATGATGCCCATATAGATGCTCGCCTTTGAAGCTACACCGACTCACGTGATGATCGGACTTGGTGTAGTGGATTTGGTTCATGTAATCACCAAAAGGACACGAGGGATGTCGTTTTTGAGTGGGAGTTCATTAGTAATTTGGATTAGTTGAACTCAATCTATCATAAACTTAGTCTAAAATTATTTTACAAATTCTGTTATAGATGGCACCACCTGCTTTTAATTTCAATGTGTTCATGGAGAAAGAGAAGCTTGCTGCGAATGGTAGAAACTTAACCAACTGGGCTATGAATTTGAGGATTATCCTCACTGCTGCACAAAAGCAATATGTGCTAGAGGCGCCGCTAGGCCCCCCACCAGCTCCTGATGCCCCTGACGAGGAAAATAACGTCTATATAACTTGTCAGGAGGACCACAACTTAGTTCATTGCGGCATATTGTATGGGCTAGAGCCAGAACTTCGAAAACGTTTCGAAAATGGCAATGCCTTTGATACCATGAGAGAATTGAAAATGATTTTCGACACCCATACTGCCGTAGAGAGTTATAATGCTTCTGAAAAGTTCTTTAGCTGCATGATGGAAGAGAACAGCTCCGTTAGTGAGCACGTACTCAAAATGTCTGGGTACGCCGATAAGCTTGTGTCCTTGGGAATAACGATCCCCATTGACTTAGGCATACATCGTGTTCTCCAATCTCTGCCACCTAGCTACAAGAGCTTCGTGATGAACTATAATATGCAGGGCATGAAGAAGTCTCTTCCCGAGCTTCTGTCAATGGTTAAGACTGCAGAAGTGGAAATTAGGAAAGAACATCAAGTGTTGATGATCAATAAGACCACCGGTTTCAAGAAGGACAAGAAAGGCAAGCAGAAGGGAAAGAAGGGCGGCAAATCTGTTGCCGGGCCTGAAAAGAAACCCCGAGCTGGCCCTAAGTCTGACACCGAGTGCTACTATTGCAAGGCGACTAGCCATTGGAAGCGCAACTGCCCCAAGTATTTGGCGGACAAGAAGGCCGGCAAGGCAAACAAAGGTATATATGATATACATGTTATTGATGTGTACTTGACTAGTACTCGCAGTAGCACCTGGGTATTTGATACGGGATCGGTTGCTAATATATGTAACTCGGTTCAGGGGCTGCGGAACAAGCGACAACTAGCAAGGGATGAGGTCACGATGCGGGTCGGCAATTGATCAAGAGTTGGTGTGATCGCCGTCGGAACGCTGCCTCTCCATATGCCGTCGGGATTAGTTATAAACCTGAATAATTGTTATTTGGTGCCTGCACTGAGCATGAACATTGTATCCGGATCGTGTTTGATGCAAAGTGGTTATTCGTTTAAGTCTGAAAACAATGGTTGTTCGATTTATATGAATAATATCTTTTATGGTCATGCACCTGTGTTGAATGGTTTATTTCTGTTGGATCTCGATAGTAGTATTACGCATATTCATAATGTTGATGCTAAAAGGATTAAACTTGATAATGATATATCTGCATATATGTGGCACTGCCGTCTAGGTCATATTGGCGTTAAACGCATGAAGAAACTCCATTCTGATGGACTTTTGGAATCACTTGATTTTGAATCATTTGATACATGTGAGCCATGCCTTATGGGCAAGATGAGTAGAACGCCGTTTTCCGGTTCAATGGAACGGGCGACAGATTTATTGAAAATCATACATACTGATGTGTGTGGACCAATGAGTGTGTCGGCGCGAGGTGGATATCGTTATTTTGTTACTTTCACGGATGATTTGAGTAGATACGGGTATATCTATTTGATGAAACATAAGTATGAAACATTTGAAAAGTTCAAAGAATTTCAGAATGAAGTGGAAAATCATCGTAACAGAAAGATCAAATTTCTGCGGTCCGACCGTGGAGGAGAGTATCTTAGTTACGAGTTTAGCACACATATGAAAGACTGTGGAATAGTTTCACAACTCACGCCTGCCGGAACACCACAACGTAATGGTGTGTCAGAACGTCGTAATCGTACTTTATTGGATATGGTTCGATCTATGATGTCTCTGACTGACTTGCCACTGTCTTTTTGGGGTTATGCACTAGAAACCGCTGCATTCACTTTAAATAGGGCACCATCTAAATCCGTTG
This sequence comes from Avena eriantha, assembly GCA_910589775.1. Classification (NCBI taxonomy): domain Eukaryota; kingdom Viridiplantae; phylum Streptophyta; class Magnoliopsida; order Poales; family Poaceae; genus Avena; species Avena eriantha. Next base: position 414,918,557 of record OU342740.1, read on the forward strand.
AAAAGACACCGTATGAATTATGGTTTGGAAACAAACCTAAGCTGTCATTTCTTAAAGTTTGGGGATGCGATGTTTATGTGGAGAAACTTCAACCGGATAAACTCGAACCCAAAGCGGAAAAATGCGTCTTCATAGGATACCCTAAGGAAACGATTGGGTATACCTTCTATCACAGATCCGAGGGCAAGGTCCTTGTTGCCAAGACTGGATCCTTTCTTGAGAAGGAGTTTCTCGCAAAAGGTGTGAATAGTCGGAAGGTAGAACTCGAAGAGGTTATTGAACCTTCTCTTCATGAAATGGCGAGTAGCACAGCACCGGAAGTTGTTTCGGAGTTGACTTCACCTAATGAAGAGAGAGCTAATGATATTGATCATGAAACTCCGAAAGAGGATACTACCAAACCTCGCAGGTCAAGCAGGACACGTGCAGCTCCTGAACTGTACGACAATCCTGTTATGAATTTCATGATTGATGAAATAGATGACCCTGCGACGTATGAAGAAGCGATGATGAGCCCTGATTCCAACAAATGGCAAGAAGCCATGAAATCCGAGTTGGAATCCATGTACGAAAACCAGGTTTGGACCTTGGTGGACTTACCTCACGATCGAAAGGCCGTTGAGAATAAATGGATTTTCAAAAGAAAAACTGATGTTGATGGTAATGTAACCATCTATAAGGCTCGACTTGTCGCAAAGGGGTTTCGACAAATTCAAGGAGTTGACTACGATGAGACATTCTCTCCTGTAGCGATGCTTAAGTCGGTTAGGATTATGTTAGCAATTGCTGCATATTTCGATTATGAAATATGGCAGATGGATGTCAAAACTGCGTTCCTCAATGGTAATATTGAAGAAGAGTTGTATATGATACAACCTAAGGGTTTTGTCGGTCCTAAGGATGCTGATAAGGCGTGCAAACTTCAGCGATCCATCTATGGACTGAAGCAAGCATCCCGGAGTTGAAATCTCCGCTTTGATGAGGTGATCAAAGAGTTTGGATTTGTCCAAACTTATGGAGAGGCTTGTATTTACAAGAAATGAGTGGGAGCAATGTGGCATTTCTGATATTATATGTGGATGACATATTATTGATTGGAAATGATATAGATCTTTTAAACTGTGTTAAAAGTTATCTAAACCGCAAATTTTTGATGAAGGACCTTGGTGAAGCTTCATATATATTAGGCATTAAAATCTATAGAGATAGATCAAGACGCCTAATTGGGCTATCACAGAGTACATACCTTGATAAGATATTAAAGAAGTTTAATATGGACGGAAGTAAGAAGGGGTACTTACCTATGTTGCAAGGCAAAACATTGAGTAAGAATCAAAGTCCGGCTACGGCGGAAGAAAGAGAGATAATGGATAAGATCCCCTATGCCTCAGCCATAGGCTCTATAATGTATGCCATGCTATGTACAAGACCGGATGTGGCACATGCTATTAGTTTGACTAGTTGGTACCAATCTGATCCAGGTTCGGAACACTGGATAGCGGTCAAGAATATCCTTAAGTACTTGAGAAGAACTAAGGATATGTTTCTTGTATACGGAGGTGAAGAAGAGCTAGTCGCTAAGTGTTATGTCGATGTTAGCTTTGACACTGATCCGGATGACTCTAAGTCTCAATCCGGATGCGTATTTCTCTTGAACGGAGCAGCAGTTAGTTGGAGGATCTCCAAACAACCTGTGGTGGCTGGATCAACGACAGAGGCGGAATATGTTGCTGCTTCAGAAGCAGCGCAGGAAGCGGTTTGGATGAAGGAGTTCATAACGGAACTGGGTGTGGTTCCTAGTGCGTTGGACCCAATGGTGATCTATTGTGACAACAATGGAGCCATAGCCAACGCCAAGGAACCAAGGTCTCACAAGAATTCCAAGCATATTAAGCGCCGGTTTCACTCCATCCGTGAGCATGTCAAGGATGGAGATATAAGGATTTGTAAAGTGCACACGGACCTGAATGTAGCAGATCTGTTGACTAAAGTACTCCCTAGGGCAAAACATGATCAACACCAGAACTCCATGGGTGTTAGATTTATCACTATGTAAACTAGATTATTGTCTCTAGTGCAAGTGGGAGACTGAAAGAAATATGCCCTGAGAGGCAATAATAAAGTTGTTATTATGTATTCCTTGTATATGATAGATGTTTATTTTGCATGCTATAATTGTATTGATAGGAAACATCAATACATGTGTGTTTAATAAACAAAAAGGGTTCCTAGTTATGCCTCTCTTATAGACTAGCTTGTTGATTAACAAGATGATCAAAGTTTCCTGATCATGGACATTGGATGTTGTTAATAACAAGGTCACAGCATTTGTGAAATGATGTGATGAACATTCATCCGAAGTATAGCATTACGATCAAGTCATTATGTTTATATTGCTATAACATCATACAAAGTAGTCTTAGTCCTTAGACCATGAGATCATGTTAATTGCTAACACCGGAAGAGTATCTTGATAACATCAAACGTCACACCGTAACAGGGTGACTATAAAGGTGGGTTCAGTGCTATGAAGGTGTTATGTTGAGGCTCATGGATCAAGAGTGGACAGATGCGCTACTGATTTGCGGCGCTCGGACTTCCACACGATCTTGAGATCGGCAAGCGTATGACTACATCAACCACGAGTTCCTACTCGTTAAAAAAACTCGTTGTCTTCGAGGGTAAGTTCTCCATGGATGTATGTCCACCCGTTGCTCTGTACCTAGTAGATAGATCTTGGCATATAGTTCTCATCGTACGAATTTTTTTGTTTTCTATGCTGCGGACCCAACAGACCTCTAGGACTTTCCAATAGGGTAGCTCCCAAAATATAGATTTCTTTTTCCACATGGGTATGTGTCCGACATCGTCCTTCGGAATAGATTGTCTACCAGGACCCTTTGCAAAGATTACTTTTAAATCCTTCACCATGTCAAATACATCATCACCAGTACGGCGGATAGGCTTACACCGGCTGTCTGCCTCACCATTGAAATGCTTACCTTTCTTTCTTAGGATGTGCGAGGACGGAAGAAAACAACGATTGCCCGGGTACACATTCTTCTTACATTTATCCAAATATATACTTTCAGTATCGTTTAAACAGTGTGTGCATGCATTGTATCCCTTGTTTGTCTGTCCTGAAATGTTACTAAGAGCAGGCCAATCATTGATTGTTATGAACAACAACGCTCGTAGGTCAAATTCCTCCTGCTTGTTCTCATCCCACACACGTACACCTTGTCCGTGCCACAACTGTAAGAGTTCTTCAACTAATGGCCTTAGGTACACATCAATGTCGTTGCCGGGTTGCTTCGGGTCTTGGATGAGCACTGGCATCATAATAAACTTCCGCTTCATGCACAACCAAGGAGGAAGGTTATAGATACACAGAGTCACAGGCCAGGTGCTATGACTGCAGCTCTGCTCCCCAAAAGGATTCATGCCATCTGTACTTAGACCAAACCATAAGTTCCTCGCATCACCTGCAAAGTCCGGAAACTCTCTCTCGATTTTTCTCTCGCGACCCATCAGCGGGGTGTCTCAACATCTCGTCTTTCTTACGGTCTTCCATGTGCTATCGCAACAACTTGGCATGCTCTTTGTTCCTAAATAAACGTTTCAACTGTGGTATTATAGGAGCATACCACATCACCTTGGCAGGAACCCTCTTCATGCGGCGCTCGCCCTCAACATCACCAGGGTCATCTCGTCTTATCTTATACCGCAATGTAGTGCATACTGGGCATGCATCCAAATTCTCGTACTCCTCGCCGCGGTAGAGGATGCAGTCATTAATGCATGCATGTATCTTCTGCACCTCTAATCCTAGAGGGCAGACAACCTTCTTTGCTTCGTAGGTACTGGCGGGCAGTTCGTTATCCTTTGGAAGCAACTTCTTCATTATTTTCAGCAACTTTTCAAATCCTTTGTCAGTCACACCGTTCTCTGCCTTCCATTGTAGAAATTCCAGTGTGCTACCCAGTTTTTTGTGCCCATCTTCACAATTTGGGTACAACAATTTGTTGTGATCCTCTAACATCTTCTTGAACTTCAACCTCTCCCTTTCAGTTACGCATTCTTCTTGGGCATCAGCAATGGACCGACTAAGATCATCATCGGGCAGATCTGATGCCCGTTCTTCATCTTTTTCTTCATCAATGTCTTCCATTGTAGTACCATCGTATTCAGGGTAGTCGTTGTCATTCTCTTCTTCTTCGTTGTCTTCCATCATAACCCCTCTTTCTCCGTGATTGGTCCAACAATTATAGCCGGTCATGAAACCGGACCAAAACAGGTGGCTGTGAAGGACTCTTGAGGAAGAGTATTCTTTATGATTCTGACAGACACCACATGGATAAGACATAAAACCATTCCGCTTGTTTGCCTCGGCCACAAGAAGAAAAGAATGCACGCCTTTAATGAACTCGTTAGAGAGTCGGTCAGCATACATCCATTGCCGGCTCATCTGCAATATATAATTAATTAAGTACATCAGGCATAATCATAATTAATTAGTACTAATCTAAAACCAGCAACCGGGACTAAAGATATGATGAACCTTTAGTCTCGGTTAGAGGCACCAACCGGGACTAAATGTGGATGTGGAGACAACATGTCGGCACTATGTCCTCAGTGGGCAGCACTAAGCTAGTAAATTAAATGCCGACACTATTTTGGGTGGGTGGCAGCACTATGCCAGGGTGAGTGTGTCGACATTATGTCATCAGTGCCCGACACTATGTTGTGCTGCTTAACCTATAAATAGGTATGCATTCTTGTGAAGAACTGCAAGATGGTGTGCGAGACCAGGGACACCACTACGGCGGAGCTTCTCGAAGATGTCTTAGGACCTCGTCCTCAGACATCTTTGAGGAGCTCGCCATAGAGGCACTCTCTAATATGTGAAATTAGTTAGCTCCACCAGCATACTGATTTAGCTAGAGAAGATATAAACCGAAAGATGGTGTGGGAGAGCAGGGACACCACTACGGCAGAGCTTCTCGAAGATGTCTTAGGCCGTCCTCAGACATCTTCGAGAAGCTCTGCCGTAGTGGTGTCCCTGCTCTCCCACACCATCTTTCGGTTTATATCTTCTCTAGCTAAATCAGTATGTGATGGTGTGGGAGAGCAGGGACACCACTATAGCAGAGCTTCTCGAAGATGTCTAGGCCGTCCTCAGACATCTTCGAGAAGCTCTGCCGTAGTGGTGTCCCTGCTCTCCCACACTATCTTTCGGTTTATATCTTCTCTAGCTAAATCAGTATGTGAATTGTGATGTCTTCTATATGTGAATTGTGGTTTATATCTTCGAGGAGCTCACCATAGAGGCACTCCCTAATATGTGAATTGTGATGTCTTCTTATCAAGCTTTTATGAATTAACCCTATATTTGTTACAATTTTTTCAGTTTGTTGAACGCAGGTAGACGAAGAAGGATATTTTGCCTAGCTAGCTAGTTAGAATGATGAACTCACGCATGTGTGTGCTTCTAAAATCAAATTTCGAGACTATGTGCTAAAAAAAGATATATATATATATATATATATATATAGAATCCACATATTGTGATATTTACCTTAGAGTTCCTTACATTAATACAAGATAGATAGAATCTAAACTTCGATCTCATGCTATCATTGCAAAAATTACTACCAAACTAAATCCACAAATCCATCTATAAGATAGAGCATGAAATGAGCTAATATAGCAATGAGAGTTCAAAGGATGAAGTTGCTCACCTTTTAGAACCTTTGGATAGATGGGGCACCACAAAATATAGACAAATCTTGAGGAAAAAAAGGGCATGAACTCGAGCTTGAAGCAAGAAAGAGAGAGAGAGAGAGGAGAGCCACCAGCTTGAATGGTGGCTCGGGCAGGGGAAGAAGATATAGCCAGACATTTAGCCCCGGTTCGTGTCTAGAACCGGGGCTAAATGTCCACCTTTAGCCCCGGGTCGTATAACAAACCGGGACTAAAGGGTCTGGCACCTGACCTGGCCTGCCTGAAACCCTTTAGCCCCGGTTTGTTACACGACCCGGGGCTAAAGGTCTCGTTCGAACCGGGACTAGTGTCTGCCACCCCCTGGGACCATTTCTAGCCGTTGGACCGGGGCATTAGTCCCGGTTTGTAGCAAAACCGGGGCTAATACCCCTGAACCAAAGGTCTGTTTTCTACTAGTGATTGGTTGCATGTAATCATTGTCTGAAAACTAGACCTTGCACTAATTTCTCATGACCAAACAACATCCCCTATGGCTACAGTTTGAAACTTCAACATGATCGGAGCTACATGTTTCACATGCGTTAGGAAATATTGCGAACGATTTTTATAAATATTTAAAACTATACCCCCAAATCAACATGAAATTGTCCAAACACGGACCATATATTGAAGTTGCTATTTTTCAGAATTTAGGACCGAAATAGAGCCAAGACTAATACAATATTAGGCTCATCGGGAAGATTCCATCATAAGCAATGTTCCGGCCTAGGAGCATCTTCACTGGAGCTCCAAATAGCCCTATTGCAGCGCTATTGGGAAGCTGCCGACAACGACGCTTCCAACAGGCTTCTCAATACTCCCTCTGGTCCATATTAATGTTCTTAACTTTGTCTAGATTCGGATAAATCTAGTTTAAATCATTAACTAGGTACATTCGAATCTAGATAAAGTTGAGAATAATAATATAGGTTGAAGGGAGTAGAAAATATGGGCAACCATGTGTCTGGCACTTCCACGTCAGCTTCGGCTCATAGGGACCGGCGTGGGAGCGCCGACACACGGCGCGGCGTATGATCTATCAGGCAGGCAATCACTAGAAATGTCAAGACCCACCAATTAGTATAACATATCACACAAGACCCACCTAAGACAATTTCTTAAGCAGGGACTACCACTTCCGAACGCTGAAACGGCGTGGCTTGTCACAGGGCGACAATGTAGAATCTATCAGGCAGGCCAATCTTATCATCGACATATGTCTTGCATCCGAAGTAATCACCATAAGCCCTCACTCTTCTTAGAATACACATGCATACTTTTTTTTAACAAAGGAAATATATTAATATCACGAAGATACCAAATTACACCCAGCATCTGCCATAACATAGTGCCCTAATGGCAATACGGATGCACATAGACAAAAATAAAGAAGAATAATGAAAAAGAAAAATCCCGCAACAGTGATCTATTTTTTATAATAGTTGACCAAACACCACCAAAACAGTACTAAAAATCTTTTTGCTCCAAAACTAACGCCTCCAAGAAAGAAACACTGCACAAGTGCCATCGTCGTCTGATCATAGATCATAGGTTTTTCACCCTGGAGTAAAATGAGCGCTCTCAAAATAATGACTTCAACAAGGCCATTGCTAAACACAAACAAATTTTAAAAATGGAAAAGCAGCAGGTAATATTTTCAAAGTGCAAGATTTCGAGCATGGTGGTTGCATTCACAAACTGACAAGCTCACGGAAGATACAGTCAGCAATGGTTTTGTTGGGTACTTAAATCTTGGGTGGTTGTGGTAAAGCAGATGCTTCTGCAGTTATGTAGGGCGTGTTTGGTTGATCGGGCTCTTTTCCCTAATGGTGCAATTGCTCGGGCAGGGACTGCATGCCTGGATCGGACCTGAGCCAAATCTCCTCCTTATTTGGTAGGATACATTGACACTATTAGGAAAGTCGGGAGAAACACAACCTCAGTGTTTTGTTGTCTTCATTTTGTATTCATGCGCAAAGTTCGGTTGTTTAGTTGGCGTAGGTATGTATGATTTCTCACCTCTAATCTGTATTAGGACCACGAACTCATCCACCCTCTCATGATGTTCGACCTCCTCTGTTTCGTCTTCCTCCGCTCCTTGCGCTTCTTCTTGGTGGTTGCTGCACACAGTGATGGCGAAGGCGCCCGCCGCTCTAGTTTTTGCAGTAGCTAGTCTTCAGCTAATTGTGTTTCATTGCATGTAGCCAGGATTCAGGTTTTTGCACCTGCATTATTGATTGAGTATTTCTCCGTCAGAAAAAGGCGAGGAGAGAAGACCGGAGATCGAATCGAATCAGAGGGGATTGGAACGGGAAAGGGGAATTGTTGGTGGCTTACTAGTCGTTGGAACCGAGACGAACCGTAGCACTAGTCCTGTCCCGTAACCCACCCGGGACTAGACACAGAATCGCGGCCGAACTGAAGCCCTGTTTTCTACTAGTTACACGGCTTCTCGGAGAAAGTACTGAACTCGGTCGAGAATAGTCGTGGAGATGCGCGTCCAAAACAACGACATAAATCGATCGAGAATAATCGTGGATTGGCAAATACTGAAATTGACAGGTAAATTTCAGCTTAGAGGCTTCTACTGATTCCACGACCAAGATCAATTTCAGCTCAGAGGCCAAGATCCTTTTGTGTTCAGAGCTGATGTCATCCGTTATGAGCTTGCGAGATAGCTAGCTCCTTCAACGAACCAAGATCTTGGCGGACGGCACGCGGAGCCCATGGTGGACAGCGGGATAGAGGATAGAGACAAGGACGAGGAGGGGATTAGTCAGAGATTAGGGGCAAAGGTTATGAACGAGTTGCATGCTGAGGGCCATGGACTTGCACCCAGTGGCGGAGCTGCATGTATTATGTGTGGTGGGGTGACATCATAAAAAAAATGCAAACACTGAAGAAACCAGCCAAGTACACTCGTTTTGACCCCAAAAAATTGATTAAAGACCACACTTTGTGATTTTGACATCGCTTGCTCCCGGTCCCAGCTCCGCCACCGCTTGCACCCAGCGAGAAGCGATGTTCCCCCTTTCATGGATATGAGTGGCTCCGTGGAAATGCCGAAAATCGGCATTCCTTCAGGGCCAATAATTTTCTGCTTTAAGATTTGTGTTCTGTAGGAATTTTTTTCTCTGTGAGCAACCAAACGTCCTTATTTTCATGAGAAACAGGGATGCGGACAAGCAAACACACCCGTAGAGATCAAAAGCTCGTTAGCTTTGGGTACAAGAAAGAAAAGCATGTACTACTACCATGGGCTTGAGACAGCACAGCTGGAAGTAATGCCAAGTGGTTAAAAATTGCATGACATAGTAAAGTTCATTTCAATCGAAGAGACTGGTTTTCTGAAGCAGATCCTAGAATTTTAAAGTGTTATTTACATTTAAACTCCCACTAAGCATCACCATTGATTACTGAATAATTTTCACGAAACTTGTGGTTTGAAACGAAGGCAAGATGTCAACATGAATCTTTTAGGTACCAACCAAGCAGCAGACCAGCTGGTGCTGATACCGAAGCAGGCGCAGAGAAGGGGCTCTCAGAGGGCGGTTTCTACCACAGTGCTTTTTTGCTTTCTGTCCTTGCCTTTTCTTTTGCAACAGATTTCTTCTGGCATCTTATCGCCGGACTGTGTCGCGTTTTGGTTTCTTGTGATTTCCCCACGCTTTATTACTCCGCACCCGGCCAGAACTCGCTTTTGACCTACTACGTGCCAAGGAAAAAAGGAGAATGGCAAAAAAAAAAAAGCGGTCCGGATCACACAGGCGCGGCCAGGCCAAAAGCAGAAGATGCATCCGGGAGGCAGCAACGCCGCTTGGTTAGGTGGATTGAAAAGCAGATGCTTCCCTGCGCTTCTGCATGGATGAATAACTCCTCACCTTTGGTAATAGAAACAAGAACAAAAAACACTCCTTGTTGCAAGACACGCAAGTAGTACAGATCCAACGGCAAGTAGTGCCCATTGCTTTTTTGAAAATCAATTAAAACAAGTCGTATAACCTTTTTAAGTATTTGTTACTCATTTGGTGTCATAACATGTGGCAATTGATTCTAAGGTAACCTTGGGATCTTTTGCCAACAACCTAGCGGCAATTTTGACAAATCTAACGCTTTACAAAAGTTTAGCTTCAAATGAACCCTTTTAATTTTTTTAGTTAGATCTAACCTATTTCAGTACCACCAAATGCTCTGAGGGGGGAGTGGGTTGCCATTAGACGTGGTACCTCCGGAGACTCTGGCGGTAGCCTTTCACAAGGTACCTCCTCAGCGGTAGGATTAGGCTTGCTATCTCCAAGGTGACACTGGCGGTACCATGCCTAACGATACCACAAGGATGTTCGGAGGTTAAGAAAGGTTACATTTGGCTAAAAAATTAAGAAAGGTTCATTTTGTACTAAAGTTCTGCAACATCGTCGGATTTATCAATTTATCCCAACCTAGCAGAGGAGCTACTCCGTACCGTTGCAGGTGCAGACAAGAGTTCAAACACGGCAGTTTCTACCCGCAGCATTTTTTTTGCTTTATGGCTTCCTCTTCTCCTGAAACATATTTCTTGTGGCATCTTCCCATCTTTTGCTAGTTGCCTCTCTGATTTGATGCACAACCCTCGCGCGATCGATTTTATTTAGGAGTTAAATACACCACATGTACCAATAGCTATCTCTTAGGTGCATTCTAGTACCAATTATTACAAATTGGGGTGTAGCAGTCCCAATAGTTACAGTTTGGTGCAAATGTGATCCCATTGCTTGAGAGTGTGACATAGTGCGGTGACCCAACATACCACTGCATGATCTAGTACACTATATTCATTGACATACCACCAATGAAACACCGTTCCACCGGTATTACACCTCTCAGAGTGGTACAACAGAAACATAGCAGATCCAAGACATGACTATAGATTACAACTCGACTCTTTACAAAAGATCTAGAGAACATCTAGGTTAAAGAAGAAGAAAATAACTTCTTACAAAGAAGAACCAGAAATAACGACTCAGAACTATCATACTAATAAGACTAGTATCTAAACCATTTGGCTTGCCATTGTTGCTAGTAGGTTTTATGGCTAGAGAATATACTCCTATCTAATGAGGAACTTCGTCTTCACTTTAGCTGATGTGTATGTTGACTCCATTAGCTTTATTGAAGAACTTAAGCTTCCGGTAGTGACTCCTTGAGCAAGAGTTGGTGTTGACGACGTCTTCAAGGCTTAAGAACCTACCAAGGGTTAAGAAGGTACGGTTAGTACGAGCGTACTCAGCAAGTTCACTAAACAAGAGTGTTTGATGCACTATCTACATCCACATACCATAGGTTGTAGGCAATGCAGGTTTTCGTAAACATTTCTTCAAAGGTTGCTTTAATTATGAAAAGCTATGTCCTTCAGCCTTCACAGGTTTACCAGAACTTCATGGAGTTCATTTCCTGTCGCGTTCGTAGCTCTTTCCCAGAACAGGGAGTAACATGTCACACTTTTATACACTCTACAAAGGTGTGTTGCTTTACCCATAAGAGATCAAATCCTTGTTGCATAACCGAGCAGCTTACCTGTCCACACTTCCTTTAGTGTGGGGCCCAGTAGATGATCCAAGCCATTCGTTGTCCTTCTCCGCGACCCCACATGGAACATGACCCCCAAGCAGGAACACCTCCGTTAACCCTCATATAGGCAGATATAACCCTAGTAACCTCTTGGAGACTCTAGTGAGAAGATTATGTCCCTGGCAACCCCTACCACATTGGTAGAAATACCTCCGACAGTATCTCACGGATAATATAGACACCAATATAGCAGTTAACTAAGGGGTCCCACCCATGTGCTGAGTCCTCATAGGAAATCTATAGCCTCACGATAAGGTCATCCGTTCATGTGAAAGGAAGAAGATCTAGATAACTTCTCTTCCCAATTCCAAATCTGGTTAACGAGTATTATACGGTGCAAGAATCACTGGTGACATTGGTTGTTAAGTCCTAGGTATTATGTTCCTTTACTACCAGAACTTCCATAGTAAGTTATTACCACTTGGTAAATAACCCATAATCATATTATTATGAAAATAGCGTTTTCTGACCTTTTGAAATGTAGGTGATGACAACATTTTATTTGCAAATAATTGGTAGTAAATAACCAAAGGACATGAGAAAGTGTGAACTTGCCTTTGTGATTACAAGATTATGCAATCACGGTCTTCGAGACGATATAAGATCCAATATCTCAAAACAGCATAATCGGTCTGGTAAGGACTAATGTTTAAAGAAGCAATATGCTGATGCATAAGTAATGCAATGCATTTTGTAAAATCCTGAGATAACTCCTCAATAATGAGAATGAGTTAAATGTACATGATGCTTTTAAGATTAGTTATTTCTCCTGTTTACGTCACAGGTATTTACAAAGCATTTAAGAGTTTAATATGCAAAGCATACAAGTGAAGTATAATAATACTCTAATACTGAGGTGAATTACTATTGGATAATTATGATGGAAGTTAATGTGTTAGGTTGTTAAGAGTTGGAGGACTCATTATAGGGTTGTTGTTTGAAGTGGAAAAACGAATAACTTTTGAAGAAAAGATTTCTTTGATAAGGTTTAAACAATCTTTATGGTTAATAAAATATGATCGATGTTGTTTGCGTTTGCTTGAATAGTTTGGACTTGATATGCCTTATGACTTGATTGGAATACATCAAAGACAACTATAAAAATATAAATAGTCTTTAGACATGATGTTTATAAACTCTGAGACTAAAGTTAACTTTAAAAATATAAATAACCTTAAAATGTAATATGTTTTAACTATTACCAAGTTTTAGGGTTATGATACTTATGATTAAGGTGTGAGATCATTCATTTTGTATTTAAGTGAATGATTAGTTTTAAATTTGATTTAAGATTTCAAATGAGTATTATAAAGTTAATAATTTTCATTTAAATTTTTATTATGAATCCTAATTGTTGTTTTGGAGTTTAGTTTTAAATTTAGAGGATTTAATATTTGCAAAGAAATATTATGATTCCATACTTAGGAAATAATTTTGAATAATTAACAAAATAGTTGTTTTATTTTAATAAAATAGATGGTTGAAGATTTACTATCTAAGAACTTTTAGATATGTTGGAACGATATATTTAGTATATTTCTAGTAAAATATACTTATTTAAATATTATCTTTAATTTTTAAAATTCCATAAAGGATTCATTGTCTTTAAATATTTACTTTAACTTTTTTAAATAAGTTAGTATTTTCATAAAGTATTAGATTTATTTTTATACACAAAAATGATTTTTATTCATTTTTTGAACTTTCCTTATTTTATTAAATTTCATTTAGGATTATAGTAGATTTAATACTTAGTTGTATTTTATTTATCTCAAACAAATAATATTATATTTTTCTTAGGTAGAAATTATCTTTGTGGTCTTTTTAATATATTATATGTATTTAATTGTTTTTTCTACATTTTTCTAGAGTCAAATATCTTTTAAGGGGCATTTTTCAAATTTCCATAACTGGTTGAGTTCAACTCTTTTTTTGTTCATACACTAGGCTCAGTCTTAGGGCCAGCGCAGCTCGATACCCAACCCAACCCATAGGGTTGGGCTAAACCACGCCGATTGATCCACTGGGTCGTTTAACCCAGTCCTCTCTCTCTTCCTCCCTCACGACCTTGCTCCTCTTCCTCTTCCTGGCGACACCATGATGCCTCCACCGACCGCCTAGACATCACGGTCGGCCCCCACATCTTTGGCTGCCACTGCTAGTCATAGTCGACATGCCTCTCCGAGACCTATCTACATGTCCAAGCCGATTTAGGAGCCTTGCTCATTTCAGACCACCCCCTCCTTGGATGGCTCTAAAGTTTCAGCCGCCTTTGTGTTGTCATGCGCCGATGATGCTTTCGGTCATTCTGAGACGCTGTTGGGGACCTAATGGCATGGACGCTGCCGCTGGTCACGGCTTGGCGTAGGCGTAGCACTATCGTGCCCTTATGCCTCTGTGTCGTGGCACCCGTCGCCACCTCGTATGCCTCTCTGCTTCCTCTTCTTTAAGCTCTAAGCGAGTACCCGAGGTACGTTTCCCCTATCCTCTCTCTTATCAAACGGATTACCCTTTTGGCTTTACTTCTGCTTTCGATGGCTAACTCTAATTAGGGCTTTAATTTTATTCTGGTTGTTTATGAATCTGAGGCTTGCTAGTGTGGAGGTTAAATTGAGTTAGTGAATTCCTTAGTTTGCCAATTATACATGATTCTTAGTATTGTTGATGATACTCAGTAATGTTGCTAGCTATGTAGTAGTTGTTTAACTTGTTGTGGTTAAACTAGTGACTTGTGATGATTCTTTTAGTAGTACTATTGAGCATACTTTGCTTAACTAGGATTGGACTTAATATTGTTGGTGATATTATGTTGTGGAATGATTGTTAGTGGCTTAACTTGGTTTAGTACATCTGCTATAGTTCATTTACTGTAACTATATATATGCTCTTGTGACTTGATTCATAGCTTTGGTAATCCTAATGTGCTGTTGGATGATGGTGTTGAAGCTAACTGTTATATGTATGATCCTATGGTTATATTTGAAGTCAAATCATTTGTTTGAATTTAACATAGTATACATTTGGTTTCTTGTGATGGTTAATACCCTGATTATAATCTACTGAAGATTTGTATCAGTGGTTTATTCTTTGCATTCACTACAAAGGTTAGCTATTAATGTGAATGTTCCTGAGGCATTATACTTGATCCATAGCTTGGATCCCTGGCCTGGTTCTAGTTAGAGTACTTGGTAGTGGTAGTTCTATTATTGTCAAGTTTTGGCAGTATGATACAAGAGCTTGTATAATTACAGGCAGTGGTATCTTATAAATTTGCTCCAATAAGAGGCTTCTAGAACTATTTGTTGGGGGAATACCCCCGGGTAGGGTCACGCCGGGGTATAAAGGCCGAGTTAGCCGAAGTACGGCACGGTCAAAGCAAGTGCTGGCCGGGTCACCTCACGGCAGGCCGACTTACGGAGTAACCCGGTCTGTGGGGCAGCTCTTTAACATTGACCCGGCCAGGATAAAATATATGCCGGCCATGTTTGTCTATCTATCACGCAGGTATCCTCGTAGTCAGGTTAGCCATGTGCTAACCCGACTACCACTTGGCTTCCAAAAGAAGGAAGGAATCTCCCACTGGTTAAAAGGTGGCTTTGGCTAGCTGTAGCGTGAGCGAAGCAAAGCAGAGGGAAGGACCAATGGGGCAGGGGCGACCAAGGTGACGCGGGCTATGTCAGCTGACGTAGCCCGTGTCTGGTGACGCTTAAAGGCTAGGATTACGCAGTGGGTTACGTTCAAAGCCCGGGCGAGCCATTGAAGAGAATAAATAAGCATCTAGCTTTAGTCGAGGGACATATTCAGGGAATATACTGCCACGTGTGCCCTAACATTGTAACCCGGACTCCCCTATATAAGGAGCACCGGGGCCTCCATAGAGAGGGATCAATCATTTTCTCTGTCTAAGGTAGGACTCTAGAGCTAGCTTGTGGGGCGTAAGAGACATAGTATCCTTCTCACGAACAGCTCGAGGAGCACTTGTAGTCACCACTGATTGAGGAAATATAAGAACTTCTTTGCGTGGAACCACCATGTTTTCCCTCCCTGGATTCCCCTAGCACTGATTGCCCCATCTTTAGCCTATCCATGGCATCTGCCGTGCCACCACCACGACAGTTGGCGCCCACCGTGGGGCTAGCGGTGCTAGCAGGGGTGAAAATCTGGACGGGAAGCATCTCCAACACCGGCGAGCGCATCGTCTCCAATCTGGTTCAGCGCTTCGGAGTGCTAGATTACATCAGCAATAATGCAGGGAGCTTCAGCAGGCGTCTCCCTCCACGCAACAGCGTCTTCATAAAACTTGGCGCGCACAAGATCTATGTCAGCATGGACGAGTCCTGCGTTCATCCGCGGCACGTCGCCGAGGGAGGCGAACCACCTCTTAGCGCAACTCGTGGAGTGCATATCACTCACCCCGCTAGCAGCGTTGAGGTCATGATGGCCGCACTAGATGAGGGAGCAAGCAAGGACCCGGCGCCAGAGCCGTAAGTCACCCCAAAACAGGCAAGATCTAGGTTCCCTCCACTAGAAAGGCTAGAGAATGTGCTCCAACAAGAAATAGATAGCCTAGCAACACCAATAGCTCCCGTGGTAGATCCGTCTCGGGTGTAGGCTGAGCTGGAGGAAACTAGGTAGAAAATGTTAGCTGGCGCGAAGAAAGTAGCGGAGTTACAGCAGTCCTTGAACATTACTCTGACGGAATACGCAAAGGCAAACCGCTTAGACGGAGCAAGAATCTGACGTAGAAACCTGATTACAGAAATTCACAGGGAGTACGAGCCTAGGCCGGGTTAGACATCCATGATAGTAACAGGAGGGCTGGAGAGGTACAGTACCCTAGCAAAGAACCTCAGGGTGAACCACTTGCTGAAGGTCGCTTGCCAGCAAAACAAGGAAATGAGCAAGGCAAACCCGGTGCAACTAGGAGCATCACAGGTGGTTCATTCGGCTAGAAATAACCTGACCAAGTCCGGCGCCGCCGCGTCATCTCCGGGTCATAACCCCAGGAGAGAAGAAGTAAACTCCAGGAGAAGAGACAAACAAATGGTCCCCTATGACCCGGTGAGAGCTGGAAAAGGCAAAGCAGTGCAAGTTGACGGAGATCGCCACAGTACCAGCCGAGGTGAGGCTGGCCGAGATAACCGTAACCAAGGCAATGCCGGTCAATGGAACGCTGCCAACGGCAATGCTGGACAACGTGATCCGGCGAGAGCGGGCCAAAATGCACCTCGGCAGGAGAGAAGTACAGGTCAAGCAGCACAACAGAAAAACACTTGTCCGGATCAAGAGAGGTATAATGATGGTTATTCGACGATGGTTAATGACGGAGACCCTAGACCGGAGCACCATGTAATTGGATCAAGGCTGGCGAGTAGAAACTTGCAGCCAAATGATGCAAGGCTGAAGTTGGACATGATTTATAGGT
The DNA here is from genome assembly GCA_910589775.1 of Avena eriantha. Taxonomy (NCBI): domain Eukaryota; kingdom Viridiplantae; phylum Streptophyta; class Magnoliopsida; order Poales; family Poaceae; genus Avena; species Avena eriantha. Next base: position 414,935,352 of record OU342740.1, read on the forward strand.
CGGAGTTGATCGAGGTACAGGGTCCACCTGGTCCGGCGTGCTTTGGGCCCCGGATCATGAAGGAACCACCAGTGCCAAACTTTTAGTTGGCCAGAGGAACAAGGACCTACGATGGTAGCACCAGACCTAAGGATTGGCTTATTGATTACGCAACAGCAGTCAAGATTGCAACCGGAAATTTGATATGGGTAGTGAGGTACATGCTGCAAATGTTGGAGGGGCCAGCAAGAGTTTGGCTAAACAACTTGCCGCCAGGAAGTGTTAACTGCTGGTTGGACTTTGAGGAGTTATTCGTTAGCAATTTCTCAAGCACTTACAAGAGGCCCAATAGGCCACAAACTCTGGCGTTATTCCGGCAGAGGCCGAATGAGCCAGACCAAGATTTCCTGACTCGGTGGTGCAACCTGCGAAACTCATGTGAAGGAGTAATCGAATCGCAAGCAATTGTGTTGTTTGCCCAAGGCTGTAGATATGGAAGTATGTTGTGGCAAAGGCTGCAGCGGGATATGCCAACCACTTTTGCTGAGACAATCCGGATCAGAGATTCATATGCTTTGGGAGATCCAACTCAACTCCGGCTAATGTCAAGCGAGGCAAACGAAGAGTACTACAACCGAGATGGCTCCGGGTCATCAAGGAGAAATGATTTCCGAGGCAAAAGACGGGATGAATGTCTGGATTACCGGTACAGCTCGCAACAAGTGGCAGCTATGGACCGAGATCAGCCCAATGTTGGTGCCAGCCTTGGACCCCAGAGCATAAAAAGAGTGAGGGAAAGAAGCCTTGGACCCCAGAGCATAAAAAGCAATGGCAGGAGCGAAAGGATCAACCGAGATATACGTTCGAGTCTATGCTGGATCAACCTTGCAAGTTTCATACGCCAAGTCCGAATAGCCTGGCGAATCATACGACCCGGCAGTATGGATGAGGAAGCTAGAATAAGGTAGTTCGGGGAATGCTCAGGCACCTTGGAACGAAGCACCTCGGCATCCATTACTCACTAGAGGGAACCAATAGCAACTCATGCTGCCTCCGCCATCGCCGAGGTATGAAAATCAAGAAAGGAGGGATATTGTGCATCAGGTGAATAACCAACAGCAGGAAGATCAAGGATACCGTGGAAATGAAGGGATAAATGAATACATGGAGCATCATCAAAGCTAATGTGTATTTACCATGGAAGAAACTGACCGGAAAAGCTTACAGCACCGGCATACGGAGGTAAACACGGTAATGCCGGCAATAGTAAGGTACATGCCTTGGTCGGATCAAGAAATTACGTGGAGTATCAGAGACCACCCAAAGCATATGCCGAGCCCAGGGACCTACGCAGTGGTCCTGGATCCGATGTTCATCGGGCCGAATCTTAATGTGAGATTCTCCAAGGTGCTGATTGACAATGGCAGTAGCATTAACATCATGTACAAGGATACCATGCACAAGTTGGGGATAACAGAGAATATGCTGCAAGCTACAAGGACCACTTTTCATGGCATTGTGCCAGGTATTTCCTATGAGCCAATTGGTAAGGTCCGGATTGATGTGCTGTTCGGAACAAGGGGTAACTGCCAGACTAAAAATTTGGAGTTCAAAGTGGTGAATCTAGAGAGCGCCTATCACGCATTGCTCGGCAGGCCCGCGCTAAACAAGTTCATGGCAAGTACTCACATCAACTACCTAAAGATGAAATTGTCCGGACTACGGGGAGTGATAACCATCTCAGGGGATTTCCGGTGTTCGATCGAGTGCACCTCTGCCGGATCTAACTTGGCCGATTCACTCGTGATAGCTCAGGAGAAAATAGGAATCATGGAAGTGGCGGCATTGGCTCGGTCCGCGCAACAACATATGCCGTCCCTGACCAATCCGCATGGAAGTGTGTCATTTCAAGCAACAAAGGATACCAAGAAAGTACCAATTGATGATCAGTTCCCAGAACGCACCGTAACCATTGGTGCCGGGTTAAGCAGCAAATAGGAAAGTGAGCTCGTCAACTTCCTCCGTGAGAATCAGGATAACTTTGCTTGGTCCACACAGGATCTGCAAGGTGTGCCGAGGGAGTTGGCCGAGCACTCTTTGAATGTGAGACCCAGTGCAAAGCCGGTGAAACAACCTCTCCGACGTTTCACCGAGGACAGAAGAAAGGCCATTGAGGATAAGATAGCTAGGCTCCTTGTAGCCGGATTTATCATGGAAGTACTCTATCCGGATTGGATCACTAATCCGGTGCTTGTGGAGAAGAAGAAAGATGACCCGAACGTGGCCGTGGTATGGTGCATGTGCATTGATTACACGAACCTGAATAAGGCATGTCCTAAAGACCCATTCCCACTGCCAAGGATAGACCAGGTCATAGATTCAACTGCAGGGTGTGAGTTGTTGTCATTCATAGATGCCTATTCTGGTTTCCACCAGATACCTTGAACCCGGATGATCAAATAAAGACTGCATTTATTACCCGTACGGGGCTTATTGCTATCGCACTATGCCGTTTGGGTTACGTAATATTGGAGCAACGTACCAACGATGCATGCAGAAATGTTTACATGACCAAATAGGTCAAAATGTGCAAGTGTACGTGGATGATGTGGTCATAAAAACTAAGGAAAGCAATACGCTCCTTGATGACATCCGACAGACATTTGCGAACTTGAGACAGTTCTAGATGAAACTTAACCCAGAAAAATGCACCTTTGGTGTGCCCAAAGGGAAGTTACTCGGTTTCCTAGTGTCCAGCCGAGGTATTGAAGCTAACCCAACGAAAATCCGGGCCATAGAAAAATGGAACTGCCAAAATGCCTTAACAATGTGCAGAATTTACAGGTTGCCTGGCATCGTTAAGTCGGTTCGTATGTCGGCTGGGAGAGAAGGCCTTGCCCCTCTACCAATTAATGAGAAAGGCAGATAAATTCACATGGATGCCACAAGCGGATAACGCATTTTGGGAATTAAAAAAGATGTTGTCCACTGCACCAATCCTAGCCGCACCACTACCCAAGGAGCCAATGTTGCTCTATATAGCCGCGACCAACCGAGTAGTAAATGTAGTAATTGTAGTGGAGCGCGAAGAAGAAGGAAAATCGGTGCAAAGGCCAGTCTATTATCTGAGAGAGGTATTATCGGCTTCGAAACAGAATTATCCTTCGTATCAAAAGAAGGCGTATGGCGTGTATATGCATGAAGGTGATATGTGAGGCACCCATATCAGAGATTATGAGTAACAAAGATGCTAGTGGCCGAATATCGAAATGGGCAATTGAGCTAGCCCCATACGCACCATAATTTGACAGAAGAGATGCGATTAAGTCGCAGGCCGTGGCGGATTTCTTTGTGGACTGGACGGAGATGCAATACGAACCACCTCTGCCAGACTCCAATTACTGGCGAATGCACTTTGACGGATCAAAACTGAAAGAAGGGTTGGGCGCCGGAGTAGTGCTTACCTCGCCCAAGAAAGACCAACTAAAGTATGTCCTTCAGATCCACTCTAGTGCCTCGAATAATGTTGCGGAGTATGAGGCACTAGTCCATGGCCTCAAAGTGGCAAAAGAAGTGGGGATATGGTGGATACAGTGCTTTGGAGACTCAAATTTGGTGGTGCAACAAGTATCTGGCAACTGGGACGCTTTGGATGCCAACATGGCCCTGTACAGATTTCATGTGCAAAAGATAAGCGGATTCTTCGAGGGATGTGAATTTCATCACATACCTCGGATTGAAAACTAGGTCGCCGACGTACTGTCCAAGTTGGGCTCATCCTGGCAACCAATCCCGCCAAATGTTGCTTTGGAGCACTTGAGAAAACCATCTATTACCCCTTCGCTAGAATCTGAGTCTATCTATATCCCGGCTCTCTCCGGATTAGAAGCTACGCCAATGGAAATTGATTGGGGAGGCACCTCAGCAAACCCGGGGACTGCTTCGGTGAACCCGAGGACTGCCTCAGCAAGCCCGGGGACTGTTTAGCCAGACCCGACAGGAGTTATGTCGGTGGATGCGATGAAAATTGACGAGGAACCATTTCCCGTCCGAGCTATACCATCTTGGGCCAAGCCAATATTTGACTTCCTGAAAGAAGGAATCTTGCCGGATGATGAGGTACTCTCAAGGCAGATCCAGAGAAGAGCAAAACCTATACTATTATCAATGCCGAAGTATACAAAATGTAACACCCCAAAACATTAATCAAGATTATCAAGTTCTAATCACCCAAGTTTAGGGTTAACAAAAACTTTTATTATTAAATTGAATATGAGTGTATGTGTGATTTTGCATTAGTATAGAATTGATTGCAATTGCCATCTTTGATTGCTACAAATGATAAGAAATGGTTTAAAGATGAATACTACATCATCTAGGCCAATTCCAAACAAAATCAAAAGAAAATGAAATCAAATATGAATCAAATAAGAAAATGGTCATTTTGACCAAAATTAACCACTAGGCCACTTTGTGAGTTCCTAGAAAAGATTTTCTAATAGAAACATTTCTATTTCTTTTCACCCCTTGCTAGACCAAGTAAAAGTGAACCCAAGCCCACTTTACAAACCAATAGAAACAATTTGCAAATCAATTTAAAGGACGCTTCAAAATTGAGTCAAGTTCATATGGTAAGATCACGATTTTGCAAAAACCACTCAAATCAATTCACCTTGACTTTTCCAAGCAACCATAAACACTCAACATAGGATCAAAACCCTCACCAAGTTTCATTCAAAAATTTCAAATTTAAATTCTTGCGGCCATTTAGTCGAACACCTTGCAGACACAATTTAAACCACTGCCTAACTTCATTGTTTCAGCAGTGATCACTCGACCACTTGCCCTCATTGCACTCCCTGTCTCTCCGAGTGTCTAGCAGCACCAAACACGTGCCCCCTTGTTGCCGTTCCACCAGTGCACCGCCGCCCGAGACTTACCAAGCCGGCCGAGCATGGGCAGCTCACCACAGACCATGCCGCCCTCGTCCATGATGTCCAGGAGGCACGCCACCGTCCACCGACACCCCCTGTCCAGCCCTTGACTGTAGCAAGGCCATGGACCACCCCAGCATCGCCGCGCCCACTTTCTCTGCGCCGTGCCGAGAGCGCGCCAGAGCGCCGCAGCCGACCAGCTCGCTCACGCCACGCCTCGCCCTCACCTCGCGTGCACGGACTCGCCATAACACTAGCTAGCTCCCAGACACCCCCGTTCACCGCCGCACGACCCGTAGCTCCCGTGCGCCGTCTCGAACACCGCCAGTTTCGCGCAGAGCACTGCCCGCGCCCGACCAACCTAGACCGCCCCGTGCCGCGCCATTACGCTTGTGATGACCGCCAGGGAGCACTGCATCGCCCCCTACCCTCAGCCACGCCGCTAGCCGCCTGTATCGTCATCACCGACGAGCCCGAGCCCATGCCACAATGTCCCTTCGCCGGTATATAAATAGAGGCCCCCTCCGCCTCCATTCTCCACACCCCCTCACTCCCCACTCCTCACAACACCTCCCACACCCTTCCCCAGAGCAAGGCGAGCACCGCATCGTCGGAATTTGCCCGGAGCCCGCCGCTACAAAAGAAGAAGGGAGCCGTCGATTGGAGCCGCCCTAGGATCCGCAGCGACCATCGTTTGAACCGCCGTCGTGGACAACATCGTTTGCCCCCATCACCGACCCTAGATGGAGCCCTGGTGAGCCCCCACGTACCCCCACCGCCGCGTTAGGTTTAATTCCTCGCCGGATCTATTTGCCGGAGACGATGAATGTCACTCGTTAGATCAGGTTCTAATCGTAGGGCCTAGATTGAACGATACTGTTTTGGTTAGATAAAGTTGCTGACTAGTGGGACCCTACTGTCAGTAGCCCTCTGTGCCGCGCTGTGCCGATTGGGCTGGCCCAGTAGATTTCCCGCGCAGGCCGGTAGATTCAAATAGTTATTTTCCATTTTAGTTAAAACCAGATTATGTTAGTAGATTCAAAAATCAATTCAAAGAGATTCACTAAACCAAATTGCACGGTTCAAATTTGGTTAGAAAGGTATTCAAAAAAGCTATCCAAGCCCGTTGGATTCAAACCATATGGAGTTAGAGATCACCTATAGTAAAAACAACAAGACAGAGACTTTTCCAACTTCAAACATTTTTCAAAAATCAACCATAAATGCTTTTGAGTTGATTCCAACTCTCACAAATCACATTTGGCAAGATCTATCTGAATATGTAAAAATATTTAGGTTTACAAGCAGTGACGTTGGACTAGTACCAAAAGGATGCTATTTAGGCATTTCTAGTCACTTTAATTATATTAAAAAATAACCGTAAACTTTATAAAATATGACCACCACTTTAAATCACATTCCCAGGTATTAGAATATGTGGGGATAACATGTGTCAACATGATCCCATATTTTAATTGGAGAATATTCAGTGTTAAGTATTTTCAATGAGTAGAAATTACTTTTCTAAAATAAAATAACTAAGACTAAGTCTTTATTTCATGTGATGATTGTGATGATGCTAGATCATCAAGTGTGAGCCTTAGTGTGCTAAATAGAAGTAGTTAAGTATTGTTTGGTGATTGTGTACCTCGTGTTCATTTATAGACGATAGTACCGATCCGGGATACGAGGAGGAGGAGTACTACAAAGAAGAAGAAGAACAAGAAGAAGGAGAAGAAGAAGAAGAAGAAGAACAAGAAGAAGAAGAAAAGTTCAACCACTGCACTACTCAAGGCAAGCTAGAATTATACAAGTTAACTATCCAAACCATCACTATGCAAGACTAGCACTTCAAGTAAACTGAGTAAGCTAACACTTGCAAGTTTCCTAACCATGCAAGATAACCTATGCAAATTGCATTAGGCATGCTTGGTTATACAACTTTGATTCTACCAATCCCAAGTTTTACTTGCAAGCTTTATTCTTTTACTTTTACCAAAGTTCTTTACTTTAAATAGTGATTTGTGAGTATTTTGGAACCATAGTATAGATACCATAAAGAGTATAAAACTAGGCCTAGCTAGTTATACCTAGATGTCATCAAAAGGCATAACACTAGAGTGGATATTTACATTTGAATAACACCCTTCATTAGTGAATACCCTAAACTTTAGTGGCTAGTGCTAAGCATAAAAGTTGATCACTTTAGATGGGAATACTTAGTGAAAATGATTATGAAAACCTTGGAATGATGTTTCATTCTATTCAGATGTTTTGACATGTGTTGAGAAACACAATGGTTTGAGGATGAAAATGTTGAGGCATGAGCCTTAGCCCTTTACAAAAACTGATGGTTGGGTTCGGATGCGATACCATTCCAATTTTACCGTACAACCACAATACCTGAATTGGGTAGGGCTTAGCCAGAAGTTTATGTGCCTTAGTATGGCTTCCCTTGTGGAAGAGGTTGAGCTGAGGCTACCTCGTGTGAATGTCCACCTATGCAGTGCCCAAGATGGCAGATGGCCATGGCTGGGAGGCCAAGCTCATAGGAGAGGTTCCTATACTAGGGTGTGTAATTGAAAGGTTATGATTGATTATCCGCATACTAAGTATGATTGATTCAGGGTTATCCCTGGCGGATGTATCAAATTTTGTGGTGAAAGTGTACCACCTCTGCAGAGTGTCAAACTATTCGAATAGCCGATGGTCATGGATAGTTGGAGTGGCCGTACTGTTCCGTCGTCAGATGTTTTCAAAATGATTTGTGAAGTGAACTATGACTTTGACTTGACCACAACAGGATTGTGGACATGAAAACTAGGTTCCCGCTTAAGTGATGTAGAACATTAAATTAGTTTTCTTCACTTCTAAACTCAGTTTGAGATAAACCTGGCTTTTTGCAAATAAACCTAGAGCTTAAGATTCCTACTAGAACTACCTTACTTGTTAGTGATAGTTTGTGAGTACTTAAAGAGTACTCATGGCTTTGTCCCTGGCTATTCCCATGGCCATACTATGAGGAGGACTACCAGGAAGATGGACAGCAGGAGGTCTACGACAACTAGGATCATCTCCCATCGTCAGCATTGCCTGTGGCCTTGAAGATGTATCCCCTACTATGTTTAATTTCTACTGCTTGATTTGTATTAAGACTAGATCATGAGATCCTTTATTTGTAAGACCTTTATTATGGTTTGTAATGGATGATGTATTGTGGTACCAATTTTATTATGTCTCGCAAAAATGGTAATCATGGGATTGCGAGGTATGGCATAACAGGCATCTGGGATTAAAAATCCAGGTGTTGACACAAAAGAAGTGTGACAATAGTGCTGCAGCGGTGTGTTGACCCGAAGGAAGGACTTAACATACTCCGAGATATCCAGCAAGGAGAATGTGGCCGCCATGCATCCTCAAGGGCATTAGTAGCGAAAGCTTTCCGGCATGGATTTTATTGGCCGAGCGCTTTGGAGCAAGCAGAGGATTTGGTGAGGAAATGCAATGGCTGCTAGAGATATGCCACCAAAACCCACCTGCCAATGTCGGAGCTCAACACTATTCCCATCACTTGGCCATTTGATGTGTGGTGCCTAGATATGGTAGGACCATTTAAGCCGGCTAAAGGAGGAATGACCCATATCCTAGTGATGGTGGACAAATTTACCAAGTGGATTGAAGTAAAGCCAATCAAGAAATGCGATGGGGCGACAATAGTAAAATTCCTCAAGGATGTAATCTTGAGATATGGCTATCTTCACAGTATCATAACCGACAATGGCACTAACTTAGCCGAAGGAGCATTTGCAAGGTTCTGCCGAGAAAAGAAGATCCGGCTGGATGTTGCCTCAGTAGCCCACCCCGCATCGAACGGGCAAGTGGAAAGATCCAACGGGCTAGTTCTGTCTGGGATAAAACCTCGGCTCATGGAGCCGCTGCAAAGATCAGCGGGGTGCTGGATAGAAGAACTACCAGCGGTACTATGGAGCTTAAGAACAACTCCAAATCGATCAACAGGTTATACGCCATTTTTTTGGTATATGGGGCAGAAGCCGTATTACCGACCGACATAGAGCATGATTCGCCAAGGGTCACCCAATACACAGAAGCCGAAGTGCGAGAGGCCTGGCAAAATGATGTTGATTTGCTGGAAGAAGCAAGAGAACTGGCCTTGTCCAGATCCGCCATATATCAGCAAAATCTCCGTTGCTACCATAGCCAGAAAGTAAACCCCCGAGTTTTCTGGGAAGGTGATCTGGTACTCCGGTTGATACAGCGCACTTCTAGCATGCATAAGTTATCCCCTCCATGGGAAGGACCTTTCATTGTAAGCAAAGCTTTGCACAATAATTCCTACTATCTTATTGATGCACAGCCATAGGAGAAGAACAAGGCGGACATGTCCGGAGAAGAATCTAAGCGACCATGGAATGTAGCACTACTTTGTCCATTTTACACCTAGCAAAGAGGTGAATGTATCTGAGTCACTCGTATGTCGGTATGTATGTCGGCAACGATCTTATTAATGAAACTTCAGCGCCCCATGTAGAAACTCAGGGACTTCCATAATAACTTTCTTTCTTGTTTTACGTTCTTTATATGTCGGCAGGCTTACCTTACTGGTACCTTAGACGGATTAGTAGTGTGTGAGCACCAAAAACCCAACTCTTCGACTTTGCTGCTGTCCAACAAGAATTGGCTTTATGGCAAGCAAGAGAACAAGTTTGCAATTGCAAAGCACATGAAAAACGACTAAGGGAAAGAACCTAAGCGTGCCGACATTTGTTGTTCGGACTAACCCTGTGTTTACTTCATTTCTTACCGGATTATTTTGAGCTGATCTCAAAGTTTCAAGTATTTTTAATTCGATTTTTTGAACCTCAGACTCGTAAGTCGAAAAAACCGAATCAAGGTGGACGTGAGTCGAGTCAAAAATTGGGGTAACAAGAAAAGGAAACTCGGGGACTTCGCCCATGATAATCCGACATTAAAAAACTTAGTGGCAAACAACACATATTGTAGCAAAACCACACCAAGGTACTTAAATACATCTTCACCCGGCATTCCGGGGATCTGACTAATTTGGTTAAGTGTTTTATGCTCAAGGAGCAGGGGCAGAAGCCGAATCATTGGCAGGAGGTGGAGGTACTTTGGAATTTGTGGGCGGGGCGCTAGCCTCGGCCTCATCTTTAGGGTTGGCCTCTCCATCCTCCGGATCTTTAGCTTCGTCACCGAGTTCGGAGGCCACGCTCTCGCTCCCCTCATCTTCTTCACCTTCAGAAGCATCTTCAAACACACCAAGGTAGCTCGGCCCCTCGTTCCAAGAATGGTAGAAGGAGTACTAGATCATCTTGTTAGCACAAGCCTTGCGACGAGCAACACACTCCGGATCTTCGGACCATCCTGATTCGGTGCGCATGCGGGTCAGCAGCCCTAGGTCTATCCCTTCATAGCATGACATGACGAACTGCAAAGCGATGTCAGCCCCGGCTCCCGCAGCCGACTCACGTCACAAATGCAACTGCGTCTCACACTCCATTAATTTGGCAATAAGAGTGGCATTTCCCTTGGGAGTTCAGCATCCACATTGCGGCAGGCATGATATCTGCCCCATAGTTCCTTACCAGCTCCATGCAAGCAACGAGGCTCACAAGCAGATCCTCTATCGTGTAAGGGATTGACCTGGAAGTAGGACCCGTGGGAATACCACGTTGCTCGCAAGACCGGGCTATAGCAGCAGCGAGAGTATCACCTTCTGGAAACTTGCCTGAGAACAGAACATAGGAAGCAATGAGCAAAAGCAGTAATCCGGAGAAAAGAGAATTGAACAAGGGGAAGGAACTCACGGGAAATCTAGAAGAGGAGACACTGGAGCTCGGAATGGACATTGGCAATGTTGCCTTGTCCTTGGAAATTTGCATCATCAAATGTTCTTTTTCCTCGGCAAACTCTTGGTCAGCCTTGTCTAGCTCGGTTTTATGGAGGTCCTTCAGCCTCTGGATTTCGGCATTCAGCCAAGTGATCTCCGAGTCCTGGAGGCGCAGCCGAGCTATCTCGTCATCCTTCTTCTTCAGTTCATCTTGATGCTTACCTGCTTGTTCGAGAAAATGTGTCATCATATCAGGAATAGGTACACTGTATTCAAGGGCAACTACAGTAATAAGTTAATCCGGCGGAGCCGAAGTATAAATGTCTACCGAGTCAAGAAAAGAAGCGCACAAAGATGAGGTGAACAAGACAAAATACCTCGGATTTCCTCAAGATTTTTCTGCATGATAATATTCTCATCCTCAACCTCGACTACATAAGTGGAGTAACAAGTTAATACAGATCATGGATAACTCGAAGGACGCAAGTGGAAAAGGACAAGTCTTGGGTAAAGAAAATTACTCTTCTTCTGGTGATCCTCTAGGAGCTTGCCATAACGGGCGCGGACGTCTTTATAGGAGTACAGCAGGCGCTGGAACTCAGCAGTTCGGCGGTTAGTGGTAATCTGGAAAAAGCAACACAAGATTAGTTCAAAGGGAAACGGAGAATAATTCGAAGTCTACAAGATCCGGGCCAAGTGGAACTTAACCCGGCTCTAGGTGTGTGGATATCTGAAGTCTACAAGATCCCGGCCAAGTGGAACTTAACCAAGCTTTAGGTGTGTGGATATTCAAAGTCTACAAGATCCGGGCCAAGTGGAACTTAACCCGGCTCTAGGTGTCTGGATATTCGAAGTCTACAAGATCCGGGCCAAGTGGAACTTAACCCGGCTCTAGGTGTGTGGATATTCGAAGTCTACAAGATCTGGGCCAAGTGGAACTTAACCCGTCTCTAGCTGCGTGGATATTCGAAGTCTACAAGATCTGGGCCAAGTGGAACTTATCCCGACTCTAGGTGTGTGGATATTCGAAGTATTCAAGATCTGGGCCAAGTGGAACTTAACCCGGATCTAGGTGTGTGGATATTCGAAGTATTCAAGATCCGGGCGAAGTGGAACTTAACGCGGCTCTAACTTTGTCACTATTTCAAATTGCTAAGGACGTAAACTTAATTCTCTAGAAGCATCTGACCGAGTAACAAGTTACTCCCTCGGAGGCTCGGGGACTAGGGGACATATCTATAAGCACTCATACATATAAAGTACCATAGCAGAAGAAGAGAGTTACCTCCATCATCCGGCCAGCCAAGGATATGGCCTTAGTGGCGGAGTTCATCTGAGCGCTGAACTCCGCAGGGCTGAACTTCTCCGGCAGATCATCCTTAGGATCAATGGATTCAGCGTTGTTCCAGTTGTTCACATACTCAAGGAGTAGTGATCTGTAACTTTCGCCACTGGGAGAATGGCTCGCCACCAGGCCTTTGATATGGGCCTCTCGACTCGCAGATTGGGCGATAGCAGGATTGGCATGCAGGACCAGTTGTCTCCTACCTTCTGATCCGGTTTCGGAGGACCCGAAAGGAGTGCCCTTGGCTGACCCGGTAGCTTTCTAGAGCTTGCCGGATGACGGAGGACGCGGCAGAAGATCAGAGGCTTCTGATCCAGGCGGAGCCTAGGAAGCTGGCTGGAAGATGTCCGTGATGAACACCGCTGATCCGGAGGCAGTTGATGGAGCTTTCCTTTTTGGAGGCTTGGTGGAGGCTGTGGCTGCTGATGGCTTTGGTGCCGAGGTTGGTGCTGGAGCTGATGCTACTGCTGATGTTGTTGGTGTTGTTGGTGCTGCTGGTGGTTCTGGTGCTGCTGGTTCTGGTGCTGATGGTGCTGTTGGTACTGGTGTTGTTGGTTCAAAAGAAACTAGAGCTGGAGATAAACTTGACTGGGGCGGTGCCGATGAAACTGCCACATCATAAATGGGCGCTAGCACCAAAGAGGAGCTAGGACGATCCGGCATGGCCATATCCTGAGCCACCCCACTACCCCCCCCCCCCGCGCCGACATTGCCCTCCTCATGGCAAGGTTGGCTCCGATCAGGCGCAACCGCAGAGTCGTCTTGAATAGGACTGAGCGGGCGAACATCGTCGGGCTGCTCCGGATTGGAGAGACAATCTCGGAGCCGCTCTGGGGAATAACCCTAGGAGCTCTGGAAAATAAAAGAGCAGCAAGTCAAGAAGAGAGAGAAAAACAGATAAGAAGCAAATACAAAGGTAGAAACGAAAGTACCCAAAGAGAAAACACGGAAAGACTTACTCATCTAAGGTCGGAGGTGCCCGAGGCTTGGGTGCCCTCTAGACCGTTCTCTTGGCCGCTGGCTTGGCCGAGGCTTTCAACCCGGACTTCTTCTGCCTCTTCTTGGGCGATAGCGCCACCGAAGCTATGGCCGAGGTTGCCGCGCGCTTCTGGAACGGAGCACAGACCTGACCACTCGTGGCAAGGGGAACCTCGTGGACCTGATGATACATCCAAAACGTATCTACTTTCCCGAACACTCTTGCTATTATTTCTTCTCTAAACATGTGTTATTTGGATGCAACTAACACGGACTGACGCTGTTTTCAGTAGAATTGCCTTGGTGTCTAGTTTTTTGTGCAGAAAATGAACTATCAGGAAAAATCCCGGAAAATATGCCAAAAATCCTATTTCACCAGAAGACTCCTGGAGCCAGAATACGAGACGGGGGAGGGCTGGGCCCAGGCCACACCACCTGGCCGCGCGGGCTAGCCCAGGCCGCGCCAGGGGGTGGTCTGGCCGCCCTAGACTCCCCCTCAGTCTCCCTGTTTGCCTATAAGATGCCTTCTGACCTAAAAACTCAGGGGGGTTTGACGTTTTTCCAGAAGGAGTTCCGCTCCGCCACCACTACCAGATTCCATGAAACAGCACCAGAAACTTCATTCTGGCACCCTGCCGGGATGGGGAATTGGAGGAGATCATCACCATCGCTTCTCCATCGACCATCCATGTTTCCCCCATCTATGAGTGAGTAATCCCCCGCTGTAGGCTATGGGGATGGTAGGGATTGGATGAGATCGTTCATGTAATGGCATCAGATTGTTAGGGCATGGTGCCTAGTATCTTTTATGAGTGCTTTATGACTTTGTTGCGACTTGTTATGCTTAATGCTTGTCACTAGGGCCCGAGTGCCATGTTTTCAGATCTGAACATGTTATTGATTCATTATGATAGTATTGTTTATGGTCTTATCTACAAGTTGTATACACATATTGTTGTCCGGAACCAATGGCCCCGAAGTGGCAGAAATCGGGATAACCGGAGGGAATGTCTTTGATGTGAGGATCACATGTGTTCATGGAGTGTTAATGCTTTGCTCCAGTGCTCTATTAAAAGGAGCACCTTAATTGCCAGTAGTTTCCTTGAGGCCTCGCTGCAAACGGGCTGGCGGGACAAAAGATGTTGTGCAAGTTCTCATTGCGAGCACATATGACTATATATGGAACACATGCCTATGATTATCTAGTACTTGGATGCTTTATCTTATTTATCTGCAATTGCCCTATGTTCTGATTGCTATATGAATTGTCTTGTCCATGCAATGCCCGTCCATCCATCCCTATGCCTACCGCACTCGAATCCTACTGTTTACTGTTGTTGTTACTGTTGTCTTTACTTTTACTACTGCTGTTACTTTACTATTCCTACTACAAAACTGTTGCCACTGATAAACTGATGCGAGCAAGATTGTTTCCAGGTGCAGCTGAATTGACAACTCAGTTGTTAAGGCTTATAAATATTCTTTGGCTCCCCTTTTGTTGAATCAATAAATTGGGTTTTACTTCCCTCGAAATACTGCGATACACCCCCTATACTTGTGGGTCATCAAGACTATTTTCTGGCGCCATTGCCAGGGAGCATAGCTTTATTTATTAAGTTCACTTGGATTCTCTATTGTTCACTGCCATCCATCCATCATGGGTAAGTCTCGTGATGGCAAGGTTCCTATTTTACCATCCACTACAAGAAGAGGTACTATTCTGAACACCTTTGTTGCTCTTGATTCACCATCTGTTATGAGTAAGCTCGCTACACCACCACATACACATGCTACACACACTACTACTACTGTTGAATCTGAAACTTCTGATGCTTATGATGTTGCTTCTATTGTGCTTCATAAGAGTGGTTCATTAGGTCCTTTCCTAGATCCTACAATTGCTAGAACTATAGCTGGAAATACTGAAACTCCTAATGAAGACACTACTACACCTGTTAGTTCACCTGAGTCTAGTGAGAGTTATGATATTGAAGACGGTTATGTTGAGATGACCGATGAATTTATTAAAGAATGTAAAAACACCCATGATAGGAGCGTTGCTAAGAGTCTCCTTGAGAGGCGTACTATTAGACCCAAATTGTCTCCTATTGCTAAGTTTGCTGCTTCTCCCATAAACATTAAAGATAAAGATTATGATTTCTCTCTCGATCTATCTTACATAGCTATTGTTGAGAAAGAACCTTTTTGTGGGACTAAGAATGAAAGTGCGGTAGCACATATGAATGAGCTTTCTACCATGAGTGGCTTGTTTTCTGATGATATTAAGATGCGTACTTACTTTGTTGCTAAGGTTTTCCCTTTTTCATTGAAAGGAGAAGCTAAAACTTGGTTTAGTAATTTACCTCCTAGATCTATTGATATCCCTTATTGCTTGATTAGTACTTCCCTGCAAAAATATTTTCCTCCTAGTGCTAGACATGCTATTTTGCAGGAACTTTTTGATTTTAAACAGGGAGAAAAAGAGATATTGCCCGGCAAGGTTTTGTGCTTTGATTCATCCACAGGCTGGAAGTCCATTACCTAAGAATGAGCTTCTTGATATATTTTATAATGGACTAACCGAAGAATCTAGGACATACCTAGATAGTTGTGCTGATTGTGTTTTCAGGAATAGGACTCTCAAGGAAGCTGAGGAATTAATGGCTAAAATAAGCAAGAACTATGAGGATTGGACTCCTCCTGAACCAGCTATACCTGAAGTAATTATACCTGAACCAACTATTCCAGTGCCTATTCCAACATCAAAGAAGAGGGGAGTTATTGAATTAAATGATGAAGTGATGAAGGAAGCTAAGAAATGTCTTAAGGAGAAGGGAATTAAAGCTGCAGATGTCAAAAAATTACCTCCTATTGAAGAATTATGTAAGCCTATCCCCTACTCATCCACTATTGAGGTACACTCTCTCCAACACTTTGATGAAGGTGATATCCCTTACTCTAAACCTCTTGATCAATGTTTAGAAGAATTCGATATCTTTATTGTTAAGCAAGATAATTTTAATAAAAGGGTGCAAAATCATCCAATTGAAAACACTAGAGCTGTTGTTGAGTTAAAAGATATTGTGAAAAGAACCTCTAATGATGTTAAAATGATTGTTAAACACTTTCAAATGGTTCAAACTCAAATAGATCAACTCATTAAAGTGCAAAAAGACTTGCTAGTTAACGCTGCTAAAGAAAAACATGCTTATGAAATTAGAACTAGAAGTGGTGCTGCTACCCAGGATCCTCTATATCCTGAGGGGCATCCCAAAAGAATTGAGCAGGATTCTCAACAAGCTGAAAATAGTGGCTCTACTCATAAGAAAAGGAAAAAAGAAACATAAAACTATTGTAGAACCCTCTGAACCTGCTATAGATCCTAATAGTATATCTGTCTCTAATGCTGAAACTGAAAGTGGTAATGAAGAAAATGAAGCTCCAAATGAAGAAAAATTTGAAGAAGAACCTGAAAAGCACACTAAGAATACTAAATACACTAAAGAAGATTTTATTGCTAAGAAACATGGTAGTGAAAGAGAGCCTTGGGTCCAAAAACCTATGCCTTTCCCTTATAAGAAACACAAGTCAAAGGAAGATGAACACTATAATAAGTTTTGTGAGTGGATGAAACCTTTATTCATGCAAATTCCTTTGACTAATGCTATTAAATTGCATCCTTACTCAAAGTATATGAAGGATATTGTCTCGAATAAAAGGAAGATCCCTAATGAAGAAATGTCTACTTTGCTTGCTAATTATTCCTTTACTGGTAAGGTTCCTAAGAAACTTGGAGACCCAGGGATTCCAACTATCCCTTGCTCTGTTAAGAATAGTTATGTTATAACTTCTTTGTGTGATTTGGGAGCTGGAGTTAGTGTTATGCCTTTCTCTCTCTATAAGAGGCTTCAACTAGAAAAAATAATACCAACTGATATATCTTTGCAAATGGCTGATAAATCTACCACTATTCCTGTTGGTATATGTGAGGATGTACCTGTTCAAGTGGCTCATAATTGCTTGATATTAACTGATTTTCTTGTGCTTGAAATGCGTGAAGATGATAATATGTCTATTATTCTTGAGAGACCTTTTGTTAATACTGCAGGAGTTGTTATTAATTGTAATCAAGGAAAGGTGACCTTTAATGTTAATGACAAGGAACATACTGTCTATTTCCCCAAGAAGATTGAAAGGACTTATGGTTTGAATTCAATTGAACATGTTGAGGGCATTCAAGTTGGAGAGATATATTGTCCCATACCAAGAGAAAAATTTGAAACTATTATGATTGGGACCATTGCTATCAAGGTTGAGGTAACATAATCATTAGTGGAATACAAAGTTTTGTCTCATATGAAATTGTTTTAGTAACAAGACCTAATCAACCTTGTTAACAAAAGGATTTATTGAACAAAACAATGTTTTCACCGTGATTATCTCCGTTTACTTTTATTCTATCCATTTTAGTTTTTCTTTCGTTTAGTTTTCTTTGTTGTTAGTTGCTTGCATGTTAGAGTGTCTTAGAGCTTATGTAGTTCTAGTTTTGTTTTGTCCTTGCATCATTCCAAAAAAAATATGTCTGTCAGAAAATCATTCTTCTATACGTGAAAAATGCCCAAAAATAAAGTGTCTCGAAAAAATCCAGAAAATTCATATTAAATTTTTACGTGAAAAAAGCGACAGAGGAGTGCCTGGAAGGTACCAGGGGGACCCACCAGGCAGGCTCACCACCTGGTGGCGCGGCCTGCCCTGGGTGGCGCCATGCCATGGTGTGGGCCACCCTTGGCCCTCCACTAACTCTCTCACCTGGCACTTTCTTCTCTCTCCTGAGCAAACTCCAGTTCATTGCTCAAAATTGCGTTCTTGTTGTGCTTGCTCTCGATTTTTTCGATCTCCTTGCTCAGCCCATCTTTGTTGCTGAAATTTGGAGCATTTGTTCTCCGGTATGTGACTCCTCTTCTTTCCAAGTAGATTTGTGTTTAGTGGATTATATCTTGAGTATTTTGTTGTTGTAGGTGACAGGTTATGAGAGCTTGTAAGCTTGTTTGATGCTTAGAGATATAGTTTTGATGCATGTTTAGGCCTCTTACAAGTCCCTATGAGTAGTATCCTTCATTATATTCACTTTGCAATCACTTGTTTAATAGGTGTTTAAATTTCAAAATATGAAGCATGAACAACCATACCTTTGGAGAGATATTTGATAGGGATGCACCTAGGAGGTCGAGGCCCTCAAGATCAGCCTCTCAGTTTAGGCCATCATACAACGAAGATCTCATTGCAACTCGTATTGGTAATGAAAGGGATGATGGGGATGCTCACCCATCTATTTTTCCTTGTTTTACTTTCTTACAAGCTACAGGGATTCTTGATGATTCTTGCTACTGATTGAGAGGGTTGGTTTGACCTCATATATGCAAGATGAGAGTGAGCAATACGCTATGCTCACCAAAATCTTTGTTGAGGGTTTCGCGTTTACTAACATGCCCTATCAGTCAACTGTCTCTTTCAAAATTTATCACATGCCCTTTACCATGTCTTTGGAAAGATTTTGTAGTGTTGTAGGTGTAAGCATGACAGGGACCGTGAAGAAGATTCAAGGGCGACCTGCTGATTTGCTGGAACTTTACCGAGGGGTGACCAATGATGATAACCACGTGGCACAGCGCGGAAAGATAAGGAATATCCAACTCCCTGCTCTTAGATACTTTGCATATTATCTTCCTACTAGCTTACTTGGTAGGGAGAACACAAGTAATATCTCCAACTATCATTTAGCCTTCCTTGCTGCTGCGCTCAACAATGATACTCGGGCTTTCAGTAGACCCCAATGACACCGTATTGGCACCACAAAGGCTTGACTTTGTTGCTATGAAAACTCATCATTTTGTCACTTCTGATTCTGATTTGGACGGTCTAGTATATAGGATGCTATTTACAGATGGGGATGAGAGGGAGATCCCTTTGCCGCAGTCTTCTTTGTTTAGTGTTCACAGGAGATCGTGGTCGCGCTCCAAGGAGGAGGTGGACGAGCAGCTCCGCTTGCTGGGATTCCACGGGCAGCACCAGGAGGACGTGCCCTCCTACGATTACCCCGCGCACTATGGAGAGACGTACTCGAGCTCGCACCAGGACGAGGGTACCTCCTCGTCATACCACGGTGACACTTCATCTTAGCCAGCTTGGGATTGACACCCACTTAGGTCAAAAGCCTAAGCTTGGGGGGAGGTACGCCGACATCGCACTCATCTCCTTATCATGTTGCGTCGGTACTTTGTGTATTCATGTTTCGTTTTCTTTTTAGTTTTCGTTCTTTCTTTGCTTTCGCTTTCTAAAACACAAAAAGACCAAAAATATTTCTATTGTTTCTCTTGGTTTGCTTCTTCTTCTTTGTGCCTTGGTTTGTTTTTCCCTTTTTGCTTTGTTTGAACTATTCGAATAACCCAAAAAGATTTTACTTTGCTTGTTCTTCCTTTTTGGTTCTTGTTTTAAAATTCGAAAACACCAAAAATATTTGTTGTTCTTCTTTGGCTTTGTGAGTTTGTTGCAGGGTTCAGCAGTCCTCAATGGAGTTTGGTTTTCATGTTATTATTCAAACCACACAAGTGAAGGGCAATAATGAGGATTAATGACAACTCGAGGTGTGGTAAGAGGCTGGTAACAAACTCTATTTGTTTTCATTTTTGTATATATACTCATCATTGTGGGCATGCTTAGTCTGTTCATGTAGGGTGTATGGTATTTGTGGATGCTTAGTAGTTCTTCGTTTCTTAAGATTAGCTCCAGCTCGCCAATAGTTTGTAGCATGTCTTATGAATGCTTGCTTGCATTGCTCTATTCATAAATTGGTATGACATTGTGCTATCCTCCTCTGAATGTTTCACTTGAATTGACTTGGCACATGCCCACGCATGCACATGACTGTAATAATCAGTTAAGCCTCGATGAATTATTTTGCCTCAGAGGTTTTGTATCACTTTCATGCCATGATTAGTCCCGTTTTGTTGCAAGCAAGATTATGATAGCTATTGCTCTCTCGTTTGTCGCTCCCTTACTATTGCTAGCCTTCACTTTCACTGAGTATGATTTACTCATGTTTCCAACTCCCCAAAACCAATATTGCCAAAGTGTCCACCATATCTTCCTATTAGCATCATTGGCTATTCCGTGCATATTAAGTATGCCTTGTTTTCTTCCGAATAAAATGTTTGCTTGTTATGAGAAAGTTAGTTAATAAAGCTCTCACAAACTTGATGGCACACTTTATTTTCTTGCACTTAATAAACCTGAACAATTGCGTCCTTCTTTGTTGCGTATATGCTTTCACTTTATATGTTGAAGTTAGCAGAACCATGTATCATGGGGAACGCTTTCAACATTGCATTGGTACTTAGTACCTCGTTGATATCATGTTCTTTTGCTTATGGATCCTGGCGGTGTGAAATAAAAGTGGAACTTGTAAGATCATGGAGTTTGTATGTATGTTAGAGAACACTAGTGGAAAATTGCTTATCAGTGGAGCATATTTTTTGCTATCAGTGGCGCATATGGAATGCGCCACTACTGTTGCGCCACTGATAATTAGATATCAATGGCGCATATACAATATGCGCCATTGATAATAGGCCCACCAGTGGCGCACCTAAGATATGCGCCATTGGTATTGTACCAGTGGCGCATATAGCCAAATGCGCCACTGATACTATATGCGCCACTAGATGAATAAAATATGCGCCACTGATGTTTCGTACATGTATACACAATACATGGCTCTCAGGTATTTATACAGGTACATATACAAGTACATATACAGATACACAACAGTGTAAAAACAAAGATAATAATACCACTAGAATTATACATCATCACATCAATTAGAACCCGACAAAGTGACAAGTGCCCGAATATTATACAAGTCTAGAACAAATTGATCTCAGCTTCTCATACATTACACATTACAACAAGTTGATCATCATGATCATTAGCCAAGTCCTAAACTACTAAAGGACCGAGTAGAGTACAACCACAATGGCGGTGATGAGCAAGACGGGGAGCACAATCATCAAGGTCTTCATCTGGTTCCTGTCTCTCTGCTCTCCAAGGAGGTGGTTCCTCCACCTAGCTTCCGCCTACTC
The DNA here is from genome assembly GCA_910589775.1 of Avena eriantha. Classification (NCBI taxonomy): domain Eukaryota; kingdom Viridiplantae; phylum Streptophyta; class Magnoliopsida; order Poales; family Poaceae; genus Avena; species Avena eriantha. The sequence goes on from OU342740.1 coordinate 414,956,595, forward strand.
TCTCGTCGGGTATCCTTTGTATCTGTTGCCACTGAACTTGTTCACTTGCTTATGACAATCCTCCCAATCGTCATAGACTCCTGGGACCCTCCCTCTGAACACCACGTAGCACGGCATCTCTATACACAAGGCATATAAGTACTATATCATGCAACAGAAAGAATTAAAAGGTTCATCACATGCATCTCCACAAAAAAGAAGGTTTCGATCTAAGGCAAGCTATTAAGTTTCATACATATGGTAATAAGTAAACGAAGTCCAACAACGACCGTTTCGAGCTAAGGAAAGTTAAAGTTTATGACACACACACACGAGATACACAACCCGGCTGAGCGCTAGCTAGCTAGGAACACTACATCATGAAGACTTTGTTTTACATGGCGTTGGGAACAGTTTGTAGCCGTCTTTCGTTGTCCATGTCCTACGGTCACCCTGCACCACGAGCCGTGCTTCGATCTCGCACTTACTAAACGCTCTTTTGCAGGATAAGCCCCCCCTTGTGATGACATCTTCTTTCACGATGGTCGCAATCTGAGTCTGGATGCATAAGAAGTCATCCTTAAGTTCATCATCGTCCATTCTTGCCTCAACTTCGGCCCATGCTCGGAGACTAGATGGCAACGTAATGATGTGTGCATCCCAGACGATTGCCCGCAGGTGATGGAGGGCGTAGTAGGCCCCTTGACACTGTTATCTGGCTGCTTGACGCAGGCGAACTTCATTACATGTTTGAACACGTGTCTGCCATCCCTGAAATTTTCCGCCCCCTTCTTGAATTCGCCTCCATTTTCGGCGTATACCTTGAGAGCATCATCTAGAAGACTCCTTATGTTGGTGTAGTCTTTCTTCTTTTGCTCGCTCCCCGAGTCCAAGTACGTGGCTAGCGAATAACTCGGGTGAATGAGGATCAGTGTGTAGTATTTGTCTCTGCGCAAAACAATTGAAACGAAACAATGTTGGAAAAAGAGCAACCGAAAACTAAGAAAGGACAAGTTACGCCGACGAGCGAGTGTGTGCACTTACTCGGGAAAGAAAGGCAAAATAAGCTCTTTTCCACTCTTGTTGTCCACCATGAAATTTTGGAGGTAGTTCCTTGCGCTGGCCCGGGTCACTGGATTCACCAACTGGCTATCACGCATGAAGTAGGGGTCCACTATCGCGACACCAGGGGTCTTCTCTTTGTTGACCTTCATCGCCCGATGGTGCGCGTATAGGCAGACCAAGTTATAGTTCATCCGCTTGCCATGGAAAAGCTTGAAGGTGACCTCACATGATATGAAGAAGATATCCGCGAGGGCATTATCGACGAAGCCTGCGCCTGTTAGAACATTGACCATGAAAACAGGGTACGATGGATTTGCTTCTTTAAGAAGGCACTCATCTAGATATGGAATACCATGATGCAGGTTAGCCATCGCTCCACTTGCATTTTTGATCAGCTCCTCACTCAGAATCGGTTGACCAGCTATGTGAACCCTAGTCAAGGTGCCCTCAGGGGGCTGTGTTAACGGGTCATCCTGATCCCGGGGCCTCTTCGGACCCGGCTGGCTCAAAGATTGCTTATTAATATTCTTGGTTCTCTTGCGATGCTTCTTCGTCTCGACATTAGCAGCCATCTGCTCATCCGCCGCCTTATGGAGTGTGGTGGGGCTGAAAATGATTCCCTTGGTGCCTTTATAAGGACCAGCGACACCAGCATCCCGAGGCGTCTCCTCTAGGATACCATGGAAGTCTAGATGCGTGCATGTTCTGGTACGAGCATTTGGGTCGTCGGCAACACGGTAGGGCTCGTCCATGTTTGGCATGAACAAAGAGTCTGTGACGCCAGTGTTGATCCAGTTATCTGGGTTGTCATCATCATCATCTTTAATGTTGTCCCCAGGTGCATCCTTGGGCGGTGGCGGCGCAACGGCGGCCTTGCCATGTGGAGGCGGCAGTGTGGCGACAGCCTTTCCATGTGGAGGCGACGGCGCAGCGGTGGCCTTGCCATGTGGAGGCAATGGTGCATCGGTGGCCAACAATTGATGGTGACGAGAGGTGGTGGCGGTGACTGGTTGTTGTGGCCACCGTGGCAAGGGCACATTTGGCCGCTGAGTTACTTGTTGTTCCTTCACAAGCCGAATCTGGGTCTTTGGCCATGTTAAGACCCAGCCACGGCAATCTTGAAGGTTCTTATGATCATCAGCGCCTTGAGGTTGGCTGGGGGTCCATGTCTTCGCACCCCGGCAACACCTGAGCCAGCCGGACCTTGAACATGTCATCCTCCATCGACTTGTGGTGCATCGTGTGGCTATTTGGTTGAATAATTGAGCCCTTGCCAACATCCTTTAGATCGCCGTCCACATAATGCAAGAGCGTGCAAGGAGTGTCCTGCGGAAGAACAAGCATTGTAAGATGGTGCTAGCTAGTCATCAAAGGCAAAGGAGATGAAATGTTAACAATGCATGTGTTGGCCGGCGTCATTACCTTGGAGATAGCGTTGAGCTCGGCTAATGTTGAGACACCAGTATCATCCTCCTGCTGAGATGCCTTACGAAGCACCGTCGGTTCCGCCTTAGTTTTGGCGGGAGGGGGCATCGGTGTGACCTGCGGCTCTGTGTTGGCGCCGGCGGGAGGTGTCACCAGAGCGATCTCCGGCTGCGCGTTGGTGTTGGCGCCGGTGGGAGGGGCACCGGAGCGACCGGGTGCATCTCGACGTTGGCGGACTCGGGCGTCACCACGTTCGGAGACACGAGCTGGATCGAGTTGTTGCCGGAGAGGCTGGGCACCACGAGCGGCCCTCGTCGACCTGCCACATTCCAAGCAGCGATCTCCTCCCACAGCTCATTGGGAAACATCTTGCGGATCTTCTCTTGCACTTTATCGTCGATCAGCCTCAGGATCTATTCCATCTACTCCCGGAGGACTTCAACCTCGCGTTTTTCACTTGCTGCCGCCATCGTGGCCTTCCTCTCTTTCTTCGCCTTTGGGTCTTCTTTCCTAAAGTCGCCAACCTTTTCGTACGTACCATAGCCGGACACACGGCCAAATGAAGTCGGCGGCGCAGACTTGGCCCTCCCCTTGAACACGTTTGTCGCCCTGTTGAAGGGCGTGTCCTACCGTGGGTCCGCCGTCGACCCCTGGGACAAGCTCGCACTTGACGCGCAAGACTTTTCTTCGGATCTCTGAAGAGAAGGAAAGTGATCCCATTTAGAAATTTGGCTTCATTACTTAATTAGAAACATAGATGTACTCCGAGATAAATTCCTTACCATCCTTTTCTAGAACTTCCTCACATCGTCGTTGTCGGTAACGAATTCCTTCAGTTCGGGGTGGAGATAGTAGCGGGCGCGGACAAACTGCATCACCTGCTCGTCCGTGAATTTGTGCCACGGGTTATCTTTCCCTAGACGGCATACTCGGCGTCCTCCTTTGCCCAAACGGCCTTTTTTCCTCGGTAACCGCCGCTTCCGCAATGTTGGTTACCTATGTTCAGCTCCCACATACGCCTCCCCCACTCGGTCCATTCCTAACCTTCCGGTGAAGTGCAGTTCGCCTTGAACTCGATGAATTCATATTCGTCGAGCATCGGCTCGGCCTTCTTTATCTCCTCCCAACTTTTACCCTCGTTAATCCTTCTCTTCACTCGGCTTTTCCAGCTGCTCAAGGCGGTGCTCATCCTCGTGAGGGATAACTTGTTTACCTTGTTCCCTATGAGCTTTTGGTTATTGTACTCATCTGGGAACTTGTACTGTTTGTGAAGCTTCCCAATGAGGAGTTCTCGCAACTGTTTGTTCTTTCTTATGTCCTTCCGGTTGATGCTCATGCTCTCCCGCACGATGCACCTGAGTTGTAGGTCGTACCCAGCGGCAAGCTTCACAGGCTCCAAGGGTTGGCCACTCGGTTTCACAAGGGTGAATTGTTCGCGGTTGGTGCCGAGTTTCGGCAGTGTCCGCTCCTGCCTTTCCGCCTTATTCTTCTTCTTCCTAGCGGGCGGGGAGGCGCCATCGCCGTCCATGCGTTCACCGCCATGACTTCCTTCGGCCTTCTCGTCACCATTACTGCTTCCGTTGTCATCGCCATCTTCAGCCTCCTCCTCATATTCAGACTCCTCGTCATCTTCTAGGTCTGCAGCTTGGGTCTCCTCGTCAACTTCATCGTGATCCGTAGCTTCGGCCTCCTCGTCGGACCCGCTTAAGTCATCGCCAAACCGCCAAAACTTGAGGTTGGATCTTCTTGCTTGTTCTTCGACGCTCATGGGCTGAGAAGGGCCAGCCCTGACGTCTTTGTCTCTGCTCGACATGTTTGCTCTTCATAGAAAAAATGCAACAATGTAATTAGTACAATCTAGAGTCGACCAAAAAATTCGGCATGACCTTTGCTATTTTTTGACCTAGGAGTGCCCATTTCTTAACCGAAACGGAAGTGAATCAACACTTCGGGAGAAACAACTCAAATGAATTCCCTGCAACAGTTTCCATACAAAATAATGTGCTTCAGTTTTCAAATTGATGACAGCCATCCAATCACACATATACAAAGAGCAAAAAATAGCTCCAGGTGTAGCAAAAAATAGCTCCCGGACAAGCTAAAATAATCAGGTTGTCCTTGTTATATATATCAGGATGTGCTATCATCCAGTTACTACTCACATCCATGTGCTGCCAATTGTTTCTAAAAGCAGATACTAAGTGAAAGGGCATGTATGCCCCCATGTGTGGTTTTGGTAATTAATGACAATCCCTATGGACTAATGTGCAAATTGAGTTTCACTTGTAGGTTTGTCCATTGGCATCGCTTGGACCATGTGTTGGTTTCAAGGATGAAAAAGAAGAAGCATCGTCCAAGGGCTTTGTGCCTATTGGAATCAAGAAGAAGAAGAAGAAGAAGATCAAGTATGCCTTGAAGAAGAAGAAGAAGATGGAGTTCCTCATGGCTTTCTTCAAGACATCATCTTCAAGATTTGAAGTGCAAGCTCAAGATGCGTCATCTCTAGAAGATCTCATTCTTGAAGCTTGCCATCCTCGGCAATCACGGAATGATGAAGACAAGTTCGAAGAAGAGGCTTCCCCCATGGAGTATGGGGGAGCATTTCTCAAGTCTTCATCAAGCAAGAGCAATCAAGAAAGGTGTTCCATCGTGAAGGTGACAAGATCGTCTACATCAAGCGCAAGTGGGATGCTCAAGGCAAAGGTATGATCTTGATAGGGTTTCTATTTTACCGGTCTCGTGTAGTATTGGGAGACCGGGTTTAGGATAGATAACCGTACTATGTAGAGGGGCTCTCGAGTGGGTGACTCGTTCGTATATTTTGGTGAGAGCTCAAACCTTTGCATACATAGCATCATCTTTCTTGGTTGTTGTTTGGTTCTTGTCCATGTGAGGATCTAGAGCTTGTGGCTATCTTCATGACATGCTCTAGTTCATCAAAAACAGATTTCCCTTGCATATCTTATTGCATTTTTGATCTTGCGGGTTTTCCGGCTCCACACCTTGGGAGGTATCTCACATATATATTCATGGTATTTTCTCCCTTGGATTCTACACGTCGTTATCTTTCCAACAAAATTGGTTTCATCTCGTTTGGAGTTCGGATGCAAAAGTTATGGCATTTCTGGTTCTGAAGTTTCTCTAACCGGAAGTACCAGCCAGACGCCGGAAGTACCGCTCGGGTAGAAATTCCGCCGGTAGTACCGGTGTTAATACCGGCCCAACTTCCGGTGAACCCACTTTTGGTTCAGTATGCTCTCTGCATTGGTCTACGCTATTTGATGGAACCTCGGTCGGAATCTTGGGCGGTAGTACCGGCCCAGGCGGTAGTACCGGTGACCCACCGGTTGTACCGGCCGGCCTCGTTTTTGTGTTCGTTTGAACCTTGTTTTTGGACCGTTGGCTGAGTGCCACCGGTAGTACCAGCCACCCACCGGTACTACCGGCCGTGCGAATTCTGTGGGTAACGGGCAGATCGGGGAGCCCTTTAAAAGGAGCTCCCCTTCCCCTTCTCCCTCCAATAACTTGCTTTTTCTTGGTTCTTGCTCTCTCTCTCTCCTCCATTATTGACCTTTAAGATCTTGCCCTCTCCCCTTTCCCCTCCTATGATTCTTGCAACTTTTGGAGGGATTTGAGAGAGGAGATCTAGATCTACAAGCCCCACCAAGCAAAATCCCTTCTTTGTGAAGGAATCCTTGGGATCTAGATCTTGGAGAGTTTTGTGTTCTCCTCTTGTGTTCTTCCTACCTTATTCCCCCAATAGCTTTTGTAGCTTTGGTGGAATTTGAGAGAGAAGGACTTGCCTCTTGCATTTGGTGCATAGGTTTGAGTTCTCCTCGGAGATTCGGTGAGTTCAATCCCTTGGGATTGTTTCTCTTGGGTTCTTGGAACCCTAGACGGTTGTGTGGTTGGATTGTTGACCTTTTTTGGTCTTGTTGCCTTTTGTGGCTTTGTAGCCTTTGTGGCATTGTTCTTGGGGCTCCAATTGAGTTGTGGGGGTTCCCCAAGCTTGTTGGCCTTTTGTGGCATTGTAGAGCCTTTGTGGCGTTTCTTGGGAGCCCTCCAATTGAGTTGTGGAGATTGCCCCAAGCCTTGTACGGGTTCGGTGACCGCCCTCAAGTGTCCCATAGTGGAACGTGAGTAGGCATTTGTGGCGAGCTCACGGGAGAATAGGGTGAGCCTTTTGTGGCGTCGGTGAGTTGCGTGACTTCGCGTCCTTGGTGAGGCCTTGTGTGGCGTTGGGTGAGCATCGAGCCACCACACCTCGAGGTGAGCCATTTGTGGCGTTCGAAGTTCATTGCGCCCCCGCACCTCTCCAACAGAGACGTAGCTTCTTTGGAAGTGAACTTCGGGAAACAAATCATCGTCTCCGCGTCCATCGGTTATCTCTCAACCGAACCCCTTTACCTATGCAATTTACATTGTGATAGCCCTCGTGCGTGAAGTACTATATCTTGCTATCACCTTGTTGTTTATCTTGCTTAGCATAGGTTGTTGGTGCACTTAGTGAAACTAGTGGATATAGGTTTTGGCTTAATAAATTAAACGTTAAGTTTTATTCCACATTTATTAGAGCCTAAACCGTAATTATTTTAAAACGCCTATTCACTCCCCCCCCCCCCTCTAGGCGACGTCCATTTCCCTTTCACTAAGCACAGGGAGAAATCTAGCTACACACAATTACTTAAATAAAGGAACAAAATCAGATGCTAGGTATTAGTAGTAGAACAAGTTCTTGATTTTACTAGTCAGCTAGTAATATACAGGACATGCACCAAACTAGAACAACACAACTTCCTAGACAAGGTTTCATACATGGAACTCATATTTATAATAGACAAGCACAGCAGCAGCAAATCACACTCAGATCACAGCAGCAGCAGATCACACTCAGATCACACTCAGATCACAGCAGTTGTTGTTGTGTGCATCAGGACAAGCAATCTACTAGGCTGCTGACCTGGTGTACTACTCCCCATCAGGACCTAGCTAGTAATCCATTAGGTCAAGGACAAGCTAACATTTTAGTGCTGCTGGTTAGGTAGTGTATTTCTGTTGGTACTCGGAGACAACAGTCAATGATGTTCTTGGACTCCTGGTAGATCAATGCATGCATCTTTAATTTCACGGAGGACACGTGGACTTCTGTTACTCATCATGGTTTAAAGTAAGTATGAGATCACATGCTTGCCCATCCAGTTTGATTCTGTTCTGAAAGTTAATTTTCTTTGAAAGTTGGCAAGACCTGGTGCTTTACGCTATCAATCATGGGTCGACAATGAAGCTAAAGTGTGCTGGCTACACATTCTAAAGGACCAGAAAAGCGAGAATAGAAAATTCGGCTATGGAGTTGCAGTTGCAGACAGTGCAGCTTTTGGTGCACTATTGTGTTCCCTTTTGGGTATATATACTTTTCAGATCTTTTTATGTTCAGAAACCCATACTGGTGGAAGTAAATTTACATAGTACCTTTTCAGGTTATGAGCTTATGACTATGGCAGGAACAAAGCAACCTAGTATCATGTAGTCCTACTACCAATAATGTTCTTGAGATGGAATGGCCTGCCAATGATGTAATCAGAGAATAATCATAGCTCTGGGGCAAGGAAAAGCTTATCACAAACAGTATGATGACCTTGCAAGGCTGCAACTGCAAGCACTCACTAGTGGTCCTTCCAACTAAGGAATCAGCAGCCATGCTAGAGTGGTTCATACACTACTTTCTTTAATTACTTTTGAAACAAACAAATAAGAAAAACTGAAATAAGCTATACAATGATCCATGGAGTGGTACTGGTAAATGAACTTTAGTGTGAAAAAAATGAATTAAGTATGACTGAATGCTTCCAATAGGAATAGTAGAGATTTCTGGTCACTGTGAGACTTGAGCTGTTTGGTTGCATGAAGAGAAGAAATAATTACAATAAGAAGAGGCATCACTACACATAGCATATTTTACCTGCTTAAAACTATAATCAACATTGGATCACAATTGGAGATTACTCGTTCCACAAACCATACATTAGTTAAACTATGCTTCCACAAATTATTAGCATTTAATCTCACAGGAATTACTGGAATACAGCTGAACACAATCCTTTAGCAGAAAATGCAAACATATAAGTAAGACAAAATTAGCATCAAATCTCAAGAGCCATCCCTGGAATACTACCGTTGTCAGGAACCAGTATGGTCACTCGAGGATAGGACACACCCACACCATCTAACCCTAATTCACTAACCTTCTAGAGCACTCTAGAAACCCTAAAATCAACCTATCTCTGAGAGCAAACCCTAGAACCCTAGAGCAAACCCTAGAACCCTAGAGCAAACCCTAGACCTAATGGATTACCTGAGGTGGGAGAGGGGAGGGAGAGCTCAACCTGAGGTGGCCGATGATGGAGTAGAGGTGGTGGCCGATGATGGAGTAGAGTTGGCTGATGACGGGGAAGGGGGCAGCGCCTGGTGCTCGACGGGGAGGGGAGGCTCCTGGTGCTCGACGGGGAGGGGGCGGCACTCCTCCTCCTAGTGAAGCCACAGGGACGGGGCGGCGCTCCTGGTGCTCCTCCTCCTCCTGCTTGCTCCACGGGAATGGGGCGGCGCTCCTGGTGGCGGAGACACGGGGATCAGTGGAAGGGAGGGGGAGGGGAGGGAGGGGAGGGGAAGGGAGGGGGAGGGGTTGGGGAGGCTCACCGACGGTGGTGGTGGGCGGCGGTGGTGACTCCTCCAGTGGCAGGCGACGGTGGTGACTCCTCCAGTGGCGGGCGGCGGCAGGGGGCTCGATCGCGGCGGGGATTCTCTGTGTGAGAGAGAAGAAAGGGAGAGAGAGAGAGAGGCCGATAGTTATTTGGCTAAGTGTCAAATATCCGTGGTGCATATTTCCCGATATGCGCCATTGGTATTTGGCGCTTAGTCAAAAACAACGAAGCCATGTATGTGTCAACTACACACGCCTATCGCAGTGGTCACCTACACACGCCTGTTGCTGGGAGCTCTCATGTTCAATTCATGGGCTCTCTCACAATTTTTTTTTCAATTTTTAATATTTTACAAAATACCAATGGTGCATATCTAGTATATAAATAATATCTAGTATATTTTAATATTTTGTAACAAATAGTAATTAAGTTTAACATTCACAAATCTATTTAAAACAAAATACCAATGGCGCATATCTAGTATATAAATAATATCTAGTATATTTTAATATTCTGTAACAAATAGTAATTAAGTTTAACATTCACAAATCTATTTAAAACAAGCACATCTTATTCAATATCCATACACACCAATATTCTCCATAAAAATGTCATGTTATGTGTGCATGATCTCGATTCCGAGCTAGCTAGAGCTAGCGTCTCTTTGCAATCTTCTTGCCCTTCTTCCTCGCGGTTGAATACTTTAGCCCGGAAAGGTTAAGGTTTCTTCTCGTGAACGGACAACCTTTAGTAGGTAGGGTGGTCTTCCTTTTTCCTGCAGCAGTCGGCTTGTCGAAGTACTTGTCAAATTCCTCTTCGATCTTCGGATCGCTGTTCTTTTCTAAGTCTTGCTCGTTGGCAGGTCCGTCCATTCCGATGATGCTCCTCTTTCCCCTCCTCACGACAACACGGCTTGGCTTTGATGGGTCAGCGATGAAGAAACATTGGTCAACTTGGCTCGCGAGTACCCATGGCTCATTTTTTGCGGAGGCGTTTTTCACGGAGGCATCGGGTATAACCATGGTGGTGAAATACCGACCCTCGTTTTGGACGCTCTTGGCCCATCTGACACGGAATATCGGCACCTTCTCTCCGACGTAGTTGAGCTCCCAGATCTCCTCGATCCTTCCGAAAAATTGTTCCTTGACGGTGGCTTCATCATCGGCATAGGATAGCATCGTTACTCCTGAGTTCTGATAGTCGCTGCTCATGTCCCTTTTCTCGGTGTAGAATATGTACCCATTGATGTCGTATGCCTGATATGTCCTCACGTTGTGCCCGGGGCCATTTCACAAGGCAAAAATTAGTTTTCATCCTCCGTAGAAGGCGTTTGTGGGTCTGCGGGGGGATTGTCTTGAAGCTCCTTCTTAAACTAAGCCGTGAAGCTAGAGTTTTGCTCTCTTGTTACGTCTCCCTTCTTCCGCGGTCGACCAAGGTCAATGAACTTCTGCTCGATTAAGCTTTTTTGCTCTTCCACCCAAGGATCGACCAATTCGATGTGTTTTAGCACGACTCGGTGTGCCCTGTCAAAGTCGTCACGTCGACCCTTCGCGCCGACATGCATGGTGCAAAATCCCTCGCGGTGGCCATATCCATCGAGCCTACTGAGGTGCGTCCTTTTGGGCAGACCAACTGGGTCATCCTCGTCGTCTGGGTCGGTGCGTAGATAATTCTGGTAGAAAGAGACGCACTCGTAGGTCGGAAAGCCCTTGGCAATGCTTCCATCTAGACGGGACATGTTGCGTACAAATCCTTTGATAACACCGTTAAGCCTTTCAAACGACATCATGTTGTGCAGGAATGTCGGCCCTAGATGAATGATGTCATCCACGACATGGACAAGTAGATGGACCATGATGTCAAAGAATGCGGGTGGGAAGTAAATCTCGAGCTCGCATAGTATCACGACGATCTCATCTTGTAGTGTGTCGAGCTGCTTCTAGCCAATCGACTTCCTCGAGATGACGTCGAAGAAGTTGCAGAGGCCAAACAGCGTCTCACAGACGTGCTCGTCCATTATCCCTTGGATCGCAACGGGAAGTATCTGCGTCATCAGCACGTGACAGTCAAGAGACTTCATCCCGCTGAACCTCTTCTTCGCTTTGTCCAGATATCTTCCTATGTTCCCCGAGTAACCGTAAGAAACTTTGACTCCTAGGAGGCAGTTGAAAAACTGCTCAAGCTCCTACTCACTTAGAGTGAAGCAGGCAGCCGGAAGCACTGCAATTCCCCTCTTAACCCTTTTGCGGCGACCTTGAGTATCTTCAGGCGCCGTCTCATCATCATCATCATCATCATCATCGGGTGGTGGCGTCTCATGAAGTTCTTCCTTGATGCCAAGTTCCATCAAGTCGTTCCTTGCTTTCAACCCGTCTTTGGTCCTATCCGGCATTTTGATGATAGTGGCAAGCAGACTCTCGCACACGTTCTTCGTGATGTGCATGACATCAAGGCTATGGGGCGTGTGGAGGTATTTCCAGTATGGCAGGTGCTAGAAAATAGGCCTAGCTTTCCACACACCATACAACGGTTTCGTCCTCGGATGCTTCTTTCCCGGCAAAGGGCACTCTTCCCAGTTGTCCAACATATCTTGGATCACTTCTCCGCTCCTCGGACGTGGGGCTTTTTCGAGCTCTACTTTGCCATCAAACAGATCTCTACGCTTTCTCCACGCGTGATCCTTTGGAAGCCACATTCGAGTCCGTTGGAACACGGTCTTCGATGACCCGGGATCCCTTGGTAGCTGGAGATGTGGGGCCTTATACATGCACTTGACACATGCTTTGTGTCCGTGGTTCACGTGGGCAGACACGTATGCGTAACCTGGATAGTCCTGCACCGTCATGAGCAGCGCGGCTCTCATAGGGAAATAATCTCCTGCGTATGTGTCCTACGTATGGGCTGGCGTCTCCCACAGCATGGCTAACTCTTCTTTCAGCAGCCCGAGATACAGATGCATGTCGATACCTGGTTGTTTAGGCCCCTGAATCAGAATACACATGTGTACGTATCTCTGCTTGGTGCACAGCCAGGGAGGGAGGTTGTACGGCCATACAAACACGGGCCAGGTGCTATGTGTGATACTCTGGTTGCCAAACGGATTGAGTCCATCGGTGCTCATACCAAGCCTGACGTTCCTTGGATCGCCCCCGAAGTCTGGAAAGTCAACGTCCAGTGCGTTCCACTGGCTAGCGTCCGAAGGGTGTGTGAGGATCTTGCCCTTATGTGGATCATCTTCGGCCGACTTCTTCCTTTTCGCGTGCCATTGCATGAGCTTTGCTTCCTTAGGGTCCACGAAATACCGCTGCAGACGGGGAGTGATAGGAAAGTACCATACCACTTTCTGAGGAACTTTCTTGTTCCCTCTCTTGTATCATCCTTGGCCACACACTAGACATGTGGTTCTATCCTTGTACTCGTCCCGATAAAGTGCGCAGTCATTAATGCAGGCGTGGTACTTAACATACGGTAGGTCGAGAGGACATACGATTTTCTTGGCCTCCTCGATACTAGTTGGACACGTGTTCCCCTTGGGAAGACGTTCTTGCCAGAATCTCATGTTTTTGTTGAAGCTTACGTCGGTCCATTTGCTTTCTTCCTTCATCTCTGGATCCTTGAGCGTTACGTTCAAGCGGGTATCCTCGGGCCGGCACCCAGGATACAATGGAGTTTTCCCGTCTATCTCCATCTGCGCTAGCTTGGCTTTCTCCCTGGCAACAGCTTTGGTGTTGCTCGTCTCCCTGAGAAGTAGTTACTGAACATGAGGGTCCTGCAAGGCCGAGGTTAGCCGCGTCGTTTGTGTGTCTGTGTCTTCTCCACCGACACCTCCTTCGTGATGATCATCATGTCCATCACTGCCATCATCTCCTTCGTGTTGATCATCATGTTCGCCGCTGCCGACATCTCCTTCATGATCATGATCATGTCCGCCGCCGGCATCTCCTTCATGATGATCATCATGCCGGCCCTCGTCTTCAGGATCGTTAACGTCCTCGTCATCTTTAGAATCATAGCCGCGCATGAAACCATGCGTGAGCAGGTGATTCTTCAGGTCTCCGGAATCAGGGTCAACCAAGCTCCCGAGATTGCATGTTCGACACGGACATCTTATGTAGGTCCTCTTGTTCAGAATCATGTCGGCCACCGCGCGTTTCTTGTATCTAGCTACTCGACCTTCGCTCATGTGTCTAACCATGGTTTCCTGCGCGGTATAGAGCAAAAAGAGAGAGTATCTTAGAACCACAGCACCATCACACATGCATGCATGCATGGCCGCCAGAAAAATTCGGCATGACATCTCCTAAAAATGGGACATATGGATAGTGCAAAAATTTGCCGAAACGGAAATTAATCGACATTTCGGCAAACATCCATGCACCACCAGAGCAAGCAACATGCTTTCTTCTTCGTCACCTGTAAACATTCATGCACAACATCCATGCAAACACACCATCCATCTCACAATTAATAACAAGGCTTCACAAACGTAAGCATGCACACACATACACACCGCACCGACGTCCACAAAAAACATCCACATGCATGTCCTCCAACAACTCACCTAGTAGAATCGTTACCAAGCCAAGTCCGCGACGAGATAGTGTGGTTGTTGTTGGAGAACAAGATGGATGTTGGAGGAGGCTTCCCCTCAAAAAACTATGAAGCAGGGTAGGTTCAACAACCAAGAATGGAGAAATTGAGGTGGTGGGGAGGAGGAGGACGAGCTAGATCTAGTTTGGGGTGGTGGGTGGAGAAGAATGGAATGGTGGTGGTGGGTTGGGGTGGATGCCAACTTGTAGATATGGATGAAGTTGTCAGTGGCGCATATTACACTAAATGCTCCACTAATAAGTCTGCCACCTTTTGAGTGGTGGGCCTCAGACTTATCAGAGGCGCATTTAACACTATATGCGCCATTGGTGGACCAAGTATCAGTGGCGCATATACCAAATGCGCCACTGATATTTCTGCCACCTTTCAGGATGGTGGGGCCCACTTAGTTACCAGTGGCGCATTTACATCTACATGCGCCATTGGTGAGGGGAATATCAATGGCGCATATTGCATATGCGCCACTGATAATAGTATATCAATGGCGCTATGCGCCATTGATATTTGGTCCACAGGCCTCTAGAGTGTCGGGCCCACATTATCAGTGGCACATTATTTGTTATATGCGCCATTGGTTATAAATAATATCAGTGGAGCATATTTTTAAATGCGCCACTGATAATTATCAGTGGAGCATATTCAAAACAATGCTCCACTGATAATAAATCTATCCATAAGCCTTTCTCTAGTAGTGGAAACACCTGGGCCGCTAGCCTAAGCCATGCCTAATCATGGTGGAAACTTGCAGCATAACCATAATGAGCATTCTATGAAGCATCCTCAATAAAAATCTATGCACATAGTAAATAAAAAGATCGCTGAAATGCTCATTGTCTGCTTGCCTTGTCATTTTGATTATGGGATAGCTCCTGTATCATGTGTAAGGGGTACCCCGTTGGCGGTTCTCTATGATACGTATATACTTACAATGACAAGAGCTTACTTGTGACTGAAGTTGAGTAGCACGAGGATCGGTCTTCGTAAGTAAGGGGCATGAGACTTTGATTTATAACTTGTCAAGCATATCCACTTAATTGTGTCACTTTAACCTTAATCACCTTCAAGATGCTTATGATAGGGGCAATGAGAGCTCAAAGCTAACAAGTACCATACTTTCAGCATTTGGAAGCCTTTCAAACTATTCAAAACCTTTTTCATTTCTTTATTGAGTCTCCACTTATTCTATGAGCACCTTCTTGAGAGCATAGTTATCATTCTTAGTGTAATGTGCTTGTCTCAAAACTTGATTATTTGTGTTATGACTTTGATGCTTGTATCTTTGATATCTTTACTTCTAGTCTTCACCTGAACTTCAGAGGTGCCTTGGCACTCATCAAAGGCAAGCGAGATACCACTCTATCATACCTTGTTATGAGCATTGTAATGTTGCTTATGTTTATGTTCCTTGCTACTTATTATTTGTAAGTTGGAATCTCTTCATAGCTTGCAATGCCTATTAAGTAGACTCAGTAGCATACTCTTTATTATGAATTGCCTAAGTAGTTGATCACATGCTGAGAATATATACATCATATGAAGCAAATGTGTTCGTGAAAGTTCTTTTATAGCACTCAGTTTTCAACTGAATTGCTTGAGGACAAGCAATAAGCTAAGGTTGGGGGAGTTGATACGTCCAAAACGTATCTACTTTCCCGAACACTTTTGCTATTGTTTCTTCTCTAAACTTGTGTGATTTGGATGAAACTAACACGGACTGACACTGTTTTCAGCAGAATTGCCTTGGTGTCTAGTTTTTGTGCAGAAAATCAACTATCAGGAAAAATCTCGGAAAATATGCCAAAAATCCTATTTCACTAGAAGACTCCCAGAGCCAGAATACGAGATGGAGGACGGCTGGGCCCAGGCCACACCACCTGGCCGCGCGGGCTAGCCCAGGCCACGCTAGGGGGTGGTCTGGCCACCCCAGACTCCCCCTCAGTCTCCCTCTTCGCCTATAAGATGCCTTCTAACCTAAAAACTCAGGGGGGGTCGACGTTTTTCAGAAGGAGTTCCGCTCCGCCGCCACCACCAAATTCCATGAAACAGCACCAGAAAATCCATTTTGGCACCCTGTCGGGATGGGGAATTGGAGGAGATCATCATCACCATCGCTTCTCCATCGACCATCCATGTTTCCCCCATCTATGAGTGAGTAATCCCCCGTTGTAGGCTATGGGGTGGTAGGGATTGGATGAAATCGTTCATGTAATGGCATCAGATTGTTAGGGCATGGTGCCTAGTATCTTTTATTAGTGCTTTATGACTTTGTTGCGACTTGTTATGCTTAATGCTTGTCACAAGGGCCCGAGTGCCATGTTTTTAGATCTGAACATGTTATTGATTCATTATGATAGTATTGTTTATGGTCTCATCTACAAGTTGTATACACATGTTGTTGTCCGGAACCAATGGCCCCGAAGTGACAGAAATCGGGATAACCGGAGGGAATGGCTTCGATGTGAGGATCACATGTGTTCACGGAGTGTTAATGCTTTGCTCCGATGCTCTATTAAAAGGAGCACCTTAATTGCTAGTAGTTCCCTTGAGGCCCCGCTGCAAACGGGCTGGCAGGACAAAAGATGTTGTGCAAGTTCTCATTGTGAGCACGTATGACTATATATGGAACACATGCCTATGATTATCTAGTACTTGGATGTTTTATCTTATTTATCTGCAATTGCCCTATGTTCTGATTGCTATATGAATTGTCTTGTCCATGCAACGCCCGTCCATCCATCCCTATGCCTACCGCACTCGAATCCTACTGTTTACTGCTATTGTTACTTCTGTCTTTACTTTTACTACTATTGTTACTTTACTATTCCTACTACAAAACTGTTGCTACTAATAAACTGCTGTGAGCAAGATTGTTTCCAGGTGCAGCTGAATTGACAACTCAGTTGTTGAGTCTTAAAAATATTCTTTGGCTCCCCTTGTGTAGAATCAATAAATTGGGTTTTACTTCCCTCGAAAATACTACGATACACCCCCTATACTTGTGGGTCATCACCTGACCGGCCGGGTTAGCTGAAGATCCGGACATAAGCAGAAATGCGTAAGAGAGGGGCACCGGGTCAAGTACCTCAACATCCGAGTCATCGTCATACGGCCAATCCCTTAAAGAAGAGGCCTTACCAAAGGTACGCTTGACGGTGTCCGGAGTGGGTAGGAAAGTCTCCGGATCAGGTTCCACCTCATCTGCCACGGCATGGTCCGGCACCCATTTGCTCGCCAGCTCTTGGCCATCCTCGACTGGCTGCTGGAGGAATCGCTGAGAACAAGGCAGTGGTGGCTAAGTTAAGAAAGTCATCCGACATACAAAGAAGATCCGGAAAAACAATAAGAGAGATGTTTACCTTTGGAGGTGGGTTGTCCCGGGTGTAGGGCGCGAGCCCCCACTCCCAAGCCTCGGAGAATTCCTTCTCCACGTTGAAAATGGCCTTAACCCGGTGGTATACCGCCGAGTTATCGAGCTCGAAAGAGGAAGTCCGGTGGGGGTTGAGGGGGCCGCTCAAGTAGCAGATCTTGTGGGCACGTTTCTGTAGGGGGAGACTCGGCTGCGAACGAAATGAAGGAGATATGCCCTAGAGGCAAATAATAAATAGGTTTTTATTGTCATATCTCAATTAGTTTATAATAGTTTCATATTGTGCTAGAACTGTGCCAAGTAGAAACATTGGTACAGGTGTGGTATGAAACAACAAAGTCCCTAGTAGCCTCTATTCATACTAGCTCATTGGTCACGAAGATGATCTGGGTTTCAAGATCATTGGCATTTATGCCGACTGACAGCCGGATCATATCATTGGAGAATGATGTGGTTGGACATTCCTCGAAAGATTGCAACACGATCAAGTCATATAGTTCATTGTTGCAACAGCTATACCTAGACTCCTTCTCCTTAGACTGTGAGCTCATATTACTCACTGTTTCCCTAGGCTGCTTAGACTGCATCAATCGTCATCTGGTAATACGGTGGCCATAAATGTGTATGTTGGGTATTCCAAAGGAACAGTAGATGACATGTGACTGCAAGACCGGGATTTGTTCACCCACATGACGAGTAAAGATACATACGGCCGACTTGGTGAGATTACATCCATAAATGTTGCAACACGTGACTAGGTCACGGGGATGTAATATCACGGTAACAAGAAAACATAACTTATTGTGAACGCGATTGAAAAAGGTATGGGATACCAATGATCGGATCTCGGACAAGTTGTATCGAGAAATAAAAGGAAGAGGATACTACATTTAGACGGTTCAAACGACATTGTCATTAGGAATGCATAGGGGTCACATGGACATCCCTGGTCCCTCTGTTGATTATTGATACAGATCATGTCTAGAGCATTCCCGAGCCGTGAGAGGATACACTTAAGGGTACGATGAGAGCGATCATTCGTAAGATGGAATCATAGTAGAGAAAGAGAGAAAGATGGAATCGTTCCGCGGAGAGATCCGAAGTTGTTTGGAGAAAGAATAAAGGAAAAGACCGGAAAAGTGTTTTCGGATAAATGGGAATTTAAATATATATTTATGATATGTTAATTGTGAATTAATATATTCTAAATAATAATTAGATTAATATTTATAAAGGCAACTTTTATATTAGGACAAATCCTGGAGGGAAAAGGCCTAAGATAAATCTGCAGAAAAAGATAAAAGGAACAGCCCACGTGGGCGGCAGATAAGTTGCCGCCGCACGGGGGCAGCAGCCTATACCCAATGCCGCTACCAGGCCGCCTGTGGGCGACGGATAAACCGTACCGCACAGGGGCGGGCGCCAGCTACCAGCCGCGGGGCCGGCCTGGCTCGACCCCGGCCCATGCGAGGCTCGCGGGGGAGCCGGCCAGGCCACCAGGCCGGCAGGCAGGCGGCCCACCCGGGCAGGACAGAAGGGGGTGGCCGAGTGATGACCCACAAGTATAGGGGGTGTATCGCAGTATTTTCGATAAGTAAGAGTGTCGAACCCAATGAGGAGCAGAAGGTACTGGCTAGTGGTATGGATCAGGAATTCTCTGCAAATACTTAGCAAATGGATTTTTAGGGGTTTTCGATAAAGCAAGTAAACAAAGTACGAGTAAATAAAAGACAGTAAGAATGAATGCAGCAAGTGGCCCAATCCTTTATGCAGCAAAGGACAAGCCGGTTGTATTTCTATAGATGACCAAACGTTCTCGAGGACACATGGGAAGACTGTCAAGTGCTTTCGCTTCATATAGTCGATTAATCTTCTCTAGCTTGCTAAGTGTTGTGTGGGTGAACCTGTGCTAATGTACCGCCCCATCCAAGACTAAATACATACTTGTGATTAAACCCCCTTGCAAACATCCGTAAGTACAAGAAAGTAATTAAGGTAGAAACCTAACCACAACTTTAAACTCTAAGACCCTTACATCCCTTGTGCAATGGTTTCCTAACAGGGGTTCAGGTTTCGGTCACTCCGGCAACCCCTACGATTAGTAGCCAAATACATAATGCATTCCCCTAGGCCCATATAGGTGAAGTGTCATGTAGTCGACGTTCACCTGACACCACTAGAAGAAGTACACCACAACTTAAATATCAAACTATTGAATCTTTCTCAACATGACTTCTCCCATGTCCTCAAGAACAAAACGAACTACTCACAAGACATCATATGGATCATGATCAGAGATGAAATAATGATGTATAACAATCTGAACATAAACAATAATTCAATGGTTCACTCAATAGCATCAACTAGAAGGAGTAATCAACACCGGGAAAGTTTCCCCTATGAACTATGCAAGATTCAACGCAATTGTTACAGCAATATGGAGATGGTGATGAGTGTGTTGATGGTGATGATGGTGGTGATGATGATGATGACGGTCCCGATGAAGTCCAGCTTGATGGTGGTGTTGATGGCGACGATCTCCCCTCTCCGGGAAGGAATTCCCCCGGCAGAAATCTGTCTGCCGGAGAGATCTTTCTCTCTCGGTGTTTTCTGCCCCGCAGAGGCGGCGGAATCTTTCTGTGGTCGCTCCCCGAGTCTTAGGGTTTCGGGAGGTTGATATATGCCAGAGGGGAGAGGCTGGAGTGGGCCAGGGCGGCCACACCACTCCCTGGCGCGGCCTAGGCTTGCCCGCGCCATGGGGTGGTGTGGGCCCCCTGTGGCCCACCTCCACTCCATCTTCTGGCATCCCGAGTCTTCTGAAAAATAGAATTTTCCGTATATTTTCCCGGATTTTCTGATCTTGGCGAATTTTGCCTCCAAACAGCACCTTTTCCATCAGAATCCTGACTACAGCGGTCCATGCTCCAAAAGTCATCAACCATGCAAAAATAGATGAAATAACATAAGTATCACCTCTCAATACGAAATATATCAATGAATAATAGTGAATTAAGACATAGAATAGTGATGCAAAATGGACGTATCATCTCCCCCCAAGCTTAGACTTCGCTTGTCCCCAAGCGAAACGGAGCTCAATAAACATGACCTCAAGTTTATGGAGTGAAGAGTCAATAAAAGAATACGGACAAGAAGCATCACATTCATCTAATACATAGATCATAATAGAAAACAACTCACTATTATATAACTCAACTTGCAATGAGTAAAGGAAACACAATAAAGATACATAAAGTGAATCATAATTGGTAATGGAAAACTTAGCTCTTGGTCGAAGAATAGTTGATAATTTGCTGGCATTCACAAATAGCTGGTTTTTCAATGAAAGCTTTCAAAGTAGTAAACTTCAAGATAAGAGCAATGTGCAAAACAAGGAACATAAGAAACATGAATGCATAAATCAACATATGAATGAATGAAACACATCAACTCAAAATACTTGCTGAGATAGAAGGGAATAGGTTTACTGACTCAACTATAAAGTAAAAATAAAGGCCCTTCAAAGAGGGAAGCAAGGATTGCAAGTCCCATAAAGAGCTCCCAAAAATTATGATACTTACTAGCTTTCAGCTCTCATAGCCCCTATCATAGGCATCTTTAGGTGATTAAGGTTAAAGCGACACAACTAAGAGGATATGCTTGACAAGTTATAAGTTGAAATCTCATGCCCCTTACTTATGAGTACCGATCCTCATGCTACTCAACTTCAGTCACGAGCAAGCTCTTGTCATTGTAAATACATGCGTATCATTGAGAACCGCCAACGGGGTACCCCTTGCACATGACACAGGAGCTATCCCAAAATCAAAATGACAAGGCAAGTAGACAGTGAGCATCTCAACGATCTTTTTATTTACTATTTGCATAGGTTTTTATTGAGGATGCTTCATAGAATGCTCACTAGAGTTATGCTGCAAGTTTCCACCATGATTAGGCATGGCTTAGGCTAGCGGCCCAGGCACTTCTCTAACACACATATAAACTCCATGATCTTACAAGTTCCACTTTTATTTCACACCGCCGGGATCCATAAGCAAAAGAACATGATATCAACTAGGTACAAGTACCAATGAGGTGTTGAAAGCGGTCCCCATGATACATGGTTCGGCTAACTTCAACTCATAAAGCGCAAGCATATACGCAACAAAGAAGGACCCAATGATTCAAGTTTATTAAATGCAAGAAAGTAAAGTGTGCCATCAAGTTCGTGAGAGCTTTAATCACTAATTTTCGCATAACAAGTTTAATTTGGGAGGTAGATAAAACAAGAATTTACTTGGAATAGCAATAATACTACTAGGTAGGTATGGTGGACACAAATGGCAAAGGTTTTGGTTTAAAGGTGGTGGATGCATGAGAAGAATACCCTCTCAGTACAGGTTTTTGGCTAGCAAGGCTGGGTAGCAAGTACAAGAGTTGAAGGAAACAACCAAACATAAAAGTGATAAAGACAAACATGCAATCTTCCTTGGAAGCACAAAAGATCTTAACTAGAGAATACTAGACTTATGAGCAAATCAAGAAAGAAAGATGATGAAATTATTTTTCTCTAGAGTACTTCTATCTTTTTCTTTTCAACTCTCAAAAAGGTGTTGCTACTGACCGAGCCAGGTTTGCCAAAACCAACTAAATTAACTCGATGATCCCAAAGTGCTACCAATACTAACAACAAGATCAATCATATAACCACGAATTGATAACTAACATAAGCTATGCAAAAGGGTGAATGATAGAACTTCTCATTAATATTCCATAACGGCAACTCACACCAAGGGATACAAATCTAACGAGAGAGGGGACACTTCCATAATGCAAACCATACCACATAATAACTCCTCTATTCATGATATGACTCTACTAATAAGGTAAAAAGATAGAAGATAGTTATATGATACTGCGGCACTCCCCCAAGCTTGGAACAAACCAAGGGGATGCCAAACCTGATGACGAATTATTCCTTTGGTGGTGGTGGTATACTCTCATCTTCGTCCGTCTTCTAGGGTAAAAGCTTCCCATTAACAAAGGACATCATGGTTTCCAACATCCTGAAACTTGCAGTGGCACTTATCCGTTTAAATCTAGCCTCATACTCACAGTTTTGACTTTGAACGTCATAGAACTGTGCTTGCAGTTTGTTGGTTGTTTGGCAGAGTGAAAAGACTTCATCTTTGAGTTCAGCAGTCTCCTTTTGGTGCTCGGCGATGAGTTCGGAACAAATCTTATGGATGATGTCCACTTCGCGCTCCGCCATCTTCCTATACCTAAAGACTTCTTGCTCCAATGCTTCCATCCTGTCCTCCAGACTTCCTTCACCTTTAGGGCCTTGAACCTCCTTAATCTGGACCTCCCCACCTTCGAGCAACAACTCCTTGGGATGAATCTTCAATTCTCTCATGTATGGGTTGATGATATCTTCTAAGGAATCTCCCTTGGATGTTCCAGAGGAAGACATTGTGGCTCCAAATCTGGGATTCCACCTGGCAGAAACAGATCGAAACAAAAACACGACGAAAACACGATATACGAACCTTGGAAGATCCGGGGGGTTATATATTACGAAGTTTCATACCAAAAGGAAGGTACTGGGAGAAAACGAGTCGGAGGCGGAGTCTTGGGTGGCCTCACCACCTGGTGGCGCGGCCAGGGGTGGGCCCGCGGCATGGGGTGGTGTGGGCCACCCTAGCTCCGGTTCCGTCCCTTTTTCGCTTCGTAGCTTTCCTTATTGACTGAAAACTGCAAAAATATAGTTGGATTATATTTTCACGGAACTTTTCTTACCAGAACTGTTACCTAGTTGGAAACGGACTCTGCAGGTCTCTGAATTTGGTCCTCAATGAATTTCTCTGGAGTTATAACTTGAAAGGCATCAACATCTTCATTGTAAGAATCTCCAGCAATATAGTGTTTGAGTCGCTGTCCATTCACTACTTGTGTAGTATTATCTTTTAGAGAAGAAATTTTTATTGCTCCTGAACGGTATACTTCTTCAATGATGAAAGGTCCTTCCCATTTTGATAGTAGCTTACCTGCAAAAAATCTGAGATGAGACCTATACAATAGAACTTTCTCACCAACATGAAATTCTCTCTTAAGTATTCGCTTGTCATGCCATCTTTTAACTTTTTCTTTAAAGAGCCTAGCATTCTCATAGGCTTCACTCCTCCATTCATCTAAAGAACTTAAGTCAAAAAGTCTTTTCTCACCAACTAGCTTACAATCTCTATTTAGTTCTTTCACTGCCTAGTAAGCTTTGTGTTCTAATTCGAAGGGTAAGTGGCAAGCTTTCCCTTAAACCATTTTATAAGGAGACATTCCCATAGGATTCTTATAAGCAGTTCTATAAGCCCATAAAGCATCATTCAACTTCTTAGCCCAGTTTTTTCTAGACCTATTAACAGTCTTTTGCAAGATAGAATTAATTTCTCTATTTGATAACTCTACTTGCCCGCTAGTTTGGGGGTGATAAGCTGAAGCAATTCTATGATTAACATCATACTTAGCGAGGGTCTTCCTAAAACCGCCATGAATGAAATGAGAACCCCCATCCATCATGAGATACCTAGGCACTCCAAACCTAGGAAAGATAACATCCTTAAGCATTTTAGAGAGGTTTCCCCGTCAGCACTTTTCATAGGAATGGCTTCTACCCACTTAGTAACATAATCAACGGCAACAAGAATATGAGTGTAACCCTTCGAAGGAGGGAAAGGACCCATAAAGTCGAATCCCCAACAATCAAAAGGTTCAATAACTAGAGAGTAGTTCATAGGCATTTCATTGCGTCTATAAATATTACCAACACGTTGACATTCATCACAAGATACAACAAATTTTCTTGCATCTTTAAAAAGATTAGGCCAGTAGAAACCTGATTGTAATACCTTTTGTGCAGTTCTATCTCCTGCATGATGTCCTCCATAGGCGCTCCCATGACATTTACGCAATATCTCTTTTTGTTCATACTCTGGAACACATCTTCGCATAATACCATCAACCCCTTCTTTGTATAAGTGTGGGTCATCCCAAAAACAATGCCTCAAATCATAAAAGAACTTTCTTCTTTGCTGAGATATAAAAGTTGGAGGCAAATACTTGGAGACAATAAAGTTAGCATAATCAACATACCAAGGGCTTCCTCGCGAGTTCACCCCTACTGCGGCTAATTGTTCATTTGGAAAACTATCATTAATAGTCATAGGATCAAAAGAGATGTTTTCCAAACGAATAAATTATCAGCTACAGGATTTTCAGCACCCTTTCGATCTACTATGTGTAGATCAAACTCTTGTAAAAGCAGTACCCATCTAATAAGCCTAGGCTTAGCGTCCTTCTTTGTCATAAGATATTTAATAGCAGCATGATCAGTATGAATGGTTACTTTTGAGTCCACAATATAGGGCCTAAACTTATCACAAGCAAAAACAACAGCTAGAAATTCCTTTTCAGTAGTAGCATAATTCCTTTGAGCAGCGTCTAGAGTCTTACTAGCATAATGGATAACGTTTAGCTTTTTATCAATACGTTGCCCAAGGAGAGCACCTATAGCAAAATCACTAGCATCACACATTATTTCAAAGGGTAAACTCCAATCAGGTGGTTGAACAATAGGGGCTGTAGTTAAAGCCTTCTTAAGAGTTTCAAAAGCTTCCTTACAATCATCATCAAAAACGAAGGGTACATCTTTTTGAAGAAGATTAGTAAGGGGTTTTGATATCCTGGAAAAGTCTTTAATAAACCTTCTATAGAAACCAGCATGACCAAGGATACTACGAATACCTTTTATGTCTCTTGGGCATGGCATCTTCTCAATTGCCTCAACCTTAGTTCTATCAACTTCTATGCCTCTTTCAGAAACTTTATGCCCAAGAACAATCCCTTCATTAACCATGAAGTGGCATTTCTCCCAATTAAGAACAAGATTAGTTTCTTCACATCTCTGCAAAACTTTATCAAGGTTGTGCAGACAATTATCAAAAGAAGTTCTGTAGATAGAAAAGTCATCCATGAACACTTCTACAATTTCCTCACAAAAGCCATGAAAGATAGCAGACATGCACCTTTGGAAAGTAGCAGGAGCATTACATAAACCAAAAGGCATACGTCTATTGGCATAAGTTCCATAAGGGCAAGTAAAAGTAGTTTTTTCTTGATCTTGTTGTTTAATAGCAATTTGAGAGAAACCAGAATACCCATCAAGAAAACAAAAATGGGTCTTTTTAGACAACCTTTCCAACATTTGATCAATAAAAGGAAGCGGGTAGTGATCTTTCTTAGTGACTTTATTCACTTTCCTAAAATCGATGCACATCCTATAGCCTACCACTATTCTTTGAGGAATAAGTTCATCATTATCATTAGGGACAACGGTAATACCTCCCTTTTTAGGAACACAATTAACAAGACTAACCCATTCACTATTAGCAATAGGGTAAATAATACCAGCATCAAGGAGTTTCAATACCTCATTCCTTGCCACTTCCTTCATCTTAGGATTTAAACGTCGTTGGTGCTCCACTACTGGCTTCACATCAGGTTCTATGTTGATAGAATGCTGACATATAGTAGATGAAATCCCTTTCAAATCATCCAGAGTATAGCCCATAGCTCCTCGGTGTTTCTTCAAAACTTCCAATAATCTTTCTTCTTCCTCCCCTGAAAGTTTAGCGCTAATAATAACAGGATATATCTTTTTATCATCAATAAAAGCATATTTAAGATCATCAGGGAGAGGTTTTAGATCGAAAACCGAGTCCTTTTTAGGTGGCATCGTGGTACCCAAGTCCTCTACAGGCAAGGCATGCTTAAGCATCATAGGTTGATCACGGAGAATCATGTCAATCTCATTCCTTTCTTCCATGAAGATTTCACTTTCATGTTCTTCCATAAATTGCTGCAAAGCATTGTTAGGAGCAAGAGAAATAGAAGCAAGTTGCTCAACCCTAAAATCCTCATTATGGGTTTCCTCTTCGCAAGGTTCTTTAGCAAATTTCGAAAAATTAAACTCATAGGATTCCCCATCAAACTTAGTCAAGATTTTCTCCCTCTTGCAATCAATAATAGCCCCACAAGTACTCAAGAAAGGTCTACCAAAAATGATAGGATAAGTTTTACTACCAGTTGAACCAAGTACTAAAAAATCAGTGGGGTACTTAATCTTACCGCAAAGAACTTCCACGTCTCGCACAATACCAATTGGAGAGATGGTCTCTCTATTAGCAAGGTGAATAACCACATCAATCTCTTCCAACTCGCAAGGACTGATCTCATGCATAATTTCTCTGTAAAGCTCATAAGGAATAGCACTGGAACTTGCACCAATATCACATAAACCATAATAGCAATGATCACCAATTCTAACAGAAAGCATGGGAACACTAGCCTTTTTAGTTCTATTGGGATGTGAAACAATATTGGAAGCATCTTCACAAAAGACTATGTGCCCGCCTTCTACGCTTTTAGTGACAAGGTCTTTCACAATTGCTACCACAGGTTCAATGTTTATTTGTTCATCAGGTTTTACAGTTCTTTTTTCACTTTTGGTGATAACATTAGTTATCATAGGATGGTCCTTTACCTTTTCGGGAAAGGGAATCTTCTCTATATAAGGTTCGGGTAAGATGGGATCAATAATGCAATACTCAGCACTTCCAATAGGAGCATAGTCAACAATATCTTTGTAAGGTGCATGGTATTTGTTCCATCCCCTTTTTGGAATTTCGATATAGGAAGCAAAAGCTCTAAAACAATTCGTAATAACTTGCAAATGAAGACCATAAAGATTACTAATATTTTGGAAGTCATCAGTTCCCATAAAAGATTCAATGCATTCATAGTCATAATTTATACCTGACTTTCTACCTTTGTCATTCTCCTAAGCTTCAGCATTGTCTTGAATACGATCTAGAAGGTCCCATTTAACTTCTTCTTCCATGCGAGTAAATGATCCAGCACAAGAAGCATCCAATAAATCCTTGTCATGTAGAGGGAGCCTTGCATAAAAGTTTTTGATAATAATATTGTTGGGGAGCTCATGAATGGGACATTTGAGCATTAGTAACTTCAATCTCCCCCAAGCTTGAGCTGTACTCTCTCCATCAAGAGGCCAAAAGTTGTATATTTGATTCCGATCTTTATGAATCTCACTAGGAGGATAAAACTTTGAATAAAAGAGAGGCACTATTTCCTCCCATTCTAGATCTTGACCATTCTTCAGTAGCTTATACCATTCCTCAGCTCTTCCTTTCAGCGATAATGAGAATAACTTCTTCTTAACTTGATCTGTAGTAATACCTGCACACTTGAACAACCCGCATAATTCGTGTATAAAGAGTAAATGATCACCGGGATGGATAGTTCCATCCCCAACATAGTAGCTATCCATAACACGATCAATAATTCTTGTAGGTATTTTGAAAACATCTTTCTCAGCAGGTTGTGGCTTATCTACTACCTTAGCAGTGGTAGTAGCATTACCAAATAAGAAACTCAGCGAATTATCCATAACGAAAATAAAGCAACTAGCAGAAGTAAACAATACTCATAGTAGAAGTTTCCTTTACCAGTTCCACTCTCCAATAGCGCTTCACTCCTCGGCAACGGTGCCAGAAAATAGTCTTGATGACTCACAAGTATAGGGGGTGTATCGCAGTATTTTCGATAAGAGTGTCAAACTCAATGAGGAGTAGAAGGTGCTGGCTAGTGGTATGGATCAGGAATTCTCCGCAAATACTTAGCAAACGGATTTTTAGGGGTTTTCGATAAAGCAAGTAAACAAAGTACGAGTAAATAAAAGACAGTAAGAATGAATGCAGCAAGTGGCCCAATCCTTTATGCAGCAAAGGACAAGCCGGTTGTATTTCTATAGATGACCAAACGTTCTCGAGGACACATGGGAAGACTGTCAAGTGCTTTCGCTTCATATAGTCGATTAATCTTCTCTAGCTTGCTAAGTGTTGTGTGGGTGAACCTGTGCTAATGTACCGCCCATCCAAGACTAAATACATACTTGTGATTAAACCCCATTGCAAACATCCGTAAGTACAAGAAAGTAATTAAGGTAGAAACCTAACCACAGCTTTAAACTCTCAGACCCTTACGTCCCTTGTGCAATGGTTTCCTAACGGGGGTTCAGGTTTCTGTCACTCCGACAACCCCTACGATTAGTAGCCAAATGCACAATGCATTCCCCTAGGCCCATATAGGTGAAGTGTCATGTAGTCAACGTTCACATGACACCACTAGAAGAAGTACACCACAACTTAAATATCAAACTATTGAATCTTTCTCAACATAACTCCACTACTAACAACATGACTTCTCCCATGTCCTCAAGAACAAAACGAACTACTCACAAGACATCATATGGATCATGATCAGAGATGAAATAATGATGTATAACAATCTGAACATAAACAATAATTCAATGGTTCACTCAATAGCATCAACTACAAGGAGTAATCAACACCGGGAAAGTTTCCCCTATGAACTATGCAAGATTCAACACAATTGTTACAGCAATATTGAGATGGTGATGAGTGTGCTGATGGTGATGATGGTGGTGATGATGATGATGATGATCCCGATGAAGTCCAGATTGATGGTGGTGTTGATGGCGATGATCTCCCCTCTCCGGGAAGGAATTCCCCCGGCAGAAATCTGTCTGCCGGAGAGATCTTTCTCTCTCGGTGTTTTCCGCCCCGCAAAGGTGGCATAATCTTTCTGTGGTCGTTCCCTGAGTCTTAGGGTTTCGGGAGGTTGATATACGCCAGAGGGGAGAGGCTGGAGTGGGCTAGGGCGGCCACACCACTCCCTGGCGCGGCCTAGGCTTGCCCGCGCCATGGGGTGGTGTGGGCCCCCTGTGGCCCACCTCCACTCCATCTTCTGGCATCCTGAGTCTTCTGGAAAAATAGAATTTTCCGTATATTTTCCCGGATTTTCTGATCTTCACGAATTTTGCCTCCAAACAGCACCTTTTCCATCAGAATCCTGACTGCAGCGGTCCATGCTCCAAAAGTCATCAACCATGCAAAAATAGATGAAATAACATAAGTATCACCTCTCAGTACGAAATATATCAATGAATAATAGTGAATTAAGACATAGAATAGTGATGCAAAATGGACGTATCACCGAGCTAGGCCGCAGGGTGCACCAGCCCACCCGGGTTGGCTCGCCAGGCAGCCCGCCGTGGGGAGAGCTAGGCGCGGGGTGGGCCGCGCCAAGGGCCCACCCGGCCAGCCCCTGCTGTTTCCCTTTTTCTTTTTATAAAGTATTTTCTGTTTGGCTATTGGGCTGAGTTCTTTTGGCCCATTCGGACAGGACGAAAATACTTGTTATTTTTACTTTATAAATAGTCCCACATGGCTAACCCAATGGGGAGGGCACACCCCCTCCGCCTATATAAAGGGGTGCCCATGGGTGGGATTAAAACACACAATGGGAGAAGTCCTTTGGTTTTCTTTCTCCTCCTCCCTCTCTCTATACCTCATGACCATGGCCCCAAGTCTGGGATGTGCGATCGAGACACACCTCTAGTACGCCGTTGCGCTGTAGGGATTCCTAGCCAGATATCAACTTCCACACTCCTGGTGGGATCGGGGAGACGGAGGTCTCATCGTGCACCGAATGTGTACGAAGACACGAGGCGCAACACTTGGGGCGCTTGAATGTCATGAGCCGGAGCTGTTGCATGATGAAGATGACGAAGGAGCAAGGGGTGACCTGCGAGGAGCTTCGCGACCTTGAGGTCGGCTTCGAGTACAACTACATCAACCACGTTCCCCGTGGAACATTAACCACATACGGTCTACAAGGGTATGTATTCTCTATGCTCCGGCTGTTACCGCATTACTACATAGATAGATCCTAGGCAGTTTCTGGGGTTTCATCGTAGGAAATTTTTTGTTTTCTGCACCGATCCCCAACAGTGGTATCAGAATCGATCTATGCGTAGGAGTGTTGTACGGCCAGTACGCACAAGTATTGTGCGGGCATTGATCCCTTAGTTGTTACCCTCTAACGTGTACTTGTTTATATCACGGTATTGTTTAATGAAGCGGCACGGACCGACCTTACCCGTATTCGTACGTGAGACTGGTTCCACGCTCGACATACAGCTTGTACCGTATAAGTGGCTAGCGGGTGTCTGTCTATCATTCGATAGTTGATATAACATTTACAACGGAGGGACCCGAAAGGGGTGTAGTAGAGACAACTGTTGGATCCATGTTATGGTTGGAAAGTTCGTAGTTGAGAAACGGTTCTAGTGTGAAAGCCCTAACAACCACGTAAAACTTGCAATAGATAAAGTAGAGGCGTCTAACTTTATTTTGCAGGGGGGCATGTGATTATGATATGGCAATGGTCGGTACGAAGGTAAAGTAGTTTACTTTTCTGTTACTAAGTAGTATAGTAATAGTCATCGTTCCGATGGACGACCTGGTGGAGGCGTCGTGGACTTGGCGTCAAACCAAGGGCACGATGGAGATCATGCCAGAGCGCTCGATGGAGATCAAGGCGCAGGAAAGACCATATCATATCACATTATACATATGATGTTGATACCAGTTTTTACATCTTATTGTGTCCTAGTATTTAGATACTCAACGGTAGCAAATAAGATAATCCCTATTTAATTCCAATGTTCTGTGTTCCCCTTGTGTGTGCACCACCAAGAAAGTTCTTCGGTATGAGGACGGTCGTGATGATCGGGGGTCAGACATATCTACGTTCGCATACAGTGGGTGTAAGCCATGTTGCATAGCGAATACACACAAGTTAGATTTGGCGAGCCTAGCATGTGTAGACATGGCCTCGGAACACAAGAGATCGAAAGATCGAACATGAGTCACATGGATGATGTGATTATCATCGTTGAATGTCTACCTTTGATAATGCACTGATGGCCGTGATGATCCAGGGAGGTGCAGAGGATAGGGATCATGTGATCACTAAAATCATCCAGGGGATGACAATTTTAGTGGAGACCAATTATAAATTGATCTCTTATTATAAACTTAGTCTAGATGTCTGTTTGCAAATATCTTAGTAGACCTTGGCCTATCCCATTGAGGTCCTTTGCGACCATGGGAATATATTGCTTAATTTGGAACTTAGCAAAAGGGTCCATCTTCATAGATTAATACCCACGCCTAAGGGATATCCTCGTAAAAGGTGATCTTCTCTTCTTGATACAATAACCATTAGGAGATAATTCGATGACTCCAGAATGTTTGGAAAAACACATAGCGATCTTGCATTAGAGTTGAGAACTCTTAGAAGGACTTGATTGCAAATGGAGTCATGGATGAAAAAGGTATATGTTAGATATAAACAAATTATAAATGTGGTTTTTTTGCAAAACACACTGTAGTTTGCAAAGTATTTGATATCTGTCCCATTTTGTGAAAACGGGAGGATCTGCTTGAGAATTGCTGGTTTTGAGGTAACGTGACTTGATGACGGCAAGCAAAACAGTTGATGGCCGACATCACCTCTTCCCTCAAAGTTTGTCATTTGGATTAGTGGACTTGAATATAATTTGTAATCCTTGTTTGTGTGTCTTGCTTTTGGCAAGGCGATTATTCATATGAACAAGTTACAAACGAGTTTGTACTATTATTATGAACAATGCCGTTATGGTCACATTATGATTATAAATAAGTTATTCTCATCACTATGTTAATGATAATGGTTTAAACATTTATAAAGGATTAGAATGCTAACAGATATCCAAATTTTAATAATGAAATGACACTATAGTTTAAGTCATTTTGGTTATTGCAGGTTCTTTATGAAAGATCGGGGTCCTAGATGCTTAATCTAGAGACTTTGCAAAACCATGCCTCTTGGGCAGAATGACTAAAACTCCTCATTCTAGTAAAATGGTGATATGCGAACAAATGTTGAAACTTATACATAATGATGTATCATATTTTCAACAAGTAGTAGAAATCATTTATTGTGGACTTAAGTGAATAAGTGTATTTACTTAATGAAACATGAAGTTTGAAATGATTTGAATTGTTCAAATGAGTTCATGACTAAATGGGATATTGAATTAACTGAATTAACAAGTCTCTTCGATTTGATCGACATGACTAAAGTATCCAAGTTAAGTTTAGCATAAAAGGAACTTGTGAAAGATGTTTCACAAATTATGATAATTGGATGAATTCAAACTATGTTGAAATATCTAAACATCATAATCATTATGTATTAAGATACATATCATCTCTTATAGGGTTCTAGTTATCGTTTAGAGTTAAAAGATCAAAATAAGCAAACACTGATTTGAGATACAAAGGAACATCTAAAGATTCGTGGAAACAACACCATAAGTGTTATGGCACGTTCGAGTTTCTAGAGATTTCTATAAGTCGAAATCGTGGTGAATAAAAGAGTCTTTGTAGAGCATTCTTAGGAAGCTCTGAATGCATCTTCCACAAAGGGGCAAACCTGATGTTGTCCTAAGTTGATGTGTCTTGATGAAGATACAGGTGGAAGAAAGTAAAAGATCAAAACAAGGTATTTGACCTTACCTCCGAATTGTTGAGTGGCGCAGCGGAATTTGTTTCGTGAATCCAAACTCTACAAATAGAGGAGAAACTATTGATAATGATCATAAAGTTTCAGTGAATACTTTTACTAAAGAAAGTTGGATTCAACTGTATATTCTACAAGTTTGTGGAATTATATATTGATCCACTTGTCATGTTTTGAACAAGACATACCTACGAATTACAAAGAAGCATGATGCACCTGAGTAAGAGAAATGAATGGTCATTGAAATCTCGTTAGTGGAATTCTCGATTTGATGGTGATCAAAGAATTTTGGAATGTCCAAGATTATCAAGAGGACCTGGATTTGAGTGGGAGCAAATCAGCTTGGCTAATTCATAATATGTTGCTAACATATTTTGAGTGGGAGCTAAGTGAAATCCCTGGATCTCAAACATGAATGTCATATTTGAGTGGGAGCGTTAAATCATTCTGTGATATGTGGACGACATATGTGAATGATGTGATTGGTGTTAATAGTATTCAAGTTAGGATGAAGTTGAAGTTATTAAACAATAAGATCTATCAAGATAGATCGGTGGGTTTAATAAACACTGAATGTCAAATGCTTCCTGGACTTGATTCTGAAAGATGTTCCGAATGTCCTAAGCAAGATTCCGAAGTAGCTCAGAATGGGACAAGGTAAGAAAGAAGATCTTACTGTATGAAGCATTGATTATTGCAACTATGGTTGAAAGAAAGAGATGTGTTGCATCTCCTATGCCTCAATCATAGGTTCTTCCATATAACCATGTTGTATACTCGACATAATGTGACCCAAGGTTCTGGTTGGAAGGACTAGCTCTTAACTGTAAGAACATGTCTTTAAGTGATTCCTAAGTTGATCACTGAACCAGAATTAAGTTTGTACATAAATGGCAAGAAGCAATGTAACTGGCATAGTTGCATTTCATGCACTATGATCTACATAGATATAGAAGTATAAAGGCTACATCTGATGTGATGTATAATGTTATGGCGGGGCTAGTTCGCTTTTAACGTAGAATGATGTGTCCCAGGGCCCAGTGCCCATGAGAAAGCCCTCGAGGTTGATCTAACGTCACTGTAAGCTCCTGGAATCCGGCCTTGTTCTGCTGCCATGACTATAGTATATACACAAAGGATAGCAAAGTGTGTTTCGAAGTTTAGATGACAACGGTGAAAACGACCGTCATCATAAACACTAGAAACAAAGTCTCACTTTGTTGCCATACAAATGCTTCGACCCATTATACGATAATGGAGTGAATGTCAAAGTTAGGAAGACATTAACTATTTGGAAAAGACATAATGATCTGGTAAAACAAAACATGGACATGACGTTTCCCATGAGCATGCATGATCTGTAAACGCATATGGTATATAGTTTATATAAGTAAAATGCGAGCTAGTTTATTTGTACTCTAGTGCAAGTGGGAGACTGAAGGAGATATGCCCTAGAGGCAAATAATAAATAGGTTTTTATTGTCATATCTCAGTTAGTTTATAATAGTTTCATATTGTGCTAGAACTGTGCAGGGTAGAAACATTGGTACAGGTGTGGTATGAAACAACAAAGTCCCTAGTAGTCTCTATTCATAGTAGCTCGTTGGTCACGAAGATGATATGGGTTTCAAGATCATGGGCATTTATGCCGACTGACAACGGGATCATATCATTGGAGAATGATGTGGTTGGACATTCCTCGAAGGATTGCAACACGATCAAGTCATATAGTTCATTGTCGCAACAATTGTACCTAGACTCCTTCTCCTGAGACCGTGAGCTCATATTACTCATTGTTTCCCTAGGCTGCTTAGACTGCATCAACCGTCATCTGGTAATACGGTGGCCATAAAGGTGTATGTTGGGTGTTCCGAAGGAACAGTAGATGACATGTGACTGCAAGACCGGGATTTGTTCACCCACATGACGGGTAAAGATACATACGGCCGACTTGGTGAGATTACATCCATAAATGTTGCAACATGTGACCAGGTCACGGGGATGTAATATCACGGTAACAAGAAAACATAACTTGTTGTGAACGAGATTGAACAAGGTATGGGATACCAATGATTGGATCTCAGACAAGTTGTATTGAGAAACAAAAGGAATAGGATACTACATTTAGACGGTTCAAACGACACTGTCATCAGGAATGCATAGGGTCACATGGACATCCTTGGTCCCTTTGTTGATCATTGATACAGATCATGTCTAGAGTATTCCCGAGTCGTGAGAGGATACACTTAAGGGTACGATGAGAGCGATCATTCGTAAGATGGAATCATAGTAGAGAAAGAGAGAAAGACGGAATCGTTCCGCGGAGAGATCCGAAGTTGTTCGGAGAAAGAATAAAGGAAAGACCAAAAAAGTGTTTTCGGATAAATGAGAATTTAAATATATATTTATTATATGTTAATTGTGAATTAATATATTCTAAATAAAATTTAGATTAAGATTTCTAAAGGCAACTTTTATATTAGGCCAAATCCCGAAGGGAAAAGGCCCAAGAATAAATCTGCAGAAAAAGATAAAAGGAACAGCCCACGTGGGCGGCAGATAAGTTGCCGTCGCACGGGGGCAACAGCCTATACCCATCCCTGCTACCAGGCCGCCTGTGGGCGACGGATAAACCATGCCACACAGGGGCAGGCGCCAGCTACTAGCTGCGGGGCCGGCCTGGCTCGACCCTGGCCCATGAGGGGCTCACGGGGGAGCCGGCCAGGCCACTGGGCCGACGGGCAGGTGATACATTGCAAATGTATCTATAATTTTTGATGTTCCATGCTTAGTTTTATCCACTTTCTTCTGTTTTGTTCCAACTTTGGAGTACTTTTCATATGATTTCTTGGACTAACCTATTAACAAGAACCACAGTGTCAGCTGCCTGTTTTCTGCTGTTTTTGGTTCCAGGAAAGTCAGAAAATGAATATTCTCGGAATTGGACGGGACAAAAGCCAAAATGCCTATTTTCTGGAAGGGATCAAGTGCCAGAATACGAGACGGAGAGGGGCCAGGGGCCGTCCACACCACCTGGCCGCGCGGCCAGGCTTGGCCCGCGCCAGGGGGTGGTCTGGCCGACCCCAGCACCCCCTCGGCCTCTCCTTCCGCCTATAAGTTTCCCTCGGGACGAAAACCCTAAGAACCCGATCAAAAATCCACGAAAGAGTCTGTAGCCGTCGTCGTCTCTGTCCCTAGATCGGGGGGATTTGAAGCTCTTCCCAGCACCCTGCCGGAGAGGGGAATTCACCCTGGAGGCCTTCTTCATCACCATGCAAGCCTCCGGTGTGATGCGTGAGTAGTTCATCCTTGGACTACGGATCCATGTAGTAGCTAGATGGCTGGTTTCTCCTCCTTTGTGCTTTCATGTTTAGATCTTGTGAGCTCCGTTCATGATCAAGATCATCTATTTGTAATCCATACATGTTGTGTTTGCGGGGATCCGATGGATATTGAGATGCTATTTTAGATTGATTATTGATTATATCATGCTTTGTTATTTGAGATTTTGCATGCTTTCCGTTGTTAGTAGCTATCTTGGCCAAGTAGATGCTAGCAACTCCAAGAGTTAGTATTTATGCTCGATAGTGGGTTCATTCCTCTGGTAATCTGGGGAAGTGATAGAAATCTCTAAGGTACTAGATGTGTTGTTGCTACTAGGGAGAAAACAACGATCCTTTGTTCATAGAACAATTGTATTGTTTACTTTACACACAGTTCGTAAAGCAATAATCCGTTGCTTGCAACTTAATACTGGAGGGGGTTCGGATGATAACCTGAAGGTGGATTATTAGTCATAGATGCAGTTGGATGGCGGTCTAAGTATAATGTTGTAATGCCCAATCAAGTCTCAAAGGAGTCAAGATGATTAGTATATGCATGTATTGTTTTCTCGGTGTTTGTCAATTGCCCCGCTGTAATTTGTTCACCCAACATGTTATCTATCTAAGGAGAGCCACCTCTAGTGAACTATGGATCCCGGTCCTTTTACTTTACCTACAATCCCGATGTGCAAACTTTTACTTCTTTCCATTCGATACGTTTAATCCTTTGTTTTCCGCAAAACACGGTGAGATTGACAACCTCATCGCAAGTTGGGGACAAAGTTCTGTGGTTGTGTTGTGCAGGTCTCCACGTTGCTACTAGCACCGGTGGTGCGCCCTGCCAAAGCTCAGCTAGTAACACCTTTGGGGTGTTTCCTTGCTCCTACTGGTTCGATTAAACCTTGGTTTCATAATTGAGGGAAAACTTTCTGCTGTGCTCATCATACCTTCCTCTTGGGGTTCCCAACGAGCTCTACATCGATTGTCGAGTGCATCAAGATCTTTTCTGGCGCTGTTGACGGGGAACGAAGAAGAAGAAACTCCCACGTCAACTACACACCATTAAAGATTTCTGGCGCCGTTGCCCGGGAGTCAAGGACATCTTCACAAGGGGAGCTCATAACCAATCTCTTTACTTTGCTGTTTTTGTTTTGCTTAGTTTTCTTTTTGCTTTGTTTGCTTGTTTTGTTCTTCAAAAACACGAAAAAAATTAGTTTTACTTGTTTTGCTTTCTTATTTGAAAACACAAAAAAATTAGTTCCTATCTTGAGTTGCCACTATGTCTAGCCTTGCTCCAATCACTATGTCACCCGAGGAAATGATTCTCACTTTTAAACAAGGAATTGAGGAAAGTTTTAAGGAAGCTTGGTCTAGAATCTCTGATCTACATGAAAAGACTGAGCCTAAAATGATTCAAGGCTTGTTCCTTAGCAGTTTTTACCTTGGGATTGCTCTTTGCTACAGATATGCTTTAGATGCTATTGTGGGAGGAGATTTCCTCCAATGTAATGAGGATGATGTCATTAATGCTATAAAGAAATTGATCCTCACTTACACTATGCCTAGCCAAACTGATATTTCTTTCGCAAAAATATTTGCTAGGTTGAACACTCTTGAGGCTAGCACTACTAGTTTAGAAAGTTGCTATAATACGCTTAGGGAGCATCAAAATTATGTTCCAATAAATTCTGAACCATCAAAGTGGCTCCCTACAGTAAAGATTGAGATAAACACTGAAACTTTTCAAGCCCGCTGCGATATCATGTCTGAATTTTGTCTTATGCCCAGAGATATTTATGAATCTTTGAATCTTTGGGGGCTTACTGAAGGAGGAAAAGAAATATCTCTTGCTAATAATGCTACCTTATTTCCTATTGGAATAGCTGAAGGAGTATTTACAAAGATCCTTGGGAAAATGATTTCTACTGATTATCTTGTTATTGAATGTGTAGGAAAAGGACAAATTACACTTGGAAGATCCCTATTAGAACTCCTTGGAGCAATAATAGATATGGGAAAGGGGACGATGCACCTTTCTTCTCCACCAAACAATCACATTTTCCCAAAGGTTAAGAATAAAAATAAGAGAGGTAAGGGCAAGAAATTTTGTCTTAATGCTTCTTCATTTGAGAACACTTGATTTTTTCTTTGCTTCTTATGCCTAACTTAAAGGCGTTAAAGAAAAGTAATTTTTTGGGAGATAACCCAAGAGTTTTAGATGAGTCTTGAAAGTTATTACCTCTGTAATAACCTCTCCTTATCCTTTTTATTTGCTTTTTGTGCCAAGAGTAACCTCTAATGGGAGTGAAGTAATGATTAGGAAAGTTGCTGTCCTGAAACAGATTTCTGTGCTTCACCGTAAACATTACTGAGAGAGCTCTGTACGTCGGATTGAGCTGTAATTTGTTTTGCTTCTGCCACAGGTTGTTATTTAACTTTCGTTAGTTCAACACTTTTCGATTTGAGCAACATAAGGTCTTCGAAAAAAATCGTCTTTACCTGCTGGTCTGTTTTGACAGATTTCTGCCATTTTCTGCATTTGCTTCTTGTTAGTTCCTTCTTGAGTTCCTTTGGGGAATTGAGATTTTTGAGAGAAGTGCTACAGTATCTAGTGTTCTAATGGAAGTTTATTTGGTGTTAGAACTGAACCTTGAGACTTATTTATCAAGTGCACTAATGTTGCTAATGAGATTGTGTGAAGTTTTGTATGAAGGAAAAATTTTAGGTGTATGGAAGGAATGAGTAATGAGATGAAGGATGGACTAAAGCTCAAGCTTGGGGATTCCACGCGTGTCACCCCAATAAACATCCAAGAAGTACAAGCGTCAAAGCTTGGGGATGCCCAAGGCATCCCCCTTCTTCATCAATAAAAATCCAGGTTTCTTCCAAATGCTTTATTTTTATTGTTTCATGCACAGTTGTGTTTTTCTTGGAGCATCTTCTTTTTCGTTTTCGTTTTGGCTTTCGTTTGCCTTGGTTTGCTTAGTTTTCTGAATAAATTGGTTGGACCCCCTCTTTCACACTTTAGTTTGCAAATAGTTTGGTTTGGTTTGGAAAAGAGTAGGAAAGTTCATACTTATGTGGTAAAAAAGAGCTCGTTTTTTACTGTGGCCATGCTTTGTCATGCCATTCTTGATATTGTTTTGGCTTTATGCTTAGTATTCTTTGCTGTAGCATGACTTGTTATAAACAATTGAGATTGCATAATGTGCCTTAGATGAATCATGCGTTGTTTTAGCATATTAAAGCATAGTATAGTGGTATTCTCCTTTGATGCTTTATTTGGGTTGACTTGGCGCATGCTCACACCATGTTATGACTATCCAAAGTCACCATAGCCTTTATGATCCTTTAGTTTTCAAATTGTAGTATCACTTATGCTTTGATCAATGATGTTTTGTCGCTCTGCATGATTATGACCATTATTGCTCTCTTAGTTTGTCGCTCCCAGTCTTTTGCTAGCCTCCACAACAAAGTATGAGTTCCACTCATGCATCCAACTCCCTAAACCAAGTTTTTCCAAAGAGTCCACCATACCTACCTACTAGCTTATGCTATTCCAAGTACATTCATGCTTTTGTTTACCTTCCACTTGTTATGAGAAAACTAGTGATTAAAGCTCTCACGAACTTGATGGCACACTTTACTTTATTGCCTCTAATAAACTTGAACCATTGGGTCCGTCTTTGTTGCGTATATGCTTGCGCTTTATAAGTTGAAATTAGCAGAACCATGTTTCATGGGGAACGCTTTCAACATTGCACTTGTACTTTGTACACCGTTGATATTATGTTCTTCTGCTTACGGATCCCGGCGGTGTGAAATAAAAGTGGAACTTGTAAGATCATGGAGTTTGTATGTGTGTTAGAGAAATGCCTGGGCCGCTAGCCTAAGCCATGCCTAATCATGGTGGAAACTTGTAGCATCACCATAATGAGCACTCTATGAAGCATCCTCAATAAAAACCTATGCAAATAGCAAATAAAAAGATCGCTGAGATGCTCATTGTCTGCTTGCCTTGTCATTTTGATTATGGGAAAGCTCCCGTATCATGTGCAAGGGGTACCCCGTTGGCGGTTCTTAATGATACACATATACTTACAATGACAAGAGCTTACTCGTGACTGAAGTTGAGTAGCATGAGGATCGGTCTTCGTAAGTAATGGGCATGAGATTTCGGTTTATAACTTGTCAAGCATATCCTCTTAGTTGTGTCACTTTAACCTTAATCACCTCCAAGATGCTTATGATAGGGCCAATGAGAGCTGAAAGCTTTAAGTATCATAATTTTTGGAAGCTCTTTATGAGACTTGAATCCCTACTTCCTTTTAAAAAAGGCCTTTCTTCCACCATTATATTGAGTCTCCACCTTCTATCTTTATGCACTACTTTGAGAGCATAGTGGCCATTCTTAGTTCTATGTGCATTGTCCCAAGACTAGTTGATTGATGCATAACTTGTTATTGCTTGTCTTAAACTATTGTATCTAGTCGCTCTTATGAACTTTGAAGGTGTCCTATGCATTTATATTTGCTACTCTATTGAGGGACAAGCTGAATACTATTATGCTATGTTTTCTTTATGTGAAACAAACAAACGTCTTGCAAAGCATTGTTATTCCTGAATCTTTTGTTTGTGCCTTTTCATGTTGCATCTTAGTCTCTTTGCTTATTGCTAGAACTTTGTCTTTCATGTTATGATTGAAGTACTATGATCCCATCTTTGAATGTTTTGCAAATACTTTGATCAAGTCTTTGATGGTGCATGTCACCTCAAAAATTCTTTCTTTTTATCACTTACCTACTCGAGGACGAGCAGGAGTTAAGCTTGGGGATGTTGATACATCGCAAATGTATCTATAATTTTTGATGTTCCATGCTTAGTTTTATCCACTTTCTTGTGTTTTGTTCCAACTTTGGAGTACTTTTCATATGATTTCTTAGACTAACCTATTAACAAGATCCACAGTGCCAGCTGCCTGTTTTTTGCTGTTTTTGGTTCCAGGAAAGTCAGAAAATGAATATTCTAGGAATTGGACGGGACAAAAGCCAAAGTGCCTATTTTTCCGGAAGGGATCAAGTGCCAGAATACGAGACAGAGAGGGGCCAGGGTCCGGCCACACCACCTGGCCGCGCGGCCAGGCTTGGCCCGCGCCAGGGGGTGGTCTGGCCGACCCCAGCACCCACTCGGCCTCTCCTTCCGCCTATAAGTTGCCCTTGGGACGAAAACCCTAAGAACCCGATCAAAAATCCACGAAAGAGTCTGTAGCCGTCGTCGTCTCTGTCCCTGGATCGGGGGGATCTGAAGCTCTTCCCGGCACCCTACCGGAGAGGGGAATTCACCCTGGAGGCCTTGTTCATCACCATGCAAGCCTCCGGTGTGATGCGTGAGTAGTTCATCCTTGGACTACGGATCCATGTAGTAGCTAGATGGATGGTTTCTCCTCCTTTGTGCTTTCATGTTTAGATCTTGTGAGCTCCGTTCATGATCAAGATCATCTATTTGTAATCCATACATGTTGTGTTTGCGGGGATCCGATGGATATTGAGATGCTATTTTAGATTGATTATTGATTCTATCATGTCTTTGTTATTTGAGATCTTGCATGCTTTTCGTTGTTAGTAGCTATCTTGGCCAAGTAGATGCTAGCAACTCCAAGAGTTAGTATTTATGCTCGATAGTGGGTTCATGCCTCTGGTAATCTGGGGAGGTGACAGAAATCTCTAAGGTACTAGATGTGCTATTGCTACTAGGGATAAAACAATGATCCTTTGTTCATAGAACAATTGTATTGTTTACTTTACACGCAGTTCGTAAAGCAATAATCTGTTGCTTGCAACTTAATACTGGAGGGGGTTCGGATGATAACCTGAAGGTGGATTATTAGTCATAGATCCAGTTGGATGGCAGTCTATGTATTATGTTGTAATGCCCAATCAAGTCTCAAAGGAGTCAAGATGATTAGTATATGCATGTATTGCTTTCTCGGTGTTTGTCAATTGCCCCGCTGTAATTTGTTCACCCAGCATGTTATCTATCTAAGGAGAGCCACCTCTAGTGAACTATGGATCCCGGTCCTTTTACTTTACCTACAATCTACAACTGTTTACTGCTTTGTGTTTACTTTCTACAAACTTTTACTTCTTTCCATTCGATACGTTTAATCCTTTGTTTTTCGCAAAACACGGTGAGATTGACAACCTCATCGCAAGTTGGGGACAAAGTTATGTGGTTGTGTTGTGTAGGTCTCCACGTTGCTACTAGCACCGGTAGTGCGCCCTGCCAAAGCTCAGCCAGTAACACCTTTGGGGTGTTTCCTTGCTCCTACTGGTTCGATTAAACCTTGGTTTTATAATTGAGGGAAAACTTTCTGCTGTGCTCATCATACCTTCCTCTTGGGGTTCCCAACGAGCTCTACGTCGATCGTCGAGTGCATCAGCAGGTGGCCCACCCGGGCAGGACAGATGGGAGGGTGGCCGAGCTGGGCCGCAGGGGGGCACTGGCCCACCCGGGCTGGCTCGCCAGGCCGCCCACCGCGGGGAGAGCTAGGCGCGGGGTGGGCCACGCCAAGGGCCCACCCGGCCAGCCCCTGCTGTTTCCCTTTTTCTTTTTATTAGGTATTTTCGGTTTGGCTATTGGGTTGAGTTCTTTTGGCCCATTCGGACAGGACGAAAATACCTGTTATTTTTCCTTTATGAATAGTCCCACATGGCTAACCCAATGGGGAGGGCACACCCCCTCCGCCTATATAAAGGGGTGCCCATGGGTGGGATTAAAACACAC
This sequence comes from Avena eriantha, assembly GCA_910589775.1. NCBI lineage: Eukaryota > Viridiplantae > Streptophyta > Magnoliopsida > Poales > Poaceae > Avena > Avena eriantha. The sequence continues at coordinate 414,999,407 of OU342740.1, forward strand.
AATGGGAGAAGTCCTTTGGTTGACTTTCTCCTCCTCCCTCTCTCTATACCTCGTGACCATAGCCCCAAGTCTAGGTTGTGCGATCGAGACACACCTACAGTACGCCGTTGTGCTGCAGGGATTCCTAGCCATATATCAACTTCCGCACTCCCGGCGGGATCGGGGAGCTGGAGGTCTCATGGTGCACCGAATGTGTACGAAGACACGAGGTGCAACACTTGGGGCGCTTGAATGTCGTGAGCCGGAGCTATTGCACGATGAAGATGATGAAGGAGCAAGGGGTGACCTGTGAGGAGCTTCGCGACCTTGAGGTCGGCTTCGAGTACAACTACATCAACCACGTTCCCCGCGGGACGTTAACTGCGTACGGTCTACAAGGGTATGTATTCTCTATGCTCCGGCCGTTACCGCATTACTACATAGATAGATCCTAGGTAGTTTCTGGGGTTTCAACGTAGGAAATTTTTTGTTTTCTGCACCGATCCCCAACACGAAAGTGATCATAATATCTTCCCCCGCAACTTCTCCTTGAGCAGCTCCTTGATCCGACGCTCAACCTAGTTCGTCAGGGCCGTGGGTCGTTTGGGGATGCTCTCCCAAAGAGAGGTATCCGGGACTCCAAGCTTGAAGGGGAGGAGCCGGATCAAGTCCTTGGAAGTTGTGTTCCGGACATAGAAGAAAGTCCGGGCCCAGCCTTTGCAAGACTGGAGCCCGGTGACCCGGGGAAATGCAGAGTTCTTGCGGGGAGATATGGAGGCTCCACCACATTGAGTCAGATGTTTTTCTTTCGGGGTAAGCTCCGGATCTGAAACAACGTTCTTCCGGAGACCGAAGAACTTGATCCAAATCTCCTTAGACGGCCAGAGGCTGATATACCCCTCTATGCCAGAGGCGAAAGAGGATAGAGAGGTGATGGCATTGGTAGGGAGATGGTGTGGTTGCAATTGGTATGTGGAGATGAAATTAAAAAATAAATTGGAGATAGGAAGACCGAAGCCGCGCTGAAAGTGGGAGAGGAAAACAACGTATTCTCCTGGATTGGGAGAGAGAGAAACCTCGTCGGCGGCGAGGCGGCAGGCGATGCCTGCGGGGATGCGGCGTGTGGCGTAGAGCCAATCCAAATCATCCTCGCAGATGAACATACCATCCCACGCACCGCGCTCGCGAGTTTTGTCTTCCTCCTCTTGCTGCGCCACCACGACGGCCTCTTCCTCAGTCATGGTGAGGTCGAGATCTTCGAGGAGGAAATCTGAGTAGAGGTAGCCGGCCGCAGGGAGCTTAGAAGCGCAGGGCCCCGTGGCGGAAATCTTGAAAAAAGGCAGTGGCACGGTCGCTAGGAACGGCTGAGCACGGTCGCAGCGGCGCATCAATGGCGAAGAAGCACTGGTGGCGGTGGAGTTGCAGCAAAGAAGAAAGGAAGCATGGGAGAGCGCTAAGTGTGGGGAAATCAACCCCAGAAGGCCCCTGACCTCTATTTAACCACGCGTGCAGGCCCGTAGTGGGATCCTTTGCGGTGGCCAAACCACGCGGTGTGGCCGTGTATGCGGTGGAGCAGCAAATCAAGCACCAGCCACAGAGAGGACCACAGGAAGAAAAAGATCCCATGACACGACGTGGTGTTACGATTAACGAGGCGCTGCAATGAAGGGACGTGCACAACAGTTATTCCTGACATTGCAACAGTAACCGTCGCAGTAAATGGGTGTGGCCCTTAAAATGATGCAAAATGATGATTACCCTCCACGTAGGACGTGGAGAAGCGTATGAAAGAAGGAAAGGTAACCCGGATATGTGAGAAAAGACCCGGCCAACGAGAAATAGCTCGGAATGAGCTAAGGGAACATAAAAGAAGAAGGTTCGGGTTATGGATTAACTCGGCCAAAGAAGTCAAGATCCGGATGAGGGAACCTGCTGTGGCCTTAACAACTAAGGTAGCTAATACCGCACCAGTTTCGGGGACTAATGTTGGGGGAATACCCCCGGGTAGGGTCACGCCAGGGTATAAAGGCCGAGTTAGCCGAGGTACGGCACGGTCAAAGCAAGTGCTGGTCGGGTCACCTCAAGGCAGGCCGACTTACGGAGTAACCCGGCCCCTGGGGCAGCTTTTTAACATTGACCCGACCAGGATAAAATATATGTCGGCCATGTTTGTGTATCTATCACGCAGGTACCCTCGTAGCCGGGTTAGCCATGTGCTAACCGGACTACCACTTGGCTTCCAAGAGAAGGAAGAAATCTCCCGCTGGTCAAAAGGTGGCTTTGGATAGTTGTAGCGTGAGCGAAGCAAAGCAGAGGGAAGGACCAGCGGGGCAGGGGCGACCGAGGTGATGCGGGGCTGTGTCGGCTGACGTAGCCCGTGTCTGGTGACGCTTAAAGGCTAGGATTATGTAGTGGGTTATGTTTAAAGGCCGGACGAGCCATTAAAGAGAATAAAGAAGCATCTAGCTTTAGTCGAGGGGAATATTCAGGGAATATGCTGCCACGTGTGCCCTAACATTGTAACCCGGAGTCCCCTATATAAGGAGCACCGAGGCCTCCATAGAGAGGGATTGATCATTTCTCTGTCTAAGGTAGAACTCCAGAGCTAGCTTGTGGGGGGTAAGAGACATAGTCTCCTTCTCACGAACAGCTCAAGGAGCACTTGTAGTCACCACTGATTGAGGAAATATAAGAACTTCTGTGCGTGGAATCACCACGTTTTCCCTCCCTGGATTCCCCTAGCACTCATTGGCCCCATCTTTAGCCTATCCATGGCATCTGCTGTGCCACCACCACGACACTATTGTTGTTAAATTGGGCAATAAAGAAGTGTAATATACTATCCCTGATTTTAGGAAAATGGCTTGGGCTCTATGTCTTACTTATAGTAGGAGGACATGAACTCTGATTCCTAGATTATTTAAAAGGAAAATGATATGAATTTCATTACAAGTGAGATTGATGGCTATATATATATACTATCGAAATGATAGTCAATAATTATTTGATTCCTAGCTATAGTTTCTAGGAAGATGATATAATTTATGTGGAGTGCCTAATAAGCTACTTATACATAATCTTTTGACACTGCACCCTTGTCAATAAGACAGTGGTCTATTTTAGACTGATTCCCAAGTACTTGATTAGGAAAATGATATACAACTGTGTGGCTTCTATTGGCTTTAAGCTACCACTGTGGTGCCTCTAAGTTTAGATGTGCACAGTAGGGCTGCTAAGCTAGCATCTAAGTTTAGAGTGTGCATAGTGGTAGTGGAGAACGTCGATCAGCGTAGGCTGCGGGGACCGGCAGCTGCTGCTGCTACAGTAGCCCACCATGTCGTCCTCCATGTGGTACAAGGAGGCGTGTATGGCCACGTGCTGCTCTCGGAACTCCTCCGGATCGCCAGTGCGTCCAAGCTGGTGCACGACCATAGCGTATTCTGTAGGCACCTGCCACCCCGTCCTCGGAAGCAGGACGCCCGGAGGTGGGTGCCCCATTTGGTGATGCCGTCGCACTCGCGACCGTAGCTGCCCTTACTTGGACTCTGCGGTGGCTAAAAGTGTGGGTACTGCAGGCGAGGCTGGTCTCTGTCAGCAATGTGGCGCATCACACCAGCGAGAGTCCGGTTCACCCACCACAGTCGTTGACCGGCTTTATTGTGGTTGACCAGAGGAGGGTCATCGCCCTCGTACCTAGCGAGCTCTCTTTCCCATCGATTGGCGAAGAAGGTGGTCTAGGTCGCGGTGTTGTCGGGCACCAATTGGGATCCATCCGCTTCTCCGGCGTGAGATCGAGGTAGTAGTGGCTCGTGATGGCCACCCGGCGAGCGGAACTGTGAGGCACAAGAGGGACAGGCAGCCCTCCGGCGCTCATCATCCAGTTGGGGGGCAGCCGGTAGCCAGATGGACATGGGTAGCTGGAAAGGGCACCTCCGTCTCCTCGAGGGTGAGATAGGCCTAGTGGGGGTGTCCATGGTGAGAGATAGCGGCTGGATTTGTGGATGGCAATGTTAGCCGCCCTAGATATAGAGGGAAAGAGTGGGAAGAATTGGAAAGGGCGTGAATGAAAGGGCACGTCGTCGCGTGGCTAGCCGACGGGACCCGTCGGCTCTGAAAACAAAGCCCCTATCTCACTACCAGGGCTGGCCCGCGTCATTTTCAACTTCATCCGACGCCCCCGCTAGAACCCTATGGGTTGGGTTCGCTCTGGGGAAGCCGAATAACAAAACGGGATGCGCAGGCTCCAAAAGATAATTGGAGAGGGTGATTGGGCGTGATTTTTAGCGCGGGCGTCCTCGATAGCCCTTTAGGAAGGCTTTAGGGACCCCGAGTAGAGATGCTCTTAGTTCCAACCCTACCCGCAACTACACAAATCACCACACAAATCTAATGAATAAGGATTTGATCGAGAATTGGCATAACCGTTTAAAATCATGGTCCAAAGTTAAGCCATGCAATGGTGAAATTATGATCCAAAACTAAGCGTGCGTTTGGTTCCGGACCAAATGAGGGATGGGATGGGCTCATCCCAGTTTTTACTGTGTTTGTTTAAAATTCAGGTAGATGGAACGAATCACCATAGCAGAATATTCCTTATAAAAGAGGGATCGACTCGTCCGCCAAAATCGGCCGGACCACCCATCCACTTTTTTCTAATCACGTCGACGACCGCTTAATCTTCTCTTCCTCATCCCTAATCGTTCCCTTCTAGCTAAGTTCAAGTTCCCCGTTGTCAGCATGTCCGAGCCGCCGCATCTCCTGGCGTTCTCTCCCACTACAGGCGCCGCCTTCTCCATGGCGTCGGCAAGCCGCGGCGGCGCACGAGGGAAGCTCTCCATAGAGCATGAGGGAGACTGAAGAGAGGTCCAAAAGGACCGAAAGATACTAGGAATACGATGGAGGTTTCAGGACGGCCGGAGTGCCGCCAGAAGTAAACGACGCGAGCGGCGACCGACGCCGAGGAAGAGGAAGACTGGTGAAAAAGGGCAGGATCTCAGATCAAGAGGTGGAACTCGTGCAGCGGCGGAAGGTGGCTGGGAACGGTCGAGAGGTGGAGGGGGCTCTGAATGGCCGATCGACGGCGGGGAGCTAGGCCTGGATAGGCGGTGGTGGGGGTTTAAGTAGTCGTTTAACATCTGGAGCGCAGTTGTACTGATTTGCTATGTATATTGACTATTTGTGTGCAGATGAATATATGGACTATCAAATTTAGACTATCCACCAGAAAACTAAAGTCGTGTAAAAAGATGTGAAGATGTAGACTATCAAATTTAGACAAGCCACTAGAGATGCTCTTAACAATTACGGGTGGTGCATAAGATAAGAACATTTCATCCCATCCCCTCAAACTCCTCTAACCAAACAAAAAATAGATCACCCCAATGTGAACCATTCCATCAACAAAATATGGATCATCCCATCCCATACATGTTTGTCCGTGAACCAAACGCACTTAGTGAGTTGGAGCAGTGTTGCGCGTATGTGGAGGTTGATGTGACCAAAAGTAGTATACTAATAGTTTTTTTAAATGGGGGGCGGAGCCCCGGCCTCTGCATCAAGCGATGCACACAACATTTATTTATTATTAGAACCATATTGTTTGGCAAAAGTCATTACAAAGATCATATAAATCGGAACAGCCAATGCAAAAACTGAGCAAAAACGATAACTATATCGCTAGCTCCCCAACGAGATCTATCAACCCCCTATCTGCCTGTTTCGACCCTATCCCATGGTCACCCACACTGTTGCCACTCGACAAGAGAAGTTAGACTGCCTTGGCGCGACGACTCGAACTCAAGCAAAGGAGCCCTAGAACCGCACAACATATCCACGCTCCGGATGTCGCCGCCTTCAAAATCTTCCGCCAATCCGTCGTCAGCATGTAGATCGATGCGCAGGCTCTCACCACACCAACCACCGACACCACCTCGGTGCCAAGCGGCACTACCCCCCGCGCGCTAGCTGCTCCACCCTCATGCCGCTTCCATCCAACGCTGCTCCACAGGTGATGCTCCCAGGAGAGAACGCGTATCGACACCACGGCACCGCCATCGTCCAACCCGAAGATCTTAGGGTTTCCCTTGGAGTAGCACGAGTGAGGTCGACACAAGATGCACGGCGATGCCTTCATCAAGGTAACGACGTGGTAACGCAATGGCTCGGTTTTCACCGGCACCTATGTCTCCCCGCCTCGCTGCCGGGACTGGAAGACGGATCGCGAGATCTGTCAATCCAGCCGCAGGCCAGCCACCTTCGACGAAGAAGATGATCACCTCCACCAAACACAGGACCTTCGTCCCGGGCGCCCTCATGATGCAAAGTAGACCGCAGAAAACCTCTTGATGATACCGGCCGATGCCGAGGAGACGAAGGCAACAGATCTAGGAACCCTAGATCTGAAAGCCAGAAGCGGAGGGATCAAAACAATTACTATAGACCAGTAGTATACTACTAGTGTATACAAAATACACCGTACTCCCTCCGGTTCGGTTTATTAAGCACGCACGTAGTTTAAAAATAACTTTAACCATTAATTTTGGGCAATAAATTTTACATAATATATCACAAAAATTATATCATTGGATTTATCTTTAAAAGTAGTTTCTAATGGTATATTTTTTAGGACATATATTGTATATTTTATTGGTCAAAATTGATGGTCAAAGATTTTTTTTAAACTAGATGTGTGCCTAATAAAGTGGAGCGGAGAGAGTACATGATTTCAAATTTGCGTTTATAGCAGAACCAATTCGCGCAGTAAAAACCACGAGTATCAAAAACGTTGGGAAATGTAACAGTTAGGAGAGAAGTGTTGATTGGGATAATACACTAACTGTTGGAGTAATAAAGAGGGACCTCAAAAAGGTTGGGCCTGCCTTTTCTTCCTTCTCGTCGTCACACTCACACCGGACCTCCTCGGGACAAGACCCCAATCAAAACTCACCGTCTCCTTCTCCTCCTTCTCCCGCAAGCCTCCGGCTCCTCGCACCGCAGCAAGCAGCCACACGGTCCCTTGGTAAGGTCATGCCTCTGGGCCCCCCTTCATCACCTGTCTCCTTCTTTCTTGTCGATTCCTTCCAAGGCGAGGAATAGGGACCGCCTCTTGAGCTGCCGTATTTGCAGGTGAACCGGCCGGCCGCATGGTTTCGTCCCCGGCGCCGGAGGAAGGCACGCCGGCGTCGCCGGTTTCCAAGAACGTCGAGGCGGGGAACGTACGCGCCGTCGCCAGCCCGGTGCGCCACATGCACGCGGACGTTGGGGAGCTCCTCCTGGCCGCCGGATCCACCGCACGCCGCCGCCGGAGAAAGAAACCCGCTGCGGACGAGGCGCTCGCGAGCCGCCCGCAGTACGACTGCGCGTTCGAGGATGAACCGCCGGCGTTCGCGCCGCCCCGGCTCGTGTGGGCCAAGGTCCGGGGCCACCCGTGGTGGCCAGGCCAGGTGTTCGCGCCGGCCGACGCGTCCGCGCCCGCGCTCCGCGAGAAGAGGCGCCGCGACGCCGTCCTCGTCGCCTGCTTCGGCGACAGGACCTTCCTGTGGGCCGACGCGGAGGACCTCCTCTCGCTCCGCGACGGCTTCCCGCGCCTCGCCGACGTCGGCGGCCGGAGCAGCAGCAAGTCCGCGTTCGCCCCCGCCCTCGACGACGCGCTCGACGAGGTCTCCCGCCGTGTGGACGCCGGCCTCTCCTGCGGCTGCGACGGCGTCAGGAGGCAGCAGGTCTTCGTGAACTCCGGCGTCAGGAGAGGCGCGCGTGGCGCCGCGGCGGACGAGGCCTTCGCCAGGGACGCGCTCCGCGGGGAGGCGTTCGTCGGGTACGTCCGCGCGCTGGCGGTGGCGCCAGAGGACGGAGCCTGCCGGCTCGACTTCGCCGTCGCCGCCGCGCAGCTGAAGGCGTTCGCCCGGTGGAGGAGAGCCGCAAACCCGGAGCAGCAAGATTCTGCTGCCGATGGCGCCATGGTGGTTGCCGCGCGCGCAGGCCGTGGGCGTGCGACGACTCCCAGGAGGGAGAGAACAAGGCGAGGTCTTTTCCGCGGCGACGCTCCTGCTGGTGACACGACGCTGTCAATGTGCCCGCGCGCGGCGGCGGCGGCTGCCGCGGACGTGGCGTTCATGCGGCACATGTTCCCTGGCGAGGCGCTCGAGGAGTACGCCTCCGCGATGGCTGGGACGCCGCCGCCTGCGGGAGCCTACGGGCGCGACGACCTCGCCACGGCTAACCTGCCGCAGCGGAAGGCTTTCGGCGAGTGGAGGAGTGCCAGCCCAAGACGAGGCATCGCCGAGACCGCCGCCCAGGTCAATGGCGCAATGGAGGCTCCCAAGAAGGCAAGAGCGACCGGAGGTGAGGCTGAGGCCGATGCTGGCAATTGCGGGACCGTGACGAGCTGCATCAGTTCAGGAGAGGAGGATTCAGCCTGCGAGAGCGACGGCGGCGATGATGATGGCTGGGAGACGGAATCATCTGAGGATTTCGAGCCGACGTTCGAGTGGGAACTGGGGTGGAAGGATTACGTGATCGTCGTGCAGTTCTTGGCCATCCTGCTGCTCGTGTGTCGGCAGCTGATCCAGTACCAGTAGCATTGGGAAAACTTGAACTTCATTTTCTGCATTTGGAGTAGTAGCATCCTCATTCTTAATTTCAAGAAAATTGAGGTTTTGTAAGACCAGCGCTTTCTTAGTGAGAATTGTCTGTAGTACTACATTCATCATTTGAAAGTATCGTTCGAGGCTACTGATCAGTGTCCATCTGTTCACTCAATCGATCTAGGCATCTAGCTATAGTTTTTTTTTTTTTTGGCTTGTGTGTGGAAAAGATATGACCGTTTGCAGTAGTACTAGCAGCGTTGTGCTACAGGGCTGGAAGCGAATGGAGATGAAACGTCTGCCTTGTCTAATCCAAAGAAACGCAGCAGCAATTTGAGATTTGAACCAGGAGGTGGGACTAGTGATGGTTCTCAACAAGAAACTGACAAGATATATACAAAAACCAACACGCACAAGATACGTACGGGAGGCAGCAATGGAGCTTGTTCCTTTCATGGTTGGGGTGAGTGGATAAAGCAGATGCTTCTGCGGTAGTACTACATCTGCAGGGGATGAAAAGCTTTGGCCTTTGGGGTACAAGAAAGAAGACCACCATGGGTTGAGACAGCAGCTCCTGCGGCAAGCGATGCCCGGGGGCGCATGCCGACGACGGCCGAGAAGGGAGGGAAGGGGAGGGCTAGGGTTTCCTCCCCTAGGTCGCGCGGGGGCGACCAAGGAGAGGAGAGCAACACCGATGAAGACAAACTGGATCGCATCGCGACCAAGACATTTCTTAATGTAGATAATCCTAAGCTTAACCTCCAACCTATTGTTGTTGAATCTGACCTGCAAGTGTAGTTTCGGCCGAACAACAAGATTTATCAAGACTATGTTTTGTGTACAGAGAGTTCAACCGTACCGAGTAAGAAGTGAATATTTTAATTTTGGTGCGCACCCGGTTAAAAGAGATTATACTAATGTCTCTCATGAACTAGCGAAATGGAGGGAAATGTAGGTACTACCTGGTGCAAGTGTGTACCTGAACAAGTTAATCCCTCGGTACTGACCGACCGACTATAACCATTTGATTAAGCAATGAAATCTCTTTTAACATACTAAGCCATGTCTTTTCCTAATTACATGTCACTCTATAATAGCAAGAATTTCAGGGCATTCAAGCAGAGGGATTAACTTCTTTATGTGTGATATAAATAAATAAAAATATTTTGTTCTGTACACACCAAGGTTTGGACATTGGGCGTTGGAAAAACGTTTTGAGTTCCCACTGCGGGATCACCATTTTCAGAAACTTATTTGGTGCCATGGCACTTGTGGTTGAGAGTCTTTTACGTACCAACCAAGCCAAGCAGCGGACCAGCTGCTGCTGCTGCTACCGCGGCAGGTGCAGACAAAAGGATTCAGAGGGCAGTTTCTAGCAGAGTGCTTTTGCTTTGTGGCCTCCTCTTCTTCCCATCTTTTGCTGGGCTGGGCTTCCCATCCCAATGCTTGCCCCTCTGTGGTTGGCAGCACAGGCCTCATCAAATTTTATTTACTGCATCACTCGGAACTGCATGTCTCCATGCCGCGGTGACATCTTTTATGGTGCACATATTATTGGCCATAAAAGTCTCAACACGTTTCTCACCTAAAATCTCATGAAGATGTTTGGTACTACTTGATCATAAGGGCGCAATCTTTTGTTTTTACTCAATCTCAAATGAATTGGCATCTCTGACCACTGATAAAACTCAGACAGTAATAAAAAGATCTCGAGATAGTACTCCTAGAAAAGAGGTTTTTGCACCAGCGGTACAGAAACTTGTCTACCACGTGCAGTTCCATACAACAACTACCAGGTTGTTCTCCTGCGGTACAGGAACTTGTCTACCAGGTGCACCGTTCATACAAATCGCCCAGGGAGCTGCCACGCGTACGTGGTGACGCTGGTTTAGTGATTTTATGAAGACGTCCTATACAAAATAACAATCACAACTTGGTCCCTGTTCTTTCAGCAGCGTACACAAGAATGCCCAGGCGCCTATCACGGAGGCAGTTGGGGTTCTTTCCTTTCTGGGCGAGGACGGAAGCGTCAAGGACGGAGGCGACGAAGATGAAGGAGTCGCCGATGATTCTCTCCGATGGCCGACGATCCGCACCACCGCAACTACTGGGAAGATCCTCCGTTCTACAGTGAGTGGCAGTTCCCCCGCGCAGCTCGATTTCCTTTTCTTTCTGTCTAGCTCATGCCGGCGACGTGGTTAGGTCGTCGGGTAGGTTTCCGGTGACAATCAGTGTTGAAACGATGGTATGATTATACTGTGGTTGTTACACATCGTTTGCACGCATTGTATCTGCACGAAATCAGTTTTTCGACCGCGTCCTGTTCCGAGGTGGTTTTGCTGCCGCAGAGGTTATGAATTCCGTCGATTTTGGATGTTTTAGTGTCAGATTAGTGTTGGAATTATGCAATGTATGTTTGTACTAGGTATTGGAGTAGAAATTTTAGAAAAAGAAGCACATTTTTTCGATTTGCATGTTGTCCTGTTTCATAGAGATAGTTTACGAAAGAATTGCATTTTTCTGAACTTGTTGACAGTTAGTTCATAGTTTGAATGCTATAACTGATTGTTTTTCCTTGTGTGCTGCTTGAGTTGTGCAGATGATCCCATGAGTATGAGAGAACATGCTGGTGGTGGCCTCAACCATGTGAACTCCCATGAATATGAGAGAACTTATATTGTTGATATGGTGGCCAGGACATGTGATTGCAAAAGGTGGCAACTGTCAGAAATTCCTTGCCACCATGCTATTGCCTGTTGCAGGACTGACAGAAGAAACCTAGAGAAATTGGTGCACAGTTGCTACAGCATTGAGACCTACAAGAAAGCTTATGCTTATAATTTGGTTCCTCTGAGATCTAGAGTATTCTGGGAAAAGATGAATGCTGTAGTTGTGCACCCACCTCTTTTTAACAAGATAATGGGCAGGCCAAAGAAAAATAGGAGGAAAACTCTAGAAGAAAAGGAAAAGGATGGAGTCAAGTTTGTTACAAAATCAGGGGTCATCATGCATTGTTCTATATCTATGAAACTGCACGTGGTGGACAAGTTTCTGTACCGCTGGTGCAAAAACCTCCCTAGAAAAAGTGAAACCTTTTTTTTGGTAAAAGACAAGAAACTTTTTGTTTGAAAAAGGGGAACTTCCCGCTCGACACACTAGAGCCGGTGCCGGATCTCTTCGCGCCGCCCGCCCACGGCCACGTGGCCCAGATTGCAAGGGAGGACCACGAGGCGTGGGAGCGCCTAGAGGTCGAGCGAGAAGACGAGCAGCGGATGGCCAAGCTCCGGCGCCTGAACCTGGAGCTCGTGGCAGAGGAAGAGGCGGCGTTCGCGAAGTTCGCGTCCGAGAAAGCTGCCGCACCCTCGTCTTCATCAGCTCCAGCAGCGGCTGCGGCGTCTTCCTCAGCTCGGTCGTCATCGAGCTAGACAGCGACGAGGAGGACGAGTTCCCCGACATCTTCCTCGACGGCGACACCGATGAGGAGATCGAGCGGTATCTAGGGCCGAACTGCAGGTGAAGCCACGGCGGAGAGCTCAACGACGGCATCCCCGACGTCGTCATGTTGAAATCAGGGTGTTTTAGTTAAATTTCGGTAATATTTTAGTTAAATGTTTGAACTATGTATGAAATTGTTTGAAATTGGGACGAAATCGGTTTAAATTAGTTTGAAATCGGTTGAAATCGGTCACAATCTGTCGAAATCTGGCCGAATTCAATTTGAAATCGATTATAGTCCTCTAAGTTATCGGAGATCGAATCTGGCGGCCACTGGTTAGAGGACTTAAAATTTAAGTCGAGCGTTTTCTCCGGCCTAAAGTCCTCTAAGTTATTAGGGATCGGTTAGAGTTGCTCTTAGGGTTACGGGTGGAGATGCTCTTACAAACAAAATGTGCTACAAGAAGGAACTCTTACCATCTGTACAAAACCAATACAAAAACCATCCTTTGTGCTGTAGATTTGTTAGCCGAAAAGACACTCAAGTCCACCAGCGTTTGGCAATAACTTTTTTTCTTGGGCAGTATCCCCTTCTCTCCTTTGTTTCTTATCTGAATCCGTATTAAAACCAAAGAAACATTTGGCCATGACTTTTCTTGGGCAGTATCCCCTTCTCCCCTTTTATGTTACTGTATAGTAGCAAGAAATTCAGGGCATTCAAGTACTTTTGTACGATGGCGTTGAAACACCGGTACCACAACCCCACTTACAAGTAATGCCACGAGGCGTGGGAGCAGCCTCGGTAGTCATCGAGCTGGACATCAACGGGGAGGACGAGTTCCCTGGCATCATCCTCGACGGCGACACTGGCGAGGAGATCGAGCGGTGTCTAGGGCCGAACTGCGGGTGAAGCCGCGACGGAGAGCTCAACAGTGGCCTGCCCGACGTCGTCATGTCGAAATCGGGGTGTTTTAGTAAAATTTCCACAATATTTTAGTTAAATGTTTGAACTATGTATGAAATGGAAAAAAAAAGTAATGCCACGTGGGTAAAGATAATATCAGGCCATAGTAAAGTCCATTGAATTGAACGATTGATTTTCTAAAGAAGATCATAACTTCTTTGTGTGTGATAAATAAAAATAGAAAATATTTGTTCCTAAACACAAGCGAAATATTTTCGGATATTGATGACATGATGTGGTGGCCAAACCGACGCTTGTGGACGTTGGAAAAACGTTTTGAATTCCCAGTGCGGGATCGCCATTTTCAGATACTTATTTGGTGCCATGGCACTTGTGGTTCGGAGTCTATGCAAGATTCCAAGATGAATCTTTTACGTACCAAGGCAGCAGACCAGCTGGTGCTGCTACCGAAGCAGGCGCAGAGGGCGGTTTCTACCAGAGCGCTTTTGCTTTCTGGCCTCCTCTTCTTTTGGAACTGATTTCATCTTTCTGTCTTTTGCTGGGCTGGTGCTGCCATCCATCCCTCTCTGTGATTTGCAGCAACATATCACCACAGCTGCATATCACCATGCCGCGGTGACATCTTTTATGGTGCACATATTATTTATTGGCCATCAAATTCTCAACACGTTCTAACCTAAAATCTCATGAAGATGATGTAGTACTTCATCATAAGGACGCAATCTTTTGTTTTCACTCAATCTCAAATGAATTGGCATCTCTGCCAACCGATGAACTCAGACAGGAGTAATAAAAAGATCTGTAGATAGCACTCCTAGAAAAAGTGAAACCTTTTTTTTTTTTGGTAAAAGACAAGAAACTTTTTGTTTGAAAAAAAGAAACAGAAACTTTTACTCATTTGGCTACTAGTACAGTGTTTACTTCTGACCACCCTCAAAATTGCACTGCGTAGACTAGTTTATCCCCCTAAACCCCAACCAACCAAACCCCTGCCTTTCATCTCCACAGAGCGCCTCCCTCCCTCGCTCGCTCTGCGGTAAGCACCCCTCCCTTCCGGCAAGAACCGGAGACGCACGTGCCGGCGCGCTGATCGTTTGTCGCCGCTTTTTTAGGTACAGGCTCGCGCGTGCGCGTCACATGGCGCCGGAGGATGGAGCGGCGGCTGCCAAGAACGCCGAGGAGCGGCACGGGAGCGATGTGGGACGCCCGGCGAGGCTCCGCGTCATGCACCCGGACGTGGCGGCGCTGCTCAAGGGCGCCTACCACCGGCGCACCAAGAAGCAACCGGCGCCGGCGCGGGCGGCCAAGGGCGTCGAGAAGGACGACGTGCGCCATCTCGCTCGGTACGACTGCGCGTTCGAGAAGGAGGAGGAGGAGGCAGGGTTCGCGCCGCCTCGCCTGGTGTGGGCCAAGGTGCGGGGCCACCCGTGGTGGCCGGCGCAGGTGTTCGACCCGGCGGACGCGTCGCCGCTCGCGCTCGGGGAGCGCAGGAGGCGCGGCTCCGCCCTCGTCGCCTGCTTCTGGGAGAACACCTTCGCGTGGGTGGCCCCCGACGACGACGCGCTCCTCCCCTTCCGCGACGGATTCCCGCGCCTCGCCGCCGCGCACACCCGCGCCCGGTCCGGCGGCACCTCCCTCTCCCGCTTCGCCTACGCCGTGGACGCCGCGCTGGCCGAGCTCGCGCGCCGCGTGGACGTCGGCCTCTCCTGCGACTGCTGCGCCATCGTCGTTGCCAAGAAGCAGCCGATCGACAACGCTGGCATCCGGAGGCGCGCGCACGGGGCGGTGGTGGACGCCGCCTTCACGAGGGACGCGCTCCAAGGCCAGGCCTTCCTCGGGTACCTCTCCGCGCTGGCGGTGGCGCCGCTCGCGGGTGCCGACAGGCTCGACCTCGCCGTCGCCACGGCGCAGCTCAGGGCCTTCACAAGGTGGAGGGGCGCCAGGGGCCTCCCCGAGTACACGTCCCACTACGGCATCGACGACCAAGGCGCCACACCGACGCCGCCACATCGTGCCAGTGGCAAGAGGAGAAGGCCGACCGGGGGAGACGTCGGCGAGAAATGGGGGATGTCAAGGCGCAGCAGCTGCGCCACGGATGACGCCAAGGAGCTGGAGGATTACGAGCCGAGCCCACAGCCCCTGTCTCCGCAGACGACCACCAAGATGGGGAAGCTCATGAGCCGGGCGGCGCGGCACATGTCAGCGTCACCTCCAGGTTTCCTAACAAGGTGCACCCGCGCTGCAGCTGGCCACTATCGCACCTCAGCGGCGAAGCTGCACAAGGGTGGCATCCTCAAGGACGAACCTTTGCTGGCCGGGCTCGTGCTGAGCTTCGCCGGTAAGAACGCCATCCCTCCGACGAGCGACCTTGCCAAGATCTTCAGCCAGTTTGGGCCTGTCATGGAAGCCAGGGCAGAGAGTTCTTCGGTCGCCGTGGTGGTCTTCAAGAGCAGCGTCGACGCCGAGACGGCCTCCTCGGGCACGGCCAAGATCGGCATTCTGATCGACAACCTGGTCAGCTTCCGCCTCTCCTACTCGCTGTCGTCCACCGCCGCACCCATCGATGGAAAGGATGATCACCTGCCTGTTGAAGATGTAATGTAGTTGGCCATGGGTTTGGAGAATCACTCAGGTCTCTTCTGCTCATCCCTGACAATGTAGCTTCTCTTATCTCCACAATGACACTGCTGCAGCATTCCTGTTCTTGTGTGTTACTCATCAGTATCATGGTTTTCCTTGCAGGTTTTGATCATGAAAAATGTGGAGGAGGCAGTGGAAGATGTTGCATGTTCAAATCAAGCAACAAAGTTCTGAATTTTTTGGTGATGGATTGTAGCAGGGAGCATTCAGAGTTTTAGGTTTTTCAGTCAGTTATGCTACTTTTTTGGTAGACAATGTGATGAAGTAGTAGTTTCATTTACACCTTTTTTGGCTGTCTTCTACAGAGTGTTGTTTGAATTATATGCTGCAGATGAGTTGCCTGTGGTGCAAACACATCTAAGTTGACCATGCTTTTATATCTATCTATGTTTGAATTTTGGATTCAGAAGTTGGGCCATTTAAGCTTACGATGATATTTGTACTAGCAGAATTGCTTTGATGGTGTGTCCTGATTGTGCATCGAACATGCTGCGCTCCATTTCTCTATCTGAAATAATTATATGGGACTATATATAGACTTGTTATTGAACTTTGATCATTGGAGCTTAACTAATATACTATAATAAATTCCATATTTCCATTCCACCACCACTTGATCAAACATCACCAGTTTCAGAGTCAGAAAAATGAGGAGTAGGCAGTGGAAGATGTTGCATGTTTAAATCAAGAGAGGAAGTTCTGAATTTTTTGGTGGTAGCTTGTATACATAGCAGTGAGCATTCAGAGCTTTAGGATTTTCTGTCAGTTATGCTGCTGTACTTTTTTGGTAGACAATGTGCTGAAGTAGTAGCTTCATTTACACCCCTTCTGGCTGTCTTCTACAGAGTGTTGTTTGAATTATATCCTACAGATGAGTTGCCTGTGGTGCAAAGACATCTATTTTGACCTTGCTGTTATATCTATCTATGAATTTTGGATTCAGAAGTTGGGCCATTTAGCAGAATTGCTTTTATGCTGTTGTCCTGATTGTGCATTGAACATGCTGTTTTCCATTTCTTTATCTGAAATGATTGTAGCAGAGTGTATATAGACTTGTTATGGAACCCTGGCCATTGGAGCATAACTAATATACTACTGTAGTATATTCCATATTTTCATTTATGGTCTTCAAGAGAAGCCGAGACAGCCTTCTCGAGCACAGCGAAGATCGGCACTCTGATCGAGAACCTGGTCAGCTTTCGCCTCTCCTACTCGCTGTCGGCCGCCGCACCGTCGATCCTCGGAGTGCACACTGAACACTGGTGGAAAGGATCACCTGCCTGTTGAAGATGTTCTGTAGTTGGCCATGGGTTTGGGGAATCACTCAGGTTTGTTCAGCTCATCTTTGAATGAAAATGTGGTTTAGCTTGTCTGTTCCATGACACCGCAGCCTTCCTGTTCTTCTGTGGTACTCATCAGTATCATGGTTCTCCTTGCGGGTTATGGTTATGAAAATGAGGAGGCAATGGAAGAGGTTTTGATCATGAAAAATGAGGCAGTGGAAGATGTTGCATGTTCAAAAGCAAGAAAGTTCTGAATTTCTTGGTGATAGATTGTATCAGGGGGCATTCAGAGTTTTAGGTTTTTTTTTCACGCTTTCTCACAAATGGATTAAAAAGTAGATTTTTTTTTCTTTTGAAGTTTGGTTAAACCATTGCTTCGTCTGGTGTCTACAATACATACGACTCACGATAGTGCTAATTTCATTTTTACCAGATGCCAAGGATGAGTTGCCTGTGGTTTAAAAGTTGACCATGCTCTTATATATATTTGAATTTTGGGTTCATTCTGATATTTGTAGCATACGATATTTGTAGCAGAATTGCTTTGATGGTGTTGTCCTGATTGTGAATTGAACATTGCTCTGAAATGATTGTAGCAGAGTGTATACAGACTTGTTCTAGAACCCTGATTATTGGAGCTTAACTAGTATAGTATAGTATATTCCATATTTCCATTTATCACAAATTCCGCCGACACTTAATCAAGCACCATCAGTTCAGAGTCAAAAGTAATCATTTCCATATCTTTTTTCATTACCAATCAGAGTCAGTACACAGTCCCAATTTGGGGATGTCAAGATAGTACGTACATATATACAGTATAATTCACTATCTAACTGGAGGGAAGAAAACTGGAGCTGCATCCTTAGCAGCTCGTCCCCAGCCAGAAGTATCAACTGATCAGAAAGAAAATTAAAACAGACATGCGAATAACTGATGGTCAACCCTATCTAGTATGGTACATTGTGCTTCTACCCTTGTGCTGTTGGTCATGACAAGTGGAAGGAGCCTAATCCCTCGGTGATAGCGTATTTGAGCCTCTCTCTCATTATCTCCTGTCATCCAGAAACGCACACAGGTGAGAAATCGTCCCAAGCATGCATCGCGTGGCAGAAATAACTATATATATATATATATATATATATATACATATACATGGAAGGGTCTGTACCTTCGAGGAGTACGGAGGAAGCTTGATGAAGTGCCGGCAAGTATTGACGCTTGGCAATTCGCTGTCGACACTGCAGTCACATTGCTGTTGCACACAATGCATGGGGCCAGGTAAGTTTTTCATCTCATTATTATTAGGCTTTTTCCCTATTTAGAGTAAAGTAGTTCCTTATGTGGAAAGAAGAATTGCAAACCTTTCGCACGACGGTGAGCTTTGGATCGAGCGAAGCTAGGCCACCAAGTGGGAGTTGAGGAGCCCCTGTCGTGAACTGGATGAACGCCCGCTGCTCCTCTCTTCCAAGCTCCCGCAGGATCTCCAGGAACTGCAGCAATGCGTTACGGATTATTTTTTGGAGTCCAGTTTCTTATTAGCCGTTCAAAAGACAGATATTTGAGAGCTAGCCTTGTGTCTCAGTTCTACTTACGCTAACTACTGGTGGACTGTACGCATCATAGCCATGCTCAAATTCTATATTGTCTTCAAGTTTGCTTGACTGCAAAAAGCATATACCAAGTGAGAACCATGAAACAGAAACTATTTCTCTGATAAATGAAGGTACGTATAAGAAATCATGGGGAGATATGCTTACAGCCCAAGCATCCTGTTCACCACAGAGTATGCGCTCCATCTCCTCCTCGTTGAACATTCTAAGGGTCTTAAGAGCAAAAACCTGCAAGTTGTTGAAACCCATCAGTACTTGTCCTCTCCCGGAAAGAGGATGAACTACATTTTGATCTAGCGAACATTCAACACCAAACTGACCTCGTTAATTGCAGACTTGAAAGCTTCCATCTGTTTGGCGATCCCACTCTTCAAAGTTGCATCGACTAACAAATGTACATACTCCTCCAGATTGTCAAGTGTCACCATCTTCTCTGAGCCACCAGGAACAAGCTCAAATTCAGGATTTCCAGGAAGAGTAAAATCAAGGCACAGATCTTCCAATCTCATATTTTTATATGAAAGAGCTGCTGAGGGATTGGATGTATTTTCTGAACATGTCTCTAAGAACTTCTTCCTTTTAACAAGTGCTTGAAACTCTAGTATAGTCTTGCCCATCTCAGGATCAAATGATGGAATGTCGTAGATATCAAGCTCCTAAAACCAAAGAACGATCCATGATCAAAACATAACTGAGACAAGAAAAGGAAAGACATGAACAGTTATTTAGATCATTGCTGAAAAAGTTACCTGTTCAAGCATGACCTTGTAGAATGCTTTTGAGAACGGAATGTCCAGGATCCTTCCATCGAGAATCGCTCTTGCTACAATATGTCCAAGAAGCTTGAATTTTTGTACCACGTCAGAGAATTTGATCCCTCGTGATGAAGTGACTACTGGCGACCATGGTTGTGGGAATAGCCCAAAACTAGAATGAACGAATCCACTTTCTCCTTCTGCTTTTCTAGCATTATCACCTCTCCACATCCCAGTCCCGAACCTCTGGAGTTCATGGGTAGCTGTACTGTAAAATTCCAAGGTTGGGCCTCGCCCAGTCCCAACCTCTCCTTCAAAGACCACCTCAATGGTTTTGGTACTTGACCCATGTTTGGCCATCATTGGTACAGCACTTTCAAGAATGTTACCTCGTGTTACTTTGTACTTCTTAGTTTTCTTAGCAGCCTCGTTTTGAGCATCACTTGCCTCATCTGCTTCGTCTGGCTCATCTGGAGGACCTTTGTCGTCTCCCATGAATGAGCGATGCAGAGTCAGGCAGAAGTACTTCCACCGTGCATTAAAGGAGAATAAGAAGGGGCAAGTTTCCACCAGGTAGATACACCACGAGGGTACCAGCCCATCCTCAAACAAGCTTTCTTGCATTTGCAGCTCCAGTTTATTCGTCAGAAGGCTACTCATGAAGTGATGCTGCGGGATTGGAGAAATTGTCACCTTAAGATCGTCGAAATCTTGTAGGCAGCTTTCTGCAAATAAACGTATCTTCTCATCCATTGACAGTTGGTACGAAAAACGGTTAAGCCCTTCAAGAACTTTCAGCGTGAATAACAAGTTGTAGGATGGATCAGATTCATCCACATCACCAGGAATCTTCCCAAGGAATATGGTGTCGAAAAATGGGTCCTTCAGCAGTGACTGTCCAAGCTTTTCATACACGGCGGATAAATTAGTATTAGATGAACTCAAAGAAGAGATTTCCTTGTTTTCGCCTTTCTTATACGTTATTTTGTGTTCTTCGTCCCAGAAAGATTCGTGAATGATAATATCAGATTGTCCCGCATACATTAAGCAGACAAGTGACTCAAAAAATGTTGCAGATGGCTTGAGTTGTGTGCCGTTGTAAGAGAACATCAATCTTGAGGATCCCTGCCCTTTCCCGGGATAACAAATCTTAGGCCAAAGGACTTCTTCAATTGCATCTGGCTTTGACAATATAGTAACAGGGAGAACACCACCATAACCTTGCAACTCTTTCTCCCTGCGTGCCTTCACAAATTTTATATCCAGTGACTCTGAATCCCCGGTCCCTGAATGCCTCAGAGGAATCATCGTGCTCTCACGATCACACTGTTCAAGGTCAGATAGTATTACAGGAAAACTGTCATAAGACATGTGCAGAGCGTCTAGGAGCTTCTCCACCAAAACCTCAAGGGGCTTGGTAGAGCTTTGATTGGACATTGTGAGAGCCAAACGAGCGAATTTCTGCAATCGACGTTGCACCTCCTTAACCCGCTCTAATAAGTCCAGGCAATTATTGAGATTTGGATTCAAGTATGCCCCATTGGAGAGATAATCTGATAAATATTTGGTTGATCCACTGTTCGCAAATGCGAAAGTAGAGGTACTTGGAAGTTCATCCGATAAAAATCTCCTCGAAACTTCAGACAACTCTCTGCAGAGATCCAACTTCTGTGTGGGGGTTGTTATGGTATGACCATTCAACCTAGCAAAAAACTCTTTGACGATTGTAAAAACACATCCAAACCTATGTGGAGATTTGTTACTTGCTTTCACCATGAAGAAGCTTTTCTTTATCTCTTCTGCTAGATTCAGGATAGCATTCTTCTCAATCTTGCACCCATCTGTGGAGGAAGAATCTGAGTCTAAATCGAAGCAAACACAACATTCTTGCTTACTGCTTTTTGTTTTCAACTTGTGAATGGAGTTCCTATCCTTTTCTTTTGCTTGCATGGTATCAATTGAATGCTTTACACCCTCCTTGGTAAAGCTCTCAAGGAAAAACTGATGGTCCTTTTGCAGGAGGCTCTTTGAAACTTTGAGCGTTTGGTACACAATGTGGCGGTTCTTCCGAGCCAACAGACACGTAAGGAAGCTGACATTAGAACAAAGAGACAAACATGACTAACATGTAAGATGAAAATACGTTTAGTCAATAAACATCGGTCTTAAGTCTATCAAGTATTTTTTATAGAAGACAATTAACTGTGGCAGAAATTCACCTTGAGAGATTTGAAGTCTTCTGTAACTCAATCAGGAAAGTAGGTGTGCTTAATTCAACAATGTTGCCGATGACAACAATGCATCTGTAGCAAACTGATGAGACTGCACCACACTTTGCAACCTACATTAGGAGCAGAAATATCTATGTCACTTCCTTATTTTAGCAGACCGTAAATGAATGTCAAGGGGCGCATATACATACCTGTATAATAAGTGTTACAATGCTAGAAATCTGGTCAATGTACGCATTATGTTCCAAGATAGCGTTCTTCTTTGGAGTGTCAGATGCCTCAAGAGGCCGCATAAGCTCATAGATGAACTCCACAAGCATCTGCAACTGATGTTTGGAAATGAAGAGTGTGGTGTCAAGTCATTTCACCAAAATGTGCACGAGCAGCATGAATGTAGAGGTTTAAATGCATAAAAATTTGACGAGAACACTGCTGTAAATAGGTATGATCACGAAATCTGCACGTTCAGAAAAACAAGCACGGAGCGGACAAGTATAGTACCTTATCACTGTTACTGTGCAAGGAGCTGTAGTAAGTAATCATCTGATGGAGTAAATTGCAAACGCCCAAGTCGAAGAGGGACTTCACAGCCTTGGCTGAGGCTGAAGCAAGACTCTTTAGCAGCCCAAGGATGTCCTGCAACACATGCCAATTCGTCCATTAAGTTAAGATGCGACAGTAGATAGCAGTGGTAAAATGTGAACTGGCAACGGTAGAGAAGAGAGGATCATGTCACGTACAAGCAACCTCTGGTCACCAAGGGTCTTCCACCCATCCTTCTCCAGCAGTCTCATGGCCGTCTCGACGACGTTGGACTCGCAAAGCGTATCCATATGTTCAGCCTTGCCGTGAGCAGCGGAGGCGAGCATGCCCAGGCAAGAAAGGGCCGACTCGTGTATCTGACATTGGTCACACGGATCGATGAGAACAGTTTCTCGCGAAAAGCCGAGAACAGAGCATGCACAGCAGTAATAAGCAACAATAACCAGAAACACGCGTACTTACCGTCTTGTCAGCAGACTGCAGGAGGTTGCAGAGCGCCGGCGCGGCCTCCATGGCCATGGGCACGTCCGCCTCTTCGCATTCCTCGACGAGCTCCGCGACGATCTGGAGCGCATCTTTCTGTCGGCATTTCCACAAACATGGATGAGCACGGCTGGGTTCAAGCGGGTCTATGGGCAGGACGGGGTCGCAAAAGCCATGACGGGTGCGGGAAGGGAGGGAGGCTGACCTGCTTGCTGGTGGAGAAGAAGTCGAAGAACTGCAGCACGGCGGCGGCGACGCCGTGGCGGAGGCACTCGTTCGGCCGCTCCGCACTTATCAACTTCAGAGCTCGCAGGCACTGCCGACAGCAAAAGCCACAGGGGAATAAGTATACTTTTTTTTTAAAGACAAATAATGTGTGCCTTGTCTAATTTCTGTTTTTTATAGAACATCAAAATTTAATTCTTAATACTGCCTAGTGTACATGCTGCTAAATTAAAAGTGATGTTTAAGAAAATTCTGCTACCTCCGTCTTGAATTATTTGTCGCAAATTTGTCTATATAAACAGAGTTCTAGAGGCCTTTTAGTACATACATGGAGTAATGAATAGTATAGACAAATCTGCAACATCTAATATGTGAACATGGTCAAATCTACGACATCTAATTTAAGACAGAGAGTAATTGATCTGTTTGAACGTAATTAAGCAAGCAAATTACGAGGACTACTATGATAAATAAATGAAAGAGAAATAAATTGCCACTATTGGTGCTCTCTAATTTTGTTTAAGCCATGTAACTACTAAACAAGAACATATTTAACAATAATAGTGCCAATTAAGGAATGAACAAGTAGGGTGTAACCATGAGTTTAAGATCATGCATGCTAGGTTAAATTAATTAATTAAGTACTACTAGTGCCCGCGAGAGGCGCGCGAACGAGAATACGAGATGCATGCTAGGATTATGTACGTAGCCACGCCACGCCACGCGACGTACCTCCTCGGCGAGTTCGACGTTGTCGACGGCGAGCAGGCGGTCCCGGAGCGCCTGGACTGCGCCGCCCAGGACGAAGTTGTGGGCCCACTGCGGCAGGATCTCGACGGCTTCCGCGATGGCCCGCGCGGCCAGCAGGGGCACGTCGCCCTGGTCGTCGGCGGCGGCGGAGACGAGCGCGGGGAGGCGCGTGGCGAGGAAGTCGACCTTGACGTGGGCGAGGAGGAGGTCCGAGTCGGTGAACATGAGAATCTCGCGGAGCACGTCCAGCGCCGCCGCGTGCGCGCTCGGGCCCTGGGCCTCGTCCGCCAGCGTCGCCTCCACGTACGTCAGCATCTCCAGCTCCGCCATCGCGCCTGCAAGGTATGTAGATCGGCCGCCCCCTCTAGCCGGTGCCGGTGGTGGCGTCGGCGGCGGCGGCGAGCGTGGTCGGGTTTGTTCCGAGATTCTGCGGAGGCTTTGGGGGAGACCTGAGGCGGCGGGGCCTTTTTATTCTTGGCGGCGGGGCCGTCGCGGATTTCGAGGCGCGCCGAGGTGGTTTGGGAGTAGGACTTGGACTGGATCCCGGGTTGGACTCTGGCTCACAGTCCGAGTCGGCATGCACGTACGAGAGTACCACGTACGTGACGGCGTAAGTGCACGTACATATGTCCGATGTATGTACACGAGTCTAATAAAATATTGAAAGAAATTGCGGGCACATGTTTGTTTTGGCTGTAGTATAAATTTTCATCCAAATATCGTGGGCCTCTTTTCACTGCTTTTGTAACATCGCCCTAAAACATCTGTTGTGTAACCACTAATTATTTGTTGCATAAACTTTTTTTTCAAAATATATTGCGGAACAATTTTAAACCAGCTGTAACGTCTGTTCCTGAAAAAATGTTGCGGATTGTTTTTTTTTTGCGAAATTTCACCGATTTTAATGATCATCAACAGTAATACAAAGAGCCTTGATAGTAATAAAAATACAAATATGTCACTGGACCACCTAGCGATGACCACAGACACTAGAACGAGCTGAAGGCGTGTCGTCGTCCTCGCCCCTCCATCACCGGAGCCGGACAAAGCTTATCGTAGTAGAGCTTGTTGTAGTAGACAGACGGAAAGTCGTCGTGCTAAGGCCCATAGGACCAGCACACAAGAGGAGCAACCATCGCCGAAGATGACAACCGTAGATCGGAAGAGACTGGCCCCAAACCACACCGACAAACAGTGGCGGACCCAGGAATGAACAAAGAAGGGGGATGACTTATGACTCGTCTAATTTTTTGTAATGAAGTACGTAATAGCATATATAGTACATATTAAATTATACAAAGACTAATAGTCTCCAGACAACTTGTAAAATAATAAAATAATATGAGAAAATGTATTGTCGCTAGGTAAATACCAATTACCAAGGGAAGGTCTAATCCATCACACTATATCATCATGAACGAGTTGAGATTTGAAAAGCATTGTTGCCACCTGCATGTAAAGTAGTATATATATTACATATGGATATGAAAGCCAATATGAATAGTAAAGTACTAAAAGTAGTACGTACCACTGAGATCTAACAATTGTTTTGGATAATTGACATTTGCGGTTCTTGTAACCTTGAAATGTCTTCAAATGGTACCATCTTCAACAGTAGCAATCATTTCTCTCTCTATATAGCACACCATGCTATCATTCATCCATTCATTATTCATTTTATCCCTCAACTCATTTTTTATGATATTCATAGCAGAGAAAGCTCTTTCAACTATTACCGTTGCCACGGGCAAAATCAAAGCAAGTTCAATCAGACGATATACCAATGGGTAGCATGTGCGCCTATCACTTTGAACCATCTTCACCGCAAAATTTCCAAGATCATTGCAACTAGTGAAGTCTTCATCACTTCTCACAGCAATAATGAATGTTTCAAGTTGTGTTTTCAGAACTACACAATCATATTCGGAGAAATCTAAAGCATATATCTTAGCAAGATCAAGTAGTTTGTCTTGATCAAAATTAGCAAAAGAGTTCTTCGGATCAAGGCAAGCAATACATCTCAATAATTGTGTTGATCTTTCAGCAAACCGATTGTTGTTCAACTCAACTAGAATTTGATCGATTACAACAATGAAAATATTATGATGAAAATGATGATAGTAGCTTACTAGTTTTGCTCCACGGCCTCTGGAATGACCCCTGATTGGTATTGTATCTTCCATATTTGGCACAAGTATGTTTCTTTTCGCACAAAAGGCCTTTGCTTCATCAAAAAGCTCAACCCAAGCATTGTCCCTCAATATCGCCCCAATCAGCCCTATAGCACGAACAATATTCTGGTTTTTCCTTTGCAAACACTGTGACAATTCTTGAGTCTTACCAAGAACTCTGATCATAATATGCAATACAAGTATAAATTCAAAGTTCTCCAATCTTTCTATAAAACCTGATGCTTTAGTTCTTTGTTCACTCTCTCCATCATCACAAATGTTCTCCAATACCTCCAATACAAAGGTCCACATTAGTTGAAGACGTACTAAGGTCTTATGATGTGTGCCCCACCTTGTATCACCGGGTCTTGCAAGACTAGTTTCTTGGTTTTTTCCTCTTCATGGAAAAATGTCACCAGTTTCCAATTGGGCTACAAGCTTGTCATGGTGATCTTGAAGAAGTTGATCACTCCGCTTACAAGAAGCACTAACATTAGTGACAATCGAAGTGGTATAGTTAAAGAAATCCTCAACAGATGAGCAACACTTGGCAACAGAAACAACCACTAACTGCAACTGATGAGCAAAACAATGGATGTAGAAAGCATATGGATTTTCATCCATTATGAGCCTTTGCAAACCATGAAACTGACATCTCATGTTGGATGCTCCATCATATCCTTGCCCTAACAATCTAGAAATAGACAAGCCATGCTTTATAAACATAGCATCTAATGCTTTTTTAAGTGAAGCCGATGAAGTATCAGAAACATGTTTCACTGCAAGAAATCTCTCAATTAAATGGCCTTGTCCATTGACATACCTGCAGAACAAATATTTTTATTAATTAACAAATAACAGTCACTAACATAAGAAATTGATTAATAACAAAAATGTACAAACCTTAAAAAATCATGGCCATTTGCTCTTTTATTGATTTATCATGAGATTCATCAACAAGTACTGCAAAAAGACGCCCTCCCAACTCAGACAAAATAACCTTCCTTGTCTCATGTGCACATGCCTTCACCAAGTCTTTATGTATTTTGGGGACGGTCATTTGACAGTTGCCAGACGCATTTTCACCAAGCACACTTGCATATTGGGGATCCTTGTGTTTATACCACCCATCATTTCTAGAAAGTTCCCCTTATTTCTCGAGCTCGAGGACTCATCATGTCCACGAAAAGCAAGAGCTTGGAAAAGGAGAAATCTTACAACACCTAAAATGATAATAATGCGAGCTTGATATAACTTCTCTTTCTCTGTGCCTTTCTCGGACCATACATGATCCACACTATGTCTTTGGTTTTTAAAATCAAGTGCATGTTTCCTAGCCTTGTTATGAATAATGTCAACTTTCCCAACATGAGCGGTGAAAGTTTCTAAGCCATTTCTCCAATTTACAAAACCTTTTTAGTGAATGTATCATTACCATAGTTTCCTATCCTTGGTGGCTTAAATAGATATCAATAAAAGCAAAATGCTGCATCTTTCTCCACACTATATTCTAACCAATCAAATCTCTTGTACCAAGTTTCGATAAATGAACTCATTTGCCCTGATTGGAGTTTCTGTGGAAAATTATGCCCTGTTGGTTGACTTGGACCCATAATCAAATATGCTCTCCTAGATTCATCTCTGATGTTTGGATCAAAATCTTCAATTGGCTTCCGAAGCCCCGGATCAGCAACTATGTCATCCATATCAAGCTCAATCCTCGCTCTTTTATGCTCGCCATTTCCATCTTCACCTTGAGGAACTATAGCTCTACTATTGCTAGAGGCATCTTGTCCTTGAATGACGAATATGTCCATCTGAAACCTCATAAATTATATGATTTGAACAAAAACTAGTTAGTATCTAACAATAATTAAACATTTGACATATTTCTATTTTGTGGGTAAACAGATGATAACTACATATATCTCAGATCCAAATTCGAGACCAACAATAGTACCAATTTCTAGAAAAGTTGCATCTTGAATACAAGAACAAGATTGCTCATTATCAAAATTCAAGAAAAATAATTGCCGGTTGTTCTGCCTGTTCGTCAGTTCGTGTGATGTGCCACTGGTTAAGCCCCTGCTTTCGTTGCATATGGGAGGAGGCGAGGAACAAAAGGATGAAGGCCTGAAGGTGGCCACACACATGCCCACGCGGCTGTGCTGCTAGACTGCTTGTGCGACGGCCGACAGGAGTAGATCACGTCATCAGGCGATCAACAGAATAACCGCTAGGGCATTCGGTTGGGGAGAAAAAAAGGCGGTGTTGTGGCGTGATTGACTCACGATCGATCGGGAAAATGCATGATGCTTGGTTGGCTCGACCGATCGCCGCCTCTATTCGATTAAATAAAGCAAGCAAACAAAGCAAAAAGAAACTAAGCAAAACAAAAACAACAAAGTAAAGAGATTGGTTATGAGGGACTCCCCTTGTGAAGATGTCCTTGACTCCCCGGCAACGGCGCCAGAAAAATGCTTGATGGCTCTGTGTATGGCGCTAGAAAAGTGCTGGTGTGATGTTGATGTAGAGCTCGTTGGGAACCCCAAGAGGAAGGTATGATGAGCACAGCAGCAAGTTTCCCTCAGTATGAAACCAAGGTTTAATCGAACCAGTAGGAGCAAGGAAACACCCCAAAGGTGTTACTAGCTGAACAATGGCAGGGCGCACTACCGGTGCCAGCAGCAACATGGAGACCTGCACAACACAACCACAAAACTTTGTCCCCAACTTGCGATGAGGTTGTCAATCTCACCGTGCTTTGCGGAAAACAAAGGATTAAACGTATTGAATGGAAGGAAGTAATAGTTTGCAGAAAGTAAACACAAAGTAGTAAAATATTATAGATTGTATGTAAAAGACAAGGACCTGGATCCATAGTTCACTAGAGGTGGCTCTCCTTAAGATAGATAACATGTTGGGTGAACAAATTACAGTGGGGTAATTGACAAACATTGAGAAAGCAATACATGCATATACTAATCATCTTGACTCCTTTGGAACTTGATTGGGCATTACAACGTTATACATAGACCGCCATCCAACTGCATCTATGACTAATAATCCACCTTCAGGTTATCATCCGAACCCCCTCCAGTATTAAGTTGCAAGCAACAGATTATTGCTTTACGAACTGCGTGTAAAGTAAACAATACGATTGTTCTATGAACAAAGGATTGTTGTTTTCTCCCTAGTAGCAACAGCACATCTAGTACCTTAGAGATTTCTGTCACTTCCCCAGATTACCAGAGGCATGAACCCACTATCGAGCATAAATACTAA
Organism: Avena eriantha; assembly: GCA_910589775.1. Lineage (NCBI taxonomy): Eukaryota > Viridiplantae > Streptophyta > Magnoliopsida > Poales > Poaceae > Avena > Avena eriantha. Next base: position 415,028,307 of record OU342740.1, read on the forward strand.
CTCTTGGAGTTGCTAGCATCTACTTGGCCAAGATAGCTACTAACAACGGAAAGCATGCAAGGTCACAAATAACAAAGACATGATAGAATCAATAATCAATCTGAAATAGCATCTCAATATCCATCGGATCCCCACAAACACAACATGCAGAATTACAAATAGATGATCTTGGTCATGAACGGAGCTCACAAGATCTAGACATGAAAGCACAAAGGAGGAGAACCAGCCATCTAGCTACTACATGGATCCGTAGTCCAAGGATGAACTACTCACGCATCACACCGGAGGCTTGCATGGTGATGAAGAAGGCCTCCAGGGTGAATTCCCCTCTCCGGCAGGGTGCCAGGAAGAACTTCAGATCCCTCCTGATCTAGGGATGGAGATGATTGCGTCTACAGACTCTTTCGTGGATTATTGATCGGGTACTTAGGGTTTTCGTCCCGAGGGCATCTTATAGGTGGAAGGGGAGGACGAGGGGGTGCTAGGGGCCACCACACCACCCCCTGGCGCGGGCCAAGCCTGGTCGCGCGGCTAGGTGGTGTGGCTGGCCTCTGGCCCCTCTCTGTCTCGTATTCTGGCATCTGATGACTTCTAGAAAATAGGCACTTTGGCTTTTGTCCCATCCAATTCCGAGAATATTCATTTTATGACTTTCTTGGAACTAAAAACAGCAGAAAATAGGCAGCTGGCACTGTGGCTCTTGTTAATAGGTTAGTCCAAGAAATCATATGAAAAGTACTCTAAAGTGTGGACAAAACACAAGAAAGTGGATAAAACCAAGCATGGAACATCAAAAATTATAGATACATTTGCAATGTATCAGAGTTGCGCGGGGCTCGGGACCCCGAGCTCAAGCCCTCACCCCGTTGGCGCTTGCTCGAACGAAAAAGGTTACCAATTTTGTTCATCGTGATGCACTGAAAAATTTCACCATGAAACCTTTGGCATATAGTTTCTATATGATATACGAACGATTCTACGTGGAAATATTCAATCCTAACGTGAGAAATTAATAGGAAAAACAAAATAAGCTTGAGTTCATCCACTAGATCAATCTAAGAGTTTCAACCATGGAAATCTGAAAATAAAGCATGGATAGGGAGAGAAACATACCGATCTGTTGATTACCCAACTCAAACGAATGAAATCCACAAAGAATCAAGAGTTCTAGGTGGATTTTGAGAGGTTTGGAGAGAGAATATGAGAGAAATAATGAGGAGAGGAGGAAGACCTAGCCGCCCTGGTGCGATTTTGTGGTCGCACCAAACTATACGGCTGGAACTATACGGGCGGGTGATGTTGCTCCGCCCGTATAGTTGTGGCGGCGCCGCCAACTAGGGTTTCTTGATACAGAAAATAGCTATATGGACGCAACTATACGGCCATATCGCAACGATTCCGCCATATAGTTGGTCGTTAAATTGTCTGTCTCTCGAGATAAATTTTTAAAACTAGCATCGATATCTATACGACCGAAACTATACGGTCAGAATTTTTATTCCCGCCGTATAGTTGGTCATTAAACTCTCAGTACCTTCGGGATGAAGTTCTATGAAGGCATGAATATCTATACGACCGGAGCTATACGGCCGTAATTTTTATTCCCACTATATAGTTGGTCGTTAAACTCTCAGTACCTTTTGGGTGAAATTCTACGAAGGCATCGATATATATACGACTGGAGCTATACGGCCGGAAGTTTTATCCCGCCGTATAGTTGGTCGTTAAACTCTCATTACCTTTCAGAAATTTTTGTACGAAGGCATCGATATCTATATGACCGGAGCTATACGGTCGGAATTTTTATTCCTGCCGTATATTTGGTCGTTAAACTCTCTGTGTCTTCGAAGAAAATTTGTTGATGACAAAGATATCTATACAACCAGAACTATATGGCCGAATTTTTTATTCCCGCCATATAATTGGTCGTTAAACCATCAGTAATCATCAAAAAATTCTATTTCTTCAAGGGTACCTTCTTATCCCAAAACTTAGTGAAATACCTTATTTTTAATAGAAAATTGATAGTAAAAACTGTCAACCAACATTATAATATTAAAAGAAAATTTTTAGCTTCTGTAAATAGAAAACTCAAACTTTTATTCTTATTATTATTCTCTACTCATTCAATCGATGTTTCTACTACTTTTTGACAGCTGCATCTTCATGGGCATGCTTCCGCAAGAATGTCTGTGAAAAAGTGGTAGGAATGCGATGAACTTCTTATTTTCTAATCGATTTAATTGACAGGATGGGTTGACTCCCATTAAGAATTTATTAAGAATGGTTGAGTAACTCAACCTCTTCTCTCTTCTCGAATGGTTACCTTGGGTTACCCCTTATCAAAGGCACTTACCACATGAACTCGTTTTGCCGGTGGAACATATCTTTCTCCTTCTTCTAGCTTCTTTGGAAAATACCGGATGATTTCAGCATCATAAACATTGAAGATTATCTCCCTCAGCACAATCTACTGATGCACCTGTAGTACTGAGGAAAGGTCTTCCAAGTATTATAGATAATATTTCATCTTCTGGCATTTCAAGGATAATAAAATTAGTGGGAATAACATGCTCATCTATCCTAAGTAAGACATCCTCAATCATACCAACGGGTTGTTTAGTGGACTTGTCAGCCATCCGTAAAGTGATAGTAGTAGGAGAATACTCCCCTAATCCTAACCTTTTATAGAGGGAGTATGGCATTACACTAACTCCTGCTCCTAAATCACACAAGGCATTGTGAATATTAGTTTTACCTATTGAGCATGAAATAGTTGGTATTCTGAGATCTTCAGACTTAGACAACAGTTTCCCATTAGCAGGATAGCTAGTTACCATGGCAACAGTTTTAGTTATTTCTTTCTTTCTACTAAGAATATCACGAAGGAATTTGCCATAAGTAGGAACTTGGTTTGCATCCGCAAATGGGATTTCCAGACGAAGTTCACTAAGTGCCTTTGTAAAATAATTGTAAATTACCTGATCCGGTGCTTTATTTTTTTGATCTAGGTAAGGAAGATTTTTCTCAGCTGACTTACTCTTGTCTTTTACCTTTTGTGGGGGGTCAGGCTCTTTTGTTGCTTTCTTTTGTTGTTGCTTACTGCTTTTCTTATTTTCTATTACAACAACTTCGTCTTCCTTGCTTATTTCTTTATCTTCTCTTCGATCAACCGTCTCTTCATCAGAGTCATAATGGTCATCTTGTGCATCATTTTGGTCCTCCTTGGTTTTCTCTTGCGTCTCAGTTTCATCATGAGGATCCACCAACGTTGAACCTTCTTGGCTTGCTTCGAGCAAGGCTTTTTCCTTTCGCTCTTTTTCAGCTTCGTATTCCGGTGGTCCTAAGGGTCCTGTAACAACTGCACCCCTTCTTGTGACAACATTAGTAGAGACAGGAATATCTTTATCTTCACGATGACAAATTTGATAACCATATGCTATTTGTTCACACTGGGTTTCAATCAGATACTTGTGAAATAATTTTATTTCTTGGCCAATCTCATCATAATATTCCATGAGTTCCGCCAAAATATTTTTGTGTTTTTGGAAATGCTTATGCAAGTTATTATGAGATTTTACTTGTCGATGTTTTAATTCTTGAAAAACTTTTCTAGTTTCATCTTCTTTAGTGAAAACTTGTAACAAATCTACTTTGTTTACCTTAACAAGTTCAGAAGGTATACATTTTTCTTTCATAGTTTTGCGTACCTCAGGCATAAGATCAGGAGTTATCCGAAGTATCCCTTTTTCCGGCTTAGTGCCAAAATCAAGATTATATAAAGAATAATTCTTAGCCCTAGTAGACATTAATTCCAAACATTCTTTAATAGTTAAGTATTTATTGATCCTCCTGCTGAGAAGTCAAGCAACTCTCTACATTGAGTATTTAGACCATGGCAAAACAAATGAAACATTGTTAGTTCAGAATAGCCATCATTAGGAATACTATTGATCATTCCAAAGAATCTTTCCCAAGCTTGTGGGTAGTTTTCTCCCACATTCTGACTAAAGTTGCCTATGTTCTTTCTTAGTTCAGTTACCTTTTTAAAAGGAATAAACTTGTTTATAAATTTAGTAATGCAGTTTTCCCAACATTTAATATAATGGCGAGGGATAGAATATAACCAGTCTAGATCTTTACCTTTAAGAGACCATCGAAATAATTTAAGACGAGAGAAGTCTCTTGGCAAACCTTTTGGCCCGAGCGATGTTATCACATCGTCGAATTCTCTAATATGTCTTGCTAGGTCTTCATCTTCCCTTCCACTGAAAGCTTTCTCCTGCAAAATTTTAATAATTCCACCATCAAATCGATATTCTCTAACTCTAGGATTAGGGAACTCTATTGGTTGTTTAAGAAATTCATAACTTGGAGCACTGTATTCCCTGAGAGTTGTCTCAGGTTTCATAGGAGTTTTCCTGTAAATAGACATGATTTCCATAATATCACTCAGGTTTTCAACTTCAAATTTATTTGATCTTAACAGTTTTTCAATAATTTCTTCGCGCCTCTGAGTAGGCACACGCTCAATATAATCCGACAGGTAGGTCTTACCAGAGCGTTTAGACCCTTTGTCTCCTAAGGAGTACATTTTGTAGTAGCAACACCTGAAATGTCAAAAGACAAACACTTAGCGCTTAGCTCCCCGATAATGGCGCCAGGAAATAGCTTGATGTCTGCAAGAGCACAGATCATTTGTAGCTAGTTTCGAAGTTCAGATATCGATCCCATAGGGTGCCGAAAGGTAAATTTTATGGGTGAAGTCTCTATCACACCCGAAGTTTTCACAGGTCTTTGAGTGAATTGACTGCAAGTGTTGAAAATAGGAACGGGGTTTTGATTAAATGACATGTATTTAAATAGAACTAAAATGTAAACTTCAGAAATATAAAGCATAAAAATAAAGAACGGCTTGGTTGTTTGTTGTTTCCTGCAGATAGCGAAAGAAGGCGCGGGGAGATTCTGTTCATGGTGATAGTGACTGTGCCAGGTGGATGAATGATAAATGTAACAATTATAATATTATAAATATATGTGTAGGCGAGCAACCCATAATTAGCCGGAACTCCTCTTGATAGATTTCATCCCAACTTCAATAATCCTACTAGCCTGTTACCAAAACCATGGTCAGACACTAGAAGATTAAGACCCTTCAGGTCGCTTAGCGATTAAGCTCCTTGGATCAGACTAATGCAATAAGCACACTGGTTCCTCGTTATCCTCGAGTCTAGTAGATTTCTATTGATATCCCTGTGTCACCTGGGGGTCGTCGGTCCACTAGCGAACAAGACCTTATGTAGAACAAAGCATCATGTTGTCTGGGCCCTTAATTGGACAACAAGCATTAGGCATCCCACAGATAGTCAAGCACACATAATATAGTAATTAGAATCAATCACAAACTAATGGAAAATATATGAAGGCACATCACATCTCACCAATCCCCTACATCTCCCATGCCCAAGGGAATTACTCACTCATTAGAGAAGAACGGTTCATCAATACAATTAAATAAAGGGAATTCGTCTTTGTATTACCATGGAGATCCACAATAAGAATAGAAAAATATCCAACACAAATCAAGATGGGAAGAAACAATATCAAACCCTAGTCTTGCAAAGTGGAGATCCCTCTCTCTCTCTCTCAAGTACAAGTAGTGGCTATGGGGGTGTATTGTCTAGGAGGTCGAAGATCGTGGAGCGAGATGAAGAACGTATTCCCCTTCTTCTCCGGATCTCTTCTTTCTCCCTTCTGGATGGTATGGCGGCTACTGTGTTGTGTTTTCGTCCCCCATCCTTTCACGGAAGTTGTCCATTTTGATAATACAGAGGTGGCGGCAACTATACGGTGGGAACTATACGGCCGGAAAAATATTCCCGCCGTATAGTTGCTCGTTAAAGCTTCTGTGAGCTCCCCTCGCGTGCTTCCAAAGTGAGACTCGCTTGTTTTCTTCAGAATATTGTGTTTCTCTAGTTAAATCCTTCCGTTGACATTCAAAATCTGAACCACACATTAAAAACCAAGTTTTCTTTGCTACCGAAGCATTAGCGTTAGGTAAAGCCAGAAAACTATCAAATCCGGGAGAAAACAATCAATAAAAGCCATAAAAATGTGTCGAATCTCACAGCTATCAACAAGCTTGCAATATTGCATTCATTTCATGGTTAGGAACACACTTCCGAATCATTTTGTTAGGTCCATGACAATATAGATATGGATCATCCCAAAAGTAATATTTAAGATCAATAAAGAATTTCATTCTTTGGTTTCTTGTCATACCAGGAGGTATAAATTTTACTGCGAGATAGTTAGCATAATCTGTATACCAAGGAACAACAATTTCAATATTTGCTAAATATTCTCCCGGAAATGACTCATTTATAGGTATGGGGTTAGTAATTATTCCCTCCATCCTAGACAGATGATCTGCTACCGGATTATCCTTACCCCTCCTATCTACTATTTGCAAATCATATTCTTGTAGTAATAAAAGCCACCTAATCAACCTGGGCTTCATATCCGTTTTCACAAGGAGGTGATGCAAAGCTTGGTGATCCATATGAACTATTACTTTATAATTAATGATGTAAGATCTAAATTTGTCGCAAGCAAAAATTATAGCTAGAAACTCGTTTTCTGTAGTAGCGTAAATTTTCTAAATCTTATTAATAGGTCTACTAGCATAATAAATAACATTTAAATTCTTTCCATCTCGTTATCCTAACACAGCCCCTAAAGCATAGTCGCTAGCATCACACATGATTTCAAAAGGTTCATCCCATTTTGGAGATTGCATGATAGGTGCTGAAGCTAATTTGTTTTTAAGGTTCTCAAAATCTGCAATGTAGTTATGGTCTAAGTAGAATGGAGTTTCTTTCTCAAGAAGGTTGGTGAGAGTCATAGCTATTTTAGCAAAATCTTTTATAAAACGTTTATAAAAACCTGCATGTCCTAGAAACATTTTTAAGCTTTTTATGTCCTGAGGAATTGGAAGATTTTCTATAGCATTTATATTAGTTTAATCTATTTCTATTCTCTTCTCTGAAACCTTATGCCCAAAAACTTTACCTTCTCTTTCCATGAAATGTCATTGTTCCCAATTCAAAACAAATTTGATTGCCCGCATCTCTACGAAACTTTGGTTAGATTGTAGAGGCAATTATCAAAGGTTGTTCCACAAACAACAAATTCATTTGTTAGAACTTCCATAGTCTTCTCAAAAAAATCATCAAAGATTTTTAAAACACATTCTTGAAAAGTCGCTGATGCATTACATAAGCCAAATGGAATTATTCTATAAGCATATGTGCCATAAGGGCAAGTGAAAGTTGTTTTCTCTTGAACTTCTGGTTGTATGCCAATTTGAGAATATCTAGAATAACCATCAAGAAAACATAAATAAGAATTATTACTAAGTCTTTCTAAAATTTTATCCATGAATGGCATAGGTTTATGATTTTTTGTGTCTCGCGATTTAGCTTCCTAAAATCGATGCACATACGATATCCAACAATAGGCCTTACAAGAACTAGCTCACCATCCTCATTCATAGCAGCATCAAGACCACCTTATCTTGGTATGCAATGAGCTGGGCAAACCCACTTACTGTCAGAAATAGGATATATTATGCTAGCATCTAGTAAGCATATAACCTCTTTTCTTACTACTTCCTTCATTTTTGGATTAAGACTTCTTTGTGTATCCACTATAGGTTTAGCATCATCAAGTATGGTAATCTTATGTGTTACAATAGATGGATCTATTCCTTTAATATCACTTAGATTATATCCAAAGGTTTCATGATGCTTAACCAAGACTGAAATGAGTTTATTTGTTTCATTTTCTGATAGATTTTTGCTAATAATAACATGACATTTATTTTCATTATCTAAAAACTCATTCGTCATATCATCTGGAAGTTGTTTCAATTCAATTGGTGGAGGTTCTTCAACTCCTTTTCTTACCAGTTCTTCATAGTCATGTGGATTTTGTGCTTCCGGGACTGAATCAAGGTAATCATCCATGTCTTCTCTCTCCTCATCATCCGGTGCTTTCTCCCAATTAATTAGGCTCCTCTGTCTAATTCATCTTGTGGAGTACTGAAATGAATTGCGGCCATCTCGGCAATCGTTTTCTCTTCCTTGATATCTTCCACTTCATATGGCCTCTTCTTTAGTTTGGCGAAGTGGAATGCCATTTCCTCTTCTCCAAACATCAGTGAAATTGTCTCCTTCATATTATCAACTAGAGCTTTGGTTATGGAAAAAAGGGCCCTCCTAAAAGAATAGGACAAAAAGAATCTCGAGGCATGTCAACAATATGAAAATCAAGGGGGTACATGAGTGATCCAATAAATACATAGATGTTTCTAATAACTCCTTTTGGTTTCATATTAGTTCTATTAGACAATTAATTGTAGTGTCTACCGGTTCCACATATGGATTATTTTAATTGTAGAAAAGTTCCTCATAAAGTGATGAAGGCATAATATTTATAGTGGAAATTGGCTCACAAATTCCGTATAAGAAAGTTTCTCCATAATATATAGGAGTCATAGGTTTAGAAGTTTCGTTACCTCGTACTTTACCTTCGATGAATTCTGAGGTTTCAAAGTCTAGCATAACCACTTCATTGTCCACTATTCGTGCTTCCATAAGATTTTTAATATAACATTATTTATATTGGTAGCTTCGGGGTTCTTTTCTGGTTTCTTTAATATCTTCTTTATTTGTTCTTCCTCTTTTGCCTTTTCTTGATATTCTCTTGAATAGGTGCTGAGGACAACTCTTCCATTAGCGCTCTTGCATGCTTATTTTCTTCGAGGGTTTTATGGGGTTCCCATTCTGTAGGTGCTTGTAAATGACCTGCATAATTCTCAATAATTTTCTTTACTGAGTAAGAATCAATACCGAGGGTTTTAATCATCAGACAAGTCCTTCCATCTGCAAGGAAATCGTTAACACAAGCATATTCAGAGAAACTATTTGTAAAGTTCTCCTCATTTTTAAGATTTTCTGTTGCCTCCCTCATTTTTATTATTAGTTTCCAAGCTTCATCATAGGTATAAGATAGAAAACTTCCATTAGAAGCAGTGTCTAGATTCATTCTATTTTCAATATTAAGCCCTCCATAAGAAGTATGAGTGATTAACCAATCAAGAAAACGATGATGGGGGCAATTATCTAGATAACTCTTGTACCTTAGATATCCTTCATACAAACTCTCATCAGGATTATTTTTGAAACTGATAATAATACCTCTCATCCTGTGAGCTTTCCTTTCTGAGTAATATTTTGATAGGAAATTGGTTGTCAATTCCATCCAAGTCCTAGGTGCTTTGGCACAAAAAGATCTATACCAGTCACAAACATTATTAGAGAGAGTTTGTCTAAACAACTAGGTTTTAACCATATCAAGATTAAAGTCGTCGAATATAAAGGAACTGAGAACATCTTCAAAGAATTGTAAGTGTCCATATGGACTCTCTTCATTGGTTCCTGCAAATTTCTTAGAGTGCAGTAGTTCAAATAATAAAGGGTGGATCTCAATTCCATCCGGATTTATGCTTTTATTGACAGTTATAAAAGCTTCCATTGGTGAACCCATTTTGCTTACTGCCTCAAGCTGGATTAAATGCTGAGTGCTGTTCATTGTTGTGGTCCTACAAGTTAAATTTTAAAAAATTAGTACAACGAAAGTAAATAACTAAAAGTAAAGTGACTTATAGCGTTAAGCTCTCCGGCAACGGCACTTGAAAATAGCTTGATGACTGCAAGTGCACAGATCGTTTGTAGCTAGTTTCGAAATAAAGATATCGATCCCACAGGGAACAGTAGGCAAAAGACTAAAATGCTTTTAACTAAAACTAAACGTAGTACTTAAGGAATAACTTTAAGATGCAAGAAAAGTAGAGTTGTTTTGGGGTTTTTGGTTGAACGAGGCAATTTTAAAGTAAAGTAAAACTTAATGCAGAAAGTAAGAATCACGTGTGTAAAAGAACTTGGAACTGCAATAGGGGAAAATGCGTTCTCAGGGAATGGTGGATACACCGCTAGCAATTTAGACTAAGCAATCAAGATAATTATAAAAAATGTTCTCATGATATGTATGTATGTGGGAGGAGACCCATATATGGACAAATAGGCAGCAACCATTACTCACATCATCCTTCATAACCACAAATGACGAATAAACGACATCAATCGTATTATCCTGCTACTCCCGTGGCATGGACATGGCTTTATGAGTTCTCCTTGATTACCCAAGTTAGTACGTAAAGAATGACAACAGCTTGATAGTCACAGTAAGCGCTATCATCCCTCCGTCTACCAACAAGTAATTCCCTTCATCGAATCCCCATAAGAGGCAAATATTAAGGAGGTGCACAACTCCCAACATCAAGATGAAGACAATTAACACATACACATAATGATGTATAACATAATAATCTCTATCTCATCTCAATCATATGCTAGGGTTTCTCCATCTCCCGAATAACTAGAGATCTACTCAGACATAGAAGCAATCAACATCATGGCAATGGTAATGGAAACAATTGTAAATGAATAGTTCTTGTATAAATCCACAACGAGTATAGAAATTACAACAAGATTTAGATGGGTGAAGAGGGGATGGATGAAGATGATGGTGGTGCAGCGGTTGATGAATATGGAGATCGATGCCTTGGCCTCCTAGATCTGCGTAGGGCGAAGATGGATCCCTTGGGCAAATTCCCCCTCCAGATGCCTTCCGGAGGTGAGGTTTCGGAGATTTCTGGGTGTTCTGTATGTCGTCTCTCTGATCCAGTTGCACGTAGTGAAACTATTTGAGGAGGTGGTGGTGGCGCCAACTATACGACTGGAACTATACGGCCAGAAAAAGTTAGTCGTTGAACCGTTTGTATGCCTTGATTGCTTCGGGTTTTCTTCTGGTGTTATTGATATTTCCCAAATAAGAGTTTTAAGTTGTTTTTGACTCCTTTTCTCCCCAATACAACTGCTTCAAGAATTGTGTCCACTGTATCCATCATCTGTCCAGATCCAGGTGAAAACAGACATAAAATGTGCGCGCGAGCGCAGTAAAATACCAAGATCCTACATCTAGAATGCAAAATAATAATATAAATCATGATGCAAATATGCACTCATTAGTGGCGAGGTTGGTAGAAGAATCTTGAAGGTTGATGGAGAGGTTATTCATGTTTTGGATATTTCCTTCGAGAGCATAGATATCTTCATAGGTGGTGTTGTAGTTTGGTGGCTGCACATCTTGTTTGGGTCCCTCTTGTTCTACTTCTTCATCTTCTCATTCCTCTTTCATGGGTATTTCTTGATGGGGTAGACTTGTCTCAACCTGCGCGTCAAACCGCAAATGTCCATCCTCGATAGAGAATAGACCATTAGGCAAAGGAGCTGGGATCAAGTGATTCGCTCCAGGTATATCAAGTAAGTATCTACCATCAGTTCTAGAAAGCATACCACAAGCTTTTAGAGTAGAAAAACCAAGAAGGTGACTTCCTATCAACGGTTGGATGTTACCGAGGTTGACATGAAGTGCATGTGCCAGAATGGTTACAACTCCTCCTCCGCATATGGGTCCTCGAGATTGCAGGTCTTGATGCTTAAGGTAAAATACAAGAAGGGTGCCCAAATTTGGCGTTAAGTTACAATTAATAATAGCAATTTTTGCAAGGACCATCATGTCCCCCTCATTGACTCTAGTAAACTCACCACGTGCCTCCAAGGTGTTAGCAATAACATAAAACAAATAGCGAATAGCAGGATGATCAATTTGGTTACCCGTGGGTGTGTTTCCACGAATTCCCATTATATTAAAGTACTTCCAATGTGCAGGATTTAAAATAAAGGCGGTGGAGCGTATGTCGGTGTTGTTGTTGGCAAACCCAAAACATTAAGCCCATTGGTTGAGTGTCAAGGAGTGCTCACGGTTCATCAAATGGAAGTTGATACGATCAACTCCAGCATTAGCTCCTTGGAACAATAGTGAGAGCATACCGAATGCATCAAGGTGCTGAGGAACTCAAGCGTCTAGCGGCGGTACGTGGCGACATCCTAGAAGACAAAGTCATACAAACCAACATTGTTGCAAAGTAAATCAAAATCAGCACACATGCCAAGTTGGTTCAGGACATAGGGACACACCCACTTGGTGGACTTGATTTCTCGGAGCTTGAGACGGTCGAAACGGTTTAGCTGAAACTCCTCGATGAACTCGATACCAAGTGACTCAGGGGGTCAACGTATGAATGGGTGGTGCGGCAGGTTCCGCAGCCATCACATGTATACGGCTCCTCATGCTCATCTAAAACAAAACAAATAAAATTGCTAATTAATTTTTTAGTCCAATAGAAATATAGCATAAACGATCATCTACACTTGTTACAAAAGAAACTCCTCTAAAAACAATACTAAGCATGCTCAATATCAAGATTAGTTCAAGAACAAGACCTAAGTCTAGATTGATAATGGTGAAAGAATGAGTAGAGTTTTGTTGCAAATAAGTTGGGGATCGGAGGAGAATCATACCTTAGCTACATTGGGTGCGAGGAATCAAAGAAAGATTGAGTAAATTTGAAGATCCAATGGAGGTGGTTTGAAGTTTGGAGGAAGAAAAAAGAGAAAAATTGGTGTTTGGGGATTTTAGGTTACCTCCTCCTAGGTGATATGGCAGCCGCGTACGTGGTATGGGCGGGCGGTATGGCCGGATCCCGCCTATACCGAGTAACAAACCTTGGGGTGATGAATCCCTTCCGGCGGTGCAGTCGGTATGGGCGCGTCGTACGGTCGTGTGCACCCGTACTACTGGTCGTTATGCCGGTAGTACTTCTGCTTGAAATTTGATGTTTTGCTCGAGGGTATGATACGGGCGCGTCCGACCATAACAGTGGTTGTTATGACCCCTGGGTCATGCGGCAAAAAATCAAAGTTTCTATTTTCCAATGCCTCGAGGTGGTACGGGCGCACGGTACGGGTCCTTCCGGTCAAACCACTAGTCGTTATTCGGTCAGTAAGCTGAAAAACTCATAGAATTTGGTTAGTTGCTTCGTGCGTCTTTACACATCTTATCAAAGGACAAAATAACAATAAATAGACTTCAAAGAAAAGCAACAATACTTCTTGGGCCATGTGTTAGTAATATAAGAGATCGAGGATTACCTTATTTCTTCTCCTCTCTCCAAAGGTCTTGTTGAACACTCATTATTAAAAACAAAAACAAAAACAAAACAAAACAAAAACAAAGACAAAGACAAACAAAACTAAACAAAACTAATAGAAGAGTAAAAACTTTCATTTCACATGGGTTGCCTCCCATGAAGCGCTTTTAGTTAAGGTCAATTAGCTTGACCCAGATGGTGATCATTTAGGTTTGATGAGTGGAACACCCAGTCCAAAGTAATTGGCTTTCAATATAATTATACCCATCATCATCATTAGGTTTGGCATTCTTCTTCCTAGGGAAGTGGACTATAAAAGGATCTCCAGATGGTAGTCCTATTCTCACATTCCCTTCATGTAAATTGATTAAAGCTTTAATAGTTCTTAGGAAGGCCCTACCTAGAATTATAGGTGATATGAGTGATGAGTTCGTAGCATGGAAAACAAAAAATTTCTACCATGATAATGAACAAAACCTAGATCTAATCTAGATAAAAGCCAAGATCTAATCTATTAGACATGTGCAACGAGATAGATCTGTACTAACCCTTGTAGATCCGAAAGCGTTACGAGATTCGGATCTCGTGGTTGATGTAGTCGATCACTTGCCAATCTCAAGATCGAGTGGACGATCCTTCCGGCGCCGCGTTCCGGCAGCGCTATCGCAGTCGGTCACACGTGCGGAGTCGAAGCAAATCTTCCTCTCCTCGTTCCAGCGAGCAGCAGAGGTAGTAGATCTTCTCCACGGAATCCCAGCAGCACGACGGCGTGGTGGTGGTGGTAGTGGAGTAGAGAATTCTGCAGGGCTTCGCCTAAGCCTGAGCAGAAGAAAGGAGGAGGAGAGAGGCGACTAGGGCAAGAGTGGAGAGGGGTGCCATGGGGTGGCGCCTCCACCCCTCTATTTAAAGGAGGGAGGCGCCATGGGGAGGTGGAGTCCTTGTAGGACTCCCCTCTCCCTTGGTCGGCGGATCAAGGAGGTGGGGGGAGAGTCCTACTCCCCCACGAATCCTTGTCTTACCCCACAAGGATTCCTTGATCCTTTCTTGGTTTTCAAGTAAACTCCAAGAAATCTTCCAAAACCTTCTGGAACATTCCGAAACCTTCTAGAATCCCCATACAAATACTCCGGAACATTTCCTAACTTAGAAAATGATCCCCAATATATGAATCTTATTCCCCAGACAATTCTGGAGCTCCTCGTGACGTCCCGAATCCAATCCGAGACTCCGAACAACATTCGGTCTCCAACGCACATTCCATATCTACTTAAAACAACTTCGAACCTTAAGTGTGTCACCCAACGGTTCGTGAATATGCAGACATGATGGAGACACCTCTCCGATCAATAACCATCAGCGAGATCTGGAGATCCATAACGGCTCCCACATACTCAACGATGACTTCGTGATCGATAGAACCATTAACATACGAAAAAAATTCCCTTTGTCACGCGATACTCTACTTATCCGAGGTTTGATCGTCGGTATCTCCATACCTAGTTCTACCTCGTTACTGATAAGTACTCTTTACTCGTTCCATGATATGTCATCCCTTATGACCCAGTCACATGCTTGCAAGCTAATTAGATGACATTCCACCGAGAGGGCCCAGAGCATATCTATCCGTCATATGGATGGACAAATCCCAATCTTGGTCCATGCGCTTCAACACATACTTTCAGAATACCCAATGACACCTTTATGACCACCCAGTTACGAAGCGGTGTTTGATGTCATCAAAGTACCCATCCGGTGATGGTGATTAACATAACCTCATGGTCGAAGGATTAGGTTAGTATGTATTTTAAAGCTTATAGCAAACGAACTTAATGACTTGATCTTATGCTATGCTTACTACGGGTGTGTGTCCATCACATCATTCTCCTAATGATATGATCTTGTTATTAACGACATCCAATGTCCATGATCAGGAAACCATGATCATCCATTAATCAACAAGCTAGTTTAACAAGAGGCTTACTAGGGACTCTTTTATGTTTACAAAACACACAAGTATTAATGTTTCCGGTTAATACAATTATAGCATGGGATGTAAACATTTATCATAAACATAAAGATATAATAATAACCACTTTATTATTGCCTCTTGGGCATATCTCCAACAATGAGATCTTCAGGCATGTCCACAATAACAAGATCAATAAGAGCGGGACTACCTTTAATTTCAACAATTATGTTTTCTTTTATCCCAACAACTTGTTTATAAGTTGAATCTGCTAGATGGAGTCTTAGTTTAGTAGTTGCAAATGGCACCTAGTTTAACTTGTCAAATAGAATTTTGCAAATCGTTGAGATGCTTGCACCTAGATCACAAAGTGCAGATATATCATTAACGCCAATCTTAATTTTAATAGTGGGCTCAAATATATTATCGAACTTAGCAGGAAGCTTATCAGCTAGTCTCTTATACTCCATCTCTAACTCTCGAACTTTATATGCTACTTGTTGAATAAATTTTTGATACATAGCATCATTACCTTGTTCTATACCGGGATTCTTCACGGTGATCATCTTTAGTAGATCTTCCACGGTATATTCAGGTGTTGGCGCATTGCTATAATCCATCTCTTCAGGATTTTCTTCATTTGTGTCCATCCTCATCATCTTGAGTTCTTCTATAGGATTTGGCTCAGGCTTCCCAGCAAACTTTGCTAGTATGAGAGCTTGGCTCTTGGATACCTTGCCCAATTGAGCCTCCACGGTCTTTGTCCTTTCCTGTAGAGCCTGCACATCATTTCTAATTGCAACGACTTGGTTAGATAATTTTCCTATACTACTTTCATGGTTCTCTATGATTTTAATAAGCATATTATTTTGCTTGGTTTAAGCTTGCATAAAGGTTCTAACAGTTTGCTCCAATGAGAGATTTCCATGATTTGCTCCATTATGGTTATCATAATTATTTTAAGGAGCTCCTACAGGATTAGAATAATGTTTTTGACCATTAGAAGCAAAATTTTGGTTCTTCCAAGCAGGATTATAAGGAGTGCGAGCTATAAAATTAACATCATTAACATTAGTAGCAATAACATTAACTTGGATATCTTCCTTACCATTTACTATGTTGAGTAACTCGTCTACCTTAGATGTAAGCTCTTCATTGTTTCCCTCAATGATTGAACTCACTCTTTTTGAGGTTCTTTCCACGTGCCATTGTGCATGGTTGCTTTTCATATCATCAAGTAATTTCTTTGCAACACTCACTTGCTCTTCCATGATTGTTCCTCTTGCTGCAGTATCTAGCATAGACTTAGACATTGGGTTAAGGCCATTATAAAATAAATGTAATATAAGCCATTCTTCCATCCCATGACTAGAACAGTTTATTACGGCTTCTTTCATCCTTTCCCATGCAAGTGCTAGTGGCTCGCGATCTTCTTGTCTAAAACTTGTATTGTTGGATCTTAGTTGCATAGTTTTAGCTGGGGGAAAATTTAGTCATAAACATATTAGTGCATTCCTCCCAAGATATAATGGTGCCCTTAAGTAGAGTTAGCAACCAGTCCTTAGCCTTTCCTCTAAGAGAGCAAGGAAACAATCGTAATTTAACAACATTTGGATCTACATCCTTAATACGCATCATGCCGCAAATTTCAATAAAAATATTTAAGTGCAAACCCGAATCCTCAGAAGATGAGCCTCCAAATTGGTTTGGCTGAACCAAACTTAAAAGGTTAGGTTTAATTTCATATGCTTCTGCATCAACAGCGGGCTGAGTAATAGGTGCACAAATAAAATTATTAGTGGGAGTAGCATACTTCCCAAGTCTCTTTTGATCCATGGCTCTTATATTTTTGATATTTTCTTAAGTAAAGAAAATAAATAACAAGTAACTATTTATTTTGGGTTTTCAAATAGATAACTAGAGAGTAAACTAATAACAAGAAATAAACTACAAACAAATAATAAATCTAAAAACAAGGTCTCTAGTGACCTCACCAGGATAGCAAAATTGCTTCCCCAGCAACGATGCCAGAAAAAGGGTTGATACCTTCAATCTGGATTCATGGATGTAGTATAATAGCTTTTCCCCTAGTAGATCTAGGTTTAATCGAACCTTCAAAAGCAATGCTAAAAGTAAATAAAAATGACATGTCTACAAGACTTTGTTTCTCTATGTTACCTTTGTTTACCGGACTATTCTAGTTTACTTTTATAATGGGTTGATTCAATGGATGGAGATATGCCCGGGTTGAAGATCCACCTATAGCTGCACATCCTATGGGATAAAAGATAATAATAAGCATAATGATGTGTAATGTTTTAATAGGGATAATATCTTGTGGGCAACACATCCTAATATACTAGAGCCCCTATGATGCAACAGGCATAGAAATAGTCTTTTAGTCCAACTGAGTGCACCATGAAGCAACGGGATACAAACTATTATTAAGTGTAAAACACAGATCAAAGCATTGTATGGTGATGTTGTTGTGATCTCGAATAGGTCGCCAAGGAATGGAAGTTTGGAGTCGTGTGGACTTCCTCAAAAGCGTCATTATGACTCCAAATTTCGCATTATTCGGGACCTATTCGAAATTTGGAGTCATAATGAAAGCGTGATTTTAAGCGTCATTATGACTCCAAATTTCGTATTAGAAAGCGTGATTTTCTGCACAACATAAACCAAAGCAATGGTTTGCATATATTCGCATTTATTATTCATCAGTGGCAAGGATAGAGAGTTTATTTTCAATTGCTTGACTAAAAACAATGTTTAAACTCGGTGGAAGATGGCTATTTTTGGAGCCATCATAGGGCATCCTTTAATTTTAACTACTGTATTTTCTTTGATCCCAACAGCTTGTTTATAAGTTGAATTGGCAAGATGGAGTCTCATTTCAGTAGTTGCAAATGACCCTAGGTTTAGTTTATCAAATAAACTTTTATAAATTGTTGAAACACTTGCACCAAGATCACAAAGTGTAGCTAATTCATTAACTCCTATTGTAATTTTAATAGCGGGCTCAAATATATCATCAAGCTTAGCTAGAAGTTTATCGTCCAGCCTTTTATATTCCATCGCTAACTCACGTACATTTGATGCTACTTCTTTTGTAAAATGTTGGTACATGACATCGTTACCTTATTCAATGCCGGGATTTTTCAGGGTGATCATCTTCATAAGATCTTCCACGGCATAGTCCGATGATGGGGCATTGATATAGTCTACCTCTTCAGACTTCTCATCTTTTTCTTCTACCCTCATCATTTTGAGGTCTTCCACCGGGTTTGGCTCGAGCTTTCTTGCAAATCTTGCAAGTATGAGGGTTTGACTCTCTACTATCTTACCCAATTGTGCCTCCACGGTTCTGGTTCTTTCCTACAGAGCCTGCACATAATTTCTAATAGCAACGAGCTGGGTAAATAATTTACCAATAATATTGTCATGGTTCTCCGTTATTTTAATAAGCACATTATTTTTATCAGTTTGTGCTTGCATAAAGGTTTTAAAATATTTCTCCAAAGGGAGAGTACCATGATATTCTCCATTATGATTATAGTTATTTGGAGCACCAACATGATTATAATATTGTTTTTGAAAGTTCGATCCATAGTTTTGGATCTTCTAAGACGGGTTATAAAGATTACAAGCTATAAAATTGAATTCATTAGCATCAGTAGTGATAGCATTAACTTGGGTATCTTCCTTACCCTTTACAATATTTAAAAGCTCATCTACCTTTGAAGTAAGTTCTTCATTGTGCTCCTCGGTGATTGAATTCACCCCCTTTGAGGAGGTTTTCACTACATGCCATTGGGCATGGCTGCTTTGCATATCATCAAGAAGTTGTTTTGCAACATTCACTTGCTTCACCATGAAGGTTCCTCTTGTTGGTTTATCTAGCATAGACTTAGATATTGGGTTCAGAACATTATAAAATAAATGTAAAATAATCCATTCTTCCATCCCATGACTAGGGCAGTTCATGACTGCTTCCTTCATTCTCTCTCAGGCAAGCGCTAGTGGCTCGCGATCTTCTTGTTTAAAACTTATTATGTTGGATCTTAGTTGCATAGGCTTAGCTAGAGGGAAAATTTTAGTCATAAAAATATTAGTACATTCCTCCCAAATTTAATAGTGCCTTTAGGCAAAGCTAGCAACCAATCCTTAGCCTTTCCTATTAAAGAGAAAAGAAATCAGCATAATTTTACCGCATTGGGATCAACATCTTTTATGCGCATCGGGTCACATATCTTAGTGAATACGTTTAGGTGAAAACCTGAATCCTCAGCAGCCGAGCGTCCAAATTGATTCTGTTGAACCAAACTCAAAAGGCTAGACTGAGTTTCATAAGTTTTTGCATCAACAACGGGCTGAGTAATAGGTGCATGAATAAAATCATCATTAGGAGTAGCATACTCCCCAAGTTTCTTTTGATCCATGGATCTTTTCTTCTTGGTATTTTTGGAATAAGAGAAACAAATAAGTAAGTAACTATTTTTTTGGATTTTGAATAGATAACAAAAGTAAACTAATAACAAGAAATATACTAAAAACAAGGTCTCTAGTGACCTCACCAGGATAGCGAATTACTTCCCCGAAAATTACGCCAGAAAAGGGTTGGTACCTTCGATCGGGATTACGGCTGTAGTATAGTAGGTTTTTCCCAATATACCTACGTTTATCAAACCTTGGGAAAAATATTGTTGTATGGAAATAACAAGGCACGTCTACAAGACTATGTTTACTCATTTACTTTATGTTTACCGGACTTTTCTAGTTTACTTTGAATCGTTGGTTGTTGCAATAGATGGAAACACTAGTAGAAAAAGGGCTATCAGTGGCGCACCAAAAAGAGGTTAGTGGCGCACGGGATGTGCGCCACTGATAATATGCCACTAATATTTTTTATCCATGGCGCACCTAGGCGTGCGCCACGGATAAGCCACTTATCCGTGGTGCATGGGTATATCATGCGCCACTGATATCGATTTCAAAATTTTAGAAAAGGCGGGATATCTCAAAATTATGCATGGCGCATCTGGGTAGGGTGCGCCACTAATAAAATTTTCAGATTTCAAAAAAAATCTAGATCTAGATCTGCCACCCATGTCGCCTCGCTGCATGTGTGTATGGTCGCCTCGCCGTGGCCACAACCTACAACCGCAGGGAGGTGCGGGAGGCTGTGGCGTTCGTCGGAGAGGAGCTCGAGGAGGGCGGTGGTCGGAGAGGAGCTCCAGCTTGATGATGGTGGTGGCGGTCGGAGAGGAGCTCGAGGACGACTCCGTGGCGGTGGTCGGAGAAGAGCTCGAGGATGGTGAAGTGGCCGAAAAGAGGAGCGGTGGAGGAGAAGTAGAAGGGGAGGAGAAGCAGAAGATGGGAAGGAGGGAATGAGAAGGAGTGGCGGATAAGAAGAGAAGGAGAAGGAGTGGAGGATAAGATGAGAAGGGGAAGTGGAGGTTAGCTAGGGCTGGATTCAAATTTCAAATCCCGCCAAACTTATCCGTGGCGCACCACTATGGGGTGCGCCACAGATAAGCTGCCTCAATTTTTTTCCTGCAGAAAAATATCATGTTTCTGCCATATCTTTTTATCCTTTTTGAATTTTGCGAGTGGATAAAAAAATTCGTGCTCGTCATTTTGATATATTATACTTTTTTTGACGTCGTATGCAAAAGTTATGACCATTTTACTGTGACATGGCCTTTTTTGCAAAAAATATATTGAAATTCATGTTTGTTAAATTTCCTAGAAACTACATCACATAACCTACCTATATCTGTGAGGATTTTATTTTTTGAGGTGTTCACCATTTTCTTTTATTTTTTTGCAAACCTAAAAAGGCGATCCGGGGGGGGTGATGGGAGCAGAATATTGGAAAGTTATGTGTGGTGCACCATAGGTGTTCCATGTCAGTGGCGCACCCCAATTTCGTGCACCACTGATACTCTGTCAACTTTTCGGAGGGACTGGCCCAAATCTATCTATGGCGCACTGAAGCAGCATGCGCCACTGATACCTACCTTATCCATGGCGCACGACAATTCCGTGCGCCAGAGGTATGCCACCCATGGACGGGGTCGACCCCCGACGTTGGGGCCCACATATGAGTGGTGCACCATTCCGAGTGTGCGACATGGATAAGTGCTGGTCAGTGGCGCATCATTTACTGCGTGTGCCGCAGATAAATATCCGTGGGGCACCCTTTAGAGGTGCGCCACCGATATGACCCCTGTGGATAAGCCTTTTCCTACTAATGAAATAGGCCAGGGTTGATATTCACATGTAGCTGCACATTCATATGGGATAAATATAATAATAATCATATTCATGTGTGAAATGATCTAATATAGATATGGTTGTGGGAAGCACACCCATAAACACTAAAGCTCATACGAGCCATAGTAATAGCAATAGTCTTTTGATCCAACCGTTATACCATGTAGCACCGGGCTATAACAATTATTAAGTAAAATACAAATCAAAGCATTAAGAACGGTGATGTTGTTATTACTCACAAGTGGATCCCTAAACAAAGACCTTACTCCCCTTGTTATCACGAGGTTTCGCGTGAAGTTGTTATTCACCACTCATCTTACCTCGGGCCTTTATCAATCCCTGAGATCTTGCGTACCTACAAGTCCATGGATCAAGACAATAGACAAAGAAACAAATATACACATCTCCTATTCAATCACCACAGAATATTCCCATGTATTAGATGCACATAATAATTGCTAGGTTTGACCCCAACCCGCAGCCCGTAAGGACTACTCACTGATAATAATAAGATCAATGATAGAAAACATTATGCGAATATTTAGATTGAAATCAAATATTTTTACAGTGGTCACCAAATCACAAGGAGATCTCAAGTACAAGATAATGACTATGGCTATGGAGGGTATGGAGTATGGAGAGGATGAACTATGGTGGTGGTTCTCCTTAGGTGGTGTTGTGATGCAATCTGAGAATAGCAGCTCTTTGCATGACGTCTGGAGTCTCAAAATATATACGTGTATTCAAGAAAGTTGCACTGTTTGACCTAATGGAGCCAACGCCACACCGTACGGGCGGGCCTTGCCCATACGGCTAATATTTAAGCTTGCATACGCCTCCTTTTCTTCCCCAGTTAGCTTGGCCGAGTTGGCAACGTGATAATCTTCAATGAATGCTCCTGATTTCGCCTTAAAAGTGTGATTTCCTGCACAAGACAAATTAAAACCAACACCCTCGAATCGGCCCTATGCAAGTTTTAGCCCTTTTCCGCCAAACCCGCATAGAAACGATTCAAGGACGCCCACCAGGCACTTTCGTGCGGGTGGAAAACGAAGTAATACCATTACACAACAGTCCTCGATGGGACCCATAGAACAGATATATATATATATATACAACACGACTCCATGAGTCAAGAATACCGATATACAGTACAAAGATCCAAATCACCTTGAAATCGCTACAGCGTCCGAGTACGGACAAGATGCAAATGGGGCTAAGAGCCCTGAAGAATAACCAATAGCGTCCATAACCCTGCCCTGGCCAAGCCGGAAGGGTAACCCTGCTAACGACGTCGATCTCAAACCTGCTAAAACAAAAGGGGTGCCGACAAAGGGCAAATGAAAAAGAGGAGCGTCAGTACTGAGGCCAGTACACGGCGAGGCTAGAATTCGGCGGCTCTCGCCTACATAGGTATGGTGGATTGAAGCGGCAGCGAAGCATGCACCAAACAACCTATAGAGACTCGATTCATCTGTCGGCTATTAGAGAGGGATAAGAGAGACCTATTCGGATCCAACCTGATACTACCACCAAACAAACCCATCCTGGTATTTCCCCCTCGAGACCAAACGAGGAAGTCGGACCAAGTAACTCACACAGTTGGCAATTTTACTCATTCCATTATAGTTGCAGCAATTACTAATCAGATATAGATAACATGAGTCATCCTGATAGCATAAGTAGTGGGCAGTTTTAGTTAACATTCCATTGTAGTTGGAACATTTACTAGTCAGATATAATTGTCCCGAGGAATCCCAAAACCCAGCATTTGTTGGCACTTTTATCACATTCCATTGGAGTTGCAATACTTACTAGGCAGATATAACAAAACAACCCAGGTCCACCAGTGGTTGGCATTTTTAATATACATTTCGTTATAGTGAAGCTGATTACTAGTCAGATATATTAAGTCAAATTTATAGCACTACTTTAGTTATGCTTGTCTATGATCGAGATACTGTGCTCCAAGTCGTCCATAACCGCGGACATGGCTTTCAGAAAGTTTTACCCTTCAGGGGTGCACAAATAGCAACACACACTCGATCAACCTCAGAAAAACCAACTCAAAACCCAACGAGGCATTCACGACAAAGCGATAACAGGATTCATAAAATATTTCAGGGGGCCACCCTACTAAGCTACCCGCAACGAAGTTTGCCGGCTCCGGAACGGACCCAAGGTTTGCGAGAATGGCTGTAAACGACTGGGAACCCGAAAGTGTGACTGGGCTTGTCGATACCGCGAAATCGTGCTGCGATCCAAAATAGTACAGGTGCTCCACGCACAATCTTAAATAAAGCAGTAAAGCATGGCATAAGTACAAGATAGTAATAAAGCCCCAAACTACTTTGTGGCCCCAAGAAATAGAAATGAATCATGCTCTGGCTCAGGGGGATCCCATAGGGTTTCCCGGATGTGGATAGTGCGAATAGTCAAGGAACAGGTATCAAGTACTCGGGGTCCTACGGGACACACGTGAGCGTGGAAGAACCAAATAACATCTATTGCCCACCGATGCCTCTGCATTAGTTATATCTAGCAATTTAATAGTTGTATTTAAAGTCATGATCATCACCACCATAAACATCTGCCAACATTCCAACAACTGTGGTACTCGACAACATCAGATCGCACCTGAGCAAGCAACTACGACTCGCCAGGCCAGCTATCTACCAAACAACAGGTATTAGGAGGTGTACATGGCAATATAAAGGCTGCACGGGATATAACTGGTGCACGGAAACTAAAGCATCACGACACGGATATCAATAGATCAACAGGAGGAAATAAAGACTATAAATGCAAAATAGGTAGAAGGGGAAGAGATGCTCGCTTGGGAAAACACTGCCGACGGATCATATCCGGAGAACTTGTCGGTACTCGCATCAACTCATCGGCCTAATCCGCGAAGAAGCAAACACTAGAAGAAACACCGGATGCAATTATTAATACTATGGCAGAAGATCCAACATGATTATGATATGATGCATGGCATGGCACAGATGCGGTGCAATTAGGCAATATTAAGCGGAACCGGGGTCCCGATAATTAATTATATGGTTCAAGTTATTTAACTACCCCGCAATTTAAATGTTGTATTAACAGGGCGAAACATGGCATCGGTTCGCTACACCAATTTAAATGGAGCCCGAAATAAGACAAAGATATCCCGCAGATCGACTCCATATTTAATTATGGGGTGAATCGGCATAATGCCCCAACCACAGACAGGTATGCATGCGAGAAAGGTGATTTAATTATGCAACAGGTATATGTCATATTATAAAAATAGGGTCTCAGAGAAGGGGTCACACATCTGGGTTCGAAAGGTCTTGGGGTTCGACTTGATGCGGGTCCGAGGTCCGGTCTCAGGGTTCGACGGGGTCAGCGGGAACGGTCTCGGACAACGGAAGGAGAGCTTGGCGTTCCGGGAAGAAGGACTTGGTTTGACGTTGGGGCGTATCGGATTCGCCCTGGTCGGTGTCGATCTTGTCGTCGCGAAGATCTTGTCGAATCCGCCTATCGGGTCGGTCTTGGCGGTCTTCGGATCCAGGTCTCGCATCTGGGAAGGAGTACTTGTCGCATCTGTGGTCTTCGGGGTTGCTTCAATCAGAGCCATGACGAAGTACTTGTCGTCCCATGTAGAAGTCCTTGTCGATCCGTGGCGACGATCTTCGGGTTCGGGTCTTCGGGGTACATGAGGAGAACTTGGCGTCCGAGAATCTTCGGGTAGGAGATCGTGCCGCTCGGACTCAGAGAACTTGTTGGTTCCATGTCGGCGTACTTGGCATTTCGGGTCTTTGGGATCTCGACGAACTTAGCGTCCGGGACGGGGACCTCGGCGGGATCGGTCTTCGGAAGGTCTTGGCGTTCATGATGGAGATGTTCAGGTCATCGAGTTCGTGATGGAGAACTTGGCATTTTCTGCGGGTTCGGTTCCGTGAAATAGATCTTGGCATCTTCGGGTACGAGAAGGCGATCTTGGGGCTCCAGCTTCTAGGCTGTCTGGTCAACAAGGAGATCTTGTCACACCAAACTTTTGTCAGTTCACCTTCGGAAGATCCTAGCGGTGGTACTTCTATCCTGTGGTCCAGGGACATACCGGTAGCCATCTTTGTATCGTCTTTATGCGCAACAGGGTGGAGCCGTGGCTACTGCAGGGAAGGTCGACGATGGGCGATTCGAGGCGGCCAGAACCCGGGAGCTGCAGAGGGTCGGTCACATCGGCGAACACGGAGGGGCGGTGCTCGGGGCGGCGTGGTTGGTGAGGATGAGGGCCAACGGCGACGCCGCACAGAGCACAGGCCGCGGAAGGAGGATGCCGAGGCGCGCGAGGGGGCTGCAGGGAGGGTCGAGGAGGCGTGCGTAGGGCCTCACGCGGGCGGGCCTGGCGACGACGGGGCGCGGACAAGGGATACAGAGGCGATGGTGGGGAGATGAGGTGCGGCCAACGGAGCTCCGGGACGACGGGGTTCCGGGTCGAGCGAGCAGCGGATGCCGTGACACTAGGTGGCCGAAGGGGAAGGTGCGGGCGTCGCTATGAGGTAGAGACGTTGAGGGAGAGGCCGACGGCGGGAGAGAGGAGGCCGGCGAGGTCGACGACAACCGGCGAGGAACCGGTGGCGCGTCGCGGTTGGCAGCCACTAGGGAAGCTCGAGAGGGCGGTTGCAGGGAGGCGACGGGGCGAGGAGAAGGAGAGGTCGGCCAGGCGGCGCTGCTGGAGAGCCGAGGCGAGGAGGGCGGCGGTGGTGGCTCTACAGGGGAACGAGGTGAGCGGCACGAGGAGGTAGGTGGGGAAACGAGACGAGAAGGGGTGGGGATCGAGGGAGATGGGGGTCGCGTGGAGGGGACGCGGAGTGGTGGGGCCAGGGCGCGGGGATCGGGGTGGGCTGTCCATCCCGGGAGAGGTGGTTCTGCGGGCAGGTGGCAGGGTGGGGCCTGACTCGGTCGGTGCGTGGGGGAGGTGGCGTGGGGATTGGGGTGGGGTTGGGCAGGAGGCGTCGTGTGCGTGTGAGGTGTGCGTGTGTGGTGAGATGGAGGGAGCAGGTGAGGGTGGCGGTGGCTGGGAGGGAAAAATGGTGAGGGATGGGGTTGGTGGCGGTGTGGAGAGGGGAGGGATTAGGGTTAGGAGTAGGTGGGGTTAGATTAGGTTTTTTGTACGGGCCGGGTAGTAGGTGGCCTGGCCTAACAGCTGGCTGCCTCCCCGGTCCGAAAAGAAATAGTTTTAGTTATTTTATTTTGTCCGTAATAGACTTTGTAGATATTTTGTAGACAAAAGAAAATATCTGGAAGAGGCCAGGGTTTTTAATTTGAATTAAAGACGGGAATATTTAGAAGGCAAAACTAGGCGTTTGGAAAATAGTTTTAGACAAACAAAAGCATGATGACATGACGATGCTCAAATGCAATGTGGCATGATGACATGAGCATGCGGTCATGATGATGCAATGCACAAAAACACAACGATTTTCTAGTAGTGGTTTTAGCGGGATGCCATAATTCGACACCACTAACAATGGATCTCGCCCCCGAGATCCGCCTCGTGGTACCGGGAAGAAGGTCGGCAATCTGAATCTTCTCGATTCGTGTAGATGCTCGCGACACCACTAACAAGAGATCGCTATCCGTGATCGTCGGGAGGACACTCCGGTAACAAAGGACGAAGGTAGAGGTACCAACAAATAAAGCCACCTCTAGCTTCGATAGAAGGACAGAAACGACGCATTCTCATCCACTTCAAGGTACAAGAGCAAATAGAATGAGTAGTCGGCATGGGGGCCAATCCATCACGCACCCAAACTATTACTCCGCACATTCGGTGGAAAACATGCAACCATTCTCGGAATCAGACTGAAGATCTCGACAATCGAGGTTCGGAACAAAGGAGGGATGCAGGCTTTGCATCGGGTCTGCCGTAGATGATGTCGTCGCGTCGGAAAACACCGGAAGGCACAAACAAGGAACAAAGAATGGTACCACAAAAGACGGATTCCTCAGATAGCACGAAGACCGGATGTAGAAGCACCATTACCAAAGAAGGAAGCGAAACCCTGAAGGTACGACGGAAACCCAACAACGAGAAATCCTGGACTCGAAGAAAAGATAAGAGAGCAGACCCAAAACACGTAGAGGTAAGAGGAGAATAGTAGAGGGTAAGGAGTAAAAGCAGACCTAATTAGAGCTATCCAACCGATTTTTCCAAAATAGTTTTGACACTCTACTTCGAACGTTAGCTAGGTTATCCTACAGGCTAGACTTGTGGGGTATCGCAACTGCTGGGCTCTGATACCACTCTGTAACACCCTCGAATCGGCCCTATGCAAGTTTTAGCCCTTTTCTGCCAAACCCGCATAGAAACGATTCAAGGACGCCCACCAGGCACTTTCGTGCGGGTGGAAAATGAAGTAATACAATTACACAACAGTCCTCGATGGGACCCACAGAACAGATATATATATATATACAACACGACTCCATGAGTCAAGAATACAGATATACAGTACAAAGATCCAAATCACCTTGAAATCGCTACAACGTCCGAGTACGGACAAGATGCAAATGGGGCCAAGAGCCCTGAAGAATAACCAATGGCGTCCATAACCCTGCCCAGGCCAAGCCGGAAGGGTAAACCTGCTAACGACGTCGATCTCAAACCTGCTAAAACAAAAGGGGTGCCGACAAAGGGCAAAGGAAAAAGAGGAGCGTCAGTACTGAGGCCAGTACACGGTGAGGCTAGAATTCGGCGGCTCTCGCCTACATAGGTATGGTGGACTGAAGCGGCAGCAAACCATGCACCAAACAACCTATAGAGACTCGATTCATCTGTCGGATATTAGAGAGGGATAAGAGAGACCTATTCGGATCCAACCTGATACTACCACCAAACAAACCCATCCTGGTATTTCCTCCTCGAGACCAAACGAGGAAGTCGGACCAAGGAACTCACACAGTTGGCAATTTTACTCATTCCGTTATAGTTGCAGCAATTACTAATCAGATATAGATAGCATGAGTCATCCTGATAGCATAAGTAGTGGGCAGTTTTAGTTAACATTCCGTTGTAGTTGGAACATTTACTAGTCAGATATAATTGTCCTGAGGAATCCCAAAACCCAGCATTTGTTGGCACTTTTATCACATTCCATTGGAGTTGCAATACTTACTAGGCAGATATAACAAAACAACCCAGGTCCACCAGTGGTTGGCATTTTTAATATCCATTCCATTATAGTGAAGCTGATTACTAGTCAGATATATTAAGTCAAATTTATAGCACTACTTTAGTTATGCTTGTCTATGATCGAGATACTGTGCTCCAAGTCGTCCATAACCGCGGACACGGCTTTCAGAAAGGTTTACCCTTCAGGGGTGCACAAATAGCAACACACACTCGATCAACCTCGGAAAAACCAACTCAAAACCCAACGAGGCATTCACGACAAAGCGATAACAGGATTCATAAAATATTTCAGGGGGCCACCCCACTAAGCTACCCACAACAAAGTTGGCCGGCTCCGTAACGGACCCAGGGTTTGCGAGAACGGCTGTAAACGACTAGGAACCCAAAAGTGTGACTGGGCTTGTCGATACCGCGAAATCGTGCCGCGATCCAAAACAGTACAAGTGCTCCACGCACAATCTTAAATAAAGCAGTGAAGCATGGCATAATACAGGATAGTAATAAATCCCCAAACTACTTTGTGGCCCCAATAAATAGAAATGAATCAAGCTCTGGCTCAGGTGGATCCCATAGGGTCTCCTGGATGTGGATAGTGTGAATAGTCAAGGAACAAGTACTAAGTACTCGGGGTCCTACGGGACACAAGTGAGCGTGGAAGAACCAAATAACATCTATTGCCCATCGATGCCTCGGCATTTGTTATATCTAGCAATTTAATAGTTGTATTTAAAGTCATGATCATCTCCACTATAAACATCTGCCAGCATTCCAACAACTGTGGTACTCGACAACATGAGATCGCACCTGAGCAAGCAACTACGACTCGCCAGACCAGCTATCTACCAAACAACAGGTATTAGGAGGTGTCCATGGCAATATAAAGGCTGCACGGGATATAACTGGTGCACGGAAACTAAAGCATCGTGACACGGATAGAAATAGATCAACACGAGGAAATAAAGACTATAAATGCAAAATAGGTAGAAGGGGAAGAGATGCTCCCCTGGGAAAACACTGCCGACGGATCATATCCGGAGAACTTGTCGGTACTCGCATCAAATCATCGGCATAATCCGCGAAGAAGCAAACACTAGAAGAAACACCGGATGCAATATTTAATACTACGGCAGAAGATCCAGCATGATTATGATATGATGCATGGCATGGCACAGATGCGGTGCAGTTAGGCAATATTAAGTGGAACCGGGGTCCCGATAATTAATTATATGGTTCAAGTTATTTAACTACCCCGCAATTTAAATGTTGTATTAACAGGGCGAAACATGGCATCGGTTCGCTACACCAATTTAAATGGAGCCCGAAATAAGACAAAGATATCCCGCAGATCGACTCCATATTTAATTATGGGGTGAATCGGCATAATACCCCCAACCACAGACAGGTATGCATGCGAGAAAGGTGATTTAATTATGCAACAGGTATATGTCATATTATAAAAATAGGGTCTCAGAGAAGGGGTCACACATCTGGGTTTGGAAGGTCTTGGGGTTCGACTTGACGCGGGTCCGAGGTCCAGTCTCAGGGTTCGACGGGGTCAGCGGGAACGGTCTCGGACAACGGAAGGAGAGCTTGGCGTTCCGGGAAGAAGGACTTGGTTT
The DNA here is from genome assembly GCA_910589775.1 of Avena eriantha. Classification (NCBI taxonomy): domain Eukaryota; kingdom Viridiplantae; phylum Streptophyta; class Magnoliopsida; order Poales; family Poaceae; genus Avena; species Avena eriantha. The sequence goes on from OU342740.1 coordinate 415,058,531, forward strand.
GACGTTGGGGCGTATCGGATTCGCCCTGGTCGGTGTCGATCTTGTCGTCGCGAAGATCTTGTCGAATCCGCCTATCGGGTCGGTCTTGGCGGTCTTCGGATCCGGGTCTCGCAGCCGGGAAGGAGTACTTGTCGCATCTGTGGTCTTCGGGGTTGCTTCAATCAGAGCCATGACGAAGTACTTGTCGTCCCATGTAGAAGTCCTTGTCGATCCGTGGCGACGATCTTCGGGTTCGGGTCTTCGGGGTACATGAGGAGAACTTGGCGTCCGAGAATCTTCGGGTAGGAGATCGTGCCGCTCGGACTCGGAGAACTTGTCGGTTCCATGTCGGCGTACTTGGCATTTCGGGTCTTTGAGATCTCGACGAACTTGGTGTCCGGGACGGGGACCTCGGCGGGATCGGTCTTCGGAAGGTCTTGGCGTTCATGACGGAGATGTTCAGGTCATCGAGTTCGTGATGGAGAACTTGGCGTTTTCCGCGGGTTCGGTTTCGTGAAATAGATCTCGGCGTCTTCGGGTACGAGAAGGCGATCTTGGGGCTCCGGCTTCTAGGCTGTCTGGTCAACGAGGAGATCTTGTCACGCCAAACTTTTGTCAGTTCACCTTCGGAAGATCCTGGTGGTGGTACTTCTATCCTGTGGTCCAGGGACATACCGGTAGCCATCTTTGTATCGTCTTTATGCGCAACAGGGTGGAGCCATGGCTGCTGCAGGGAAGGTCGACGACGGGCGATTCGAGGCGGCCAGAACCCGAGAGCTGCAGAGGGTCGGTCATGTCGGCGAACACGGAGGGGCGATGCTCGGGGCGGCGTGGTTGGTGAGGATGGGGGCCGATAGCGACGCCGCACGGAGCACAGGACGCAGAAGGAGTATGCCAAGGCGCGCGAGGGGGCTGCAGGGAGGGTCGAGGAGGCGTGCGCAGGGCCTCACGCGGGCGGGCCTGGCGACGACGGGGCTCGGACGAGGGAGACAGAGGCGATGGCGGGGAGATGAGGTGCAGCCGACGGAGCTCCGGGACGGCGGGGATCCGGGTCGAGCGAGCAGCGGATGCCACGACACTAGGTGGCCGAAGGGGAAGGTGCGAGCGGTGCTGTGAGGTAGAGATGTTGAGGGAGAGGCCAACGGTGGGAGAGAGGAGGCCGACGAGGTCGACGACAACCGGCGTGGAACCGGCGGCGCGTCGCGGTTGGCAGCCACTGGGGAAGCTCGAGAGGGTGGTTGCAGGGAGGCGTCGGGGCGAGGAGAAGGAGAGGTCGGCCAGGCGGCGCTGCTGGAGAGCCAGGGCGAGGAGGGCGGCGGTGGTGGCTCTGCAGGGGAACGAGGTGAGCAACGCGAGGAGGTAGGTGGGGAACCGAGACGAGAGGGGGTCGGGATCGAGGGAGATGGGGGTCGCGTGGAGGGGACGCGGAGTGGTGGGGCCGAGGCACGGGGATCGGGGTGGGCTGTCCATCCCGGGAGAGGTGGTTCTGCGGGCAGGTGGCAGGGTGGGGCCTGACTCGGTCGGTGCATGGGGGAGGTGGCGTGGGGATTGTGGTGGGCAGGAGGCGTCGTGTGCGTGTGTGGTGTGCATGTGTGGTGAGATGGAGGGAGCAGGTGATGGTGGCGGCGGCTGGGAGGGAAAAATGGTGAGGGATGGGGTTGGTGGCGGTGTGGAGAGGGGAGGGATTAGGGTTAGGAGTAGGTGGGGTTAGATTAGGTTTTTTGTACGGGCCGGGTAGTAGGTGGCCTGGCCTAACAGCTGGCCGCCTCCCCGGTCCGAAAAGAAATAGTTTTGGTTATTTTATTTTGTCCGTAATAGACTTTGTAGATATTTTGTAGACAAAAGAAAATATCCGGAAGAGGCCGGGGTTTTTAATTTGAATTAAAGACGGAATATTTAAAAGATAAAACTAGGCGTTTCGAAAATAGTTTTAGACAAATAAAAGCATGATGACATGACGATGCTCAAATGCAATGTGGCATGATGACATGAGCATGCGGTCATGATGATGCAATGCACAAAAACACAGCGATTTTCTAGTAGTGGTTTTAGCAGGATGCCACAGAAGGATTGAACATCTTTGCAATAATTAGTCATTAGTAGCAAGGCATAGAGATTCTTGGTCAATTACTTGACTTAAAATGCGATTTGAACACGGAGAAAGATGACTACTTTCACAGCTATCTTACCATTTCTCACGTAGAACTTGCTCGACTATGAGTCTTTGTTTCATAGGACACCATAACATCCCAGTGATCACTTCCTTTGTAGAATGCAAGGCCTTATACACTACATTATCCACGGTAGGTTTTATAAAATCAAGCAATAAGTGAAGAGAATGTAGATAAGATCTTGCCTGATAATGAACTGATGATGACATCAAAGGAAAGACGGAAATGTATAACCTAGGAACCTGTCCATCCGTAGCGACAAATTTCAGTAGAGCATCCCACTAGAAACCGTGAAGAATGTACAACCTGGGAAACCTATCCATCCTAGCGACAAATCTGAGCACAACATCCAACTAGACACCACGTGACGAAGGATGACATTCTCTATGTGTAGATGCTAGCTTCCATAGGTCTTACATTCCTTGGCGCCTAGGTAGCGTGATATGTAATCACCATGGGCAGTTTACTTCCTTAGCATGGGATGTGATTATGGATTGTGCAAGTAGTGAAATGGCTGAAAGCCTGGCCTGTCTGGAAGGCATCAAGCATGCTTTGCTGAATATAGACAAAAGTTTGATCATTAAGAGCATTCTTTATCTTTAATCTCGAAATCTCCAATCTAGCAAAAGGACATATCAAACATTGCCAGTGTCGTGTGTGATATCAATGCCTGCTAAATCAGCTCAATGAATAAAGGATTAGGAAAAGAAACAGGGAGGATAACAATGCAGCTCATGAACACGCCAATGCACCGAAGTATACAGAGACTAAAACAACAGACATCTAGATACAAAACTAGTGTACATCTAACTTATATAAACTAATATAAATCTAGATATACACTAATATACATCTACACATAGACTGAAAAACTAGGCATCTGGATAGAAAGCTAATGTGCATTTAGAGATATGGAATCTACCTATAAACTCATATACATGTAGATATACAGTAATATACATCTACACATAGACTAAAAATAGACATGAAGATAGAAAGATAATGTACATTTTGATATGAGGTAATGTACATCTACCTATAAACTAATATACATCTGGATATAACTTAATATAAAACTAGACATAGACTAAAATAGACATCTAGAAACAAAGCCAATGTACATTCTAGATATATGTGCTAATGTGCTTCTAGTGCATCAAATCGTATGGTTATGCAAAAGACAATCTGCAAATATGGTCAACTGAACTTGTACGTACGGAGTGGAGGCAGCCGGCAGGCGATTGGAAAGCGACCAACTAAACCCATCTAGGGTATCGTCCCCTCGCTGGTGACGCCGTCGGTCTACTCCGCCTCCGGTGGTCTTAGGGCCTTAAAGGTGTGGCGGACCATGGCCTCTTTCCAGTGGGAGGGTTTTCGTTTTTGTTTAGATTTTTTCAGTGTCTTCTTCGGGATGTTGAGGCGGCAGCTACGTCCTGAAGTCAGAATAAGGTCCTCCCCGTCCTATCCTCGCTCCGGTGGTTCTTCTAGTGTCGGCGGAGGGCGCGTGGAGTTGCGTGTCCGACGGATCTCTTTGGATCTGATCGTTTTTCGTATTTGTTGGCAGGGGCGGACTCAAGCCCCGGGCTAGTGATAGTTGTGATATTCGACACATTTTTGATGACATTTATTGATGGTTTTCTCCCGGATTTGATCGTTTTCTAGCTTTACCTAACGTTGATACTTCGGTAGCGAAGAAAACTTGGTTTTTAATGTGTGTTTCAGGTTCTGGATAAAACAAGCAAGTCTCTCATTGGAAGCACTCGAGGGGAGCATACAGAGGCTTTAATGAGAAACTATACGGCGGGAATATTTTCTGGCCGTATAGTTACCGCCGCCTCTGTCTTGTCAAAAAGGACAACTTCCATGAAGAAACCATACGCAAAAACACAACACAACAGCCACCATCACATCCAGAAGGGAGAAAGAAGAGATCCGAAGAAGACGGGGGAAGACGTTCTTCATCTCACTCCATGATCTTCGACCTCCTAGCCAATACACCCCCATAGCCACTATTTGTACTTGAGAGAGGGATTTTCATCTTGTAAGACTAGGGTTTGAGATTGTTTCTTCCAATCTTGAATTGTGTTGGATATTTTTCTATTCTTATTGTGGATCTCCACGGTAATATCAAGAAGATTTTTCTTTATTTAATTATATCGATGATCCGTTCTTCTCTCATGTGTGAGTAAGTGCCTTAGGCGTGAGAGATGTAGGGGATTGGTGAGATGTGATGTGCCTTCATATATTTTCTATTAGTTTGTGATTGATTCTAATTACTATATTATGTGTGCTTGACTATCTGTGGGATGTCTAATGCTTGTTGTCCAATTAAGGGCCCAGACAACATGATGCTTTGTTCTACATAGATAGGATCTTGTTCGCCATTAGACTGCGACCCCCGAGTGACACGGGGATATCAATGGAAAACTAGTAGACTCGAGGATAACAAGGAACCACTATGCTTATTGCATTAGTCCGATCCAAGGTGCTTAATCGCTAAGCGACCTGAAGCGTCTTAATCGTCTAATGTCTGACCATGGTTTTGGTAACAGACTAGTAGGATTAAGTTGGGATGAAATCTACTAAGAGGAGTTCTGGCTAATTATGGTTGCTCGCCTACACATATACTTATAAGATTATAATTGTTACATTTATCATTCGTCCACCTGCCACAATCACTATCACCATGAACTAAATCTCACCGTGCCTTCTTTTGCCATCTACAGAAAACAACAAACAACCAAGTCATTCTTTACTTTCATGCTTTATATTTCCAAAGTTTACATCCCAGTTCTATTTAAATACATCTCATTTAATCAAAACCCCATTCTTATTTGAATACTTGCAATCAATTCACTCGAAGACCTATGACAACTTCGGTTGTGACAGAGACTTCACTCATAAACACTTACCTTTGGGCTCCCTGTTGGATTGATATATATACTTCGAAACTAGCTACAAATGATCAATGCACTTGCAGACATCAAGCTATTGTCTGGCGCCATTGCCGGGGAGCTAAGCGCTAAGTGCTTGTCTTTTGACATTTCAGGTGTTGCTACTATAAAATGTTCTCCCTAGGAGACAAAGGGTCTACACGCTCTGGTAGGACCTATCTACCAGATTATATTGAACGCGTGCCTGCTCAAAGGCGCAAAGAAATTATTGAAAAACTTTTAAGATTAAATAAAGTTGAAGTTGAAAACCTGAGTGATATTATGGAAATAATGTCTATTTACAGGACAACTCCCACTGAGAAAACTCTCAGAGAATACAGTGCTCCAAGTTCTGAATTTCTTAAACAACCAATAGAATTCCCTAATCTTGGAGTTAGAGAATATCGATTTGATGGTGGAATTATTAAAATTTTGCAGGAAAAATCTTTCAGTGGAAGGGAAGATGAAGACCCAGGAATACATATTAGAGAGTTCGACGATGTGATAACATCACTTGGGCCAAAAGTTTTGCCAAGAAACTTCTCTCGTCTAAAATTATTTTGTTGGTCTCTTAAAGGTAAAGCTCTGGACTGGTTATATTCTCTCCCTCGCAATTACATTAAATGTTGGGAAAACTGCATTGTTAAATTCATAAACAGGTTTTATCCTTTTAAAAAGGTACCTGAACTAAGAAAGAATATAGGCAACTTTAGTCAAAACATGGGGGAAAACTACCCAAAAGCCTGGGATAGATTCTTTGGAATGATCAATAGCATTCCCAATCATGGCTATTCTGAATCGACTATTTGCCATTTATTATACCACGGTCTCGATACTCAATGTAGAGAGTTGCTTGACTTCTCAGCAGGAGGATCGATAAATACTTTAACTGCTAAAGAATGTTGGAATTGATGTCTACTAGGGCTAAGAATGATTCTCTATATAATCCTGATTTTGGCACTAAGCTGGAAAAAGGGATACTCCAGATAACTCCTAATATTATGCCTGAAGTACGCACAACAATGAAAGAAAAAGGTATACCTTCTGAACATGTTAAGGAAAACAAAGTAGATTTGCTACAAGTTTTAACTAAAGAAGATGAAACTAGAACAATTTTTCAAGAATTAAAACATCGACAAGCAAAATCGCATAATAACCTGCATACGCACTTTCAAAAATACAAAAAGATTTTGGCAGAACTCACGGAAAATTATGATGAGATTGGCCAAGAAATAAAATTGTTTCACAAGTATCTTAGTATGATTTAAACCAATTGTGAACAAATATCATCTGGTTATCAAATTTTTCTTCGACATGATAAAGATACTCCTGTTTCTACTAATGTTGTCACAAGAAGAGGTGCCGTTGTTACAGAACCATTAGGACCACCAGAATATGAAGCTGAAAAATTGCGAAAGGAAAAAGCCTTGCTTGAAGCAAGCCAAGAAGATGATACATTGGTGGATCCCCAAGATGAAACTTCTCAAGAAACACAAGAGCAAACCGAGGAGGACCACAATGATGCACTGGATGACCATTATGACTCTGATTTAGAGACGGTTAACCCAAGAGAAGAAAAAGAGATAAACAAGGAATATGAAGTTGTTGTAGTAGAAAAGAAGAAAAGCGACAAGCAACAACAAAAGAAAGCAACATAAGATCCTTACCTAGATCGAAAAAAGAAAGCACCAGATCAGGTAATTTATAATTCTTTTACAAATGCACTTAGTGACCTTCATCTAGAAATTCTGTTTGTAGATGCAATCAAAGTTCCTACCTATTCTAAATTCCTCCGCGATATTCTTAGCAGAAAGAAAGAAATAACTGAAACTGTTGCCATGGTAACTAGTTATCCTGCTAATGGGAAGCTGTTAACTAAATCTAGAGATCTCGGAATACCAACTATTTCATGCTCAATAGGTAAAACTGATATTCACAATGCATTGTGTGATCTAGGAGTAGGAGTTAGTGTAATGCCATATTCCCTCCATAAAAGGTTAGGATTAAGGGAGTATACTCCTACTACTATCACTTTACAGATGGCTGATAAGTCCACTAAACAACCCATTGGAATGATTGAGGATGTTCTGCTGGAAGTTGAAAAATTATCCATAATATTTGGAAGACCTTTCCTTAGTACTACAGGGGCATCAGTTGATTGTGCTGAGGGAAAGATAATCTTCAATGTTTATGTGCTGAAATCATCCAGTATTTTCCAAAGAAGCTAGAAGCAGGAGAAAGATATATTCCACCAGCAAAACGAGTTCATGTGCTAAGTGCCTTTTATAAGGGGCAACCCAAGGTAAGAACTCAAGAACAGAGAACAAGTTGAGTTACTCAACCATTCTTAATAAAATGCTTAATGGGAGTCAACCCATCTCATAATTAAAATAAACTAAAAAGTTCATCACATTCCTACAACTTTTTCACAGACATTCTTGCGGAAGCGCGCCCATGAAGATTCAGCTATTAAAAAGTAGTAGAAACATCGATTGAATGAGTATAGAATAAGAATAACAATAAAAGTTTGAGTTTTTCATCTAACAGAAGCTAAAATTTTGCTCTTAATACGCTAATGTTGGTCGATAGTTTCTACTATCAATTTTCTGTCAAAATAAAGGTATTTCGCTAAGTTTTGGCATAAGAAGGTATTCTCGAAGAAATAGAAATTTTTTGATGACTACTGATGGTTTAAGGACCAACAATATGCCGGGAATAAAAATTCCGGCCGTATAGTTCTAGTGGTATAGATATCTATGCCATCAACAAATTTTCTTCGAAGACACATAGAATCTAACGACCAACTATACGGCAGGAATAAAAATTCCGGCTGTATAGCTTTGGTCGTATAGATATTGATGCCTCCATACAAACTCTTCTGAAAAGTACTGAGAGTTTAACGACCAACTATACGGCAGAAATAAAAATTCCAGCCTTATAGCTCCGTTCGTATAGATATCGATGCTTGTTTTAGAAATTTATCTCGATGGACAGAAGGTTTAACGACCAACTATACGGCGGGATCGTTGCGATCTGGCCGTATAGTTGCGTCTGTATAGCTGTTTTCCACGTAAAGAAACCCTAGTTGGCGACACCGCCGCAACTATACGGGCAGAACAACATCACCCGCCCGTATAGTTCCGGCCGTATAGTTTGGTGCGACCACAAAATCGTACCGGGGCAGCTAGGTCTCTCACCCCTCCTCATTATTTCTCTCATATTCTCTCTCCAAACCTCTCAAAATCCACCTAGAACTCTTGATTCTTCGTGGATTTCGTTCGTTTGAGTGGAGGAATCGACAGATCGGTATGTTTCTCTCCCTATCCATGCTTTATTTTCAGATTTCCATGGTTGAAACTCTCACATTGATCTAGTGGATGAACTCAAGCTTATTTTGTTTTTCCTATTGATTTCTCACATTAGGATTGAATTTTTCCACATAGGATCGTTCATATATCATGTAGGAACTATATGCCTAAGGTTTTATGGTGAATTTTTTTAGTGCATCACGATGAACAAAATCGGTAACATATTTCGCAAGAGCAAGCACCAACGTGGTGAGGGCTCGAGCTCGGGGTCCCGAGCCGAGCGCAACCCCAAGTTGGCTATGGTCTCATCAAGGAGGATACTTCCCACACAATGGGCCGACCATAGCTTTCTCACCACGGCAGGGTTGAAGGCGGACTTTGACCTCATGTGTAACAAGGTCGGGCTAACGGAACTTGGCTTCGTAAGCCACGATACCTACGTCGAGCTTACCTACAAGCGCCTCCTTCTACGACGACCATAGGGAGAAAGGTAATATGTGCATGGTAAGCTTCACCATGAACCGACAGCCCTATGAAATAAATTTTGAACAATTTTGTAATACTTTCAGTTTCCCTCATGTTGCGGAACCTACTATTACTAACCTCCATAGTGTCACAAGCAAAGAAAGTTGGGAGGCTATTTCTGTTTATGGTGGCACCAACTTCTACTAGAAGAAGATGTCCACCGGTTCCATGGCCAACCATTCAGAACCCAACCATTCGTTACTACGCCTTGTTCCTCGCCAACACTCTATTGGAGAGAGGTGACACCGGTTCCATGGCCAATGCAGACATGGAAATGATCACCAAGGCTCTTTTTCCCACTGTGCCATAAAGTCCCAATCCTGCAGCTCTACTCATCCAGGACTTTCACCACCAAAGCAACAAGACCAAAGGTGATACGCGCATTGGTGGATCGGTAACCCACCTTGCCCATGCATTAAATATTACATTACTTGTTATGCAATCTATTGATGGTTCCAAGCTTATGGACGTCAAGTATTTAACTGCTTGTGGCTTCCTTGGTGTTTACCAAGCTAACCGGAGGCTCCGAGCCTATCAATTTAGTTATCTTGAAAATGAACAAGGTGAGAAGGTTATATTGCCCTGTCCCCAAGCCTTCTCGATTGTGGAGAAGGACACTTGGATCCTCACCAAGGACCAAGTGATGGAGATCATGGCCAAACTTTAGCCTGATGAAGAGGAAGATGAAGAAGGAGGGCAACAGGATGAGGATGAGCAGGAGCATGAGGACGAGCAGGGACACAACCCTGCTTGGGAGGGACAACAGCAGCAGTAGGGGGGAGCTTGGGACCCGTGGCCCAACCAGCCACAATAGGGGTACAACTACGTCCCCTATCAGGAGTTCCAGTAGCTCAACCAGCGTGTTGGGGAGATCGACTACACTCTTCAAGGAGTGAATGAAGATGTGAGTGCTTTGACTCAAAACTTCAATCCCTTCTTGGCCCACTTCCTCGACTACTACCAGCAGTATCTGCACCAGCCGCCGAATGACGGCAACAACTGAGCCTGGCAATAGCCTAAGATTGGGGGAGGTTTGAAAACCTCCAAACTTTGCATTCATGTTTTTATTTCTTCTTTTGATTTATTTCTTCAAATTTGCATGTTTATTTTTCGTTTGCATTCTTAAAGCAAAAATAGTTGTAACTTTATTTGCAAGTTTGTTTCTTTGTTTCTCTTAGAGATTGCTCAATTTCAGGTGACTTGGCAATATGAAAATATAGAGGGGGTTCGACTCAAATACGAGAACGAAGCAAGCAAGAGAAGGTATCACATTCCTTTCATCACCCTTTCTGCAACCTTAAATTTATCCTACAATTATTTACTCGCTTGCACTGGAGTCACTCCCTGCTTAACTTGTTATCCTATAAATTCTATTCCTTTGCTAGTGTCTCCTTTTTAGCTATGGAAACAATAAGCAATGAACTTGGTTAAAAATACTTCCTACATTTTTACAACAAGAAAAAGCATCCGAAATATGACTTGAGTCCATGTGTAGCCGAAAGAATTTGATTTTAGAACTAGCCCATCCCATTTGAGCTTAATATGAATAGACTCGATAGTACCCTTGATTAAAATTGTTTGATAAAATGGATGTTTCAAAGTAGTAGAGATTATGCCACTACTTTTTCTAATAATTACCGTAAGATATTGCTTTACGCGTGTAATTACAACACTATCGTGCTCCATGGGGAACTATTAACTCTGCTGGCCAACGAACGATCTAAATGTGGGAAACCACTTGATATTGGTTATTGAGTTATGTAAATGTCTGTAGTAGTAATGCTATGACGGGAAAAAAATTAGTCTCCTCATGGTTTCACATTCCAAGTGAAGTTGTAGTACTCCTCTGATCCATTATTGCTCAACAATTATTTATTGGCATGGTCACAAGTGCACAATATAGTCCCAATTAAAATGTTAAAAATAGTGGCATGATTTCTCTATGAAATAGCTGAAGTTTTTGAAAGGCAAAAGACAGGAAAAAGGTGCTTTGAGAGTCTTGAAATTTTGACATGGGAGTAGGTGAGCTGTTCTTAAATTGAATGTTTTGGTGCTAACTTGAGTACTCTTAATTGATTAAATAAACAAGAACAAAAAGTTTTCATCTCTCAACGAAGAGAGACACCAAAAGGATTTGTCTCACTTTCCTACCTAAACTTTAGACACTTGCTTGGGCATATGATTTATTTGCTAACAAGTTATATGTGGTTAGGAAGTAGACTCAGTGCAATCTTGTGAATACTTATATGATCATGTTTAAGATTGCAGGGATTGTGAAGAAAAGAATTTGACACCGATTCAAACTTGTAAGTTCTTTTATTTTCAGTCTCGAATCTCCACTATTCTTCCTTATTTCCTTGTCACTCGAGGGCGAGCAACATCTAAGCTTGGGGGAGTTGATACCTCTGAGATTCGACACATTTTTATGGCTTTTATTGATGATTTTCTCCCGGATTTGATTGTTTTCTAGCTTTACCTAATGCTAATACTTCGGTAGCAAAGAAAACTTGGTTTTTAATGTGTGTTTTAGGTTCTGAATGTCAACAGAATGTTTTAACTAGAAAACACAATATTCAGGAGAAAACAAGCAAGTCTCTCTTTGGAAGCACTCGAGGGGAGCATACAGAGGCTTTAACAAGCAACTATATGGCGGGAATATTTTTCCGGCCGTATAGTTCCCACCGTATAGCTGCCGCCGCCTCTGTCTTGTCAAAAGGGACAACTTCGATGAAGAAGCCATATGCAAAAACACAACATAGCAGCCGCTATCACATCTAGAAGGGAGAAAAAAGAGATCCGTAGAAGAGGGGGAAGATGTTCTTCATCTCGCTCCATGATCTTCGACCTCCTAGCCAATACACCCCCATAGCCACTATTTGTACTTGAGAGAGAGAGGGATATTCACCTTGCAAGACTAGGGTTTGAGATTGTTTCTTCCTATCTTGAATTATGTTGGATATTTTTCTATTCTTATTGTGGATCTCCATGGTAATATCAAGAAGATTTACCTTTATTTAATTATATCGATGATCCATTCTTCTCTCATGTGTGAGTAAGTTCCTTAGGCGTGGGAGATGTAGGGGATTGGTGAGATGTGATGTGTGATACGTCCATTTGCATCACTATTTATGTCATAATTCACTATTATTCATTGATATATTTCGTATTGAGAGGTGATACTTATGTTATTTCATCTGTTTTTGCATGGTTGATGACTTTTGGAGCATGGACCGCTGCAGTCAGGATTCTGATGGAAAAGGTGCTGTTTGGAGGCAAAATTCTCGAAGATCAGAAAATCCGGGAAAATATACGGAAAATCCTATTTTTCCAAAAGACGAAGGAAGCCAAAAGGGGGGCTGGAGATGGGCCACATGGGGCCCACACCACCCCCTGGCGCGGGCATCCCTAGGACGCGCCATCAGGTGGTGTGGCCGCCCTGGCCCACTCCAGGCTCTCCCCTCGGGCGTATATCATCCTCCCGAAACCCTAAGACTCGGGGAGTGACCACAAAAAGATTCCGCTGCCTCTGCGAGGCAGAAAATACCAAGAGAGAAAGATCTCTCCGGCAGATAGATTTCTGCCGGAGGAATTCCTTCCTGGAGCGGGAAGATTGTCACATCAACACCACCATCAAGCTGGACTTCATCGGGATCATCATCATCATCACCACCATCATCACCATCTCCACCCTTATCACCATATCCATATTGCTGTAACAATGTGGTTGAATCTTGCATAGTCCATAGGCGAAACTTTCCCGGTGTTGATTACTCTTTGTAGTTGATGCTATTGAGTGAACCGTTGAATTATTGTCTATGTTCAGATTGTTATACATCATTATTCCATATCTGATCATGATCCATACGATGTCTTGTGAGTAGTTCGTTTAGTTCTTGAGGACATGGGATAAGTCATGTTGTTAGTAGTGGAGTTGTGTTGAGAAACATTCAATAGTTTTATATTTAAGTTCTGGTGTACTTCTTCTAGTGGTGTCATGTGAACGTCGACTACATGACACTTCACCTATATGGGCCTAGGGGAATGCATTGTGTATTTGGCTACTAATTGAAGGGGTTGCCGGAGTGACAGAAACCTGAACCCCCGTTAGGAAACCATTGCACAAGGGACGTAAGGGTCTTAGAGTTTAATGTTGTGGTTAGGTTTCTACCTTAATTACTTTCTTGTACTTACGGATGTTTGCAAGGGGTATAATCACAATGTAATGCTACTACCACTACTAAGGTAGTAGATAAGCCACCACCTGCTGAGAATGATGTTTTCAAAATACCTACAAGAATTATTGATCGTGTTATAGATAACTACTATGTTGGGGATGGAAATGTCAATCACGATGATCATTTACTCTTTATACACGAATTTGTTCATGTGTTCAGGTATTACTACAGATCAAGTTAAGAAGAAGTTATTCTCATTATCACTAAAAGGAAGAGCTGAGGAATGGTATAAGCTACTGAAGAATGGTCAAGCTCTGGAATGGGAGGAAATAGTGCCTCTCTTTTATTCAAAGTTTTATCCTCCTAGTGAGATTCATAAAGATCGGAATAAAATATACAAATTTTGGCCTCTTGATGGAGAGAGTATAGCTCAAGCTTGGGGGAGATTGAAGTTACTGATGCTCAAATGTCCCATTCATGAGCTCCCCAACAATATTATTATCAAAAACTTTTATGCAAGGCTCCCTCTACATGACAAGGATTTAATGGATGCTTCTTGTGCTGGATCATTCACTCACATGGAAGAAGAAGCTAAATGGGATCTTCTAGACCGTATTCAAGACAATGCTGAAGCATGGGAGAATGACAAAGGTAGAAAGTCAGGTATAAACTATGATTATGAATGCATTGAATCTTTTATGGGAACTGATGACTTTCAAAATATTAAAAATGCTTATGGTCTAGACTCTCAATCTATTGCTTCTTATTTTAAGGCTTTTGCTTCCTATATTGAAGTGCCTAAAAAGAAGTGGAATAAGTATCATGAACCTTATAAAGATGTTGCTAAGAGTGTTCCTGCAAGAAATACTGAAGTTTATACTGCTAATCATGTTTTACCTAAACCTTACACTAAGAAAATGCCTTTCCCAGTTAAGATTAAGGAACATTCTATGATAGCTAGTATGGTCAACGAAAATACAAATAAAGCTGTTGAACCTGGTAAACAAATGGTTGATGAACCTATAATAGCAAATGTGGAAGACTTTGTCACCAAATATGTAGAAGAGGGACACACTATCCTTTGTAAGGATACCTCTAATTTTGTTTCACAAAGTAGTGTTATGAGAGCTAGTATTCTTGTGTTTTCTGTTAGAATAAGTGATCATTAGTACGATGGTCCTTGTGATAGCTATATTGTTAAGTTTATGCATGATACTGAAAGTTATTATGAGAGAGGGAAAAGTGTTCTTATGCATCTCAATAATATCAAGTTTACTCGTTTTATGCTGAAAGTTTTTATGTTGCACTTGTTTTGCCTTCTTATGCAAGTAGCCTTTGGTTTCAACAACTTGTTTGTTTACAAAATTCCCTTGCATAGGAAGTGGGTTAGACTTAAATGTGTGTGTGTTTTTGCTTCTTACTGCTCTCTTTCACTTCAATTCATATTCCTGAGTGAGCATCTTCAAAATTATCATGCCCATCTTAATGGCTATAAAGAAAGAGCTTTTTGGGAGACAACCCAATTTGTTTTTGCTTTCAGTTTGTTTTTGTTTCTTTGAGTCTTGGAAGTTATTACTTCGGTAATAACCGCTCCTTATCCATTTTGTTTGGTTCTTGTGTCAAGATCAACCTCTAATGAGAGAGAAGTAAGATTTGGGGAAGTTGCTGTCCCGAAACAGATTTTTGTGCTTCACCATAAAAATTCGTGAGAGATCTCTGTACGACAGATTGAGCTGTAATTTTTTGTGCTTCTGATACAGGTTGTTATTTAGCTTTCGTTAGTTTTGAACTTTTTGATTTGAGCAACAGAAGATTTTCGAAAAAATTGATCTTTACCTGCTGGTCTGTTTTGACAGATTTTGCCAATCTTGCATTTGCTTCTTTATTCGACTTCCTTTTTAAATTCTTTTTGGGTTTTCGGAAAGGAGTTGCTACAGTAGCTTATGTTTTGATGGTTTTCAGTTGAAGTTGGACTCAAAAGGTTTTATCACTTCATATATACTAATGTTGCTAATGAGAATTGTGTGAAGTTTTGTGTTAAAGAAATTTCCAGGTAGTGGAGATAATGGTGCAATAAGGAAGTGAAAGGTTTTATGACTCAAAGAATGAGTGTATGCAGATGAAGATGAAGATGCCCTTCAAGTTATAACTCCAGAGAAATTTATCAAGGACCAAATTCAGAGACCTGCAGAGTCCGTTTTCAAATAGGTAACAGTTCTGGTAAGAAAAGTTCCACGAAAATACTATCCAGCTATATTTTTGCAGTTTTTAGTCAATAAGGAAAGCTACGAAGTGAAAGAGGGACGGAAACGGAGCCAGGGTGGCTCACAGCACCCTTTGGCGCGGGCCCTCTCCAGGCCGCGCCACCAGGTGGTGAGTCCACCCCGGACTCCGCCTCTGACTCGTTTTCTCCCAATATCTTCCTTTTGATATGAAACTTCGTAATATATAACCCCTCCCGGATCTCCCGAGGTTCGTATATCGTGTTTTCGTCATGTTTTTTTTTCGATTTGTTTCTGCCAGGACATACTCTTTGAAGGTTTAGAAGCACAATGGTGTCCACCAAGGATAAAGGGAAGGAGCCTATGGAGGAGGATTCTCAAGACCCCAAGCAGGGGCTGGTACCTTTAGTCTGTTGCCCCACATCAACGGAAGCTCTACGAGTCACTAATGAGTTCTGCGATAAGTACCGAGACTTGAGAAGGAAGGTGTACCTACTTCAGTGGGAGAATAATAGGCTTCGCAAGATGATGGAAGATTTCCTCATGTCAACGAAGAAAATATTACCACCACCACCAAAGGAGTAATTCGTCATCAGGTTTGGCATCCCCTTTGTTTGTTCCAAGCTTGGGGGAGTTCCGCGGTATCATATCACTATGTTCCATCTTTTTACCTTATTAGTAGAGTCATATCATGAATAGAGAAGTTATTATGTAGTATGGTTTGCATTATGGAAGTGTCACCTCTCTCGTTAGATATGTATCCCTTGGTGTGAGTTTCTGTTATGGAATATTAATGAGAAGTTCTATCATTCACTCTTTTTCATAGCTTATATTAGTTTACAATTCGTGGTTATATGATTGATCTTGTTGTTAGTATTGGTAGCACTTTGGGATCATTGAGTTAATTTAGTTGGTTTTGGCAAACCTGGCTCGGTCAGTAGCAACACTATTTTTGAGAGTTGAAAGAAAAGATAAAAGTACTCTAAAGAAAAATTATTTCATCATCTTTCTTTCTTGATTTTCTCATAAGTCTAGTATTCTCTAGTTAAGATCTTTTGTGCTTCCAAGGAAGATTGCATGTTTGTCTTTATCACTTGTATGTTTGTTTGTTTCCTTCAACTCTTGTACTTGCTACCCAGCCTTGCTAGCCAAAAACCTGTACTGAGAGGGAATTCTTCTCGTGCATCCACTCCTTTAAACCAAAACCTTTGCCATTTGTGTCCACCATACCTACCTATTAGCATTATTGCTATTCCAAGTAAATTCTTGTTTTGTCTACCTCCCAAATTAAATTTTTTATGTGAAAATTAGTGATTAAAGCGCTCACGAACTTGATGGCACACTTTACTTTCTTGCATTTAATAAACTTGAACCATTGTGCTCACCTATGTTGCATATATGCTTGCGCTTTGTAAGTTGTGAATTAGCAGAACCATGCTGCCATGGGGAACGCTTTCAACATTGCGCTGGTACTTTTTACCTAGTTGATATCATGTTCTTTTGTCTATGGATGTCGTCGGTGTGAAATGAAAGGGGAGCTTGTAAGTCCATGGAGTTATGCATGCGTGTCAGAGAAACGCCTAGGCCGCTAGTCTAATCCATGCTGACATGGTGGAAACCTGCAGCGTAACCATAACGAGTATCTATGAAGCATTCTTCTTATAAAAAAGAGATAGAGATTGAGAAAAAGAGAAAAGAAAAAAAGAGATATTATGAAAAGAGGAAAGAGAGAAAAAGCACCATATTCCCATGGTAAATAAGAAGATTGCTGAGATACTTGTTGTCTGCTTGCCTTGTCATTTTGATATGGGAATTCTTCCGTATCATTGGGCAAGGGGTACCCCGTTGGCGGTTCTCTATGATACACATATGCTTACGATGACAAGAACTTACCGGTGACTAAACTTGAGTAGCATGAGGAGCGGCCCTCGTATTCAAGGGACATGAGATTCTCAACTTACAACTTGTCAATGCATATCCTCATATTTGATCACTTTAACCTTAATCACCTAAATATGCCTATGATAGGGGCAATGAGAGCTGAAAGCTAGTAAGTATCATAATTTTTGGGAGCTCTTTTTGAGACTTGCAATCCCTGCTTCCCTCTTTGAAGGGCCTTTCTTTTACTTTGAAGTTGAGTCAGTAAACCTATTCCCCTTCTATCTCAACAAGTATTTTGAGTTGTTGTGTTTCATTCATTCATATGATGATTTACTCATTCATGTTTCTTATGTTCCTTGTTTTGCACATTGCTCTTATCTTGATGTTTACTGCTTTGAAAGCTATCATTGAAAACCAATTATTTGTGAACTCCAGCAAATTATCAACTATTCTTCGACCAAGGGCTAAGTTTGCCATTACCAATTATGATTTACTTTATGTATCTTTATTGTGTTTCCTTTACCTATTGCAAGTTAAGTTATATAATAGTGAGATGTCTTCTATTATGATCTATGTATTGATGAATGTGATGCTTCTTGTCCGTATTCTTTTTATCGACTCTTCACTCCATAAACCTGAGCCCATGTTTATTGAGCTCAGTTTCGCTTGGGGACAAGCGAAGTCTAAGCTTGGGGGGAGTTGATACGTCCATTTTGCATCACTATTCTATGTCATAATTCACTATTATTCATTGATATATTTCATATTGAGAGGTGATACTTATGTTATTTCATCTGTTTTTGCATGGTTGATGACTTTTGGAGCATGGACCGATGCAGTCAGGATTCTGATGGAAAAGGTGTTGTTTGGAGGCGAAATTCACGAAGATCAGAAAATCCGGGAAAATATATGGAAAATCCTATTTTTCCAGAAGACGAAGGAAGCCAGAAGGGGGGCTAGAGATGGGCCACAGGGGGCCCACACCACCCCTGGCAAGGGTTGCCCTAGGCCGCGCCAGCAGGTGGTGTGGCTGCCCTAGCCCACTCCAGGCTCTCGCCTCTGGCGTATATCATCCTCCCGAAACCCTAATACTCGGGGAGCGACCACATAAAGATTCCGCTGCCTCTACGGGGTGGAAAACACAGAGAGAGAAAGATCTCTCTGGCAGACAGATTTCTGCTGGGGGAATTCCTTCCCGGAGAGGGAAGATCGTCGCCATCAACACCACCCTCAAGATGGACTTCATCGGGATCATCATCATCACCACCATCATCACCATCTCCACCCTCATCACCATCTCCATATTGTTGTAACAATTGGGTTGAATCTTGCATAGTTCATAGGGGAAACTTTCCCGGTGTTGATTACTCTTTGTAGTTGATGCTATTGAGTGAACCGTTGAATTATTGTCTATGTTCAGATTGTTATACATCATTATTCCATCTCTGATCATGATCCATCTGATGTCTTGTGATTAGTTCATTTAGTTCTTGAGGACATGGGAGAAGTCATGTTGTTAGTAGTGGAGTTGTGTTGAGAAACATTCAATAGTTTGATATTTAAGTTGTGGTGTACTTCTTCTAGTGGTGTCATGTGAACGTCGACTACATTACACTTCACCTATATGGGCCTAGGGGAATGCATTGTGTATTTGGCTACTAATCGTTGGGGTTGCCGGAGTGACAGAAACCTGAACCCCCGTTAGGAAACCATTGCACAAGGGACGTAAGGGTCTTAGAGTTTAAAGCTGTGGTTAGGTTTCTACCTTAATTACTTTCTTGTACTTACGGATGTTTGCAAGGGGTATAATCACAAGTATGTATTAGTCCTAGGAAGGTCGGTATATTAGCACATGTTCACCCACACAACACTTAGCAAGCTAAAGAATATTAATCAACTATATGAAGTGAAAGCACTTGACAGTCTTCCCATGTGTCCTCGAGAACGTTTGGTCATCTTAAGTAATACAACCGGCTTGACATTTGCTGCATAAAGGATTGGACCACTTACTACATTTATTCCTAATGTCTTTTATTTACTCGTACTTTGTTTACTTGCTTTATCAAAAAACCCTAAAAATCCGTTTGCTAAGTATTTGTAGAGAATTCCTGATCCATACCACTAGCCAGCACCTTCTGCTCCTCGTTGGGTTCGACACTTACTTATCGAAAATACTGCGATACACCCCCTATACTTGTGGGTCATCAAAGCCATCATATATTATCCATTAGTTTGTGATTGATTCTAATTACTATATTATGTGTGCTTGACTATCTATGGGATGCCTAATGCTTGTTGTCCAATTAAGGGGCTAGACAACATGATGCTTGTTGGAAATATGCCCTAGAGACAAATAGTAGTAAGGACTATTATCATATTTCATATAGTTTATGATTAAGTTTTATATCATGCTATAACTGTATTGAGTGGAAACATCAATACACGTGTGATATACAAACAACCAGGGGTTCCCAGTGAAACTCTAGTCACTGGTTCATTGGTCAACAGATGATCATGTTTCCTGATAATGTGGAATTTAAGCTAGTTGGAAATGAGGTCATCACATTCTGAGAATGAGATGATGATCCAATACCCAACCTAAACATCGTGACCTGATCATGTCACGAAGTTCAAGTTACGATGATTAGAAATGGATCCCCGTAGACTATTCCTTAGACCGTGAGGCTATATCAATCACTATCTCCCGAGAGTGCTTAGATAGCATCAAATGCCATCTGGTAAAACAGTGGTTATAAAGGTGTGTTCAGGTATTCGGAGGAAACCGTAGAGGCAATATATGTCAAGAGCGGGATTTGTCTGTCCATGTGACGGGAAGATACTCAAGGGCCCACTCAGAGAAGTTATATCCAATAGCTGCGTAGCATGTGATTTGATCACGGGGATATCACTTGTCGGAACCAGTCAAGTAGCATTGTTCCGTAACGAGATTGAACACGACATGGTGATGTCATTGATCAGATCTCGGGCAATGCAAGTATCGAATGACAAAGGGAATAAGACACGACTGTCCTGGTTCAAACGACGAAAGATCTTCGTGGAACGCACAGGGGTCACATGGCCATCCATCTCCCTCTGTTGATCATTGGTGCGGGAGTGTCCTGACCATGTCTGGAGTGTTCCCGAACCGTGGGGTATCATGCTTAAGGGCTTGATGATGCTTAGAGAGCATTTATAGGATCGGTAGAATCGCCGACGAAAAGTAGGGAGAAAACCGGAAGGGTTTCGGTAAGTCCAGAGGATGTCCGGAGTGGAGGTGGAAGGTGTTCCATGGCCACGGAGATTGAATAATATGTGGATGAATGTTAAATATATATTTAATCATTTATTCATAATTATTTAATAAAGAGAAAATCAATTAAAGGTCAAAAAGGCTTAATGGGCCAATTCCGGAGGGAGGGGGCCCATTAGGGGAAAGGAGAGAGAGAGAAGGGACCAAGGGGGAGGCCGGCTGGGCCTTGCCCCCCCCCCCCGCGGGGCCCACTAGGGGCTGGCCGGCGGCCACCCCACCCCCTCCTCTCCTTTAGTCCCACCCCGGGACTTGAGGGGAGGTAGTACCTCCCCTCCTCCTATATAAAGTGGGGTATTTGGCCTAGAAAAATACACCAATAATCAATAAAGGTCTACCCACTTTTGGGCGTAGATCTATGCGTAGTAATGCTAGTACAGGTAGAACACACGAGATGTAGCGTGTGGGCGTTGATATTTTAGTTGTTACCCTCCCACGTGTACTTGTGTATACCACAGTAATGCTTGATCAAGCGGCCCCCAACCGACTTTACACGTTCATTCGCGAGACTGGTCCACGCTTGACATACGGCTTGTACCGTATAAAGTGGCTTAGGGGGGTGTCTGTCTCTCTTGCATTAGTTGGTATGCCATTTTCAATGGAGGGCCCCGAAAGGGGTATAGTATAGACAACTACTTGATCAGCGTTGTGCTGAAAGTTCGTAGGTAAGAACGGTTCTTGTGCGAAAGCCCATTCAGCCACGTAAAACATGCAAAGATAAAGTAGAGGCGTCTAACTTTGTTTTGCAGGGGGCGTTGCTTTGTGATATGGTTGTGGCAAAGGTAAAGTGATTACATTTTGTTACGCAGTACTAGATAGTCACGAAGGTGACGAACTACCACGCCGGAATGACACCGGTACCCTGGTGTCTACGGTGCCGGAACCCTGGCGCCGGAACCCGGTGATGACGGATGGAGATCACGACGTGAAGGACCATATCACATAGCATTTACATTCAATGTTATTGTTTGTATGTCTTATTGTGTGCTAGTATTAGATACTCGAAGGTAGCCTAATAAGATGATCCCTGTTAAAATTACCAACGATTTTGTTCCCCCTTAGTGTGCACCACCAAGAAAGTTCTTCGGTATGAGGCGATCCAGGGTTACAAGCCTGGGTGTCAGACATATCTACGTTCACATACAGTCGGTGTAAGCCATGTTGCACAGCGAAAACACTAAGGTTGAGTTGGCAAGCCTAGCATGTACAGACATGGCCTCGGAACGCGGATGGTCGAAAGATCGAGCACGGGTCGCATAAATGATGTGACCAACGTTTAGCGTCCACCCTTGAACCCACATTGATGGCCATGATGATCGGGGGAGATTTGGCTGATAGGGGTCTTGTTATCACTAGGAACCCTTTTGGGGATAGGTGTTTCTGAGTGGAGTTATTATTAACTCATTTAATTATAAACTTAGTCTAAATTCCTTTTGCAATTATAAATGTAGATGGGACCTTTCGTGTTGACAATTGAATGGTTAGAAGGAGAGAAGCTCAGATTAGATGGATCGAACTTCTCCATATGGGTTGCCAGTCTCCATGTTCTCCTTAGCAAGAATGACGTGGTCGACTACATACTCGACGTGATGGATTTGGATCAGCCCACTGACCTAGAGACCCCAGAGGAGCAGAAATACCGCTATCTCCGTCGTGAGATGGCCTCCTATATTTCAGTTGTGATGCATTTCAGAATGGTGGACGAGCTGTGGCCTTTCGTGGGTGATGTCAACCCTCATTGGGTAATGCTACAGCTTAGGACACATTTCGTGGAGCAGACACGCATTTGGGGGCATGAGCTGATGGGAGACTTCCTCTCCATTAAGATGGAGGAGAACTCATCACTAGAGGACCATTCGGAGCACATGCATGATGTGTACATGAGGCCAGCATACTTCCTGGACATCCGGATTACAGGCTCTTTCGCAAATGCTGCTGTGCTGCGGTCGCTGCCACCAAGCTACCAAGAACAAGTTAGGACTTGCGTAATGAGGGGCGACACAGAAATGGAGTTCCACCGGTTCATGACACATCTCAGGAATGTGTTGCTTGAACTAGATGTCGCTCAGGTCGTCAACGACAAAGGTATATATATGATATACAGTTTTATAAATGTTATAATCTTGCAAACACATTGCAGTGTTAAGTATATCTGATACTTGTTCTGTTTTACTGAAAACAGGTCCTTCTGCATGAGAGGTGCTTGCTGGAGAGGAGGTGACGTTGCGTGTTGATGGCGAGCATGATGATGATGGCCGATGACACTCTCCCTCGACATTTATCATTTAGTTTGTGTTTTAGGATGATTAATGTAATCAAGATATTGTGAACTTCGTTAGTGTGTCTCACACTTCATGAGACGGTTATTCATATGAGTTTGTAACAAACAGTTGTTCTGCTTTTATGAATGATTTCTATTCGTTGTCATATCTTGTTTGATTACTTGTGAATCGTCCTTATTGTTTGAAACTAATTGATAATGCATGAACATTTGTAAAACATTAAAATGCCTTGTTTAAAATACCCAACTTAATGATATATTCATTAATGAATGAAACCATTGTTTGAATTCAAAGTTATGTGATAATATGTGAAAGTCATTCGATTTCTTATGACATATAAATCATGCCTAAGTGCGGCAAAATAACTTGAACACCGTGTATTACTTGAATACAAAGTGTTTGATGAATTTTTAAATAGAATACATATTCGATGTATTGTGTTTTAACGAAAATGGTAATTATCATTAATTGATTGTTTAAATGTGTAAAGCAGTTTACCAAAGGAAACATGAATATGAAACTATTTGATTTGATCAAAGTGTTTCATCAACAAAGGGTATAAATATAAAAGAGAATCCAATTGCTATGATTTGATCAATAGTAATGAAATTCGACTTTATAAGAATGGCATAAAAGAAATTGTGAAATGCACAGCGTTTTGAAACGTCAAAATGCAAAGCGTCACAATGTGATATTAGATATCAAAGGGGGTTGAATAGAAGGCACCAAATAAATCATTGTAGTGTAGATGTAGAGACCATTAGTTTAGAAATAGTTAGCACTCAATTAGAATTGGTGAACCATTTGAATTCGTGAAAGTTTTGGGGTTATTCGATATAACCAAAACAATAGCGAATAAGTCCTTGTAGAGTATTCATTGGAAACTTTGAATACGAAACCCATCTCTCAAACCAAAAGGAAAGCAAGATTAGTATTGCTTGGATTTTGGTACATTCTTGAGAAAGCTCACTTTTAGTGATGTTTCTTAATTATGGAGCAACTGGGAAATAGTGTAAACACGATGAGGATTCAAAACCCTGCATCAGAGTGTTGAGAAGCGCAATAGACAATGTTCCTGAACGATTCTCCTCACAGAAGGAAAGAATCAATGATTTTGATCATTGTGTTTTTACCTCCACTGTTGTTTTTCACTACATGAAGTAGGATTCAAAATGTAAATCCATATCTTGTATGGAGACATTTGTGAATCACTTGTCATGATTTTTGGAATATGACATACCTACGAACTACAAAGGAAATAATGGTAAACTAGAATTATGAGAAATCCTAAAAGAAAAATTCACTTGAGATTAGAAAGCAATTCATTGCTGAATCTCACAAGTAAAAGGGGTTACTTGAATTTTCCCAAATGACCGCAAAGCCATAGTAGGAAAAAGGGGTGAATGACAAAAGCACAATTTGTCAAGTATTGGATGAATTCAAATGAATTTGATTCATGTGTGCTGGATGTCTAGTGGATTTAAAACTAGTAAAGTACTAGTATCTCATAGTAAATCTTCAAGTTTGATATTTGATCAAAAGATTTTGAAGCTGTTCAAAATAGTAAGGAGATATGCAATTTGCATAAAATTGAGTGGGAGCTATGAAAGTCTTCCTGAAACAATATGTGATTGACATATTTTTGAGTTGGAGCAATGTAAGTCTCAAATTCAAATATGTAGGAACATATTTTGAGTGGGAGCTTATAGGAGTAATTCTTAAGTATGTTAAGGATGAAAGCGCAAATACTTATAAATAATGATTTATAAGATGTAGAAGTTGATAATAGGTGTATTATAATATTATGTAGTATTCCTTAAGGGATTCTGAAAAGGGTTTCAGAATAGAAGTTAATTAAGGAACTGGTCCTTAATAACTCAAATTAGGAATAGTATTAAGTTGAATATCAATGGTTGAAAGAAAGAAAAGGATGATCGTCATCCACTATGTTGAGACATAGGTTCTATCTCAGTAAACCATGATGATAACTTAAGCATAATATGTGATCCAAATAAGGAACGTTTAAAAGTGATTAAGTTTGAATCACAGAATGATGAGCTAAGTTTTGTCCGCAGTGTCTAATAGAGAACTGTAGACATATTTTCCAAATCCATAAAGGATGACATATCTTAAAGCATAAAGATTATGTTATAAGGGAATATGTTGGAAACTCCTGTAGATACCAATTAAAGTCAAGTAGGAAGCAAGGTGAACAAAACATCGAAAGTTGCACAGAGTGCACTAGTGTTTCGATGAATACATTTATAATAATAGATAAGGGTACCATCTAAAGTGTTGTATAATGTTATGGCGGGGCTAATTCGCTTTTAACGTAGAATGATGTGTCCCAGGGCACAATGCCCATGAGAAAGCCCTCGAGGTTGATCTAACGTCACTGTAGGCTCCTGGAATCAGGCCTCGTTTTGCTGCCATAGCGACGATGCATACAGACAGATGCTATCATGTGATGATAAAGTATTGATGTGAATCAAGGAGACACTAGTAAGTTGCAAAGGATCTGGGACTGTAAAGTACAGACCCAAGACTCAACCTCTTCCATGAACAAGCATGTTCAGGGTACCGGATATATGGTGCCAATAATTAAGAACAAATGCAGCTAGTGTATTTGTACTCTAGTGCAAGTTGGAGACTGTTGGAAATATGCCCTAGAGACAAATAGTAGTAAGGACTATTATCATATTTCATATAGTTTATGATTAAGTTTTATATCATGCTATAACTGTGTTGAGTGGAAACATCAATACACGTGTGATATACAAACAACCAGGGGTTCCCAGTGAAACTCTAGTCACTAGTTCATTGGTCAACAGATGATCATGTTTCCTGATCATGTGGCATTTATGCCAGTTAGAAATGAGGTCATCACATTCTGAGAATGAGATGATGAACCAATACCCAACCAAAACATCATGACCCGATCATGTCACGAAGTTCAAGTTACGATGATTAGAAATGGATCCTCGTAGACTATTCCTTGGACCGTGAGGCTATATCAATCACTGTCTCCCGAGAGTGCTTAGATAGCATCAAACGCCATCTGGTAAAACGGTGGTTATAAAGGTGTGTTCAGGTATTCGGAGGAAACCGTAGAGTCAATATATGTCAAGAGCGGTATTTGTCCGTCCATGTGACGAGAAGATACTCAAGGGCCCACTCGGAGAAGTTATATCCAATAGCTGCGCAGCGTGTGATTTGATCACGGGGATATCACTTGTTGGAACGAGTTACGTAGCATTGTTAAGTAACGAGATTGAACACGACATGGCGATGTCATTGATCAGATCTCGGGCAATGCAAGTATCGAATGACAAAGGGAATAAGACACGACTGTCTCGGTTCAAACGACGAAAGATCTTCGTGGAACGTACAGGGGTCACATGGCCATCCAGGTCCCTCTGTTGATCATTGGTGCGGGAGTGTCCCGACCATGTCTGGAGTGTTCCCGAACTGTGGGGTATCATGCTTAAGGGCTTGATGATGCTTAGAGAGCATTTATAGGATCAGTAGAATCGCCGAAGAAAAGTAGGGAGAAAACCGGAAGGGTTTCGGTAAGTCCGGAGGATGTCCGGAGTGGAGGTGGAAGGTGTTCCATGGCCACGGAGATTGAATAATATGTGGATGAATGTTAAATATTAATTTAATCATTTATTCATCATTATTTAATAAAGAGAAAATCAATTAAAGGTCAAAAAGGCTTAATGGGCCAATTCTGGAGGAAGAGGGCCCATTAGGGGAAAGGAGAGAGGGAGAAGGGACCAAGGGGGAGGCCGGCTGGGCCTTGCCCCCCCCCCCCCCGCAGGGCCCACTAGGGGCTGGCCGGTGGCCAAGCCACCCCCTCCTCTCCCTTAGTCCCACCCCGAGACTTGAGGGGAGGTAGTACCTCCGCTCCCCCTATATAAAGTGGGGTATTTGGCCTAGAAAAATACACCAATAATCAATAAAGGTCTCCCCACTTTTGGGAGGACCTCTAATTGATATTTTCTCTCTCCCCCTCTCTCTCTCGTGACCGTGGTCCTAAGTCTGGACTGCGTGAGCGAGAGACATCTTCATCGCGGAGCGCCGTTGCACTGCGGGATTCGAATCCGAGAGCTCTACTTCCGCAACTGCTGCTGGATCAGGGAAGCGGGAGTCATCGTCAGGCACTGAACGTGTGTAACTCCCCGCGAGGTGTCACACTTGAGGCACCCAAGTCGTTGGAGCCAGAAGGAGCGCAAGGACTTCATCACGACCTTGAGGTCGACTTCGGCTCGTCTACATCAACCACGCTCTCCTGAGCGTTGACAACGCTTTTCGGTCTTCAAGGGTAAGTTCGTGAAAAGCCCCTCCCGTTACTGTATTACTAATAGATAGGTCCTGACAGCTTCAGGGGTTCAGGGGCGTAGGGTAAAATTTTATTGTTTTCATACGCGGAACCCCTACAATGCTTTGTTTTACATAGGTAGGATCTTGTTCGCTAGCAGACCGGCAACCCCCGAGTGACACGGGGATATCAATGGAAAACTAGTAGACTCGAGGATAACGAGGAACCACTATGCTTATTGCATTAGTCCGATCCAAGGAGCTTAATCGCTAAGCGACCTGAAGGGTCTTAATCGTCTATTGTGTGACCATGGTTTTGGTAACAGACTAGTAGGATTATTGAAGTTGGGATGAAATTACCAAGAGGAGTTCTGGCTAATTATGCGTTGCTCGCCTACACATATACTTATAAGATTATAATTGTTACATTTATCATTCGTCCACCTGGCACAGTCACTAACACCATGAACTAAATCTCCCCGTGCCTTCTTTTGCCATCTGCAGAAAACAACAAACAACCAAGTCATTCTTTACTTTCATGCTTTATATTTCCGAAGTTTACATTTCAGTTCTATTTAAATACATCTCATTTAATCAAAACCCCATTCTTATCTCAACACTTGCAGTCAATTCACTCGAAGACCTGTGACAACTTTGGGTGTGATAGAGACTTCAGTCATAAATACTTACCTTTAGGCTCCATGTGGGATCGATATTTATACTTTGAAACTAGCTACAAATGATCTGTGCACTTGCAGACATCACCGGTTTCCCTATTAAGTCAGCACCGGATCAAGATTGGAGACCCACCACAAGCAGAGAACAAAAAGCCTAAGAGTGGTGACCAAACGGGTTGTAGCCCGGGTTGTGTCCATGTGAGGAAGGGAGCGGATATGACATATTTTTTCTAAAATTCCAATTCTTGTGTTGCTCAGCCCCTTCCGGCCCATCAAGTATTCCATGATGCAGTACAAATGATCTCATTGTTAATAGGTAAAAGGAATAACTGCGTTCCAAAACACCTGGTGTATTAACATCCTAGAAGGGAGAACACGCACTTCTGTAACCTTGGCTAGTAATTAATAATAAAATATTTGTTGGGTTGATGTTGTACCATTGGATATTCTATGAAAATAATTTCACACCATATATTCTCCTAATTTTACTTAACAAAGTTGCTCATTGATAACTTGGCAAAACAAAAATAATTATTGCATCTTTGTTAATAGAGGGAGCAGTGTATAGGTTCAAATTAGCTCAGATATGAAGAATGGCAATATTCGATGTCTCGCAGCACATAATGCATGATCAATACCTGTTCAAGTCTAGGCATCATATAGCTGTTGGGTCCATTGCAAAAATAATTCTCAACAATAAAATTCATCGATTCCCATACTATTGACAAAAATATTCCCAATCTCAGCAGTAAATAAAACTTTGAAAATATTACCTAAATATACTGGGCACACTTGTAAGCAAGGTTGGCATAAACATACATATTTATAAAAGCCTTCAAAAAAGTTAAATTCCTTAATATTCAGCAGAGTTCCAATCTCACTTTCTTTTACCTCAACAAGTGGCAATTTCATCACCTAATTTTTCATCTTAATATGCGAAGGAGCAACCCCAATATCAATGTCCTTCCTCCCAATAGATCAAATGAAACAACCTAGCATTTATGAGTAGAAAGTTTACCTTGAATATTCTTAGTGTGATATACGATTTCTGCCCACTGACACTCGAAAGTGGATTGATGACATCACCTAGAAGCATGCTTGATGATGTCGTGTAAAATCCAGGGCACTTCATGTTCACACAACCCTTTCCAGAAGTTCCGCCACTCTGTCATTGCAATGAAACTAAAAGTATGCTAAGAAGGTTGGAGTATCACACAAAAGGATTTATGGTTTAAGAAATATAAAACTAGGCTTTCCGAGGAAGTCTATGATCATGTCTCAGGGACACAAGCCTAGAGATCAATCCAATTCATCGAAGTTCTTATTTCATGATCTATGATATTTGTGTAACACCGCAGCCATACCAGGCTGGCAGTAGTTACTCTAGTAACTCCCTAAACATGTCTTTTCTAGCGCACTTTGTCCTCACACATGTGCACTTTGGGTAACTTCTGAGGAGGGGGTGGTCATCAATCACAATATTACTCCAAACCAATCATACTTATTCTACAGGTTTAATGGAGATGATCTTCTAGAAAAGAAATATATCTTAATTTTTGGAAGGTTAGCTCCATAGAACATCTCGATTAGGTGCGCTTGGATGGGAGCAATATTGGGATTGGAGAGGATAATATAGTATAGTCGAAAGATTGGTGTTGTTCCGTATGGACATTCCGAAGATTCTAGTTATTACCAAGTTCAATTACTATTGGCCTGAGAGTAGCTGGAGTGTTCTATTTTGTATAAGATCCTACCCTCATGGTTGTTGGGCGTGTGTGATTAGGGGTGAAGATATGTGGGACATGTACCAGCAGTGGGCTCATGGATATGTTCTTCAAGAGGGGACGATTCTGGCTAGGTGTCTTTATCGATCTTGTAGGTGGGAATTGGGGATGTATTTGACATGTAGGCACATACATCCCCTCGTGGTTATGTCTGTGTGCGATCAGGAGTAAAGACATGTGGGTCATGTACCAGCACATATATCCCCTGGGTGTGTATAAGTGTTGGACAAACTTTTGTTGGTCTGTTGGAAAAGTCCAAAGCTCATCAAGATCTGCCAGGAGTAATACTATGAACATGGAGTGGCTAGGGTGTTACATTCGAATGAAAAAGAATCATAGTTCCACCTCCGTTTATAAATAGTTTTTAAAGAGTATTTGGATTGCTTTTTGTGAAACTAGTACTAATTATTAGATTAAAAGATGTATACCAAGAAATGTGGAAATACCTAAACAATACCATTTTACAAACAAATATAGTACATTATACGACAAGATATTTGATAAATATTTCAACCATTACATAGACATAACTTATATTATTAAAACAATTAGTTCCGAAAGAGATAACTTACCATCCAAGCCGTATAGAA
This sequence comes from Avena eriantha, assembly GCA_910589775.1. Lineage (NCBI taxonomy): Eukaryota > Viridiplantae > Streptophyta > Magnoliopsida > Poales > Poaceae > Avena > Avena eriantha. The sequence goes on from OU342740.1 coordinate 415,088,685, forward strand.
ATGAGTGTAAGAATCCTTGTATAACCATGGAAAAATCTACACGAAATAATCGTACTGTTAACATAAGTACACAAAAAGTACATTCATTCAAACTCTTATATACTATATATTTATTGTCTGGAGGTTCGGTAGGAACTCCATCATTTATCCTAGGCAAAGGTAAGAGCTCAATGGTCTAATATGCAATATATATTAAATTACTTATTCACATATAGATTAGGTGTCTTAAGAAACCATGTCAAAAGAGTCTTCGAGAAACACTCAGGTGATCAAGAGGGCGCATGTTAATTGCTAGCTATATTACATGTAGTCATTTTTGCGTAATTATTAACATAAGCGAGCTCCAATATCACCATTTCAAATAACGAAACTCTGCAATAAAATAACGTATTTGCATGTTGCACCTTGGAGGCTAGAAAATACCTCTTCCAATTGGTTATGGGAATCAATAGCTACTGGAAAAAAATACTGTTGTTCGAAACTGTGTAATGTATAAATATAAATAGTCTTATCAGGAATAAATTGAAGAATTATACAAATTATATTTAAATTCCTTATGAATTACAATAAAATTTATTCATATTTTCCAATGATAATGATGTTCGAAAAATGCAACCCATAATTTCTTGTCGTATAATTTTTCACAAGTAATTATTGTTATTTAGAAGTTTCTACTTTATCATATATGTAGTTTTGAAATTGCTAGTAACTCAACAGTTGAAGATTTGTAAGGGATAATTAATATGCATTAATAGCTTCTTGGTCAGTGCTTCTGGGCCATGCTATTATATGTTTGGATACATTTTCAACATATTTATTTTACCTAAAATACTTCATGAATTTCTGCAGTACATGAGGTGTTTGTATCATAAATTTTCTTCCAGCAACAAAGCTTCACATAGAAACTCCTAGTTCTGAAGCAACAAGCTAGAAAATAAAAGAAGATCTTGTAATAAATTGTCAAACCAGGTGGAATCCAACATAGGAAATTAAAATAATTCTTTCTTCGCTATACACAACATATGAAATAGAAAATCTAGCATGTTCATTCATGCAGAGTTACTTGTATAGTTAATGTAAGAGATCAATACATGTTTTGGTGTCCAAATCATGCAACTTACATGCCATCCCAATTGAATTGCACTGAGTGAAGATGGTTGTCCATCTCCTTTATTTATAATCCAAATTGCAGCTCCACTTGCTTGGCCATGTACTAAATCAAATCCATAAACATCTAGCGTAGCCGTTGCACCATAATAATAATTAGGGTTGTCACCTCCTGGGATCCAAGTATGACTTGAGTACTGTCAAAATATATTTTTATTCAATGGGCACGAAAACTTGCAACTTTTAGGATATATATGAAAAATAATTAAACGCATAAACACTTAGTGCAAAACCGAACACTTAATACTCACATAAGTGAATTTTGGATCTCCATCAGCCGTAAGATTTTCATTTTGCAGGAAGAACTCTGGGTCAATTTCAGAGCGTTGTATTAGTGTCGACTTTACTAGCTTCAAGTTTTGAGAAGGGAAAGACAAGTTAGAAAGAGTGCAAAGCAAGATATGGATGTTTATTTGACTATCTATAGAACCAAAATATGACCATTACCTCTTCAATAGAAGGAAAACATTCACCAATGATGGTATTAACAACAATTAGGACCATCAGCATCACAATAGGTTGACCAGAAATCTCCATACTAGAGTCCAAGGGGAATCGAAAGTACTATTTAGCAATGGGATTTCTTTGAGAACATCGTGCTTTTAATAGTGCAAAAGATGTGGAGCCTCTAGGATTTCGGTGAGGGAAATTATTGATAGGCATTTAAAGCATGATTATAAGATATTTAGTACAATATTGAATCCAGCTTAAGGGCCGAATATCAAATAAATGAGGTTCATTTATATCCTCTAGAAAATTCAAAATGATAATATTGGATATGTCGAAATAAATTCAGTACAAAGGGGCATCTTGGATTCTAGTACTCCCTTTATCCCAGTTTAAAGGACACGTATAGAAAATCTCTTGGCTCTAGACTTTCTCTGATTGGGCCTAATTTGACCCTTACTAAATCTCTGATTGGCTCTTTCCCTAATATTAAATGCTTATGTGCCTAGGAGGTGGGGATATTTTGGGATTGCATAATTTTCAAAATGTGTCGTTTAAACCGGGACGGAGGGAGTAAAAGAAATACTCATCGGTTAGGGAAATTATTGACAGGCATTTAAAGCTTCATTATAAGATATTTAGTACAATAAGAAATCAGCTCAAGAGTTGAAGATCAAATAAATGAGGTGCATTTATATCCTCTTGTATTAGAGGAAATAAATTATGTACAAAGGGGCATCTTGGATTCTGGTAAAATAAGAAATACTTATTGTATAATTAAAGAATACATATAGAAATTATGATAGTAAAATTAATATCTAAATTTATAAATTGTCGTGTCTTGATTTTCTACACCGGGGATGGGTATCCCCTTTGTTAGTTCAGCCAGGGGTGCAATCGTCCGGTGAGCTAGACGAACACAAACACACACACACGGAGAGACATAGGTTTTTTTACCCAGGTTTGGATCCGCAATGTCATGATCCCTACGTCCTACAACTATGTACTATCTGAGGATGGTCACAATTACACTAATTCCTTACCCGGGAAGGTTCCTTATCCGTAAAATTAATATCTTCTCTCTCTGTCGATCCACATGGGCCTCCTTTTATACAGGCAAGGGGACACCCCAAGAGTCGATGGTCATGCGGTGGTGATGAAGCGAGTGCATGCTCCTGCTGCTAGGCCGCGTTTCTCTACCCACCCGTATAAGGTAGACTGGCGCTGGCAACTATATATCAGTGTCTCTACCCACCTGTATAAGGTAGACTGGCGCTGGCAACTATATATCAGTCTGAATCATGTCGGAGCTCGGCTCTCCGGGTGCCCAGTGTTGGAAATATGCCCTAGAGACAAATAGTAGTAATGACTATTATCATATTTCATATAGTTTATGATTAAGTTTTATATCATGCTATAACTGTATTGAGTGGAAACATCAATACACGTGTGATATACAAACAACCAGGGGTTCCCAGTAAAACTCTAGTCACTGGTGCATTGGTCAATAGATGATCAAGTTTCCTGATCATGTGGCATTTATGCCAGTTGGAAATGGAATCAACTCATTCTGAGAATGAGATGATGAACCCATACCCAACCTAAACATCGTGACCTGATCATGTCACTAAGTTCAAGTTACGATGATTAGAAATGGATCCTCGTAGAGTATTCCTTAGACCGTGAGGCTATATCAATCACTGTCTCCCAAGAGTGCTTAGATAGCATTAAGCGCCACCTGGTAATGCAGTGGTTATAAAGGTGTGTTCAGGTACTCGGAGGAAACCTTAGAGGCAATATATGTCAAGAGCAGGATTTGCCAGTCCATGTGATGGAAAGATACTCAAGGGCCCACTCGGAGAGGTTATATCCAATAGCTGCGCAGCGTGTGATTTGATCACAGGGATATCACTTGTCGGAACGAGTCAAATAGCATTGTTCAGTAACAAGATTGAACACGACATAGTGATGTCATTGATCAGATCTCGGGCAATGCAAGTATCGAGAGACAAAGGGAATAAGACACGACTGTCCCGGTTCAAACGACGAAAGATCTTCATGAAACGCACAGGGGTCACATGGCCATCCAGGTCCCTTTGTCGATCATTGGTGAGGGAGTGTCCCGACCATGTCTGGAGTGTTCCCGAATCATGGGGTATCATGCTTAAGGGTGTTGGAGATATGCCCAAGAGGCAATAATAAAAGTGGTTATTATTATATCTTTGTGTTTATGATGAATGTTTACATCCCATGCTATAATTGTATTATTAGGAAACACTAATACTTGTGTGTTTTGTAAACATATAAGAGTCCCTAGTAAGCCTCTTGTTGAACTAGCTTGTTGATTAATAGATGATCATGGTTTCCTGGTCATGGACATTGGATGTCATTAATAACAAGGTTATATCATTAGGAGAATGATGTGATGGACACACACCCATAGTAAGCATAGCATAAGATCAAGTCACTAAGTTCGTTTGCTATAAGCTTTAAAAAACATAGTAACCTAATCCTTTGACCATGAGGTTATGTTAATCACCATCACCGGATGGGTACTTTTATGGCATCAAACACCGCTTCGTAACTGGGTGGTCATAAAGGTGTCATTGGGTATTCTGAAAGTATGTGTTGAAGCGCATGGACCAAGATTGGGATTTGTCCATCCATATGACGGATAGATGCTCTGGGCCCTCTCGGTGGAATGTCATCTGATTAGCTTGCAAGCATGTGACTGGGTCACAAGGGATGACATATCACGGAATGAGTAAAGAGTACTTGCCAGTAACGAGGTAGAACTAGGTATGGAGATACCGACGATCAAACCTCGGATAAGTAGAGTATCGCGTGACAAAGGGAATTGGTCTCGTATGTAAATGGTTCTATCGATCACGAAGTCATCGTTGAGTATGTGGGAGCCATTATGGATCTCCAGGTCCCGCTGATGGTTATTGATCGGAGATGTGTCTCTATCATGTCTACATATTCACGAACCGTAGGGGGACACACTTAAGGTTCGAAGTTGTTTTAGGTAGATATGGAATATGCGTTGGAGACCGAATGTTGTTCGGAGTCCCGGATTGGATCTGAGACATCACGAGGAGATCCGGAATTGTCTGGAGAATAAGATTCATATAATGGAGATCATTTTCTAAGGTAGGAAATGTTCCAGAGTATTTATATGGGGATTCTAGAAGGTTTCGGAATGTTCCGAAAGGTTCTAGAAGATTTTTTGGAGTTTACTTGAAAACCAAGAAAGGATAAAAGGATAAAGGGAAATTTAAAAGGGAAACTTGGGGGGGAAGAACTCTTCCCCCAAGCTCCCTTGTGCGCCGGCCCTAGGGGGTGGGCCTAGGGGTGGGAACCCTAGGCCGCACCCCTCCCTCTATATATAGAGGGGTGGAGGCGCCACCCCCTTGATCCTCCACTCTTGCCCCTAGCCGCCTCTCTCCTCCTCCTTCCTTCTGCTCAGGCTTAGGCGAAGCCCTACAGAATCCTCTACTCCACCACCACCACCACGCCGTCGTGCTGCTGGGATTCCGTGGAGAGATCTACTACCTCCGCTGCTCGCTGGAACGGGGAGAGGAAGGTCTGCTTCGACTCCGCATGTGTGACTGACTGCGGAAGCGCTTCCATAACGCGGCGCCGGAAGGATCGTCCACTCGATCTTGAGATCGGCAAGTGATCGACTACATCAACCACGATATCCAATCTCGTAACGCTTTCGGGTCTACAAGGGTTAGTACAGATCTATCTCGTTGCACATGTCTAATAGATTAGATCTTGGCTTTTATCTAGATTAGATCTGGGTTTTGTTCGTTGTTGCGGTAGAAATTTTTTGTTTTCCATGCTATAAACCCATTAGTGGTATCAGAGCCGTATCTATGCGTAGATCTGTTGCACGAGTAGAACACAATGGTTTTGTGGGCGTTGGTGCTCGTGCCGTCTTTTGCTTTGTGTACTTTGCATCTTGCGGTATGGTGGGATGAAGCGGCTCGGGCTAACCTTACATGTCATCGCACATGAGACTTGCTCCATGCTTGACGTGTAACTTGCTTTGCACAAGTGGCTTTGCGGGTGTCTGTCTCTCTCACCATAGTATAGATCCAATTTACACTTTGTACTTGATAGCACTTGTATCAACGTTGTGGTTCAGTTTCGTAGGTAAGATCCGTTCTTATTCGAAAGCCCCAAACCACGTAAAACATGCAAAGAAAATTAGAGGCGTCTAACTTGTTTTTGCAGGGTTTTTGTGATGTGATATGGCCATCATGTGATTATGATTATATTTGATGTATGCAATGATCCTTGTTGTAATATGGCAACCGGCAGGAGCCTAATGGTTGTCTTTAATTCTGTTAAGACCTGCGTGTCTATTCATCTTGTAATAGCTTTATTCCAAATAGTTGTAATAGTTGCTAGTGATGATGGACAACCATGAAGCGGCGCCACTGACCTTGACGCAATGCTGGTGATGATGGAGATCATGTCCGTGCTTTGGAGATGGAGATCAAAGGCACAAGAAGAAAGGGCCATATCATATCACACTAATTATGAATTGCCTGTGATGTTAATCCTTTATGCATCTTGTATTGCTTAGATCGCGACGGTAGCATTATAAGATGATCCCTCTCACTAAATATCAAGTAATAAAGTGTTCGCCCTTAGTTGGCACCGTTGCTAAGACTCGTCGTTTTGAAGCATCTCGTGATGATCGGATGTGATAGATTCTACGTGTGCATACAACGGGTGCAAGCTAGATTTGCACATGCGGAAACTAAGGTTAATCTTGACGAGCCTAGCATGTACATACATGGTCTCAGAACACGGAAATACCGAAAGGTAGAGCATGAGTCATATAAATGATATGATGAACATGAAGATTGTTCGCCGACGAAACTACATCTTCTCTCGTGAAGCTCGGACTTGGTGTAGTGGACTTGGTTCGTGTAATCACTAAGACAATGTGAGGGATGTTGTTTTGAGTGGGAGTTCACCTAGCTAATTTAAGAATTAAATTTGAACTAAATTCATCATAAACTTAGTCTAAACTACTAGCAAATTTGTTGTAGATTATGGCGACCCCCTCCATCAATTTCAATGCGTTCCTAGAGAAAGAAAAGCTTAAGAACAATGGAAGCAATTTCACGGACTGGTTCCGTGGACTGAAGATCGTCCTCAGGGCTGGTCAGTGGACCTATGTGCTCGAAGCACCGCTGGGTGACCCACCTGCAGAAGATGCCACCGATGACGCAAAGAATGTTTACGCCACTCAGAAAAATCATTAGTCCACAGTTCAGTGTGCCATCCTGTACGGTTTAGAAGCGGAGCTTCAGAAGCGCTTTGAGCACCACAACCCGTTCGAGATCATTAAGGAGCTCAGGCTGATTTTTGAGACTCGCGCGGCCATGGAGAGCTATGAGGCCTCCGAAAAGTTCTATAACTGTAAGATGGAAGAGGGTAGCTCCGTTAGCGAGCACGTGCTCACCATGTCTGGGCAAGCAAACAAGCTCCAAGAGTTGGGGATAACGATTCCTAATGAGTTAGGGATTCACCGTGTCCTCCAATCACTGCCACCGAGTTATAAGAACTTTGTGATGAACTACAATATGCACTGCATGAACAAGACGTTGCCTGAACTATCGTCCATGCTGAAAACTGCTGAAGTGGAGATCAAGAAGGAGCACCAAGTGTTGATGGTCAATAAGACCACCAATTTCAAGAGACAGGGCAAGCCTAAGAACAAGGGCAACTTCAAGAAGGACGGCAAGAAAGCTGCCGCACCTGCTAAGAAGCCCAAGGCTGGTACCAAGCCTGAAACTGAATGCTTCTACTGCAAGGGTGCTGGTCACTCGAAGCGTAACTGCCCCAAGTACCTGGCGGATCTGAAGAATGGGAACATCAAGAAGAAAGGTATATTTGATATATATGTTATTGATGTGTATCTTACTAGTAATCGTAGTAGTGCCTAGGTATTTGATACTGGTTCGGTTGCTCATATTTGTAACTCAAAACAGGAGCTGCGGAATAAGCGAAGACTGGCGAGAGACGAGGTGACGGTGCGTGTTGGAAATGGCTCCAAGGTTGATGTGATCGCCGTCGGCACGCTCCCTCTACATCTACCTTCGGGATTAGTTTTAAATTTGAATAATTGTTATTTGGTGCCTGCGTTAAGCATGAACATTATATCTGGATCTTGTTTATTGTGAGACGGTTACTCTTTTAAGTCCGAGAATAAAGGTTGTTCGATTTATATGAGTAATATCTTTTATGGTAATGCACCTGAGATGAATGGTTTATTCTTACTGAATCTCGATAGTAGTGATACACATGTTCACAACATAGATGCTAAACGAACAAAATTGAATGATAATTCTACATACATGTGGCACTGTCGTCTTGGTCACATTGGAGTGAAGCATATGAAGAAACTCCATTCTGATGGACTTCTTGAATCACTTGATTTTGAATCACTTGAAAGATGCGAAGCATGTCTAATGGGAAAAATGACTAAGACTCCATTCTCTGGAATAATGGAGCGAGCTACAGACTTACTGGAAATAATACATACCGATGTGTGCGGTCCAATGAGTGTAGCATCGCGTGGTGGATATCGTTATGTTCTCACTTTCATGGATGACTTAAGTAGATATGGGTATGTCTACTTTATGAAACATAAGTTCGAAACTTTCGAGAAGTTTAAGGAATTTCAAAGTGAAGTGGAAAATCATCGTAACAAGAAGATTAAGTTTCTGCGTTCTGACCGCGGAGGTGAATATCTAAGTTATGAGTTTGGCAAGCATTTAAAGAAATGTGGAATACTTTCGCAGTTGACACCGCCGGGAACACCATAGCGTAATGCTGTGTCCGAACGTCGTAATCGAACTCTCTTAGATATGGTTCGGTCTATGATGTCTCTTACAGATTTACCACTATCGTTTTGGGGCTATGCATTAGAGACAGCCGCATTCACTTTAAATAGGGCACCATCTAAATCCGTTGAAATGACACCGTACGAATTATGGTGTGGTAAGAAACCTAAGTTGTCGTTCCTTAAAGTTTGGGGTTGCGAAGCATATGTAAAGAAGTTACAACCTGATAAGCTTGAACCCAAAGCGGAGAAATGTGTCTTCATAGGATACCCTAAAGCAACAATTGGGTATACCTTCTATCATAGATCCGAAGGCAAAGTTTTCGTTGCCAAGAATGGATCCTTTCTTGAGAAGGAGTTTCTCTCGAAGGAAGTGACTGGAAGGAAAGTAGAACTCGATGAGGTTATCGAACCTTCTCTCGGATTTGAGAGTAGCACAGCACCGGAAGATGTTTTTGTCCCGCCTGCACCAATTGGAGAAGAAGCTAATGATGGTGATCATGAAACTTCGAACGAAGTTACTGCTGAACCTCGTAGGTCAACGAGGGTTCGTACCACTCCTGATTGGTATGACTCTGCCTTGAACGTCATGTTGGTGGAAAACGCTGATGACCCTGCGACGTATGAAGAAGCTATGGTGAGCCCAGATTCCAACAAATGGCTAGAAGCCATGAAATCCGAAATGGGATCCATGTACGAAAACCAAGTGTGGACTTTGGTGGACTTACCGGATGGCCGTAAGGCTGTCGAGAACAAATGGATTTTCAAGAGAAAAACAGATGCTGATGGTAATGTTACCGTCTATAAAGCTCGACTTGTCACGAAAGGGTTTTGACAAATTCAAGGAGTTGACTATGATGAGACATTCTCACCAGTAGCAAAGCTAAAGTCTGTGAGGATTTTGTTAGCAATTGCTGCATAGTTCGATTATGAGATTTGGCAGATGGATGTCAAAATGGCGTTCCTTAATGGTGACATTGAGGAAGAGTTGTATATGGTACAACCCAAGGTTTTTGTCGATCCTAGTGATGCTGACAAGGTATGCAAACTTCAGCGCTCCATTTATGGACTGAAGCAAGCATCCCGGAGTTGGAATCAATGTTTTGATAAAGTAATCAAAAACTTTGGATTTATACAAACTTATGGAGAAGCTTGTATTTACAAGAAAGTGAGTGGGAGCTCTGTAGCATTCCTAGTACTATATGTAGATGACATATTGTTGATTGGGAATGATATAGAACTTCTTAATAGTGTCAAAGCCTATTTGAATAATAGTTTTTCAATGAAGGATCTTGGCGAAGCGGCATATATTCTAGGCATCAAGATTAATAGAGATAGATCGAGACGCCTAATAGCGCTTTCACAAAGTACATACTTGGACAAAGTTCTAAAGAAGTTTAGAATTGAAGAGAGCAAGAAAGGGTTCGTGCCCATGTTGTCAGGTAAGACCTTGAGTAAGACTCAAAGTCCAGATACGGCAGAAGATAGAGAGAAAATGAATAATATTCCCTATGCCTCGGCCATAGGTTCTATCATGTATGCCATGCTGTGTACAAGACCGGATATAGCACATGATGTTAGTTTGACTAGCATATATCAAAGTGATCCTGGAATGGAGCACTGGACAACGGTCAAGAATATCCTAAAGTACCTAAATAGGACTAAGGATATGGTTCTTTCTTATGGAGGTGATGAACAGCTTGTTGCAAACGGTTACACCGATTCTAGTTGGAACACCGATCCGGATGACTCGAAGTCACAGTCGGGATACGTATTTATTTTGAATGGTGCTGCAGTGAGGTGGAGGAGTGCAAAGCAAAGCGTTGTGGCGAAATCTTCAACTGAATCGGAATACATAGCTGCTTCGGAGGCTGCGCAAGAAGCCATATGGATGAAGGAATTCATTATTGAACTTGGCGTGGTTCCCAGTGCGTTGGACCCGATGGCCATCTACTGTGACAACACAGGTGCCATAGCTAATGCACATGAGCCAAGGTCACATAGCAAGCTGAAGCACATCAAGCTACGTTTCCACGCTATTCGCGAGTATGTCCGAGATGGTGACATAAACATTTGCAAAGTACACACTGATCTGAATGTGGCAGATCTGTTGACTAAACCTCTCCCTAGAGCAAAGCATGACCAGCACCAGAACACCATGGGTGTTAGGTATATTACCATGTAATCTAGATTATTGACTCTAGTGCAAGTGGGAGACTGTTGGAGATATGCCCAAGAGGCAATAATAAAAGTGGTTATTATTATATCTTTGTGTTTATGATGAATGTTTACATCCCATGCTATAATTGTATTATTAGGAAACACTAATACTTGTGTGTTTTGTAAACATATAAGAGTCCCTAGTAAGCCTCTTGTTGAACTAGCTTGTTGATTAATAGATGATCATGGTTTCCTGGTCATGGACATTGGATGTCATTAATAACAAGGTTATATCATTAGGAGAATGATGTGATGGACACACACCCATAGTAAGCATAGCATAAGATCAAGTCACTAAGTTCGTTTGCTATAAGCTTTAAAAAACATAGTAACCTAATCCTTTGACCATGAGGTTATGTTAATCACCATCACCGGATGGGTACTTTTATGGCATCAAACACCGCTTCGTAACTGGGTGGTCATAAAGGTGTCATTGGGTATTCTGAAAGTATGTGTTGAAGCGCATGGACCAAGATTGGGATTTGTCCATCCATATGACGGATAGATGCTCTGGGCCCTCTCGGTGGAATGTCATCTGATTAGCTTGCAAGCATGTGACTGGGTCACAAGGGATGACATATCACGGAACGAGTAAAGAGTACTTGCCAGTAACGAGGTAGAACTAGGTATGGAGATACCGACGATCAAACCTCGGATAAGTAGAGTATCGCGTGACAAAGGGAATTGGTCTCGTATGTAAATGGTTCTATCGATCACGAAGTCATCGTTGAGTATGTGGGAGCCATTATGGATCTCCAGGTCCCGCTGATGGTTATTGATCGGAGATGTGTCTCTATCATGTCTACATATTCACGAACCGTAGGGGGACACACTTAAGGTTCGAAGTTGTTTTAGGTAGATATGGAATATGCGTTGGAGACCGAATGTTGTTCGGAGTCCCGGATTGGATCTGAGACATCACGAGGAGATCCGGAATTGTCTGGAGAATAAGATTCATATAATGGAGATCATTTTCTAAGGTAGGAAATGTTCCAGAGTATTTATATGGGGATTCTAGAAGGTTTCGGAATGTTCCGAAAGGTTCTAGAAGATTTTTTGGAGTTTACTTGAAAACCAAGAAAGGATAAAAGGATAAAGGGAAATTTAAAAGGGAAACTTGGGGGGGAAGAACTCTTCCCCCAAGCTCCCTTGTGCGCCGGCCCTAGGGGGTGGGCCTAGGGGTGGGAACCCTAGGCCGCACCCCTCCCTCTATATATAGAGGGGTGGAGGCACCACCCCCTTGCTCCTCCACTCTTGCCCCTAGCCGCCTCTCTCCTCCTCCTTCCTTCTGCTCAGGCTTAGGCGAAGCCCTGCAGAATCCTCTACTCCACCACCACCACCACGCCGTCATGCTGCTGGGATTCCGTGGAGATATCTACTACCTCCGCTGCTTGCTGGAACGGGGAGAGGAAGGTCTGCTTCGACTCCGCACGTGTGACCGACTGCGGAAGCGCTGCCAGAACGCGGCGCCGGAAGTATCATCCACTCGATCTTGAGATCGGCAAGTGATCGACTACATCAACCACGAGATCCAATCTCGTAATGCTTTCGGGTCTACAAGGGTTAGTACAGATCTATCTCGTTGCACATGTCTAATAGATTATATCTTGGCTTTTATCTAGATTAGATCTGGGTTTTGTTCGTTCTTGCGGTAGAAATTTTTTGTTTTCCATGCTACAAACCCATCAAAGGGCTTGATGATGTATAGAGAGTGTTTATAGGATTGTTAGTATCGCCGAAGAATAGTAGGGAGAAAACCGGAAGGGTTTCAGTAAGTCCGGAGGATGTCCGGAGTGGAGGTGGAAGTGTTCCATAGCCACGGAGGTTGAATAATATGTGAATGAATGTTAAATATTGATTTAATAATTTATTCATAATTATTTAATAAAGAGAAAATGAATTTAAATGGTCAAAGGCTTAATGGGCCAATTCCGGAGGAAAGAGGGCCCATTAGGGAAAAGGCAAGAGGGAGAAGGGCCAAGAGGGGAGGCCGGCGCCATGGTGGGCCACCCCCCCCCCCCCACGCGGTGCCCATGGGGTGGCCGGCGGCACCACCCCCTCCCACTCTCCTCTCCTTTAGTCCCACCCCGGCACTTTGGGGGAGGTAGTACCTCCCCTCCCCCTATATATAGTGGGGGTATTTGGCCAGATAAATACACCCAATAATCAATAAAGGTCTTCTCACTTTTGGGAGGACCTCCAGTTGTATTTTCTCTCTATCCATCTCTCTCTCGTGACTGTGGTCCCATGTTCGGACTGCGCGAACGAGAGACATCTTCACCATGGAGTGCCGTCGCGCTGCGGGATTCGGATCCAGGAGCTCTACTTTCACAACTGCTGCTGGATCGGGGAAGCGGGAGTCATCGTCAGGCACCGGACGTGTGTACCTCCCCGCGAGGTGTCGCACTTGAGGAACTCAAGTCGCTGGAGCCACAGGAGCGCGAGGACTTCATCACGACCTTGAGGTCGGCTTCGGCTCGTCTACATCAACCATGCTCTCCTGAGCGTTGACAACGCTTTTTGGTCTTCAAGGGTAAGTTCGTGAAAAGCCCCTCCCATTACTGTATTACTAATAGATAGGTCCTGGAAGCATCAGGGGTTCAGGGGCGTAGGGTAAAATTTATTGTTTTCATACGCGGAACCCCTACAGTGGTATCAGAACTAGATATATGCGTATTAATGCTAGTACGGGTAGAACACACGAGATGTAGCATGTGGGCGTTGATCTTTTAGTTGTTACCCTCCCACGTGTACTTGTGTATACCGCAGTAATGCTTGATCAAGCGGCCCCCAACTGACTTTACACGTTCATTCGCGAGATTGGTCCACCCTTGACATACGGCTTGTACCGTATAAAGTGGCTTAGGGGGGTGTCTGTCTCTCTCGCATTAGTTGGTATGCCATTTGAAACGGAGGGCCCAGAAAGGGGTGTAGTAGAGACAACTACTTGATCAGCGTTGTGCTGAAAGTTCGTAGGTAAGAACGGTTCTTGTGCGAAAGCCCATTCAGCCACGTAAAACATGCAAAGATAAAGTAGAGGCGTCTAACTTTGTTTTGCAGGGGGTGTTGCTTTGTGATATGGTTGTGGCAAAGGTAAAGAGATTACCTTATGTCACGTAGTAGTAGATAGTCACGGAGGTGACGGACTACCACGCCGGAATGACACCGGTATACCCTGGTGTCTATGGCGCCGGAACTTTGGCGCCGGAACTTTGGCGCCGGAATCCGGTGATGACGGATGGAGATCACGACGTGAAGGACCATATCACATCGCATTTACATTCAATGTTATCGTTTGTATATCTTATTATGTGCTAGTATTAGATACTCGATGGTAGATTAATAATATGATCTCTATTAAAATTACCAACGATTGTGTTCCCCCTTAGTGTGCACCACCAAGAAAGTTCTTTGGTATGAGGCGATCCATGGTACAGGCATGGGTGTCAGACATATCTACGTTCGCATATAGTGGGTGTAAGCCGTGTTGCACAACGAATACACTAAGGTTGAGTTGGCGAGCCTAGCACGCCATAGAAGCGTGGCCTCGGATCACGGATGGTCAAAAGATCGAGCATGAGTCGCATGAATGATGTGACCGACGTTTAGCGTCCACCTTTGAACCCACATTGATGGCCGTGTTAATCGGGGGAGATGTGGCTGATAGGGGTCGTGTTATCACTAGGAACCCTTATAGGGATAGGTGTTTGTGAGTGAAGTTATTATTAACTCATTTAATTATAAACTTAGTCTAAATTCCTTTTGCAATTATAAATGTAGAGATGGCTCACCATGAAGCTTACTTTGTCATTGAGGAATGGGTAAAGGGTGAGAAACTTAGACTTGATGGATCCAACTTCCCTAGTTGGCTTGTGCACCTGAATGATCTCCTTACTAGGAATAATGTGGTAGACTACATATGTCGCACGATGGATTTGACTGAGCCAGAAAACTATGAGACCCCACAAGAGCCGGCAGACCGCTACTACCGTCAAGAGATGTCCACCTACATTCAGATAATAATGCGTTACGGGATGGTGGATGAACTCCATCCGCTCATGGGTGATCTTGATCCATATTCGATGGTGGATCAGCTGAGAGCAGAGTTCATAGGCCATGTGCGCATGTGGAAGCACGAGCTGCTTGGAGAGTTCCTTTCCATACAGATGGAGGAGCACACATGTCTGAAGGGTCACTTGGAGCGCATGCTTGATGCCACATGAGACTAGTTCACTTCGTGGATTACTGGATGGATGATTCGTTTTGCGATAGGCATACTGCTTTGATTGTTGCCTCCCAACTACAAATGACATGTTTGGAGTAGCATCATGAGTGGTGATACGGAAACATTTGATTTCCAAGAGTTCATATTACGTTTCAGGAATGTAAAGGTTGAACCAATCACCGGAGAGGTCATCGATGACAAAGGTATATATTTGATATACGATTTTATAAATGTTATAATATTGCAAACACATTTGCAGTGTTAAGTATATTTGATACTTGTTCTATTTTGCTAAAAAGGTCCTTCTGCATGAGAGGTGCTTGCTGGAGAGGAGGTGACGTTGCGTATTGATGGCGAGCATGATGATGATGGCCGACGACACTCTCCCTCAACATCTATCATTTAGTTTATATTTTACGATGATTATTGTAATCAAAATATTGTGACCTTCTTTAGTGTGTCTCACACTTTGTGAGACAGTTATTCATATCAGTTTGTAACAAACAGTTGTTCTACTTTTATGAATGATTTGTATCTGTGTTCATATCTTGTTTGATTATATGTGAATCATCCTTGTTATTTGAAACTAATTGATAATGCATGAACATTTGTAAAATATTGAAATGCCTTAAAATACCCAACTTAATGATGTTTCATTACTGAATGAAAACCATTGTCTAAATTCAAAGTTATAATGATAATATGTGAAAGTCATTCGATTTCTTATCACATATAAATCATGCCTAAGTTCGGCAAAATAACTTGAACACTGTGTATTACTTGAATACAAAGTGTTTAATGAATTGTTAAAAGTAAATACATATTCGATGTATTGTGTTTTAACGAAAATGGTAATTATCATTAATTGATTGTTTAAATGTGTAAAGTAGTTTACCAAAGGAAACATAAGTATGAAACTATTTGATTTGATCAAAGTGTTTTATCAACAAAGGGTATAAATATAAAAGAGAATCTAATTACTACGATTTGATCAATAGTAATGAAATTCGACCTTGTAAGAATGGCATAAGAGAAATTGTGAAACGCAAAGCGTTTTGAAATGTCAAAATGCAAAGCATCACAATGTGATATTAGATATCAAAGTGGGTGAATAGATGGCACCAAATAAATCGGTGTAGTGTAGATGTAGAGACCATTAGTTAGAAATAGTTAGCACTCAATTAGAATATATAGTGAACCATTTGAATTCGTGAAAGTTTTGGGATTATTCGATATAACCAAAGCAATAGCGGATAAATCCTTGTATAGTATTCATTGGAAACTTTGAATACAAAACCCATAGCTTAAACCAAAAGGAAAGCAAATTTTCTAATGCTTGGATTTTGGTACATTCTTGAGAAAGCTCACTTTTAGTGATATTTCTCGATTATGGAGTAAATGGAATATAGTGAAAACACGATGAAGATGCAAATCCCTGCATCAGAGTGTTGAGAAGCGCAACGGGCAATGTTCCTGAACGATTCTCTTCATGAAGGAAAGAATCAATGATAATGATCATTGTGTTTTCCCCACTAGTGTTTTCACTACATGAAGTAGGATTCAAAATGTAATCCATATCTAGTATGGAGACATTTGTGAATCATTTGTCATGATTCTTGGAATATGACATACCTACGAGCTAATAAGGAAATAATGGTAAACTAGAACTATGAGAAATCCTAGAAGCAAAATTCACTTGAGATTAGAAAGCAATTCGTTGCTAAATCTCACAAGTAAAAGGGGTTACTTGAATTTCCCAAAATGATTGCAAAGCCATATTAGGAAAAGGGGGTGAATGACAAAGGCACAATTTGTCAAGTATTGGACGAATTCAAATGAATTTTATTCATGTGTGCTTAATATCTAGTGGATTTAAAACTAGTAAAAGTACTAGTATCTCATATTAAAAACTCCAAGTTTGATATTTGATCAAAGGATTTTGAAATTGTTCAAAATAGTGAGTAGATATGCAATTTGCATGAAATTGAGTGGGAGCTATGAAGGTCTTCCTAAAACAATATGTGAATGACATATTTTTGAGTGGGAGGAATATACGTCTCAAATTCAAATATGTAGAAACATATTTTGAGTGGGAGCTTATAGGAGTGATTCTTAAGTGTGTTAAGAATAAAAGCGCAAGTACCTATAAATAATGATTTTTGAGGTGTAGAAGTTGATAATAAGTGTATTATGATATTATGTAGTATTCCTTAAGGGATTCTGAAAAGATTTTCGGAATAAAAGTTAATTAAAGAACTAGTCCTTGATAACTCAAGTTAGGAATAGTATTAAGTTTAACATCAATGGTTGAAAGAAAGAAAAGGATGATTATCATCCACTATGTTGAGACATAGGTTCTATCTTAGAAAACCATGATGGTAACTTAACATAATATATGATCTAATAAGGAACGTTTAAAAGTGATTACGTTTGAATCACAGAACGTTGAGCTAAGTTTGTTCACAGTGTATGTTAGAGAATTGTAGACATATTTCCCAAATCCATAAAGGATGACATATCTTAAAGCATAAAGAGTTATGTTATAAGGGAATATGTTGGAAACTCCCATAATACCGATTAGAGTCAAGTAGGAAGCAAGGTGAACAAAAACATCGAAAGTTGGATAGAGTGCACTAGTGTTTCGATGAATACATTTATAATAATAGATAAGGGTACCATCTAAAGTGTTGTATAATGTTATGGTGGGGCTAGTTCGCTATTAACGTAGAATGATGTGTCCCAGGACACAATGCCCATGAGAAAGCCCTCGAGGTTGATCAAAAGTCACTATAGGCTCCTGGAATCAGGCCTCGTTCTGCTGCCATAGCGACGATGCATACACACAGATGTTATCATGTGATGATAAAGTATTAATGTCAATCAAGGTGACATTAGTAAGTTGCAAAGGATTTGGGACTGTAAAGTAGAGACCCAAGACTCAACCTCTTCCATGAGCAAGCATGTTCATGGTACCAGATATATGGTGCCAATGATTAAGATCAAATGCAGCTAGTGTATTTGTACTCTAGTGCAAGTGGGAGACTGTTGGAAATATGCCCTAGAGACAAATAGTAGTAAGGACTATTATTATATTTCATATAGTTTATGATTAAGTTTTATGTCATGCTATAACTGTATTGAGTGGAAACATCAATACACATGTGATATACAAACAACCAGGGGTTCCTAATGAAACTCTAGTCACTGGTTCATTGGTCAACAGATGATCAAGTTTCCTGATCATGTGGCATTTATGCCAGTTGGAAATGGAATCAACTCATTCTGAGAATGAGATGATGAACCAATACCCAACCTAAACATCGTGACCCGATCATTTCACGAAGTTCTAGTTACGATGATTAGAAATGGATCCTCATAGACTATTTCTTAGACCGTGAGGCTATATCAATCACTGTCTCCTGAGAGTGCTTAGATAGCACCAAGGGCCACTTGGTAATACAGTGGTTATAAAGGTGTGTTCAGGTACTCGAAGGAAACCGTAGAGGCAATATATGTCAAGAGCGGGATTTGTCTGTCCATGTGACGGCAAGATACTCAAGGGCCCACTCGGAGAGGTTATATCCAATAGCTACGCAACGTGTGATTTGATCACAGGGATATCACTTGTCGGAACGAGTCAAATAGCATTGTTCGGTAACGAGATTGAACACGACATGGTGATGTCATTGATCAGATCTCAGGCAATGCAAGTATCGAGAGACAAAGGGAATAAGACACGACTGTCCCGGTTCAAACGATGAAAGATCTTCGTGGAACGCACAAGGGTCACATGGCCATCCAAGTCCCTCTGTCCATCATTGGTGCGGGAGTGTCCCGACCATATCTGGAGTGTTCCCAAATCGTGAGGTATCACGCTTAAGGGATTGATGATGCATAGAGAGTGTTGATAGGATTGGTAGAATCGCCGAAGAATAGTAGGGAGAAAACCGGAAGGGTTTCGGTAAGTCCGGAGGATGTCCGGAGTGGAGGTGGAAGTGTTCCATGGCCACGGAGATTGAATAATATGTGGATGAATGTTAAATATTCATTTAATCATTTATTCATCATTATTTAATAAAGAGAAAATCAATTTAAATGGTCAAAGGCTTAATGGGGCAATTCCGGAGGAAAGAGGGCCCATTAGGGAAAAGGCAAGAGGGAGAAGGGCCAATAGGGGAGGCCGGCGCCCTGGTGGGCCAGCCCCCCCCCCCACGCGGGGCCCATGGGGTGGCCGGCGGCGCCACCCCCTCCCCCTTTCTTCTCCTTTAGTCGCGCCCCGGTGATACATTGGAAATGTACCTATAATTTTTGATGTTCCATGCTTGGTTTTATCAACTTTCTTGTGTTTTGTTCCAACTTTGGACTACTTTTCATACACTTTCTTGGACTAACCTATTAACAAGATGCCATAGTGCTAGTTGCTTGTTTTCTGATGTTTTAGGTTCCAGGAAAGTCAGAAAATCAATATTCTCGGAATTGGTCCGGACAAAAGCCAAAGTTGATATTTTCCCGGAAGACTCACGTAGCCATAAGGAGAGTCGGAGAGGGGCCACAGGGTGGCCACACCACCCCATGGCACGGGTGCCCCCAGGCCGCGCTAGGGCATGGTGTGGGCCCCCTGGCCGCCCACCGACCTTGCCCTCTGGCCTATAAGAAGCCTCCCGAAACATAAACCCTAGATAGTCAAGCCACCAGCCGCGAAAAGTTCCACAGCGCCGCCGCCACCGAAGCGGAGATTCGGGGGACAGAAAGTCTCTGTTCCGGCACCCTGCCGGGATGGGGAAGTGCCCCCGGAGCCATCTCCATCGATCTCCACCACCATCTCCATCACCATTGCTGATTCCCGTGATGAGGAGGGAGTAGTTCTCTCTCGAGGCTAAGGGTTCTACCGCTAGCTATGTGTTCATCTCTCTCTCTATGCATGATCATATTGTGATCATGAGCTTGTAATCTATAGATCTACCTTGCTACTCAAGTGCTTTAATAGATCTCTGCTCTCCCCATGTGTGTGAAAGTGACAGCGTGCACACCATGGTGGCACTTAGGCTAGAGATTACAAATACTTGTTATAAGTTATATTTGGAGATGGATGTCTTTATGAAATTGTGGTGTTTGTTGGAACCATCTAGTGCTCAAGGTGACAGTGTGGGGTTTTCTAGATGGGAAAGATGAACTTTGAAGTGTGCTGTTATAGCCCTACCATCGATTAGAGTGTCCAACCCAAGAGTAGTTAAGAGTAGTATCATGAAGATAATATATTTATATGAGAGTGTTCACTAGTGAAAGTATGATCCCTAGGCCTTGTTTCTTAGCATTGATACACCGTTTGCAATTAGATCTGTTACATGTTTGCTTGCTTCCATCTTTACTTCAGTTTGCCTTTAGTCTCTACCACGCCATCAAGTTATTTTCTATCACCGTTACCACTTATAATTATCCATACCACTTGTATTTCACTATCTCTTTGCCGAACTAGTGCACCTATACACCTGACAAGTGTATTGGGTGTGTTGGGGACACAAGAGACTTCTTGTATCTTGATTGTAGGATAGCTTGAGAGGGAATACCTTTGACCACTTCCTCCCTGAGTTCGATAAACCTTGGGTGATCCACTTAAGGGAAAACTTGCTGCTATTCTACAAACCTCTGCACTTGGAGTCCCAACAACTGTTTACAAGATTAGAAGTGCGTAGACATCAAGCTATTTTCTGGCACCATTGCCAGGGAGGTAAGGTAAAAGGTATTCACACTGGAGGATTAAAAAATAAGAACCTCCCACGGCAAACACCTATTTTCTGGCGGCGTTGCCGGGGAGGTAAGGTAAAAGGTATTCACACCGGAGGATTAAAGAAGAAGAACCTCCCATGGCAAACGCCTATTTTCTGGCACCGTTGCCAGGGAGGTAAGGTAAAAGGAACTCACATCCTCCGGTGTGAGTGCTCAAAGTTATTTCCTTTAGATTCTACAATTTTGTCTTTTTGTTTCTTGTTTTCACTAGTTAGGCTTAATGGAAAACAACAACAAAATTAGAGAGCTTTATAGTATTTATCTTGAGTTAGGACATGAAGTGTTTGAAGACAAAATTAAAACACCTATGGAACTTTATTTACATGCTAATAGCAATGTTGTTAGTATGAATTCTTTGGACATCATTATTTCTAATGCTATGGAAAAGTCTAAGCTTGGGGAAGTTGGTTTTGATGAGAATGATCTTTTTAGTCCCCCAAGCATGGAGGAGAAAATTTACTTTGATGATACTATGCCTCCAATATATGATGATTACAATGATGAATATGATATTCTCAGTCCACCTACTATTGAGGAGAAAACTAATTATGATTACAATATGCCTCCTATATTTGATTACTATGGTGATGAGAATAATAATGATAGCTATTTTGTTGAATTTGCTCCCATTACAATTAATAAGAATGACTATGTTTATGTGGGGAGTATTAATTCTTTTATGCATGTGGCTCATGATAAGAATGTTTTATGTGATAGTTATATTGTTAAGTTTATTCATTATGCTACTGAAAGTTATTATGAGAGAGGGAAACATGGTTTTATGCATCTCAATAATATTAAGTTTCCCCTCTTTATGTTGAAAGTCTTGAAGTTGCACTTGTTTTGCTTTCCTATGCTTGTTGCTTTGTGCTTTCATCACTTATTTCTTTACAAGATTCCTATGCATAGGAAGTGGGTTAGACTTAAGTGTGCTTCGAATTTGCTTCTTGATGCTCTCTTTTACTTTAATTCATATTTCTTATGTGAGCATCTTCTCAAAATATCATGCCTAACTTAAAGGCGTTAAAGAAAAGTACTTATTGGGAGATAACCCAAAAGTTTTAGTTAGGTCTTGGAAGTTATTACCTCTGTAATAACCTCTCCTTATCCTTTTTATTTGCTTTTTGTGCCAAGAGTAACCTCTAATGAGAGAGAAGTAATGGTTGGGAAAGTTGCTTTCCCGAAACAGATTTTTGTGCTTCACCGTAAATATTCGTGTAAAACCTCTGAACGTCTGTTTGAGGCGTGAATTTTTGTGCTGCTGCCCCAGGTCATTATCTAACTTACGTTAGTTCAACACTTTTTGATTTGAGCAACAAAAGGTCTTCGAAAAAATTCGTCTTTACCTGCTGGTCTGTTTTGACAGATTTCTGTCATTTTCTGCATTTGCTTCTTGTTGGTTCCTTCTTGAGTTCTTTTGGAGAATTGAGCTTTTTGAGGGAAGTGATACAGTAGCTAGTGTTCTAATGGAAGTTTATTTGGTGTTATAACTGAACCTTAAGACTTATTTATCTTAAGTGCACTAATGTTGCTAATAAGATTGTGTGAAGTTTTGTATGAAGGAAAATTTTCAGGTATATGGAAGGAATGAGTAACGAGATGAAGGATGGACTAAAGCTCAAGCTTGGGGATGCCACACGTGTCACCCAAAGAAATATCCAATAAGTACAAGCGTCAAAGCTTGGGGATGCCCAAGGCATCCCCTTCTTCATCAATAAAAATCCCAGGTTTCTTCCAAACGCTTCATTTTTATTGTTTCATGCACAGTTGTGTTTTTCTTGGAGCGTCTTCTTTTTCGTTTTTGTTTTGGTTTTTCGTTTGCTTTGGTTTTCTTAGTTTTCTAAATAAATTGGTTGGACCCCCTCTTTCATACATTGGTTTGCAAATAGTTTGGTTTGGTTTGGAAAAGAGTAGGAAAGTTCATACTTATGTGGTAAAAAGAGCTTGTTTTTGACTGTGGCCTATGCTTTGTCATGCCATTCTTGGGATTGTTTTGGCTTTATGCTTAGTATTCTTTGCTGTAGCATGCCTTGCTATACACAATTGAGATTTCTTAATGTGCCTTGGATGAATCATGTGTTGTTTTAGCATATTAAAGCATAGTATAGTGGTATTCTCCTTTGATGCTTTATTTGGGTTGACTTGGCACATGCTCACACCATGTTATGACTATCTCAAGTCACCATATCCTTTATGATCCTTTAGTTTTCAACATGTAGTATAACTTTATGCTTTGATCAATGATGTTTTGTCGCTCTGCATGATTATGGTCATTATTGCTCTCTTAGTTAGTTGCTCCCAGTCTTTTGCTAGCCTCCACAACAAAGTATGAGTTCCACTCATGCATCCAACTCCCTAAACTAAGCTATTCCAAAGAGTCCACCATACCTACCTACTTGATTATGCTATTCCAAGTATATTCATGCTTTTGTTTATCTTCCAAATTAAACTTGTTATGGGAAAATTAGTGATTAAAGCTCTCACGAACTTGATGGCACACTTTACTTTTCTTGCCCTTAATAAACTTGAACCATTGTGTCTTTTATGTTGTATATGCTTGCACTTATTTGTTGGGAATTAGCAGAACCATGCTTTCATGGGGAACGCTTTCAACATTGCACTTGGTACTTGTACCTAGTTGATATCATGCTCTTTTGTTTATGGATGTCGTCGGTGTGAAATGAAAGGGGAGCTTGTAAGTCCATGGAGTTATGTATATGTGTTAGAGAAATGCCTGGGCCGCTGGTCTAATCCATGCTGACATGGTGGAAACCTGCAGCGTAACCATAATGAGCTGTCTATGAAGCATTCTTCTTATAAAAAAAAGAGTCCTATATTGAGAAAAAAGAGGAAAAGAGAAAAACAAAAAAAGAAATTATGAAAAGAGGAAAGAGAGAAAAAATCACCATATTCCCATGGTAAATAAGAAGATTGCTGAGATGCTCGTTGTCTGCTTGCCTTGTCATTTTGATATGGGGATCTTCCGTATCATCGGGCAAGGGGTACCCCGTTGGCGGTTCTATATTATACACATGTACTTATAATGACAAGAACTTACCGGTGACTAAACTTGAGAAGCATGAGAAGCGGCTGATCCGCTTGACTTTCGACGTAGAGCTCGTTGGGAACCCCAAGAGGAAGGTACGATGAATACAGCAGCAAATCTTCCCTCAGTTATGAAACCAAGGTTTAATCGAACCAGTAGGAGCAAGGAAACACCCCAAAGGTGTTACTAGCTGAGCTTTGGCAGGGCGCACTACCGGTGCTAGTAGCAACGTGGAGACCTGCACAAGACAACCACAGAACTTTGTCCCCAACTTGCAATGAGGTTGTCAATCTCACCGTGTTTTGCGGAAAACAAAGGATAAACGTATCGAATGGAAAGAAGTAAAAGTTTGCAGAAAGTAAACACAAAGCAGAAATAGTTTATAGATTGTATGTAAAGAAAAAGGACCGGGATCCATAGTTCACTAGAGGTGGCTCTCCTGAGATAGATAACATGCTGGGTGAACAAATTACAGCGGGGCAATTGACAAACACCGAGAAAGCAATACATGCATATACTAATCATCTTGACTCCTCTGAGACTTGATTGGGCATTACAACATAATACATAGACCGCCATCCAACTGCATCTATGACTAATAATCCACCTTCAGGTTATCATCCGAACCCCCTCCAGTATTAAGTTGCAAGCAACAGATTATTGCTTTACGAACTGCGTGTAAGGTAAACAATACGATTGTTATATGAACAAAGGATTGTTGTTTTCTCCCTAGTAGCAAAAACACATCTAGTACCTTAGAGATTTCTGTCACTTCCCCAGATTACTAGAGGCATGAACCCACTATCGAGCATAAATACTAACTCTTGGAGTTGCTAGCATCTACTTGGCCAAGATAGCTACTAACAACGGAAAGCATGCAAGATCTCAAATAACAAAGACATGATAGAATCAATAATCAATCTGAAATAGCATCTCAATATCCTTCGGATCCCCTCAAACACAACATGTATGAATTACAAATAGATGATCTTGATCATGAACGGAGCTCACAAGATCTAAACATGAAAGCACAAAGGAGAGGAAACCAGCCATCTAGCTACTACATGGATCTGTAGTCCAAGGATGAACTACTCACGCATCACACCGGAGGCTTGCATGGTGATGAAGAAGGCCTCCATGGTGAATTCCCTTCTCCGGCAGGGTGCTGGGAAGAGCTTCAGACCCCCCTGATCTAGGGACAGAGATGACGGCGGCTACAGACTCTTTCGTGGAATTTTGATTGGGTACTTAGGGTTTTCATCCCGAGGGAAACTTATAGGCACAAGGAGAGGCCGAGGGGGTGCTCGGGTTGGCCAGACCACCCCCTGGCATGGGCCAGGCCTGGCCGCGCGGCCAGGTGGTGTGGCCGGCCCCTAGCCCTTCTCCGTCTCATATTCTGGCACTTGATCCCTTCCGAAAAAATAGGCACTTTGGCTTTTGTCCCGTCCAATTCCGAGAATATTCATTTTCTGACTTTCCTGGAACCACAAATAGCAGAAAACAGGCAGCTAGCACTGTGGCTCTTGTTAATAGGTTAGTCCAAGAAATCATACTAAAAGTACTCCAAAGTTGGAACAAAACACAAGAAAGTGGATAAAACCAAGCATGGAACATCAAAAATTATAGATACATTTGCAATGTATCAACATCCCCAAGCTTAACTCCTGCTCGTCCTCCAGTAGGTAAGTGATAAAAAGAAAGAATTTTTGACGTGACATGCACCATCAAATACTTGATCAAAGTATTTTCAAAACATTCAAAGATGGGATCATAGTACTTCAATCATAACATGAAAGACAAAGTTCTTGCAATAAGCAAAGAAACTATGATGCAACATGAAAAGGCACAAACAAAATATTCATGAATAACAATGCTTTGCAAGACGTTTGTTTGTTTCACATAAAGAAAACATAGCATAATAGTATTCAGCTTGTCCCTCAATAGAGTAGCAAATATAAATGCATAGGACACCTTCAAAGTTCATAAGAGTGACTAGATACAATAGTTTCAAACAAGCAATAACAAGTTATGCATCAATCAACTAGTCTTGGGACAATGCACATAGAACTAAGAATGGCCACTATGCTCTCAAAGTAGGTGCATAAAGGTAGAAGGTGGAGACTCACTATAATGGTGGAAGAAAGGCCTTTTGTAAAAGGAAGTAGGGATTCAAGTCTCATAAAGAGCTTCCAAAAATTATGATACTTAAAGCTTTTAGCTCTCATTGCCCCTATCATAAGCATCTTGAAGGATTAAGGTTAAAGTGAACAAACTATGGTGCACATGCTTGATGAAGTATAAGTCAGAAATCTCATGTCCCTTGTATACGAGGGCTGCTCCTCATGCTACTCAAGTTTAGTCACCGGTAAGTTCTTGTCATCGTAAGTACATGTATATCATTGAGAACCGCCAACGGGGTACCCCTTGCCCGATGATACAGAAGAATCCCCATATCAAATGACAAGGCAAGCAGACAACGAGCATCTCAGCATTCTTCTTATTTACCATGGGAACATGGTGCTTTTTTCTCTCTTTCCTCTTTTCATAGTATCTCTTTTTTTCTTTTCTCTTTTTTTCTCAATATAGGACTCTTTTTTTATAAGAAGAATGCTTCATAGACAGCTCATTATGGTTACGCTGCAGGTTTCCACCATGTCAGCATGGATTAGACCAGCGGCCCAGACGTTTCTCTAACACATATACATAACTCCACAGACTTACAAGCTCCCCTTTCATTTCACACCGACGACATCCATATACAAAAGAGCATGATATCAACTAGGTGCAAGTACCAAGTGCAATGTTGAAAGTGTTCCCCATGAAAGCATGGTTCTGCTAATTCCCAACAAATAAGTGCAAGCATATACAACATAGAAGTCACAATGGTTCAAGTTTATTAAGGGCAAATAAAGTAAAGTGTGCCATCAAGTTCGTGAGAGCTTTAATCACTAGTTTCCTCATAACAAGTGGAATGTAAAGAAAAGCATGAATATACTTGGAATAGCATAAGCTAGTAGGTAGGTATGGTGGAGTCTTTGGAATAACTTGGTTTAGGGAGTTGGATGCATGAGTGGAGCTCATACTTTGTTGTGGAGGCTAGCAAAAGACTGGGAGCGACAAACTAAGAGAGCAATAATGGCCATAATCATGCAGAGCGAGAAAAAATCATTGATCAAAGGATAAAGTGATACTACAAGTTGAAAACTGAAGGATCATAAAGTCTATGGTGACTTGTGATAGTCATAACATGGTGTGAGCATGTGCCAGGTCAACCCAAATAAAGCATCAAAGGAGAATACCACTATACTATGCTTTAATATGCTAAAACAACGCATGATTCATCCAAGGCACATTAAGCAATCTCAATTTTTTATAACAAGTCATGCTACAGCAAAGAATACTAAGCATAAAGCCAAAACAATATCAAGCATGGCATGACAGAGCATAGGCCACAGTCAAAAACGAGCTCTTTTTACCACAAAAGCATGAACTTTCCTACTCCTTTCCAAACCAAACCAAACTATTTGCAAACCAAAGTATGAAAGAGGGAGTCCAACCAATTTATTTAGAAAGCTAAGCAAACCAAGCAAACTAAAAACCAAAACTAAAAAGAAGACGCTCCAAGAGAAACACAACTGTGCATGAAACAATAAAAATGAAGCGTTTGGAAGAAACCTAAAAAAATTATTGATGAAGAAGGGGATGCCTTGGGCATCCCCAAGCTTTGACGCTTGTACTTCTTGGATATTTCTTGGGGTGACACGCGTGGCATCCCTAAGCTTGAGCTTTAGTCCATCCTTCATCTCGTTACTCATTCCTTCCATATACCTGAAAATTTTCCTTCATACAAAACTTCACACAATCTTATTAGCAACATTAGTCCACTTAAGATAAATAAGTCTTAAGGTTCAGTTCTAACACCAAATAAATTTCCATTAGAACACTAGATACTGTAGCACTTCCCTTAAAAAGCTCAATTCCCCAAATGAACTCAAGAAGGAACTAACAAGAAGCAAATGCAGAAAAATGGCAGAAATCTGTCAAAACAGACCAGTAGGTAAAGACGAATTTTTTCGAAGACCTTATGTTGCTCAAATAAAAAAGTGTTGAACTAACGAAAGTTAGATAACAACCTGGGGCAGAAGAACAAAAAATTACAGCTCAATTGGACGTACATATCTCTCTCAGGATTTTTTACGGTGAAGCAAAGAAATCTGTTTCGGGACAACAACTTTCCCAATCATTACTTCACTCTCATTAGAGGTTAATCTTGGCACAAAAAACAAATAAAAAGGATAAGGAGAGGTTATTACAGAGGTAATAACTTCCAAGACTCAACTAAAACTCCTGGGTTATCTCCCAACAAGTACTTTTCTTTAACGCCTTTAAGTTAGGCATAAGAAGCAAAGAAAGAATCAACTGTTCTCAAATAAAGAAGCATTAAGACCAAATTTTGTTTTCATAGGAGAAGCAAAAGAAATCTTTTCTCTCTTTTTAGGGAAGTGTTCTATACCTTTCTTGAGTGGGAGTTTATATTTAATGGTGCCTTCTTTCATATCAATGATGGCACCAACAGTTCTAAGAAAAGGTCTTCCCAAAGTAATAGGACAAGAAGCATTGTATTCAGCATCCAAAACATAGAAATCAACGGGGACATAGGAATCGTTAACCATAATAAGAACATCATTAAGACTCCCCATGAGTTTTTTTAGCATTAGCATCAAGTGGGACATTCAAATAACAATCTTCAAGAGGAGGCAAATCAAGCATATCATAAATCCTTCTAGGCATAATAGAAACACTACTATCAAGATCACATAAAGCTTTGAAATCAAAGTCATTCACTTTCATATTATGATGGGTTCCCAACCATCTTCTTGTTTTATAGGAATAGAAGCTTTATGTTTCATATTTTTTTCTTTAATCTTTATGAGAGCATCAGTAATGTATTTTGTAAAAGCCATGTTCATAGCACTAGCATTAGGACTTTTAGCAAGCTTTTGTAGGAACTTAATAACTTCAGAGATGTTGCAACCATCAAGATCAAAATCAACTTTATCATCTAAAGCTGTAGAACTATCATTAGCCTCAACACTAGTGGTGGTGATAGTAGAAACACTAATGTTTCTAGCAATTTCATCTTCTCTTTCCCAATTAGCATCTAATTCAGCTAATAGTCTAACATTTTCATCAATTCTTACTTGTATAGCATTATTAGCTGCAAAGGGATTCTCATTAGTTTCAGGTTTAGCAGCCATTTTATTAATCAATGAAGATTGAGCTTCAGATAGAGAAGATATATTCCTTTCAGCATTAGAGAGTTTCAATTGTAAACTAGGAATTTCCCTATTTAGACTCTCAAGTTGATGGCTAATGTTCTTCAAAATAATAGATTGTTCCTCCATAGTTTTAGTAAATAGCTTATTTTGCTCGTATTGCATTTGCATGAAGTTTTTAGTGGCTCTTTCAACTTCTAAGATTCTTCCTTCACTAGGTAATTCAGATTTACCATTGTTGGGAGGATATGGCTTATAATTGTTGTTACCAAAATTGTTCCTATAAGCATTATTACCATAAGCATTGTTGCCAAAATTGTTATTTCTTATGAAGTTCACATCAACTTGCTCTTATTGAGCAACCAAAGAGGCTAAAGGAACATTATTTGGACCAATATGGGATTTCCCATTAACAAGCATAGACATAATTATATCAATCTTATCACTCAAGGAGGAGGTTTCCTCAACAGAATTTACCTTCTTACCTTGTGGAGCTCTCTCGGTATGCCATTCAGAATAATTAACCATCATATTATCCAATAGTTTTGTTGCAGCACCCAAAGTGATGGTCATAAATGTACCTCCAGCAGCAGAATCCAATAGGTTCCTTGAAGAATAGTTCAATCCTGCATACAAAGTTTGGATGATCATCCAAGCAGTCAGTCCATGAGTGGGACAATTCTTTACCAAAGATTTCATTCTTTCCCAAGCTTGAGCAACATTCTCATTATCAAGTTGTTTAAACTTCATTATTTCACTTCTCATGGATATAATCTTAGCAGGAGGATAGTACTTTCCAATAAAAGCATCTTTGCACTTAGTCCAAGAATCAATACTATTCCTAGTTAAGGAATTCAACCACTCTTTAGCTTTTCCTCTCAAAGAGAAAGGAAACAATTTCAGTTTAATAATATCACCATCTATATCCCTATGCTTTTGCATCTCACAAAGTTCAACAAAGTTATTTAGATGGGAAGCAGCATCTTCATTACCAATACCGGAAAATTGTTCTCTCGTAACAAGATTGAGCAAAGCAGGTTTTATCTCAAAGAAAGTATTTTCAGCCACAGGTGGAGCAATAGGAGTGCTCATAAAATCATTGTTGCTGGTGCTAGTGAAGTCACACAACTTAGTGTTTTCAAGAGTAGTCATTTTTTTGGGGTTTTCAAATAAGAAAGCAAACAAGGAAAACTAATTTTTTTTTGATTTTTGAAGAACAAAACAAGCAAACAAAGAAAAAAGAAAACTAAGCAAAACAAAAATAACAAAGTAAAGAGATTGGTGATGAGGGACTCCCCTTGTGAAGATGTCCTTGACTCCCCGGCAACGGCGCCAGAAAAAACCTTGATGCGCTCGACTTTCGACGTAGAGCTCGTTCGAAACCCCAAGAGGAAGGTACGATGAATACAACAGCAAGTCTTCCCTCAGTTATGAAACCAAGGTTTAATCGAACTATTAGGAGCAAGGAAACACCCCAAAGGTGTTACTAGCTGAGCTTTGGCAGGGCGCACTACCGGTGCTAGTAGCAACGTGGAGACCTGCACAACACAACCACATAACTTTGTCCCCAACTTGCGATGAGGTTGTCAATCTCACCGTGTTTTGCGGAAAACAAAGGATTAAACGTATCGAATGGAAAGAAGTAAAAGTTTGCAGAAAGTAAACACAAAGCAGAAACAGTTTATAGATTGTATGTAAAGAAAAAGGACCGGGATCCATAGTTCACTAGAGGTGGCTCTCCTTAGATAGATAACATGCTGGGTGAAAAAATTACAGCGGGGCAATTGACAAACACCGAGAAAGTAATACATGCATATACTAATCATCTTGACTCCTCTGAGACTTGATTGGGCATTACAACATAATACATAGACCGCCATCCAACTGCATCTATGACTAATAATCCACCTTCAGGTTATCATCCGAACCCCCTCCAGTATTAAGTTGCAAGCAACAGATTATTGCTTTACGAACTGCGTGTAAGGTAAACAATACGATTGTTATATGAACAAAGGATTGTTGTTTTCTCCCTAGTAGCAAAAACACATCTAGTACCTTAGAGATTTCTGTCACTTCCCCAGATTACTAGAGGCATGAACCCACTATCGAGCATAAATACTAACTCTTGGAGTTGCTAGCATCTACTTGGCCAAGATAGCTACTAACAACGGAAAGCATGCAAGATCTCAAATAACAAAGACATGATAGAATCAATAATCAATCTGAAATAGCATCTCAATATCCTTCGGATCCCCTCAAACACAACATGTATGAATTACAAATAGATGATCTTGATCATGAACGGAGCTCACAAGATCTAAACATGAAAGCACAAAGGAGAGGAAACCAGCCATCTAGCTACTACATGGATCTGTAGTCCAAGGATGAACTACTCACGCATCACACCGGAGGCTTGCATGGTGATGAAGAAGGCCTCCATGGTGAATTCCCTTCTCCGGCAGGGTGCTGGGAAGAGCTTCAGACCCCCCCTGATCTAGGGACAGAGATGACGGCGGCTACAGACTCTTTCGTGGATTTTTGATCGGGTACTTAGGGTTTTCGTCCCGAGGGCAACTTATAGGCAGAAGGAGAGGCCGAGGGGGTGCTCGGGTCGGCCAGACCACCCCCTGGCGTGGGCCAGGCCTGGCCGCCCTGCCAGGTGGTGTGGCCGGCCCCCAGCCCTTCCCCATCTCATATTCTGGCACTTGATCCCTTCCGAAAAAATAGGCACTTTGGCTTTTGTCCCGTCCAATTCCGAGAATATTCATTTTCTGACTTTCCTGGAACCACAAATAGCAGAAAACATGCAGCTAGCACTGTGGCTCTTGTTAATAGGTTAGTCCAAGAAATCATACTAAAAGTACTCCAAAGTTGGAACAAAACACAAGAAAGTGGATAAAACCAAGCATGGAACATCAAAAATTATAGATACATTTGCAATGTATCAACATCCCCAAGCTTAACTCCTGCTCGTCCTCCAGTAGGTCAGTGATAAAAAGAAAGAATTTTTGACGTGACATGCACCATCAAATACTTGATCAAAGTATTTTCAAAACATTCAAAGATGGGATCATAGTACTTCAATCATAACATGAAAGACAAAGTTCTTGCAATAAGCAAAGAAACTATGATGCAACATGAAAAGGCACAAACAAAATATTCATGAATAACAATGCTTTGCAAGATGTTTGTTTGTTTCACATAAAGAAAACATAGCATAATAGTATTCAGCTTGTCCCTCAATAGAGTAGCAAATATAAATGCATAGGACACCTTCAAAGTTCATAAGAGTGACTAGATACAATAGTTTCAAACAAGCAATAACAAGTTATGCATCAATCAACTAGTCTTGGGACAATGCACATAGAACTAAGAATGGCCACTATGCTCTCAAAGTAGGTGCATAAAGGTAGAAGGTGGAGACTCAATATAATGGTGGAAGAAAGGCCTTTTGTAAAAGGAAGTAGGGATTCAAGTCTCATATCGAGCTTCCAAAAATTATGATACTTAAAGCTTTCAGCTCTCATGCCCCTATCATAAGCATCTTGAAGTGATTAAGGTTAAAGTGAACAAACTATGGTGCACATGCTTGACGAAGTATAAGTCAGAAATCTCATGTCCCTGGTATACGAAGGCCGCTCCTCATGCTACTCAAGTTTAGTCACCGGCAAGTTCTTGTCATCGTAAGTACATGTGTATCATTGAGAACCACCAACGGGGTACCCCTGGAAGACTCACGGAGCCAGAAGGAGAGTCGGAGAGGGGCCACAGGGTGGCCACACCACCCCATGGCGTGGGTGCCCCAAGGCCGCGCCAGGGCATGGTGTGGACCCCCTGGCCTCCCACCGACCTTGCCCTCTGGCCTATAAGAAGCCTCTCAAAACATAAACTCTAGATAGTCAAGCCTCCAGCCACGAAAAGTTCCGCAGCGCCGCCGCCACCGAAGCTGAGATTCGGGGGACAGAAAGTCTCTGTTCCGGCACCCTACCGGGACGGGGAAGTGCCCCCGGAGCCATCTCCATCGATCTCCACCACCATTTCCATCACCATTGATGATTCCCATGATGAGGAGGGAGTAGTTCTCTCTCGAGGCTAAGGGTTCTACCGCTAGCTATGTGTTCATCTCTCTCTATGCATGATCATATTGTGCTTGTAATCTATAGATCTACCTTGCTACTCAAGTGCTTTGATGGATCTCTGCTCTCCCCATGTGTGTGAAAGTGACAGCGTGCACACCATGGTGGCACTTAGGCTAGAGATTACAAATACTTGTTATAAGTTATATTTGGAGTTGGATGTCTTTATGAAATTGTGGTGTTTGTTGGAACCATCTAGTGCTCAAGGTGACTGTGTGGGGTTTTCTAGATGGGAAAGATGAACTTTGAGGTGTGCTGTTATAGCCCTACCATCGATTAGAGTGTCCAACCCAAGAGTAGTTAAGAGTAGTATCATGAATATAATATATTTATATGCAAGTGTTCACTAGTGAAAGTATGATCCCTAGGCCTTGTTTCTTAGCATTGATACACCGTTTGCAATTAGATATGTTACATGTTTGCTTGCTTCCATCTTTACTTCAGTTTGCCTTTAGTCTCTTCCACACCATCAAGTTATTTTCTATCGCCGTTACCACTTATAATTATGCATACCACTTGTATTTCACTATCTCTTCGCCGAACTAGTGCACCTATACACCTGACAAGTGTATTGGGTGTGTTGGGGACAATGGAGACTTCTTGTATCTTGATTGCAGGATTGCTTGAGAGGGAATACCTTTGACCACTTCCTCCCTGAGTTCAATAAACCTTGGGTGATCCACTTAAGGGAAAACTTGCTGCTCTTCTACAAACCTCTGCACTTGGAGGCCCAACAACTGTCTACAAGAATAGAAGTACGTAGACATCACCCGGGACTTTGAGGGAGGTAGTACCTCCCCTCCCCCTATATATAGTGGGGGTATTCGGCCACATAAATACACCCAATAATCAATAAAGGTCTTCTCACTTTTGGGAGGACCTCCAGTTGATATTTTATCTCTCCCTCTCTCTCGTGACTGTGGTCCCAAGTTCGGACTGTGCGAACGAGAGACATCTTCACCGCGGAGCGCCGTCGTGCTACGGGATTCGGATCCAGGTACTCTACTTCCGCAACTGCTGCTGGATCGAGGAAGCGGGAGTCATCATCAGGCACCGGACGTGTGTAACTCCCCACGAGGTGTCGCACTTGAGGCACTCAAGTCGTTGGAGCCATAGGAGCGCGAGGACTTCATCACGATCTTGAGGTCGGCTTCGGCTCGTCTACATCAACCATGATCTCCCGAGCGTTGACAATGCTTTTCGGTCTTCAAGGGTAAGTTCGCGAAAAGCCCCTCCCGTTACTACATTACTAATAGATAGGTCCTGGCAGCATCAGGGGTTCAGGAGCGTAGAGTAAAATTTATTGTTTTCATACGCGGAACCCCTTCACCCAGTTCCTGGGCTCCTTGCCAGATCCGGAGGTCCACCCGACCAGGACCTCGTGAACCGATGGTCTTGCAAGACCAAGGCATGGCAGGGTGGTGTCGTTGGGGTCCCTGGTGTCCCGAACAAAGTGCGCCCATAGGATAGTCATCCCCTTGGTCGTACACCACTAGCCCTCCGACTTACGCGAGGCGAATGAGGTATGTTCCTGGGTATATTTCCCTAGGAGAGGCTCTGACCTTCCGGACCTGTGGGGTGCTAGTTCCCCGGATTCGCAGCCAGTTTCCCGTGGGGACGGTCCGACTCTGTATCTGAGAGGGCACTGAGGAAGGCACGTGGCCCGTCTGCTTGCTCCAGGTAACCCTTATCCACTAACCCGATAGTAGCCCCTAGGCGCGCCACAACGAGAGTGGGTAGGGTTGAGGCCACGTTCTTATCTCAAGTGGGCCCACATATTTCATCATAACTTTATCATGTGAGTCACTGCTTCGCCGCCCTAGAGGTGTCGCGTCTGTCTTAAGATGCGATGGGGGCGACTCACCATTCGCTACAGGGTATTGATAGTAATTGTGAGTAGCAGGTTGGGGGAATAGGTTTCCTAGGACTAGGCTAGCCTGTAAAGAAATGGTATCACCCCTTCCCTTACTCAACACATTCTTCTCTTGCTATTTCTTTCCTTCCCTAGGTCTATAACCCATCGCACCTTCATGGAGTCGATGCCGAGCTAGGGACTCAAGGGGTCTTCGACCAGGAATCGGTCTAGAGCTTCAGGGCGTTGGAAGCCCACCAAGGCTTGCCTCCCCTCCACTATAGATCAGAATAAATTATCGGCTCTGAAGCTTCATGTGGCCTATGAACGCCATGAGAACGGAGCCACTGTGCTATGTCCCCCAGGAGGAGCCGTCGGGGAAACGGAGATGCCCATCTATAATTGTTTTCTCAAGAAAGGGTTGGTTACCCCTTTCTCCGTTTTTTCCTGGAGGTGATGACGGTGTACAACTTATGTCTGGTTAAGATCCACCCCAACACAATGTTGGCGCTAGTAGCCTTCGCCCATATGTGCGAAGGATACATTAGGGTGATGCCTTCGTTAGCGTTGTTCTGCCACTATTTCACCCCTTGGGTTGACAAGAAACCGAGGATAGAGGGAGGTATCACGTTTCTCCTTCGAAACAACCTCTCCAATAGGTACCTATCAGGTAAGTTCGAGTCCAACTGGGAGGAGTGGTGCAGCGAGCACTGTGTCCTACGTGTTGATCACCACTTCTCATGGATGTATGACCCTCGGGGGGTAGCTTAGCCCCTCCCTGGATGGGGAGGCCAAGTGCCCAAGACGTGGATCTGAAGCCTATAACCGACAGGATTCAGGTTCTCGGTAAGAAGGGCCTGACGGTGCATGTCATCATCTCGGAGTATCTTCGGCACCACTTGGTGCTGCTGCATAGGAGGTCTCACCTAGCCTGGGCGTACCGAGGTCTGGATGACCCGACTCATCTTTGATCCAGGAAGGAGCATGACCTAACCCAGGAAGAATACTCCAGGATGATGAAGGAGCTTCTCTTTCTGACGGCCATAGGCGGTTGTCTAAAGGGAATTCTTCCTTTGTTCTTTAAAAAGCGTCGGGACACCATCATCTCGGGGCTCCCACCTTGCAATGCCAGGGGCCTCGTCGGCAGGGATGAGAAGTCCTCCAACTCGGTCAGTGTCTCTGAGGAGGGAGCAACCTCCGATGATAGTGCAGGCTCATCGCTCACAGTCCACTCTTCCATGGAGGGGGGATTTCCCAGGAAGTGTCCCCTTCACGGGCTCAGATTGAATCGGGTGACAATGCCACTATCGAGGATTTCTTAAGTGTTGATACCATCTCACTGCCTTCCAAGGCGGGGAGACAACTCGGGCATGTGGTTGCGGCACCCACTCCTTCCCTGGTTCACCTCAGTTCCCCGCCTGAAGAGAAATTTGGAGAGCTTGGGACCCCCTAGGGATCCCCTGCCATCTACAGTAAGCAGACTGATGCATCGTCGAGAGATCTTGTAGCCCCCTCTTCTGACAAGAGGAGGAAATGGGACACTAGGACCGGACACCAATGAGTGTCCCAACGTCTATCTTTCTCACTCTTTACTCCAACTCATATTCTGACCAACATATGCCTTCGTAGGGAGAGAACCGAC
Source organism: Avena eriantha (assembly GCA_910589775.1). NCBI lineage: Eukaryota > Viridiplantae > Streptophyta > Magnoliopsida > Poales > Poaceae > Avena > Avena eriantha. The sequence continues at coordinate 415,125,351 of OU342740.1, forward strand.
GTGCACCCGGGCCCTCTTCAAAGGGCCCGAGCGCTTTGACGGTGCCATCACCTTTACTAGGAAGAAGACTTTCCCAATATAGGATGATGTCCCCAATGAATCTGGAGTGAGAGTCACTCTCGGTTGTTACTCAGTCTCGTATCTATCGCTTTTTTCTCATCCTTCCATCCTTTTCCAGGACCATCCGAATGGGCGGGAGGCCTTGGGGTTTAGCTCGTTCATCGCTGGCTCCCCCCGAACGGTCCCGTTGCCGACTCTCCTTGCTAGGAGACATAGGAGGGGTTCGGTTAGGTCATGGCTCCGATGGCCAAAGCGTGGCACCCATGAATTTTTCCTAAAGAAGAGAGCTTTGACTTTGACTGGGAGTCAGCCTGCTGCTTGCTGTGGGAAGCTTGGGATGTGGACCGGGGAGTGATGAAGGCCCGACTAGAGGCCCCGGGCGCCCTTGAGAGCCCCACGTGGGTCCATCCTCGCGAGGTGGAGACGGAGGGGCCTCCTGCCATAGAAGAATGGCGTCACCAAAAGCGCCTCCCGAGCAAGGAAGGATTTTGGCAAACATGCCTAGAAGATCCTTGCCCACCTAGAAAGAGGTTCTCCTCACTTCATGAGTCTATCTTAGGCCCGGCACAAAGGGTCCTCTACCTGAAGACTCAACTGGAGGAGGCCCTGAGGGAGGCCAAGAAGGCAGTGCTGGCTCACCACGATGATCGGAGGGCAAGTGACGTGAACTTGGCCTCTCTCATCCGAGTGGCCTCCCAGTTGACTGGGTTCCTCGAATATCTTCCCCTACCCCCAGGCCTAGGGGTCGATGTGGGCCTCAATCTTCTTTCTTTGTTGATGTCTCGGCTTAAGGGCTTTAGTGTGTCTATGGACTCACTGATGCAAGAAGAATGTAGGGAGGTGGCCTGTGGTGTGGCCCGAGCGATATTGGCTCGGGTTCACCACCACTTCCCTATCTTCGATGCCGAGTTGATCTTCAAGCCCCTTTTTTTGTTCTTTCTGTTCAAGCATAAAAGTAGAGTGTTGAGCTTTGCTACGTTGTAATCTTCCTTTTTCGGTCAAACTGACTACACTATCTATTAAATAATTATTTAGGCTCGTCTCTTGCTTGTCGTCTGATAGCCAAATGTGATAGTTGCCCCACGTCTTTCCGGGGGATCGTTTAGCTTGACTACACCATCCGTAGGACTATGAGTCGGGCTCAGTAGTACAGACTACAATGTGGAGCCACGTCGTGCGACCTCTTCACCTTTCAGTTAAGGATGACCCAACACTGAGTATCCCGGGCCGAACCAAGGTGACCGCTCAAGTAGGCAGCCCCCTATTAGGGTTCCTTTGTATGGTTAGGCACACGCAAATACTAACAGGTTAAGGTGGAGAGTGCGTCAGGACCGCTCTGTTCTTGCAAAGAAATCTTTTGGCCCAAGTCTACATGATACTTATCTTTTGGGCGAGTCCCTAAGCTATGGATAGTATCCAAGCTGAAGTAACTTGGTCTTGTCTGTTTGGACTCTGGCTGCAGTCATGGTCCGGTCCTAGGGGGTGCCACACCCGGAGTACCGATTGCTCTCGGGGCTGCCCATTTGACCTAAAAGTCCAGGTAGACCACCCTCCCCATCACCCTACGACGGCCAATGCGAGGCTGCTCTAGCGATGGGTATTGAGGTTGGCTTCCCCTTATGTTTCCTCAAACGAGCACCCCGCGTATACCAAGGCCACACATAAGTTGAGACGTTCCTCCGTAGAACACACGACTAGTGTTTGCATCCCTTCATCTTTCTAGTGTCTAGGACGAGAGCTCTAGAGACGTGTCCCAGCCCCCCCCCCTCGCCTACCTGGGCTCCTCCCAGGGAAGACCTCTTGGCGGGGCCTAGGTTACATTCCCCTGTGCATCTCCCTCCGTGTGAAGGACAACTCTTCCTCTTCAATTCTGACACAGAGATCTACCAGGTCGAATAGTCCAAACACCATGTCGATACGCCTGACTTGTATTACCCTCCGAAGGAGTGAATAACACATCCTCTGCTGAAAGGCTCTGATACGAGTACACGAGGCGCATCGGGGATGGTGACAAGGATTAGGATAAAGCGACGTAGGTAGTTTCCTAGGAACTACCTAGGACATTGACGAAGCTCATTGAGATTGCCGATGCGGCCCGGTTGGTGCCACCAACTAGGGAACCACGTCCCACTCCGGGGGTATGTAGCTGTGCTGGAGACGGGCAGGCCCAAGAGAACACCGCCCCGCAAGCGGTGGGTGCTAGCTCTGGCTGTTCTAGCGCACGGTCGCGCCTCCACCCACAATCCCTCTTCTCTCGGCGGAGCCAAGGAGAGCCACGAACCAATGTCCACTGCCGAGCCCCCGGTTGAGTCTCCTTCTCTCTCGGGGCCTGGCTTGGTCCACCATGCCTGAGCATGGCCGCTTGCTGATGACGAGCTTGCCAATGCAGAACGCCGCTGTTGTGCCCCCTGCGTGGCGCGCTAGATGTTGTTTCTTGATTTTTGAGACCAGGGATGGGTATCCCCTTTTTTAGTTCGTCTAGGGGCGCATGGTCTGGCGAGCTCAATCAGTGAGCTAGACGAACACACACACGTGGGTTTTTACACAGGTTCATGTCCATGATGTGTGGATCCCTACGTCCTGCAACTATCTACTATCTGAGGATGATCACAATTACATTGGTTCCTACCCCGGGAAGGTTCTGGCAAGGAATTATCCTCTCTTCCTATCGATCGACCTGGGCCTTCTTTTATACAGGCAAGGGGACAACACAAGGGTCGGTGGTCATGTGGTGGTGACGAAGCGGAGTGCATGCTTACAACATGGTGGTGCGCTCCTGATGCTAGGCCGCGTGTCTCTACCCACCTATACAGGGCAGACTGGCACTAGCGATTGTCAGTCAGTCTGAATCATGTCGAAGGTTGGCTCTCCGGGTGCCCAGTGCACAGGCTCCTTGCTAGGATCCGTAGGTCCTCCCAACCGGGATCTCGTGAACCGACGGGCTTGAAATGCTAAGGCGTGGCAGGGTGGTTCCGTCGGGTCCCTGGTGTCCCGAATGAAGTGCTCCCATAGGATAACCCTCCCCTTGGTTGTACGCCGCTAGCCCTCCGACTTACCCGGGTGGAATGAGGTCCATTCCGCGGTATATTTCCCCGGGAGGGGCTCTGACCTTTCGGACCCATGGGGCGCTAGTCCCGCGGGGTTCGCAGCCAGGTTCCTGTGGGGACGGTCCGACTCTGTATCCGAGAGGGCACTGAGCAAGGCACCCAACCCACCTAGTTGCTCTGGGTACCCCTTATCCATGGATGCGACACACATATTTAATGTTAGAAATAATGGGCTAATCTATTTAAGCCCATATGTGATTTCAGATTTTCCCTAAATCTCAAAGCCCACGTGTGTGGAAGCTCATGTGTGATTTGGCCCAAGTTGGTGGCAGCTCACATGTGAGTGGAGTGAGAGCTAAAGTTTAGTCCCACATGGAAAGTTGTAGGAGAGTTACACCACCTTATAAGGTGGAGTGGTTCACCACTTAGTAAAGTGACTAAGAAGAGGAGAACTACGCATGCGCTCCTCCGACAACGACGCTGCTCGCACGCCCGCCCGCCCGCCCGCTCGTCTCGTCTCATCACGACGCGACGCGCACCGCGGGTTGCGGGTTGCGGGAATCTCGTCGAGCCAAGCTTTATTTTTGCTTCTTGGGAAAACTGGTGCGGTATTGATAGATGAACACACCAAAAACCTATCTAGGGTTTGCCTCCTCTCTGCTTGTGCAGCCACCGTAGTCTACTCCATCCCGCTTGCCGGCATGCACCGGCGGAAGGGAGAGCAGGTCTCCGGAACCACTTGCCTTTGTGATCCTGTATGGGAGAGGGCGAATAAGGTTTTTGGGAAGCGCTCTTCGCGACTACTCAAGTTCGTCATCACGGCGCGTCTTCCTAGGTGATCTCCTGGTCCACGGGCGACTCGTCTTCAATGTTGTCTTCTTCGACAGGCTGCGGCGACCTCTGCACCAACGGCAACCGATCAGTACGTATACTGTGATTCGATATGTTGCTTTGCTATGGTTGTTATTGCATCTGTGTCGTATGTTAGAGGTTAACATGATCGTAGCCGTTGTTGTCATATTTCATATTCTGGAATTAATTATGGAAATTATGCCTAATAATCCAACAATCCAAAAACCTTATTATAGGCAATTTTCTGAGTTAAACATGGGACACTTAGCCGATGAGATGAAGCTGGAAAAGTTTACCGGTGTTCATTTTAAGAGGTGGTAGTATAAGACCACTATGTGGATGCAAAATCTAAAAGTATTCGAGGCTAGTGAGGGTTTACCTGAAGGAACTATATCTGAACAAGATCAGAACAAGTTCAAGGAAACCAATCTTTCCTTTGTGGGATGCGTTCTGAGTGTTCTTGATAACAACATGTTTGATATGTACATGCACATCAAAGATGGAAACGAGCTCTAGGAGGCACTGAAAGCTAAGTTCGATGTAATAGATGCTAGCAGTGAACTATACATCATCGAGAGCTTTCATGATTACAGGATGGTTAACAACCGTTCTATAGTCGAACAAGCTCATGAGATACAGTGTTTTGCCAAGGGGCTTGAAATCCTTAAGTGTAACTTACCCGACAAGTTTGTGGTTGGGTGCATCATTGTAAAGTTGCCTTCTTAACTTCGCCACAACTCCCAAGCATAAGAGACAAGAGATATCGGTTGAAAACCCCATAGCGTCTCTTGATGTTGAGGAGAAGGCTCGTGCTAAGGATACTGCTGAGAAAGGAGGCGAGGGTCAGTCTAGCGCCAACATGGTGCAGAAAAGGACCTTTGGCAAGAACAAAGGGAACTATAAGCCCTCCTTCAACAAGACTGAAAAGACTACAACCTTCAAGAAGAAGAAGAAGCCAAACAAGGCCGAGCTAGGCTGCTTTACCTCTGGAGAGCTCGGATACTTTTCCAAGGACTGCCCAGAACATGCAGATCGCAGAGGGAAAAGTGGAAAGACTGTCAACATCGTGACCGCTAGCAACACGGATGGGTATGGTAATTTATTTACTATTCTTTTAGTGTTTCAATCACCATGTTGGTGGATTGATACAGGAGCTAACGTTCATGTGTGTGCTGACATCTCTATGTTCACTTCTTATCAGGTCGCACGGGATTCTTCCGTCCAAATGGGGAATGGACCACATGCTTCTGTTCATGGTGTTGGCATGGTGGATCTGAAGTTTACTTCCGAAAAATCGTGCAGCTGAGGAATGTGCAGCATGTCCCTACTATGAATAAGAATCTTGTTAGTGGCTCCCTTCTATGTAGAGATGGGTTCAAGGTTGTGTTAGAGTCTAATAAAGTCGTTGTTTTGAAACATGGACAATTTATCTGTAAAGGTTATGAGTTTGGAGGCTTGTTCCGTTTCTCCCTTTCAAAGTTTTGTAATAAATCTGTGAATCATATTTGTGGTGATGTTAATGATGATACCAGTGTTTGGCATTCTCGTTTATGTCACATTAATTTTGTTTGATGTTTCGGATGTCCAGCATGAGCTTAATTTCGAATTTCACTATCTAAGTGCCATAGTTGTGTGAAACCAAAGCAACCTCGAAAGCCTCACAAAGCTGTCGAGGACAGAAACTTGGCACCTCTAGAACTCATACATTCTGATCTATGCGAGATGAATGGTGTGTTGACAAAAGGTGAAAAGAGATATTTCATGACATTGACTGATGATGCGACTAGATACTACTATGTTTATTCGTTGCGCACTAAAGATGAAGATTTAGACTACTTTAAAGTTTATAAAGCCGAAGTTGAAAATCAACTAGAGAGAAAGATCAAACGTCTTAGGTCGGATCGTGGTGGTGAATATTTTCACAAAATCTTTGACGAGTTATGTGAGGAACATGGCATTATTCATGAGAGGATGCCTCCCTACTCGCCCCAATCAAACGGGATTGCCAAGAGGAAAAACCACATGCTGACTGACTTGGTGAATTCCATGCTAGCCACTGCTGGTTTATCAAAGGGATGGTGGGGGCGACTCTGTTGACTTCATGCCATGTCCTGAATAAAGTTCCTAACAAGAATAAAGAAAAGACCCCTTATGAGGAGTGGGCTGGGAGAAAACCATCACTTGCGTATTTGCGCACTTGGGAGTGTTTGGCTAAGGTCAACATACCGATTCCCAAGAAACGCAAACTTGGACCTAAGACAGTGGATTGTATCTTTCTAGGATATGCTCCGCGGAGTATAGGCTATAGATTTCTAGTGGTTAAATCTGAGGTTCCTGATATGCATGTTGATACTATAATGGAATCTCGTGATGCAACATTATTTGAGAATATGTTTCCTATGAGAGATATGCATAGCACTGCTAGAATTTCTTCTGAAATACTTCCTGAATCTAGTGCATCTATTGAGAATTTGAACAACGAAATGAGGAAGTCCTAGAGAAGGATGACGATGAACCTCCCACGAGGAGTAAGAGACAGAGGATTGTAAAATCCTTTGGTAATAATTTCATCGTGTACCTTGTGGACGATACTCCCAGATCCATTACAGAGGCATATGCACCTCCTGATGCAGATGATTGGAAAGAAGCTGTCTAAAATGAGATGGACTCGATTCTTTCTAATGGAACTTGGGAATTATCAGAACATCCCTATGGTTGTAAACCTATGCGTTGTAAGTGGGTGTTTAGGAAGAAGCTAAGGCCTGATGGTACTATTGAGAAGTACAAGGAACGGCTTGTAGCAAAGGGCTACACACAGAAAGAAGGCGAAGATTACTTTGACAGCTATTCACCTGTCGCTATACTGACCACCATTCGAGTACTACTATCCCTGGCTGCCTCTTATGGTGTTCTCGTTCATCAAATGGATGTGACGACAACTTTCCTTAATGGAGAGTTGGAAAAGGAGATCTATATGGATCAGACAGATGGGTTTGTGGTAAAAGGTGAAGAGATAAAGGTGTGCAAGTTGTTAAAATCTTTATATGGCCTGAAACAAGCACCTAAGCAATGGCATGAGAAGTTTGACATAACCCTACTTTATGCTGGCATTGTCATCAATGAGGCTGATAGGTGTGTGTACTATCGTCATGGTGGGAGCGATAGTGTTATATTATGTTTGTACGTCGATGATATTCTGATCTTTGGTACAAACATGAATGTAATAAATGAAGTTAAGGCTTTCATGTCAAAGAGTTTTGACATGAAAGATCTGGGAGAGGCTGATGTGATTCTGAAAATCAAGCTTATTAAGAACGAGAATGGGATTACTTTAACACAATGTCATTATGTTGAGAAGGTCTTGAACCGTTTTAGCTTTATTGATGGCAAGACTTCTCCAACACCTTATGATCCCAGTTTAACTTTGCGAAAGAATAGGAAGGAACCAACAGACCAGTTAAAATATTCACAAATTGTTGGTTCTCTCATGTACTTAACAAGCGCTACAAGACCCAATATCTCTTTTGCTATGAGCAAGTTGAGTAGGTTCATGTCTAACCCGGGTATTGATCATTGGCATGCACTTGAAAGGGTCATGTGCTGTCTATGTGGTACAATGAGCTATGGGATTCACTATTCAGGGCACCCTGCTGTGCTTGAAGGATATAGTGATTCGAACTAGATCTCTGACGTTGATGAACTCTACGCCACGAGCGGGTATGTGTTTACCCTTGGAGGTGGCGCAGTGTCATGGAGATCTCGTATACAGACCATATTGACGAGGTCAACTATGGAAGCAGAACTTACTGCTTTAGACTCAGCCACTGTTGAGTTAGAATGGCTGTGTGAACTCTTGATGAACTTGCATGTGGTTGAAAAACTTGTGCCGGCAATTCTTTTGAATTGTGACAACCAAACTATTATTGTCAAAGTGAACAACTCTAAGGATAAAGCGAAGTCATCAAGACACGTCAAGAGACATTTGAAATCTGTCAGGAAATTGAGAAACTCTAGAGTAATAACTATTATATATATTGAAACAGATAAACACCTGGCAGATCCCTTTACAAAGGGACTATCACGAATTGTGATAGAAAATGCATCGAGAGAGATGGGGTTGAGACCCATGGATGTCACACCATAGTGGTAACCCAACCTATGTGATCGGAGATCCCCGTGAATTAGGATCTGGGAAGATCAAGCTAGTGGTTTGACCGAGGAGAGTATTTTTGTAACCCTCTCCATGTGAAGATGCATGACTCTCAAAATCTATAAGGCAGGTTGGCAACATGCCTTAATGTGTTTCTGTTGGCTATAACTAGTAGAGATGGTGTCCTACAGGGCATTCTTGAAATAACATGCCTATCTGAGCTCGACTATAAACATCACGGTCTATGAGTCTTGGGTGGTCTCTAGTAAACTCATGAAGATACCAGTGAGTATGACGCATATGCTCCAACCCGCAGGGTAGGCTACTTGCAGCCAGGTACTAGTTATGATTTTGAGTGAAATCTATTGGCACCAAACTTGCAATTCAAGGTTCGTCCATTGTTAAAGTTGCTGATAGATGTAGCTCAAGATTCTAGGCGGAAGTTCAACTTAACAGTCTCTGCTGAAACACCGGTATATAAACAAGTAGCAAGGATTGGCAAATCTTCAAATGGGCATTTGAGATCTGGTGGGGAATTGTTAGAAATAATGGGCTAATCTATTTAAGCTCATATGTGATTTCAGATTTTCCCTAAATCTCAAAGTCCATGTATGTGGAAGCCCATGTGTGATTTGGCCCAAGTTGGTGACAGCTCACATGTGAGTGGAGTGAGAGCTAAAGTTTAGTCTCACATGGAAAGTTGGAGGAGAGTTACACCACCTTATAAGATAGAGTGGTTCACCACTTAGTAAAGTGACTGAGAAGAGGAGAACTACACGCGCGCTCCTCCTCGGATGCCGCCGCCCGCCCGCCCGCCCGCTCGTCTTGTCTCGTCTCGTCACGACGCATGCGCATCGTGGGCTATCTATAACCGACCCGAACGTGGGCTTGGACGTCTGTGCGGCTTCCACCACGAACACACCGAAAACCATTCTAGGGTTTGTCTCCTCTCTGCTTGCGCCGCCACCGTAGTCTACTCCATCCCACTTGCTGGTGTGCACCGGCGGACGGGAGAGCAGGTCTCCAGAACCACTTGCCTTTACAATCCTGTACGGGAGAGGGCGAATAAGGTTTTTGGAAAGCGCTATACGCGACTGCTCAAGTTCGTCATCACGGCGCGTCTTCCTGAGCGATCTCCTGGTCCACGGGCGACTCGTCTTCAACGTCGTCTTCTTCGACAGGCTGCGGTGACCTCTGCACCAACGGCAACCGATCAGTACGTATACCGTGATTCGATCTGTTGCTTTGCTATGGCTGTTATTGCGTCTATGCTCCTGTTCGTGTTGATTAGTACATCTAGTATGTTCGAGGTTAACATGATCGTAGCCGTTGTTGTCATATTTTATATTCTGGAATTAATTATGGAAATTATGCCTAATAATCCAACATTTAATACAATACAAAATCAAGATAACAAATAAATGATTTAAGGGTAAAAAATTACGGTGCATTTATATTTAGTGATATAAAATGATAGCATAAGATATGCAGTTGAGAGTTTTGGGATGACACAAAAATATACTACCTCCGGTAACTAAATATAAAATATTTTGATAGACTAAAATATCCCATCAAAGCGTTTTATATATGGGACAAATGTATCAGTTCGTAAAGGTCGTTTGGTATCTCCCAAGAGATATACTATTTGCATAGTTCTGATCAAACTATTTTAGAGCTTCATAATTTGTGTCTGTTTTTTGTGAAGCGATGTTCAGTATTTATATTTACTCACAACATAAAAACTTGTAGAAGATTTTCCTTAGATAGCCATCCATAGATAGATGTTGATGGATGGGTCGGTAGAATGGATTGTTGATTATTTGAAATTTATTGCTGGAATTTTGGAGTAAAATTTAGAAGTCAAACTACGTTAGAGCAGTTAGAAGTTTTGGGATGGCACTAAAATATAAATCATGTCTAGCGTTCAGGGATATCTTCCCAACAATAAAAAATACGATTCTGATGGATGCATGAAAGTTCTAAGTCGAACTATGCTGCAGCAACATAATTCTTTATCTAGGTGAGATCGTAACGCATAATTCTTAATCTGGGTGAGATCATAGCGAATGGTTTAATATGATACTCATATCAACAAGTTGCAACTTCTTTTACGGTGCTGATTTTTTAAAAAAAACTTTAAGCTAAGCGTGCTTAGCCTGTAGCAATATAATTTGAAGATGGGTGACCGATTGAGAAGTTATTCCCGGCTGCGCACGAGTGGCGACAAAATGCACATAAAAGACTAGTATTGATAGATGGAGCCAGTCTAGAAATTCTAGAGAGCTGACAGGGGTAACAACCGTCGGGGCCGTGGTGGCTAGGCGTTAGAAGTGTTATCGGAGCCAATGCTCGCGGTTACACAGACATGTGCAAGCCAGGGATGGGGACATGTGGTGCATGCCACGTGTGTTCCGTAGTGGCACATGACATGGCACATGTGCATGCACGAGACACACATATATGTGCCAAGAGGGGACGTTTCTAAACTGGGTTCTGTTGATCGATGAGGACATCAATCTTTTAATGGTAGGTGTATGTAAGATCATAGCGCAGGGCTTAATAGGGTTGATATGATACCCATACCAACAAGTTACAACTTTTTCCGGATTTATCTTCAAAGAAACTTCAAGTTAAATGTGATTGGCCTAAAACAATTTGAGGATGGATGACCGACCGAAAATTTATTCCCAAATACACACAAGTGAGGATAAAGTCTACATAAAAGACTAGTGTTGATAGGTGGAGCCAGTATAAAAATCATAGGGAGCTCCCAGGTGTAAGAGCCGCCATGCCCGGGGTGTCCGGGGCGTTAGAATCTGCACTTTTTTCTGCCTATTTTTTGTGAAGTGAAATTATGAATTTATATTTACTCACAATATAAAAGTTCTAGAAGAAGAATATTTTCCTTAGATAACCACTCCATAGATATTTTCTCACATAAAAGATTGGGGACAAATATTAAGCTCGATGTTGTGTTAAAGGTGTGGTACGGGCAATAGCGTATCTACGTCTTTTGAAGTTGCTCGTATTGCTTCCCTTAGTATTTTTTTATGATTATAATTTTTCTTCAATATTTTCATGATTATTAATATTTTTGAGCAAATCCCATTTATTTTTGCATTTAAATGGTGATTACATAAAACCCTTTTTTGTTCATTTATTCATTTCAGCTATTTTACCAAGTAATTTGTGAAGCGGTTTTATCCAGGACGAAGATAACCATGAAAGGAAGCTCTACCGGATAAAGTCTAAGCAGACTTGGACACGTGTCAGCATGGGCTCCACCCTTGGGGGGTTGATGCGTCAGAAACGAATCTGTGGGCTTTGTAGCTTACTACATTAATTTCTCGTATATTTTGCGTCGTATCATGAGTTACCACCACTATGTTTGAAAGATTTATTGTATTTCCAAGTAAATCCCTTTATTGTATTTTCCAAGTAAATCCCCCTTATTTAGTTATAGCTACGGAAATCGTGAAACCCTTGTTTTCCATACTTTTTACTTCAAGGAACCTTCTGGAGCTTAAATAAATTTGGAATTTTTTGCAAGTTAGTTTAATCGAAAAATAAGACATGGAGATCAACAACTGCACAATAGGAGGCACAAGGCCCAAGGACCACTTCTCATCGTGTCTACTTGGGGCTCCTCGGTTTTCTGGTCACCTTCATTAGACTAGTCACAATGAGGAGTATAATAAGTTGTATTATGCATATAATACTAGTATATGATACCATCTATATAATACATAGTATCATATAGTGGTATCATAGTTTTAATATATATATATATTTATTGTTTTATAGAATCTCAATGTAAAATTATGTACTACAAGATTTATTTGAGAATCTTTTTTCTAGTTTCATGTCCTATGATACCATATCTACCTATCGCATTAAAACATAAACATTTTGCATGCATGCTATGCATAATACCACGCGCCTGAGGTTTGACCGCGAAATGCTATTTGCTGCTTCAAGCGGCACAACTGCTCCACGCGCCTGAAGCGGAACGGTCATGGGCCAGGCCAATCTCTCTCTATCTTTGAACATCTACACCGTCGCTAGCTGTCCGTCGCTAGATCTCGACAGCTTGCCTAAAAAGAATCGATAGCTGTCTGTCTCCAGTTTTTTATTCGTTTTTTCGGGCTTGTAGGTTCTTTCTTTTTCTTTTCTTCTTCTAGTTTTCTGTTTTATTTTTTTTATTTTTCGTTTTTATTTTTTATGTTTCTTCCCTTTTCTTCCTAATTTTTCTTTTTATGTTTCTGTACATATTAAAATTGTTTACCTAATTTTAAAATTAATCGTGATCTTTTAAAATTGTTCATGATTTTAAAAAATTGGTTTACGATTTTGCGGAAATTGTTCAAGGTTTTGAAAAAAGGTTCAGATTTTAAAATGTTAATTATTTCCTAAAAATTGTTCATATTTTTAAAAATTGGTTCACAACTTTTAAAATTTGTTCATGATTTTTTTAAATTAGGTTCATGTCTTTTAAAGTTGGTACATGACTTTCTAAAAAATTGTTCATGGTTTTTAAAAATTGGTTTATGATTTTGTGAAAAAATGTTCATGGTTTTGAAAATTCGTTTAGAATTTTAAAACGTTCATGCTTTTCTAAAAAAATGTTCATGATTTTTTAAAATTGGTTCATGATTTTCTGAAAAATTGTTCATGACTTTTTCAAATTGGCCATGATTTTTTAAAATTGGTTCATGATTTCTAAATAATTGTTCTTCATTTTGAAAATTTGTTCAGATTTTTTTTTTAAATCGTGTTTTTACGAAAAATGTCCTTGTTTTCTACTGTTAACAACATTTTCACTTAGAGAAATCTTATCTTTTTATATATACTATGACAAAGATTTTTCACTCATTCAAAAAATAATTTTATGTCCATCATTATTTCAATTGTACTCCCTCCGTCTAGAAATATAAGATATTTTAGATTTTGAAATGAATATACCTAGATGTCTTTTAATGTATAGGTTTACTCTGAAACTATACATAAAAGTTGTCTAAATACATTCGTTTCACAAATATAAAACATCTTTTATTTCTAGATGGAGGGAGTACGATGTGCCAAAAAAAAAGGACGTTGCAGTAATCGGACTACTGTCATTCAGCCGGTGTATGACACGCACTCGTACATACGTCTTATATACTACTGTCATTCCATAATATAAGTCTTTCTAGCAGTGTAATTGACACGCACTAGTATATTTTGGAACGGAGGTCGTACTTGCGGACTTGCGGTGGCTATACTACAGGCATAACAAGCAGCCACAGCATGGCTGAAACCTTAGTTTATTCCTGACAAACTCACTCGATGCAAACCGAACTTAACTTCTCTTAACAAACACCGCTCTCGCGACCATGGGGGCGACGAACCCGTGCGCGCCGCCGCCGCGCTGATCTCCCTCCTCCGGTCTCCCCTGCCTCGGCACCGTCCAGATCAGGGTTCCTCTCCCCGGTCTCTCTCCGTCCCTCCCGCAGTCCGGCGTTGCCGTCTCCGAGGCCGCGGCGGCTGGCCTCCTCTTCCCCGGTGACTGGTCATCGGTGCTGCGTCTTCTGCCGCCCCTCGAGCTCCTCCGCCTCCTCGGCCAGGCTCGCCGAGGCCACCCTAGTGCCCTCGTCGTCCCGCCTCCTCCCCCGCCAGGCTGGGCTCCGCGGCATTCGCCGTGCTCGAGCTGATCCTGGCGCGATGGTCGCCGCACCTCCTGCCCTCCTCCATCCGCCGCCGCCTGCACCAAGCTCCCTCCCTCCGTCTCCCTTCAAGCCGACGGTCTTCTCCTCCGCGCAGCGGCTGCTCCCGAAGCCTTCAAGTGCCTACTGCGGATTCGTCGCCGCCGCCAATGCCCCGCGTGCCCCCTGCTTCTGCCACGAGCCTGAGCGAGAAGGGGGCTGGCAGCATGTGGGTTCAGGGCGTCACTCTGGCCGAGTTATTTCGCCTCCTTCTCCAAGGGGGAGGCTCTGGAGCGTAGTCTGGCCTTCAAGAGGTGGGCGCGAGGGCGATGCTTCCGCTGCCTCGAGCGCGGCCACCAAGTCGGCACATGTCGGGAGCCCTTCCGATGCATCCGTTGTCGTCGTTCGGGCCATCGGGAGCGTCATTGCCACCGTCACTCTCCAGCTGCTCGCTCTCCTAGACCGCGAAGCCGCTCTCCGCATGTTGATCCTCCTCGTTCTGCGCATTCCCGGAGCTGGGCCGAGGTTGTGCGCCAATCATCGCCGTGTGCTTCGGTGTTGCCATCACCGCCTCCTGAAGTTGGCAAGGAGGCCCTTGTCAGCGTCGTTCCGGACGCTGCCTTGCTGGCACAGTTCGCTTCCTTGCGCACGGAGCTCCTTCAGCTTGTTGCGGATCGCATCGAAGAGGTAACTCGGCCCTTGCGGGATGAGGCTGTGGCTATCAAATACTGGTTAGCGCGTGCTGCCAGAAGTTGGGAGCGTGCTGAGATGGCTCCTACCAAGGGTTTTGGGTGCGCCCCTGATCAGGCTCCAGACTCTAGGCCGAGGGATATCGAGCTCTCGGGGTTCTTCGGTCCTTACTCGCCGGTCCATCATGTCTGCGGTTCCTCCCTTGCCAGCTTCGACGCCTTCTGTTTGCCTTCTATTGGTGTTCATTTGGGGTCAAACACCGATCCATCTGTTCATGTGCTTAGCAAGAATGTGTGTTGCTCTACTCCTTCGCCTTTGCTGCCAGATGCGTTTGTAGACAAGGTTGCATCCCTCCCTGCCGAAGTTGAAGACATGGGGCTAGCTGAGTTTTTTGCTCAAGCTCTAGATTCTCATTCGCTTGAGCCCACAAGGCTTGAGACGTCTGCGGTTGAGGAACATGATGAGGTGGTCGATGTGTTGGCTACCTCTTCCTTGGAGCTGGAGCCATTTGTTGCTGATCCTGAGGTGGCCGACTCCACTAAGCTTTGCGATTTCTTAGCCAATTTGGCTTCAAAAAGTTGGTGCAGCCTTTGGAGGAGATCCCTGCTGCCTGTGTCGTCTCTTCTACAACCGCATCTGCGGAGCCATTCAAGTTGACCCGGGTGATTCTATCAGCGACAAGTGCAATGCCTTCTTGTCTCTGGTTTTTTGGCCAGTGCCTCCACCTATCCTTTCTACGCAGGCCCTAGGCGTGCCCGTGCTCCTAAAGAGGTGGCTAGTACGCCTCGTCGGAGTGATCGCATCAAGAAGAAGAAGCAAAAGTGGAAGGATGCGGCCAACGCTTGCACCACATCTACAAGTCAGAAGTTGCTTGCACAGGTTTTGGGCCTCCTGGAAGAGAGCGCAGAGTTCGATGACAACACCCTTGCCGCCTTCACTGACAAGTTCAAGACCCCGCTGTCGCCCCACTCCATCACAATGCTTGGTTGTCTAGTGAAGAATATGGAGAAGGTGAAAAAGCCAAAAGGTAGAAAGATCGACACCAAGAAGAAGGCGGTTGAGATTACATGAGGGATGTAGTTGATGCTACCTACATCTGGAAGTGTCGCGAATGTGGCTGGCTGTGGGAGTTAGGTTTTATGCTCTTGTTGTATTGTTGTTTCAGGCTTTGGAAGTAGTTGGCATGTCAAGGGTTTCAAATTATGTATGGTTTTCGATCTGGTTTCCCTTATAAACTGGATCATCTCTTTTTCTCCTTAATGAATAGCCAGAGCTCCTGGCGGTTGCTAAAAAAAAAAAACCCACTCGATGCAGGCCGAGGCACCGCGCAGCGAAACATGCAAATATGGACCGAGACCACTGTCGCGGAGGGGTACGCGGTGCCTGGCACTTGTACCACTAAAGGCCGCAAATATCAACCTAAAGCGGAATATGAATGTCTCCTTCGCGAATTCTAGGGAGATACTAGAACATGAAGGCGTGCATTTCCGCGCCTGTCAACTCTGATTGAATGGCCTGAAAAAACTATACAAGTATGTTGTAAAATTAGAACATGAATAATTGAGAGCCTTTTCAAAAAATCAATAACAATATTAGTAGTTCAAATTATGCTTAGTTTGCAAACAAACTATTCATTGGAAAATCTCCATTTAGACCCAATTCCGTTTGATCAGCATAACCTGTACCATCTAGAGGTTACCACAGTCTAGACTAAAGGCCACTGATTTTTTACCCAACATACATTGGCTGGTGACCTTAACCTAAACACCTTGTATGGTCAAGGTAGTCCAACTTGCCTGTTGCGCGAGGAGTGTTTTTGGATGACTCTTGAAAACAAACCCAGTTCATCGTAACCATGTGTTTACAAACAACTGTTGGCCCAACTGTTGGCGCAAAACTTTATTATAAACATTCTTTATAACTTATGAATACCTAGATTTTAATACAATCCTACCGAGTTCAGCTGCTTAGGAAATAAATAACGGAAAATATGGTGACAAACTGAAAACTATGTTTAAAATGCCCTAATATCACATAACTGGCCAAAACATATGGAGAATGCAGACATGCGTCTTGCATGCTACTAACAGCTAATATTCTATGTCTACGTGACAGCAGTGGATCGAACTGATCCTTGAATAACTCCAAATAACTGCCACAAACGTATATTTTGAAGTTAAAGTTGAAGAGGCTGTCCAAGATAAAGCAGGTTGGAAGTGCCCGGCGATAGACTTGTACGAAGAAATAGCAGGTTCAAACTTATACATCAATAAATAAACATGTGATAAAAAAGAAAAGGAAAGGTTCAGAACAGATGACAACAACCCTGCTAGTTGAAGGATCATTGTGATATTACGATTGAAGCTGAATACGAATACTTGGAGCTAGTGCTCTAATGAAACTGTAAATGCACCGAGCCATTGATAAACATCATATTGTATAGATTATATGTATATACGTAGGCCTCTACCAACTTTGTATTTGTACTCTATACCACTATATATAAAGAGAGAGGTAAGCCCTATTGGGCTACCGACTATCCTACCAATACTTCTGTCATGGTATCAGAGTCCACGATCGGCTCCAACGCTTCCGCCTACCCTAACTAGTGCCGCTGCCGCCGCCAATACCCAGCCGCCCCCACCTCTCTCTCTCTACCCTAACAAGCGCCGCCCTCTACCTCGTGGCCGCGCCGATCATGTCGCCTCCAAACACCAAAGCCGCGCCTGCCCATAGTGCATCCTCCGCTCTCTCCAGTTCCACCGGCGGCTCGATCTCCGCCGGATCTTCCATGAGCGGGAGAGGTGTCATGGCGTCGTGGATCCCTACCGCACCTGTCGTCATCGCCCCCTCCATCAAGATTCGGCTCACCGCCGACAACTACCTCTACTGGCGCACCCAGGTCGTTCCGATCCCTCAGAGCAACCTCATCTACAGGTTCGTCGACGGCACCCTCGCCTGCCCAGACGTCGAGATCCCAAATCCGGCGGCCACGGCGACGCAGCCCGATGAGCCGGCTACCATCCCCAACCCACTGTTTGGCGCCTGGCATCAACAGGATCAGGCGATCCTCTCCGGCATCGTCTCCTCTCTCACCGAGGGGGTGATCGGGATGGTCATGCCCGCATCCATGTCGTAGGAGGCGTGGGAAACCCTTGAGGCGAGCTACGCCATGCAGTCTACCTCGCGTGTTATGCAGATCCGTACCGCTCTCTCCAAGTGCAAGAAGCTAGACAAGACGGCAACCGCCTACTTCAGTGATGTGAAAGCTCTCGCTGGCCAGCTGGCCTCCATAGGCTAGCCTCTCTCCATCATGGACTTCAACTCCTACCTCGTCGCCGGCCTCGACAGTGACTATGATGCACTCGCCGATCGTGTCGGTGCACGTCCGGCTACGGATCCTCTTCCCATCCGCGATGTGTTCTCACAGGTTCTAAACGCGAAGCAGCGCGCCGACAACCATCGTGCCGATCTCCGTCCAGATGTCCACCTCGCCAACTACGCAGCATGCCCACTTCCTGGTAGTCACGGCAACGCATCCGCACATGGCGGTGGTCGCACGCCGCCACCCCCTGCTGCCTCCACGCCCGCTGGCTCGACTGGTGGCAACCGTCCGGTGTGCCAAATCTGTGGCAAGGTGGGGCATGTCGCCTCCTGCTGTTTCAAGCGCTTCCAGGCCAACTTCCTCGGCATTGGCAACGACGGTCGCAACATGGACCGCCAAATTGCCGCCTTCAAGCCCCCAAAGGGGGGTGCGGCCTTCACCGCCAACCACGGCGGGAATACTACCTCCTACCAGATCGACACAAGATGGTACCTTGATACTGGCGCAAACGGGTCACTCACCAACGATCTCAACAAGCTCACCATGAAGGAGCAATACAGTGGTACCGATCAGGTCCAAACTGCCAATAGCACAGGTCTGCGCATTACATATATTGACCAGTCTACAATTTCTACACCATCCACTTCATTACATCTTAAAGATATTCTCCTTGTTCCATCCATTACATGTAACCTACTTTCCGTTAGACAGTTTGCATATGACAACAATGTTTTCTTTGAATTTCACCCGTGGCATTTTCTTGTTAAGGATCGGGTCACGAGGGAGGTTCTGCTTAGAGGAGGGCTTCGTGGAGGCCTTTATAATCTCAACTCTGAGTCCGTGAAACAAGTCTTCAGCAGTCTTAGGGTGTCACGAGATCAGTGGCACTCGCGTCTAGGTCATCCAGCCACCCCCATAGTTTAGCATGTTTTGTGTCGTCACGGGCTCTCATCTTCACCAGTTAATAATGTTGTAGTTTGTGATACCTGTCAGCAGGGCAAGAGTCATCAGTTACCTTTTCCTGTATCGAGTCGTGTTGCTACTGCACCTCTTGATATTATATATTCTGATGTTTGGGGTCCTGCCTAGACGTCTGTCAGTGGACACCAGTTTTATGTTAGCTTTATTGATGCCTACAGTCGTTTTACATGGTTTTATCTTCTTAAGCATAAATCTGACGTGTTCCCAATTTTCCTACAATTCCAACAACATGTTGAACGCCTGTTAAATCATCAGATTATACATGTCCATAGTGACTGGGGTGGTGAATACCTAAAGCTAAACAAATCTTTCTCTGACATTGGCATCTCTCATCGTGTTTCATGTCCACATACAAGTCAACTAAATGGTACTGCTGAACGTAAACATTGCCATATCGTAGAGACTAGCCTAACCCTGTTAGCACATGCTTCGGCTCCTTACCGGTTTTGGAGTGACACCTTCTCTACTGCGTGTTTCTGATACGTTCATTTTGCATCACTATTCTATGTCATAATTCACTGTTATTCATTGATATATTTTATATTGAGAGGTGATACTTATGTTATATCATCTGTTTTTGCATGCTTTATCTTGGAAGAATTATTTTTGCATGCTTTATATTGAGAGGTGATACTACCACTGCTAATGTAGTAGATAAGCCACCACCTGCTGAGAATGATGTTTTTAAAATACCTACAAGAATTATTGATCGTGTTATGGATAACTACTATGTTGGGGATGGAACTGTCCATCCCGGTGATCATTTACTCTTTATACACGAATTATGCGGGTTGTTAAAGTGTGCAGGTATTACTACAGATCAAGTTAAGAAGAAGTTATTCGCATTGTCACTGAAAGGAAGAGCTGAGGAATGGTATAAGCTGCTGAAGAATGGTCAAGCTCTGGAATGGGAGGAAATAGTGCCTCTCTTTTATTCAAAGTTTTATCCTCCTAGTGAGATTCATAAAGATCGGAATCAAATATACAACTTTTGGCCTCTTGATGGAGAGAGTAAAGCTCAAGCTTGGGGGAGGTTGAAGTTACTAATGCTCAAATGTCCCATTCATGAGCTCCCCAACAATATTATTATCAATAACTTTTATGCAAGGCTCCCTCTACATGATAAAGTTTTATTGGATGCTTCTTGTGCTGGATCATTCACTCGTATGGAAGAAGAAGCTAAATGGGATCTTCTGGACCGTATTCAAGACAATGCTGAAGCTTGGGAGAATGACAAAGGTAGAAAGTCAGGTATAAATTATGATTATGAATGCATTGAATCTTTTATGGGAATTGATGACTTTCAAAATATTAAAAATGCTTATGGTCTAGACTCTCAAGCTATTGCTTCTTATTTTAAGGCTTTTGCTTCCTATATTGAAGTGCCTAAAAAGAAGTGGAATAAGTATCATGAACCTTATAAAGATGTTGCTAAGAGTGTTCCTGCAAGAAATACTGAAGTTTATACTGCTAATCATGTTTTACCTGAACCTTATATTGGGAAAATGCCATTCCCAGTTAAGATTAAGGAACATTCTATGATAGCTAGTATGGTTAATGAAAGTATAATCAAAGCTGTTGAACCTGATAAACAAATGGTTGATGAACCTATAATAGCAAATGTGAAAGACTTTGTTACTAAATATGAAGAAGAGGGACACACTATCCTTTGTAAGGATACCTCTAATATTGTTTCACACAGTAGTGTTATGAGAGCTAGTATTCCTGTGTTTTCTGTTAGAATAAGTAATCATTGCTACGATGGTCCTTGTGATAGTTATATTGTTAAGTTTATGCATGATACTGAAAGTCACTATGAAAGAGGGAAAAGTGTTCTTATGCATCTTAATAATATCAAGTTTCCTCGTTTTATGCTGAAGGTTTTTATGTTGCACTTGTTTTGCCTTCTTATGCAAGTAGCCTTTGGTTTCAACAACTTGTTTGTTTACAAAATTACCTTGCATAGAAAGTGGGTTAGACTTAAACTTGTGTATTTTTGCTTCTTAATCCTCTCTTCCTCTTCAATTCATATTCCTATGAGAGCGTCTTCAAAATTATCATGCCCATCTTAATGGCTATAAAGAAAGAGCTTTTTGGGAGACAACCCAATTTGTTTTTTCTTTCAGTTGTTTTTGTTTATTTGAGTCTTGGAAGTTATTACTACGATAATAACCGCTCCTTATCCGTTTTGTTTGGTTTTTGTGTCAAGATCAACCTCTAATGAGAGAGAAGTAATATTTGGGGAAGTTGCTATCCCGAAACAGATTTTTGTGCTTCGCCGTAAAAATTCGTGAGAGATCTATGTATGTCGGATTGATCTGTAATTTTTTTTACTTCTGCCCCAGGTTGTTATTTAACTTTCGTTAGTTTTGCACTTTTTGTTTTGAGAAACAGAAGATTTTCGAAAAAAATGATCTTTACCTGCTGGTCTGTTTTGACAGATTTTGCCACTCTTGCATTTGCTTCTTTATCCGATTTCCTTTTTCAATTCTTTTTGGGTTTTCGGAAGGAGTTGCTACATTAGATTATGTTTTGATGGTTTTCAGTTGAAGTTGGACACAAAAGGTTTTATCACTTCACTTCTACTAATGTTGCCAATGAGAACTGTGTGAAGTTTTGTGTGAAAGAAATTTCCAGGAAGTGGAGATAATGGTGTAATAAGGAAGAGCAGGGTTTTATGACTCAAGTAATAAGTGTATAAAGAAGAAGATATCGATGTTATTCAAGTGGTGACTCCAGAAGAATCTACTAGATACTAAACTCAGAGACCTGCAAAGTCCGCTTTCAAATAGGTAACAGTTCTGGTAAGAAAAGTTCCGCGAAAATACTATCCAACTATAGTTTTGCAGTTTTTAGATAATAAGGAAAGCTACGAAGCGAAAGAGGGATGGAAACGGAGCCAGGGTGGCTCACACCACCCTGTGGTGCGGGCCCTCCCCTGGCCGCGCCACCAGGTGGTGAGTCCACCCCGGACTCCTCCTCCGACTCGTTTTCTCCCAGTACCTTCCTTTTGTTGTGAAACTTCGTAATATATAACCCCCCAGATCCCCCAAGGTTTGTCTACCATGTTTTAGTCGTGTTTTTTGTTTCGATCTGTTTCTGCCAGGACATACTCTTTGAAAGCTTAGAAGCACAATGGTGTCCGCCAACGATAAAGGGAAGGAGCCTATGGAGGAAGATATCCAAGACCCCAAGCAGGGGCTGGTACCTTTAGTATCTTACCCCGCATCAACGGAAACCTTGCTAGCCAAAAACCTATACTGAGAGGGAATTCTTCTCCTGCATCCACTCCTTTAAACCAAAACCCATGCCATTTGTGTCCACCATACCTACCTATTAGCATTATTGCTATTCCAAGTAAATTCTTGTTTTTTCTACCTCCCAAATTAAACTTGTTATGTGAAAATTAGTGATTAAAGCTCTGACGAACTTGATGGCACACTTTACTTTTCTTTCACTTAATAAACTTGAACCATTGTGCTCATCTATGTTGCGCATATGCTTGTGTTTTGTAAGTTGTGAATTAGCAGAACCATGCTGTTATGGGGAACGCTTTCAACATTGCACTGGTACTTTGTACCAAGTTGATATCATGTTCTTTTGTCTATGGATGTCGTCGGTGTGAAATGAAAGGGGAGCTTGTAAGTCCATGGAGTTATGCATGTGTGTTAGAGAAATGCCTGGGCCGCTGGTCTAATCCATACTGACATGGTGGAAACCTGCATCGTAACCATAACGAGTATCTATGAAGCATTCTTCTTATTAAAAAAAGAGTCCGATATTGAGAAAAAAAGAGAAAAGAAAAAAAGAGATATTATGAAAAGAGGAAAGAGAGAAAAAAGCACCATATTCCCATGGTAAATAAGAAGATTGCTGAGATACTTGTTGTCTGCTTGCCTTGTCATTTTGATATGGAGATTCTTCCGTATCATCGGGCAAGGGGTACCCCGTTGGCGGTTCTCTATGATACACATATGCTTACGATGGTAAGAACTTACCGGTGACTAAACTTGAGTAGCATGAGAAGCGGCCCTCGTATTGAAGGGACATGAGATTCTCAATTTACAACTTGTCAATGGATATCCTCATATTTGATCACTTTAACCTTAATCACCTAAAGATGCCTATGATAGGGGCAATGAGAGCTAAAATCTAGTAAGTATCATAATTTTTGGGAGCTCTTTATGAGACTTACAATCCCTGCTTCCCTCTGCGAAGGGCCTTTCTTTTACTTTGTAGTTGAGTCAGTAAACCTATTCCTCTCTATCTCAGCAAGTATTTTGAGTTGTTGTGTTCCATTCATTCATATGATGATTTATCCAATCATGTTTCTTATGTTCCTTGTTTTGCACATTTCTCTTATCTTGATGTTTACTACTTTGCAAGCTATCATTGAAAACCAATTATTTGTGAACTCCAGCAAATTATCAACTTTTCTTCGACCGAGAGCTAAGTTTGCCATTACCAATTATGATTTACTTTATGTATCTTTATTGTGTTTCCTTTACCTATTGCAAGTTAAGTTATATAATAGTGAGTTGTCTTCTATTATGATCTATGTATTTGATGAATGTGATGCTTCTTGTCCGTATTCTTTTATCGACTCTTCACTCCATAAACCTGAGGTCATGTTTATTGAGCTCAGTTTCGCTTGGGGACAAGCGAAGTCTAAGCTTGGGGGGAGTTGATACGTCCATTTTGCATCACTATTCTATGTCACAATTCACTGTTATTCATTGATATATTTCGTATTGAGAGGTGATACTTATGTTATTTCATCTGTTTTTGCATGCTTGATGACTTTTGGAGCATGGACCGCTGCAGTCAGGATTCTGATGGAAAAGGTGTTGTTTGGAGGAAAAATTCGTGAAGAACAGAAAATCCGGGAAAATATACGGAAAATCCTTTTTTTTCCAGAAGACGAAGGAAGCCAGAAGGAGGGGCCACAGGGGTCCACACGACCCCTGGCACGGGCCACCCTGAACCGCGCCACCAGGTGGTGTGGCCGCCCTGGTCCACCCCTGGCACCCCCTCTGGCGTATATTATCCTCCCTAAACCCTAAGACTCGAGGAGCGACCATAGAAAGATTCCGCCGCCTCTGCAGGGCGGAAAACACTGAGAGAGAAAGATCTCTCCGGCAGACAGATTTCTGCCGAGGGAATTCCTTCCCAGAGAGGGAAGATCGTCGCCATCAACACCACCATCAAGATGGACTTCATCGG
Source organism: Avena eriantha (assembly GCA_910589775.1). Lineage (NCBI taxonomy): Eukaryota > Viridiplantae > Streptophyta > Magnoliopsida > Poales > Poaceae > Avena > Avena eriantha. The sequence goes on from OU342740.1 coordinate 415,149,360, forward strand.
GATCATCATCATCATCACCACCATCATCACCATCAGCATCCTCATCACCATCTCCATATTGCTGTAACAATTGGGTTGAATCTTGCATTAGTTCATAGGGTAAACTTTCCCGGTGTTGATTACTCTTTGTAGTTGATGCTATTGAGTGAGCCATTGAATTATTTTTTATATTCAGATTGTTATACATCATTATTCCATCTCTGATTATGATCCATATGATGTCTTGTGAGTAGTTCGTTTTGTTCTTGAGGACATGGGAGAAGTCATGTTGTTAGTAGTGGAGTTGTGTTGAGAAAGATTCAATAGTTTGATATTTAAGTTGTGGTGTACTTCTTCTAGTGGTGTCATGTGAACGTCGACTAGATGACACTTCACCTATATGGGCCTAGGGGAATGCATTGTGTATTTGGCTACTAATTGTAGGGGTTGCCGGAGTGACAGAAACCTGAACATCCGTTAGGAAACCATTGCACAAGGGACGTAAGGGTCTTAGAGTTTAAAGCTGTGGTTAGGTTTCTACCTTAATTACTTTCTTGTACTTACGGATGTTTGCAAGGGGTATAATCACAAGTATGTATTAGTCCTAGGAAGGTCAGTACATTAGCACAGGTTCACCCACACAACACTTAGCAAGCTAAAGAAGATTAATCAACTATATGAAGCGAAAGCACTTGACAGTCTTCCCATGTGTGCTCGAGAACGTTTGGTCATCTTAAGTAATACAACCGTCTTGTCCTTTGCTGCATAAAGAATTGGGCCACTTGCTGCATTCATTCCTACTGTCTTTTATTTACTCGTATTTTTTTTACTTGCTTTATCAAAAACCCCTAAAAATCCGTTTGCTAAGTATTTGCAGAGAATTCCTGATCCATACCACTAGCCAGCACCTTCTGCTCCTCGTTTGGTTCGACACTCTTACTTATCGAAAATACTGCGATACACCCCCTATACTTGTGGGTCATTGATGTCTACGCACTTCTATTCTTGTAGACAGTTGTTGGGCCTCCAAGTGGAGAGGTTTGTAGAACAGCAGCAAGTTTTCCCTTAAGTGGATTACCCAAGGTTTATCGAACTCAGGGAGGAAGTGCTCAAAGGTATCCCCTCTCAAGCCCCTGCAATCAAGATACAAGAAGTCTCTTGTGTCCCCAACACACCCAATACACTTGTCAGGTGTATAGGTGCACTAGTTCGGCGAAGAGATAGTGAATTACAAGTGGTATGGATAATTATAAGTGGTAACGGTGATAGAAGATAGCTTGATGGCATGGAAAAGACTAAAGGGAAACTGAAATAAAGAAGGAAGCAAGCAAACATGTAACAGATCTAGTAGCAAATGGTGTTTCAATGCTAAGAAACAAGGCCTAGGAATCATACTTTCACTAGTGAACACTCTCCCATAAATATATACTCTCTTTGTGATACTACTCTTAACTACTCTCCGGTTGAACACTCTAATCGTTGGTAGGGCTATAACATCACTCCTCAAAGTAAGCCTTTCCCATCTAGAAAACCCCACACTGTCACCTTGAGCACTAGGTGAGTCCAACAAACACCAGAATTTCATAAAGACATCCAACTCCAAATATAACTCATAACAAGTATTTGTAATCTCTAGCCTAAGTGCCACCATGGTGAGCACGCTGTCACTTTCACACACATGGGGAGAGCAGAGATCTATTAAAGCACTCGAGTAGCAAGGTAGATCTATAGATTACAAGCTCATGATCTCAATAAGATCATGCATAGAGAGAGAGATGAACACATAGCTACCAGTAGAACCGTTAGCCTCGAGAGAGAACTACTCCCTCCTCATCATGGGAATCAGCAATGGTGATGGAGATGGCGGTGGAGATCGATGGAGATGGCTCCGGGGGCACTTCCCCGTCCCGACAGGGTGCCGGAACAGAGACTTTCTGTCCCCCAAATCTCCACTTCGGTGGCGGCGGTGCTGCGGAGCTTTTCGTGGATTTCTGATTGACGATCTAGGGTTTTGGTATCGGGAGGCTCTTATAGGCGAGAGGGGAGACCGAAGGGGTGCCGGGGGCCACCACACCATGCCCTGGCGTGTCCTGGGGTGACCCGCGCCTGGGGGGGTGTGGCCAGGCCCTGGCCCTCCGCCGTCTCGTATTCTGGCTCCGTGAGTCTTTCGGTAAAATGGGAACTTTGGCTTTTGTCCCATCCAATTCCGAGAATATTCATTTTCTGACTTTCCTAGAACAAAAAACAACAGAAAACAGGCAACTGGCACTATGGCGTCTTGTTAATAGGTTAGTCCAAGAAATCATATGAAAAGTACTCCAAAGTTGGAACAAAACACAAGAAAGTAGATAAAACCAAGCATGGAACATAAAAAATTAAAGATACATTTGCAATGTATCAACATCCCCAAGCTTAACTCCTGCTCGTCCTCGAGTAGGTAAGTGATAAAAAGAAAGAATAATTTTTTAGGTGACATGCACCATCAAAGACTTGATCAAAGTATTTGTAAAACATTCAAATCTAGGATCATAGTACTTTAATCATAACATGAAAGACAATTCTAGCAATAAGACAAAGAAACTATGATGCAACATGAAAAGGCACAAACAAAAGATTCATGCATAACAATGCTTTGCAAGACGTTTGTTTGTTTCACATAAAGAAAACATATCATAATAGTATTCAGCTTGTCCCTCAATAGAGTAGCAAATATAAATGCATAGGACACCTTCAAAGTTCATAAGAGTGACTAGATATTATAGTTTAAAACAAGCAATAACAAGTTATGCATCAATCAACTAGTCTTGGGACAATGCACATAGAACTAAGAATGGCCACTATGCTCTCAAAGTAGGTGCATAAAGATAGAAGGTGGAGACTCAATATAATGGTGGAAGAAAAACCTTTTGTAAAAGGAAGTAGGGATTCAAGTCTCATAAAGAGCTTCCAAAAATTATGGTACTTATAGCTTTCAGCTCTCATTGCCCCTATCATAAGCATCTTGAAGGTGATTAAGGTTAAAGTGACACAACTAAGAGGATATGCTTGACAAGTTATAAACCGAAATCTCATGCCCCTTACTTACGAAGACCGATCCTCATGCTACTCAACTTCAGTCACGAGTAAGCTCTTGTCATTTTAAGTACATGTGTATCATTAAGAACCACCAACGGGGTACCCCTTGCACATGATACGGGAGCTTTCACATAATCAAAATGACAAGGCAAGCAGACAATGAGCATCTCAGCGATCTTTTTATTTGCTATTTGCTTAGGTTTTTATTGAGGATGCTTCATAGAGTGCTCATTATGGTGATGCTGCAAGTTTCCACCATGATTAGGCATGGCTTAGGCTAGCGGCCCAGGTGTTTCTCTAACACACATACAAACTCCATGATCTTACAAGTTCCACATTTATTTCACACCATCGGGATCTGTAAGCAAAAGAACATAATATCAATGGGGTACAAAGTACAAGTGCAATGTTGAAAGCGTTCCCCATGAAACATGGTTCTGCTAATTTCAACTTATAAAGCGCAAGCATATACGCAACAAAGAAGGACCCAATGATTCGAGTTTATTAGAGGCAAAAAATTAAAGTGTGCCATCAAGTTCGTGAGAGCTTTAATCACTAGTTTTCTCATAACAAGTGGAAGGTAAACAAAAGCATGAATATACTTGGAATAGCATAAGCTAGTAGGTTGGTATGGTGGACTCTTTGGAATAACTTGGTTTAGGGAGTTGGATGCATGAGTGGAACTCATACTTTGTTGTGGAGGCTAGCAAAAGACTGGGAGCGACAAACTAAGAGAGCAATAATGGCCATAATCATGCAGAGCGATAAAACATCATTGATCAAAGCATAAAGTGACACTACAAGTTGAAAACTAAAGGATCATAAAGGCTATGGTGACTTGAGATAGTCATAACATGGTGTGAGCATGCGCCAAGTCAACCCAAATAAAGCATCAAAGGAGAATACCACTATACTATGCTTTAACATGCTAAAACAACGCATGATTCATCCAAGGCACATTAAGCAATCTCAATTGTTTATAACAAGTCATTCTACATCAAAGAATACTAAGCATAAAGCCAAAACAATATCAAGCATGGCATGACAAAGCATAGGCCACAGTCAAAAACAAGCTCTTTTTACCACATAAGCATGAACTTTCCTACTCTTTTCCAAAACCAAACCAAACTATTTGCAAACCAAAGTGTGAAAAAGGGGGTCCAACCAACTTATTCAGAAAACTAAGCAAACCAAGCAAACTAAAAACCAAAACAAAAACAAAAAGTAGACGCTCCAAGAGAAACACAACTGTGCACGAAACAATAAAAATGAAGCGTTTGGAAGAAACCTGGAATTTTTATTGATGAAGAAGGGGATGCCTTGGGCATCCCCAAGCTTTGACGCTTGTAATTCTTGGATATTTCTTGGGGTGACACACGTGGCATCCCCAAGCTTGAGCTTTAGTCCATCCTTCATCTCATTACTCATTCCTTCCATACACCTGAAAATTTTCCTTCATACAAAACTTCACACAATCTCATTAGCAACATTAGTGCACTTAAGATAAATAAGTATCAAGGTTCAGTTCTAACACCAAATAAACTTCCATTAGAACACTAGATACTGTAGCACTTCCCTAAAAAAGCTCAATTCCCCAAAGGAACTCAAGAAGGAACTAACAAGAAGCAAATGCAGAAAATGACAGAAATCTGTCAAAACAGACCAGTAGGTAAAGACGATTTTTTTCGAAGACCTTCTGTTGCTCAACTCAAAAAGTGCTGAAATAACGAAAGTTAGATAACAACCTGGGGTAGAAGCACAAACAATTACAGCGTAATCCAACGTACATAGCTCTCTCACGAATTTTTACGGTGAAGCACAGAAATCTGCTTCGGGACAGCAACTTTCCCAATCATTACTTAACTCTCATTAGAGGTTACTCTTGGCACAGAAAGCAAATAAAAAGGATAAGGAGCGGTTATTACGGAGGTAATAACTTCCAATACTCAACTAAAACTCTTGGGTTATCTCCCAACAAGTACTTTTCTTTAACGCCTTTAAGTTAGGCATAAGAACCAAAGAAAGAATCAAGTGTTCTCGAATGAAGAAGCATTAAGACCAAATTTTGTTTTCATAGGAGAAGCAAAAGAAATATTTTCTCTCTTTTTAGGAAAGTGTTCTATACCTTTCTTGAGTGTGAGTTGATATTTAATGGTGCCTTCTTTCATATCAATGATGGCACCAACAGTTCTAAGAAAAGGTCTTCCCAAAGTAATAGGACAATAAGCATTGTATTCAACATCCAAAACATAGAAATCAACGGGGACATAGGAATCATTAACCATAATAAGAACATCATTAAGACTGCCCATGAGTTTCCTTTTAGCATTAGCATCAAGTGGGACATTCAAATAACAATCTTCAAGAGGAGGCAAATCAAGCATATCATAAATCCTTCTAGGCATAGTAGAAACACTACTCTCAAGATCACACAAAGCTTTGAAATCAAAGTCGTTCACTTTCATATTAATGATGGGTTCCCAACCATCTTCTTTCTTTATAGGAATAGAAGCTTTATGTTTCATCGTTTCTTCTTTAATCTTTATGAGAGCATCAGTAATGTGTTTTGTAAAAGCCATGTTCATAGCACTAGCATTAGGACTTTTAGCAAGCTTTTGTAGGAGCTTAATAACTTCAGAGATGTTGCAACCATCAAGATCAAAATCAACTTTATCATCTAAAGCTGTAGAACTATCGTTAGCCTCAACACTAGTGGTGGTGATAGTAGAAACACTAATGTTTCTAGCAATTTCATCTTCTCTTTCCCAATTAGCATCTAATTCAGCTAATAGTCTAACATTTTCATCAATTCTTACTTGTATAGCATTAGTAGCTGCAAAGGGATTCTCATTAGTTTCAGGTTCAGCAGCCATTTTATTAATCAATGACGATTGAGCTTTAGATAGAGAAGATATATTCCTTTCAGCATTAGAGAGTTTTTCCTCCATAGTTTTATTGAAAGCAGTTTGTTTACTAATAAACTCTTTAAGCATAACTTCAAGTTCAGAGGGAGCACTCTTATTATTGTTGTAAGAATTTCCATAAGCATTACCATTGTTGGAAGGATATGGCTTATAATTGTTGTTACCAAATTTTTTCCTATAAGCATTATTACCATAAGCATTGTTGCCAAAGTTGTTATTTCTTATGAAGTTCACATCAACTTGCTCTTCTTGAGCAACCAAAGAAGCTAGAGGAACATTATTTGGATCAATATGGGCTTTCCCATTAACAAGCATAGACATAATTATATCAATCTTATCACTCAAGGAGGAGGTTTCCTCACCAGAATTTACCTTCTTACCTTGTGGAGCTCTCTCAGTATGCCATTCAGAATAATTAACCATCACATTGTCCAAAAGTTTTGTTGCAGCACCCAAAGTGATGGTCATAAAAGTACCTCCAGCAGCTGAATCCAATAGGTTCCTTGAAGAATAGTTCAATCCTGCATAAAAAGTTTGGATGATCATCCAAGCAGTCAGTCCATGAGTAGGACAATTCTTTACCAAAGATTTCATTCTTTCCCAAGCTTGAGCAACATGCTCATTATCAAGTTGTTTAAACTTCATTATTTCACTTCTCATGGATATAATCTTAGCAGGAGGATAGTATTTTCCAATAAAAGTATCTTTGCACTTATTCCAAGAATCAATACTATTCCTAGTTAAGGAATTCAACCATTCTTTAGCTTTTCCTCTCAAAGAGAAAGGAAACAATTTCAGTTTAATAATGTCACCATCTATATCCTTATGCTTTTGCATCTCACAAAGTTCAACAAAGTTATTTAGATGGGAAGCAGCATCTTCATTACCAATACCAGAAAATTGTTCTCTCATAACAAGATTGAGTAAAGCAGGTTTTATCTCAAAGAAAGTATTTTCAGCCATAGGTGTGCTCATAAAATCATTGTTGTTGGTGCTAGTAAAGTCACACAACTTAGTGTTTTCAAGGGTAATCATTTTTTTGGGGTTTTCAAATAAGAAAGCAAAACAAGTAAAACTAATTTTTTGTGTTTTTGAAGAACAAAGCAAGAAAACAAAGCAAAAAAGAAACTAAGCAAAACAAAAACAACAAAGTAAAGAGATTGGTTATGAGGGACTCCCCTTGTGAAGATGTCCTTGACTCCCCGGCAACGGCGCCAGAAAATCGCTTGATGGCTCAATACACGGCGCCAGAAAAGTGCTTGGTGCGTGGTGTTGATGTAGAGCTCGTTAGGAACCCCAAGAGGAAGGTAAGATGAGCACAGCAGCAAGTTTCCCTTAGTTATGAAACCAAGGTTTAATCGAACCAGTAGGAGCAAGGAAACACCTCAAAGGTGTTACTAGCTGAGCTTTGGCAGGGCGCACTACCGGTGCTAGTAGCAACGTGGAGACCTGCACAACACAACCACAAAACTTTGTCCCCAACTTGCGATGAGGTTGTCAATCTCACCGTGTTTTGCGGAAAACAAAGGATTAAACGTATCGAATGGAAAGAAGTAAAAGTTTGCAGAAAGTAAACACAAAGCAGTAAACAGTTGTAAATTGTATGTAAAGAAAGAGGACCGGGATCCATAGTTCACTAAAGGTGGCTCTCCTTAGATAGATAACATGCTGGGTGAACAAATTACAGCGGGGCAATTGACAAACACCGAGAAAGTAATACATGCATATACTAATCATCTTGACTCCTCTGAGACTTGATTGGGCATTACAACATAATACATAGACCGCCATCCAACTACATCTATGACTAATAATCCACCTTTAGGTTATCATCCGAACCCCCTCCAGTATTAAGTTGCAAGCACCAGATTATTGCTTTACGAACTGCGTGTAAGGTAAACAATACGATTGTTCTATGAACAAAGGATTGTTGTTTTCTCCCTAGTAGCAACAACACATCTAGTACCTTAGAGATTTCTGTCACTTCCCCAGATTACTAGAGGCATGAACCCACTATCGAGCATAAATACTAACTCTTGGAGTTGCTAGCATCTACTTGGCCAAGATAGCTACTAACAACGGAAAGCATGCAAGATCTCAAATAACAAAGACATGATAGAATTAATAATCAATCTGAAATAGCATCTCAATATCCATCGGAGCCCCGCAAACACAAAATGTATGAATTACAAATAGATGATCTTGATCATGAACGGAGCTCACAAGATCTAAACATGAAAGCACAAAGGAGGAGAAACCAGCCATCTAGCTACTACCTGGATCGGTAGTCCAAGGATGAACTACTCACGCATCACACCGGAGGCTTGCATGGTGATGAAGAAGGCCTCCAGGGTGAATTCCCCTCTCCGGCAGGGTGCCGGGAAGAGCTTCAGATCCCCCCAATCTAGGGACAGACACGACGACGGCTACAGACTCTTTCGTGGATTTTTGATCGGGTACCTAGGGTTTTCGTCTCGAAGGCAACTTATAGGCGGAAGGAGAGGCCGAGGGGGTGCTGGCGGCGGCCAGACCACCCCCTGGCACGGGCCAGGCCTAGCCGCGTGGCCAGGTGGTGTGGCCGGGCCCCAGCCCTTCTCCGTCTCGTATTCTGGCACTTGATCCCTTCTGGAAAAATAGGAACTTTGGCTTTTGTCCCGTCCAATTCCGAGAATATTCATTTTCTGACTTTTCTGGAACCAAAAACAACAGAAAACAGGCAGCTGGCACTGTGGCTCTTGTTAATAGGTTAGTCCAAGAAATCATAATAAAAGTACTCCAAAGTTGGAACAAAACACAAGAAAGTGGATAAAACCAAGCATGGAACATAAAAAATTATAGATACATTTGCAATGTATCAAGCAGCTCTTTCCTCTCCTCATTGGCGCACTGCTATGGAGACTGAGTTTTCTGCTCTTCAAAATAACCGCACATGGCGTCTTGTTCCTCCTCGTTCTAGTGTTAATATCATTGATTGCAAGTGGGTCTTCAAGATTAAAAAGAAGGCTGATGGCTCTATTGAGAGATACAAAGCACGGCTTATTGCAAAAGGGTTCAAACAACGGTATGGTCTGGACTATGAAGATGCTTTCAGTCCTGTTGTTAAGCCTGCAACTATTCGCTTGTTACTATCCATGGCTCTTACTCAGGGCTGGCATCTTCGTTAGTTGGACATCGAGAATGCATTCTTACATGGAGTTCTTGAGGAGGAAGTGTTTATGCGCCAACCACCAGGATTTGAGGATCCTCAGTGTTCTAACCATCTCTGTCGTCTTGATAAGGCTCTCTATGGGTTGAAACAGGCACCTCGTGCATGGCATGCTCATCTGAGTTCTGTTCTTGGTGATATTGGTTTTACTCCCTCTGCTGCAGATACTTCCTTATTTATACTGCGTCGACCACATATTACCGTATACCTACTTGTCTATGTGGATGACATCATTGGGTTTAAGCTCCTCATCAACAACTATAGATCATTTGGTGAGTCAGCTTGGTAATACTTTTGCTCTCAAAGATCTTAGTCCTCTCCGTTATTTTCTTGGTATTGAAGTTCAATCACTGGGACGAGGTCTATTGGTGAATCAGCGCAAATTGATGGCCCAAAATATATCGAGCTCGTTGGGGAACCCCAAGAGGAAGGTATGATGAGCACAGCAGCAAGTTTTCCCTCAGTACGAAACCAAGGTTATCCATCCAGTAGGAGCAAGGAAACACCCCAAAGGTGTAGCTAGCTGAACGATGGCAGGGCGCACTACCGGTGCCAGCAGCAACATGGAGACCTGCACAACACAACCACAGAACTCTGTCCCCAACTTGCGATGAGGTTGTCAATCTCACCGGTTTTGCGGAAAACAAAGGATTAGACATATTGAATGGAAGGAAGTAATAGTTTGTAGAAAGTAAACACAAAGCAGTAAACAGTTTATAGATTGTATGTAAAAGAAAGGATCGGGATCCATAGTTCACTAGAGGTGGCTCTCCTTAAGATAGATAACATGCTGGGTGAACAAATTACAGCGGGACAATTGACAAACATCGAGAAAGCAATACATGCATATACTAATCATCTTGACTCCTTTGAGATTCGATTGGGCATTACAACATTATACATAGACCGCCATCCAATTACATCTATGACTAATAATCCACCTTCAGGTTATCATCTGAACCCCCTCCAGTATTAAGTTGTAAGCAACCGATTATTGCTTTACGAATTGCGTGTAATGTAAACAATACGATTGTTCTATGAACAAAGGATTGTTGTTTTCTCCCTAGTAGCAACATCACATCTAGTACCTTAGAGATTTCTGTCACTTCCCCAGATTACTAGAGGCATGAACCCACTATCGAGCATAAATACTAACTCTTGGAGTTGCTAGCATCTACTTGGCCAAGATAGCTACTAACAACGGAAAGCATGCAAGATCACAAATAACAAAGACATGATAGAATCAATAATAAATATGAAATAGCATGTCAATATCCATCGGATCCCCGCAAACATAACATGCATAATTACAAATAGATGATCTTGATCATGAACGAAGCTCACAAGATCTAGACATGAAAGCACAAAGCAGGAGAACCAGCCATCTAGCTACTACATGGATTTGTAGTCCAAGAATGAACTACTCACGCATCACACCGGAGGCTCGCATGGTGATGAAGAAGGCCTCCAGGGTGAATTCCCCTCTCCGGCAGGGTTCCGGGAAGAGCTTCAGATTCCTCCCGATCTAGGGATGGAGATGACGGCGGCTATAGACTCTTTCGTGGATTTTTGATCGGGTACTTAGGGTTTTCGTCCCGAGGGCATCTTATAGGTAGAAGGAGAGGCCGAGGGGGTGCTAGGGTCGGCCAGACCACTTCCTGGCACAGGCCAGGTGGTGTGGCTGGCCCGCCCTTCTCCGCCTCGTATTCTGGCATCTGATGACTTCCGGAAAAATAGGCACTTTGGCTTTTGTCCCGTCCAATTCCGAGAATATTCATTTTCTGACTTTCCTGGAACCAAAAACAACAGAAAATAGGCAACTGGCACTGTGGCTCTTGTTAATAGGTTAGTCCAAGAAATCATATGAAAAGTACTCCAAAGTGTGGGCAAAACACAAGAAAGTGGATAAAACCGAGCATGGAACATCAAAAATTATAGATACATTTGCAATGTATCACAAATATGCGGCTGAATTACTGCAGCGTGCTGGGATGGTCAAGTATGCCCCAGTTGCCACTCCTATGATCTCCGCTGAGAAGCTTTCAGCTACTGATGACACTCTGCTTTCTGCTGAGGACTCCACTACATATCGCAGCATTATTGGAGGGTTACAGTATCTCACTATGACACGGCGTGACTTATCTTTTGTGGTCAACAAGGTGTGTCAGTATCTCCATGCCCCTCGAAGTTCTCATTGGTCAGCAGTGAAGCATATACTCCATTATGTCAAAGCTACTTTGTCTAATGGCCTGCTTCTTCGACCGTCTACTACTGATCCTGATCTTCTATCTGTATTCTCTGATGCTGATTGGGCTGGCAGCTATGATGATAGAAGATCCATGGGGGGATTTGCCATCTTCTATGGTGGTAATCTTGTTTCCTGGAGTGCTAGAAAGCAAGCTACTATTTCTCGCTCCAGCACAGAGTCTGAATACAAGGCTCTTGCTAATGCCACTGCTGAGATGATTTGGATACAAGCCTTGCTTGGTGAACTTGGAGTTACTCAACGATAGTCACCCATACTTTGGTGTGACAATATTGGGCCAACGTTTCTTTCTGCCAACCCGGTGTTTCATGCACGTACTAAACATATTGAGGTTGATTTTCACTTTGTCAGAGAACGGGTGGCTCATAAGTTGCTTCAGATACGCTTTATCTCCTCCAAGGATCAGTTAGCTGATATATTTACCAAGCCCCTTCCATTACCACAGTTTACGTCATGTAAGCGCCATCTCAATATTCATGGTACAGTTGAGATTGAGGGAGGATGATAAACATCATATTGTATATATTGTATGTATATACGTAGGCCTGTACCAACTCTGTATTTGTACTCTATACCACTATATATAAAGAGAGAGGTAAGCCCTATTGGGCTACCGACTACCCTACAATACTTCAGTCAACCATCTGGAAATTTGACACATCAAGGCAAGCTGAAATACATACATTTCTCTTGTAGGTGAAAACAACATTAAATGTATACAGAGAATGATTCATACAAAAATAAAAATAATGTATATGATTTAATATAGTAACAAAGTCTTAGTTACAAAATTGGAAATACTATGCACACTGGAAAATGTGCCTATAACTTTCTTTCGAAAACAAGCACACACCTATGTTGAAAAAATATGCTTACCTGATCAAAATCCCTACATTAGTAAACTCAGTCATGGAGGGATCAACTAAAAGGTTTTGCAGCACCAAGGACTCTAAGGATAAATCTCACATAGACGCCAACGCAGATTTAGATAGATGCACTGCTGATTAAGATGAATTATGACAAGACATGTGGTGATAACTTCAGGATAATATATCTCATAGACCACTGTCTCTTCCTAGAGTTGGTTTGGTTTGTCCAATGCATTTCTGTTTAGTGAAAAGTATTTACACATCACTCAACTTATGTAGCATACAGAAAGAAAGTTACAGTCTTAATTAGGACAAACCTTTGAATGACTGATGTACTCTGGCACAGTAGGATATCTCCCTCCCAGCTGGACAATTAAGATGGCCATGTCTCCACCCATCACCTGGTTCAAACCTTCACGGGAAATTTGGATGTTGGTGCACGTATGTATGTAGTCAATGATGCAATCGTGTTGTATGGTGGAGAAGACCATGGATAAGATGCATCTAAACCCGTTGATCCCTCTTGATATATATTCTCATACTCACCAAGCAGCAGTTAGTCCAACATCTTGGCATACACTACCAGAACTTCTTACCTCAATGTACTGTGTGAAAATAATTGGAAACATTTGCAGAAATTCATAGTCACGGGATCTTGCTTTGATTTGCAGTAACAGTATAGATTCAAACTTGAACTAGTCTGGGTCGTTAGTTGGCATAGTAGCACATGAGATGGCTCTGTAAGCAGCATTTTTAGGTGGTATCGTCATCACGTACGTCAATTAGGAAACGGAAGCCCACCCACACAAATCTTGGAAATCATGGAATAGTGGTATAGGTCAAGTATCTACGCAGTAGCAACAAGATGACCGATCAAGTGGAAACGATTCAGGAAGCAGCAAGGCCGATCCTGGGCGAGACGATTTGTTGCAGGGCCTGGCGGCGTCGGCAATGGCGAGACGGGCAGAAGAAAGATGATTAGGCGCATGAACCGGGGAAGTAGGCAGGCATAAAGTCGATCTTACACCGCAACCGGGAAAAAAAAAGGGAACGGAAGCGCCACCATAACTGGCCGCAGCTCCATCTATCCTTCCTCTTGCATCACCATCAAACGCTTAGGCTGCCACGAGTGAACCTCGACAAACTGGGCTAACGAACGGCCTATCCAGAATGGGCGGTTCGTACGTGATCGGCCCAGTTAACGAGAAGGCTCCTAGTTTCCACTAAAAAAGGCTGATAGGTCCGTCCCGCGCTCGTCGTCGTGCCAAATGACGTTTTCTCCTTCGCACGATCTTCCTAGTGAGGTCCTGCATGCTTGTCAAATGTTGCAATCACAATGAAAGTGAGATTAGGATGAGAGAGAGGGAGATACAAGATTCAAAACAAAAAAAATTGAGAACCATTTGTCTAAATTACGAACCGTCTTCACTTTTGAGCTCCTCATGCCGAGAGCTTTACAACCAGATCTCATATTGATAGATTTTGAATAACTTTTTTTATACTTATAAAAACGGGTTTCGAACTTTAGATTACTTCAGTTCTGTAATCTTTGTACTTCAGGTGCTTAGTATACTTTGTACTTGGGTTGCTACACACTTGTACTTTCGCGTACTTGTCAGTGAGTACACTTGTATTTTTCTGTACTCGGCTCTCGGTATGGTTATACTTTCGTGTACTTCGGTTGTGAGTAAACTTGTATTTTTCTGTACTTCAGCTTTGAGTAAATTTGTACTTTTCGTGTACTTCCGATGTGAGTAAACTTATACTTTTCTATACTTTGGCTCTTAGTACAGTTGTACTTTTGTATTTCGGCTGAGAGTAAATTTGTACATTTCATGTACTTCCAATATGAGTAAACACTGGTAGAAAGAGGGCCTTTGGTCCAGCGCCCAAATTCCATTGGTCCCGGTTTGTTTCCATAATCGGGACCAATGCCAGGCACCGGTCCCGGTTCATGCCGCCTGGGCATTGGTCCCGGTTCTTCTCTAAGCATTGGTCCCGGTTCGTGGCCCCCGCGACGCACACGTGGCGCTCTGGGGGCATTGGTCCTGGTTCATGCCACCAACCGGGACCAAAAACCCCGCGACGGTCAGCAGTCCAGGACAATTAATGTAAATTAATTCGGGGCAGAAATTAATTCGAGGCGGAAATTAATTCGAGGTAGAAATTAAATTGATGACTATTTTTGAAAAAAATCTTTCACGAATTAATCGAGACAAAGGTCTAAATTGAGACATTTTATTATTCGACCACAAATTTTTCCATACAAAGATGTGACTTTACAAATTCCTAGTCGACAACACTTCCGCTGCCGCTGTCCTCCGAGCCGTTGTCCTCCGAGCCGTCGGCTTCCTCGTCGTCGTCGGACGAAATCTCCACGATTTCGGTGTTGTTCGGGAGACGGAGCTCGTCTGCGCGCCTAGCGGCGTCGAAGGCAGTGTAGATGGTCCATCCAGGGACGGACCAGAACATCTCCCGCCCTTCTTGGTTGCGGCGATCCGGGTGCACCAGGCGCCTGTCCACGAAACGGTTGCCAAGCTTGGCCTCCCGCTCCTTCTTGAACAGCCGGGGCCAGTACTCGCTGGCCGCCGCGTACCGGGGCAACGCCCTCATGCACGCGGACAGTTGGCGGCGACGCTCCGCGATGATGTACTCCATCTCGTATCCCCGGGGGTTGAGGAGCGGAGTCACCGACACACCCGCCTCGCTGATGCGAAATCCGGCGGGCACGGTCGCGCGCGGCAGCGCGAGGATGCTGTAGATCGCAAACATCGCCGCCTCATAGTGGTTGAGCGTGGGCACCTCCATGACGGCGCGGTGGAGATTGGAGAGGGAGGGGAGGCGAGACGACGGCGCGGTGGAGAGGCAATTGCTAAAGTGGTGGGGTGGAGAGGGACTGCAGAGAGGCAGAGGCGATGGCGAAAGCGAGCGCTGTGGCCTCATATTTATACACGGGGACGACGAAGCGACGGGGGCATTGGTCTCAGTTATTGCCACGAACCGGGACCAAAGCCCCTCCCGAGCGACACGTGGCGGCCCAGCAGCGCGCCCCCCACCGAGGTCATTGGTCCCAGGTCGTGCCATTAACCGAGACCAATGACCTGGGTGGGGTGCGAGCTGCTGGGCCACCACATGTCGCGCGAGAGGGGCTTTGGTCCCGGTTCGTGGCAATAACCGGTACCAAAAACCCTCCCCTGGCTATATATAAGCCCAGCCCTTTGCCCACCAAATTTTGCTGTATTGTGTGTGAGGTGTAAGTGCTAGCTTTTTTTTTCTTCGATTGCACGCAAGGTGTTCGACGAAACGTCCGAGCCACACTTTAGTTCACACAACACGGTATCCTTGGCTGAGGTTAGCAACCTTATCTTCTTTATCTGTAACTGATACAAAAATATTGCATCTGTCCATGTAGGGTGGTCATTTTACTATTCACGATGTTATTGTAATGGTTAATTATTATGACGCAGATCGATGCAGGGATGTGATGGATGTATGGCGAATGATGCCATTCTGATTTTATTGTAGGCCTCCATAAATTTATCGATTTGGCTAAGGCAAATAAAGTGGATAATTTTATGCCTAGTCCAACTGTCGGAACGTGGCGGAGCACTCTGCCCCGAGAATACTTCAAAGCCATCTGCTTTGGAGAGGTTTCATGCCTGGATATTATTGTTGGGCCATGCACGGAGAAAGAGGGCTTAGGCTGGAAGAAAATGAAGAAGAGGAGGATGATGACAGCTATCCTATGTCCCCTGAAGAATACGGTGATAATGCAATGGAAGACAATGAAGAAGAGGGAGGCGGCAATGAAGAAGAACAACGGGCATCGGATGAGCCCACTAATGGTCTTGGTCGGGTCATTTCTGATGCAAAGCAACAATGTGATACTGAAAGGGAGAAGCTTAAGTTGGAGGCCATGCAAAAGGATCACAAAAAGTTGTTGTACCCAAATTGCGAAGATGGCAGCACAAAGCTCGGTACCACACTTGAACTGCTGAAATGGAAGGCAGAGACTGGCTTATCTGACAAGGGATTTGAGAAGTTACTAAAAATAATGAAGACGAAGCTTCCAAAGGATAACGAGCTGCCCGAGACAACGTACGAAGCAAAGAAGACTATCTGCCCTCTAGGATTAGATGTGGAGAAGATACATGCATGCATTAATGACAGCATCATGTACCGCAGTGAGAAGTATGGGAATATGGATAAATGCCCAGTATGCAATGCATGTTGATACAAGATCAGACAAGATGACCCTGGTGATGTTGAGGGCGATGACAAGCCCTCCAGGAAGAGGGTTCCTGCTAAGGTTATGTGGTATGCTTCTATAATACCACGGTTGAAACGTCTGTTCAGAAATAAAGAGCATGCCAGGTTGTTGCGATGGCACAAAGAAGAGCGTAAGAAAGACGGGAAACTGAGACACCCCACCGATGGGTCGCGGTGGAGAAACATCGAGAGAGAGTACTCGAACTTTGCAGGTGACGCGAGAAACTTATGGTTTGGTCTAAGTATAGACGACATGAATCCTTTTGGGGAGCAGAGCTGTAGTCATAGCACCTGGCCAGTGACTCTATGTATCTACAAACTTCCTCCTTGGTTGTGCATGAAGCGGAAGTTCATTATGATGCCAGTGCTCATCCAAGGACCGAAGCAACCCGGCAACGACATTGATGTGTACCTAAGGCCATTAGTCGATGAACTTCTGTAGTTGTGGGCAGAACCAGGTGTAAAGGTGTGGGATGAGCACAAACAGGAGCCATTTGACCTACGAGCGTTGTTGTTCGTAACCATCAATGATTGTCCTGCTCTTAGTAACATTTCAGGACAGTCAAACAAGGGATACAATGCATACACGCACTGTTTAGATAATACTAAAGATACATATTTGGATAAATGTAAAAAGGTTGTGTACCTGGGGTGTCGTAAATTTCTTCCGACCAATCATCAAGTAAGAAAGAAAGGCAAGAATTTCAACGGTGAGGCAGATTACTAGAAGAAGCCTAAGCTCCCTAAAGGTGCTGATGTATTTGGTATGGTGAAGGACCTAGAAGTAATCTTTGGAAAGGGTCCTCGCGGTCAATTTGTTCCGAAAGACCCCATTACCGGACACACGGCCATGTGGAAAAAGAAATCTATATTTTGGGAGGTTGAGTATTGGAAAGACCTAGAGGTCCGTTCTTCAATCGACGTGATGCACGTGACGAAGAATCTTTGCGTTAACCTGCTAGGCTTCCTGGGCATGTATGGGAAGACAAAAGATACACCAGAAGCACGGGAGGACCAGCAACGTATCAAAGACCCACACAACAAGCATACTGATAAAGGACGTAAATACTTAAGTAGCTACGCTCTTACCAAAGCAAAGAAGGAAATGTTTTTTGAAGTCCTTTTCAGTATCAAGGTCCCGGCTGGCTTCTCGTCAAATATAAAGGGAATACTAAATATGGAAGAGAAAAAATTTCAGAACCTGAAGTCTAATGATTTCCACGTGATTATGACACAGTTGCTTCCGGTTGCATTGAGGGGGCTTCTATCGGAAAATGTTCGATTAGCCATTGTGAAGCTATGTGCATTCCTCAATGCAATATCTCAGAAGGTAATCGATCGAGAAAGTCTGGAAAGGCTACAGAAGGATGTGGTCCAATGTCTTGTTAGTTTTGAGTTGGTGTTCCCCCCGTCCTTCTTCAATATTATGACGCATCTCTTAGTTCACCTAGTCAAAGATATTTACATTCTCGGTCCTGTATTTTTGCACAATATGTTCCCCTTCGAGAGGTTCATGGGAGTCTTAAAGAAATATGTTCGTAACCGTGCTAGGCCAGAAGGAAGCATCTCCAAGGGCTATGGAACAGAGGAGGTCATTGGGTTATGTGTAGACTTTCTTCCTGACCTTAAGCCGATTGGTGTTCCTGAATCACGGTATGCGGGGAGACTGAGTGGAAAAGGCACGCTAGGAAAGAAAGCAATGATATTTAGGGATGGACATTCTTTGAATCAAGCACACTACATAGTTCTCCAAAGTTCTACCTTCGTGGCTCCGTATATCGAGGAACATATGAATGTTGTACGCTCCAAGTTCCCGGGGAAGGATGACTACTGGATTAAAAAAATCACATGGAGACTTTCGGCACTTGGTTGCAATTACATCTCATGAATGACACCACTATTGGAGATCAGCTCTACTTGTTGGCCACGACACCATCTGTGACTGTATTGACTTTCCAAGGGTACGAGATAAATGGGAATACATTTTACACGATTGGCCAAGATAAAAAGAGCACCAACCAAAACAGTGGTGTCCGCTTTGATGCAACATGCGAGAATGGGAAAAATGATACATACTATGGTTACATAGAGGAGATATGGGAATTTGACTATGGACCTACATTTAAGGTCACATTGTTTCGGTGTAGTTGGGTCAACATGAATGGAGAAGGGGTAAAGGTAGACTAGCTGTATGGAATGACAACAGTGGATCTCAAGAATCTTGGCTACAGAGATGAACCATTCGTCCTAGCCAATGATGTGGCTCAGGTTTTTTATGTGAAGGACATGTCCTCTAGACCGAAAAAAAGAAACAATAAGGAAACGAATACATTAGACGATGAGTCCAGGCGTCACATAGTTCTTTCAGGGAAAAGAAACATCGCGGGAGTCGAGGACAAGACAGACATGTCAGCAGATTATGATAAGTTTGATGAAATTCCGCCCTTCACCGTGAAAACTGACCCATGCATCCCGTTAAGCAAAAAAGATGCTCCATGGTTACGGCCTAAGAAGCGATCATAGGCAAGGGATCGACATACGCGACGAAGGATTCATATCCTAAACCCTAAACCCTAAACCCTATGTAAATCTATGTAATGTATGGAAACTTTATGTGATGTATCGAAACTTTATGTAATGGAGTCTTTCACGGGCTTGCAGGGAAATTTTTCCGAGGCGGAGCTTCTGAAGATGCCGTAGGGCGTGTGCACCAACGACATCTTCGAGAAGCTCCGCCACGGGAGATTTCTCAACCCTTTCCCCAACACTGTTAGAGGAGATGGAGTCTTTCACGGGCTTGCAGGGAAATTTTTCCGAGGCGGAACTTCTGAAGATGCCGTAGGGCGTGCGCACCAACGAAATCTTCGAGAAGCTCCGCCACGGGAGATTTCTCAACCCTTTCCCCAAAACTGTTAGAGGAGATGGAGTCTTTCAGGGGCTTGAGGGGAAATTTTTCCGAGGCGGAGCTTCCGAAGATACCGTTGGGCGTGTGCACCAACGACATCTTCGAGAAGCTCCGCCACGGGAGATTTCCCAACCCTCCATCCATGGGGATGAAACTCTCTCTACCTATGTTGGCTTGTTGAGCTGCTTGACATGGCATATCGATGGTCCTTTTCTAGGCACGACGCCACTTCTACTTTGTCTTGTTCCTCTGACAGGGCGTCGTGCGCTACATGCTTTATCTCATCGAGCAGTGCGTCCACCCACACGTCCTTATCCCGCCGACAGCTTTAGTCTCGGTTGCACCCACCAGCCGGGACTAAAGGTTACCCACGCGTCCTTATCCCACCGACAACTTTAGTCTCGGTTGCACCCACCAGCCGGGACTAAAGGTTACCCATGCGTCCTTATCCCACCGACATCTTTAGTCTCGGTTGCACCCACCAGCCGGGACTAAAGGTTACCCACGCGTCCTTATCCCACCGACAACTTTAGTCTCGGTTGGCTTTTTCGTGCGTCGAAAGGGAAAACTTCCTCCTGCAATTTCGTAAGCCATCCCAAGATGCACATGTGTGCACAATATGGACACATTATCACAAACTATGCCCTGATTCTAGCCATAACATTAGTGGTTTGACCTAAATGCCATGAAACCTTGAACATGATAGGTCATTTTGTGAAGGATTTTTTATGATGTTTGCAATTTTTCAAGTTCAATATTTTTCCTTGCAACTGTGACATATAATATGACACCACGCGAAGGTTTCACATTGTTTGGATCATTTTTGAATTTCTTATGCCCGTTTCAAACTATATTCAAAACGGCGGGTATGAAGCTTCTTAGCCCAGGGCTGAGCCTCGCTGAACTTGAAGTGGATCTCTGATGAAATAGCATGTTGTGAACCTATAAATGATTTTTTTAAAATTCACAAGCATTATATCACGTACTTGTAGTTCAAATCTTGGCAAGCTCCTACCGATACGGCAGGAATTTGTCTTTTTCATGAGGCATGGACAGAAAGGTTCCAGATACACCGGTTGGGAAATTTTCCATATAAGGTGGTATAGTATTTTTGAAAAATAGTTTGGTACCAATGCCAAACTTTAATTTGGTGGTTGCTTCACAGAACACCCCGATTTCGGCACCTCAAAAATGGAAATTGGCTTTTTCGTGCGTCGAAAAGGAAAACTTCCTCCTGCAACATCGTAAGCCATCCGAAGATGCACATGTGTGCACAATATGGGCACATTATCACAAACTATGCCCTGATTCTAGCCATAACATTGGTGGTTTGACCTAGATGCCATGAAACCTCGAACATGATAGGTCATTTTGTGAAAGATTTTTTATGATGTTTGCAATTTTTCAAGTTCAATATTTTTCCTTAGAACTGTGACACATAATATGACACCACGTGAAGGTTTCACATTGTTTGGATCATTTTTGAATTTCTTATGCCCGTTTCAAACTATATTCAAAACGGCGGGCATGAAGCTTCTTAGCCCGGGGCTGAGCCTCGCTGAACTTGAAGTAGATATCTGATGAAATAGCATGTTGTGAACCTATAAATGATTTTTTTAAAAATTCACAAGCAGTATATCATGTACTTGTAGTTCAAATCTTGGCAACCTCCTACCGATTCAGCATGAATTTGTCTTTTTCATGAGGGATGGACAAAAAGGTTCCTGAGACACCGGTTGGAAAATTGTCCATATAAGGTGGTATACTATTTTTGAAAAATGAGTTGGTACCAATGCCAAACTTTAACTTGGTGGTTGCTTCACAGAACACCCCAATTTCGGCACCTCAAAAATGGAAATTGGCTTTTTCGTGCGTCGAAAGTGAAAACTTCCTCCGGCAACATCGTAAGCCATCCCAAGATGCACATGTGTGCACAATATGGGCACATTATAACAAAATATGCCCTGATTCTAGCCATAACATTGGTGGTTTGACCTAAATGCCATGAAACCTCAAACATGATAGGTCATTTTGTGAAGGATTTTATATGATGTTTGCAATTTTTCGAGTTCAATATTTTTCCTTGCAACTGTGACACATAATATGACACCACGCGAAGGTTTCACATTGTTTGGATCATTTTTGAATTTCTTATGCCCGTTTCGAACTATATTCAAAATGGCGGGCATGAATCTTCTTAGCCCGGGGCTGAGCCTCGCTGAACTTGATGTGGATCTCTGATGAAATAGCATGCTGTGAACCTATAAATGATTTTAAAAAAATTCACGAGCATTATATCATGTACTTGTAGTTCAAACCTTGAAATTTTTTTTAAAATTCCAAATTATTCAATAAATATTTTTTTAATGCAATTTTAATTGAAAATAGTAAAATTGTATAGTCCAAATAAAAATATTTGAAAACAAAAAATGGTTTTTTATTAGTTATTTAAATTGAAGCACTTTTCCTGTTAAAAGTTTTTTGAAATTCCAAATTATGTAATAAATATTTGTTAATGCAATTTTAATTGAAAATAGCAAAATTGTATAGTTCAAATAAAAATATTTGAAAACAGAAAATGGTTTTTGATTAGTTATTTAAATTGAAGCACTTTTCCTGTTAAAAGTTTTTTGAAATTCCAAATAAATAATCATCTTAAATTGAAACATCTTATTAATTAAAGAAGAAAACAAATTTGAAAATGGCGGGAAGACCAAAAGGTTTGCCAAAATCTGAAAAATGGGTCAACGATCCCGGTTAGTCCCACCAACCGGGACCAATGATCCTGGGTGCGCGAGCTGCCATCAACATGCCTTTGGTCCCGGTTGTTCCCAACAACCGGGACTGTTGATCCTTTGGTCTCGGTTGTTGGGATGAACCGGGACCAATGGTCTGGGCACGTGGCAGCGCAGTAACGCTCCTACCCAGACCATTGGTCCCGGTTCGTCCTAACAACCGGGACCAAAGGATCAACGGTCCCGGTTGTTGGGACCAACCGTGACCAAATGTCTGTACTAGATAACTGTTCCCCTCCTTCTTCTTCCCCATTTCACTTCACTCACAAAACACCTAAGGAAATTCACGCACGGAGCAAAACGACGCCGTCAGGCTGCCGGATTTTCGAGCCGTCATCGACCGCTCCGCCCGAGCCCTCTTCGCCGCCCGAGCCCATGTCGCTCCGCCTCCGACCGCGCTGCCGCCCGAGCCCCTGCCCGCGCCGCCCCCCGCCGAAGCCCACGCCGCCCGAGCCCTGCACCTGCCGCCCGAGCCCCTACCCGCGCCACTCCCCGCCGAAGCCCGCGCCGCCCGAGCCCGCGCCGCCCGAGCCCGCGTCGTCGATCGCTCTCCGCTCCCGCACGCCGGCGGGTAAGCCTCCCCCGGCCGACCCTTTATATTAATTAGGTTTTTATTAGTTCGGTTTTTAGTTAGGTTTTAATTAGGTTTTTAGTTAGGTTTTAGTTAGGTTTTTAATTAGGTTTTTAGTTAGGTTTTTAGTTAGGTTTTTAATTAGGTTTTTAGTTAGATTTTTAGTTAGGTTTTAGTAATTGTAAAAATGTTTATTTATTTAAAAATAATTTAAAAAAGGATTAAAATTGGGAAAAATCTTAACTAATTCATTTTAAATCTGAAAAATGTGTATAATATATCAAAATGTTCAGAAAAATGAGCTCTACCATTTAAAATTTAAGCATTCATATTCATACAACTTTTGAACCTTACTTTACGTAGAGGAACACTGACACCCCCTAAGTACCATAGGTTCGATTGTTTGTCCACCTAGGGCATTCCAAACCGATTTAGAAAATAAGTGCATAGTGTTTTGCATTATAGTAACTAGAAAATAAGTGCATACTATGGATCCAACATAGAAAGATACTCGTGCATAGTGTCATATCATTATCGATGCCATGTGTTGATTGTTTAACTTGCAGATACTATGGATCCAACACATCAGGAAAACATCCTCCAAGGGATGATCTACGAAAATGAAGATATCGATATCGATGTCACGAGTGAGTTTCTGAACGATTCCGGCCAGGGAGATGAGTCTCTCAACAGAGGAGATGGCTCCGGTGAGGTAGAAGCCGAAGCCTGGGACATGGGAGAAGCCGATAAGGAAGAAGGCGACGGCTCCAGTGGAACCTTAAATCTGGAAAACACCGACGAGGTGTATATATGTATTTTGTAATTAAAATGTTGTTGTCTATATATATACATGCATATATTAACACTCTTTCTTCTTTTAGCCCCCCCGGATCGAGAACTTCTTCCGCAAGAACGAAACGAGGCCCAACAAAAAAGTTGGATGACACTGTGAGGTATAGGATCGATGTGGTCGGTGTAGATGGCGAACCGCAAGCTCCCGTCGATGTCGCAAGAAAATTTGTCAAGCAATGCAGAGTTCTTGTGAGGGACTACATCCCGATCACCGTTCAAGAATGAAATCGGCCAAGCGGTGGTGGAGTCCCGTATGTCGGCGACAACGCCAAAGATAAGCTTTTTGACAAGCTCCTGACTAATTTCCCCATGCCGGTACCAGATGTGACTCTAGATAAGGAGGAGAGAGCAAGAAGGGAGGTTGTGCAAAGAGTCCAGAAGTTGGCTCTCAGCAAGATGGTCGATGCATTCAAGAACTGGAAGAAGAAACTGTACAATAACTTTGTCAAGGTAGAGAAGACTCCGAATTTCAATGAAGCCAGCTATGCTAAGTTAAGACACCAGTGGGAGGATTTTGTGAAGTACAAGACATCGGATAAAGCTAAGAAAAGGTCTAGAATAAATACGGAGAACGCTGCTAAGAAACTGTACCATCATAACACGGGGCCTGCTGGCTACGCCAGCTGCATGCCTAAGTGGGATGCACCTGAGGTCAATTACATAGATGCCGGGATCAGACCAGAGCTCGCAACATGGACACCACGGGCGAGAAACTGGTTTTACGGCCATGGGGACACGTTGGAAAAAGAAGGGAGGGCAATATATAATCAGAAACACAAAGATGATCCCCTACTGCCCATCGACGATATTAGAAATGCAGTAGATGATGTTGCAGTGGGACGGTTCATTCCCGATAGAGAGAACGACGAGCTCACACGGGCCCTTAAAAATCCTGAACACGACGGACGAGCACGAGGCACACCAGGCTCCAAGCCGTGGAAGGTTTCCTTCCCCCCGGAAATGAAGAGATATCCCAATAAAAGCCATCAGAGGAGAAAGGAAAGGGAGGCAGCTGAGAAAGCGGCCGCTGCTGACCGGCTGCGTAATGTAGAAGAAGCATTAAAGCAGCACCGGGATCAACTTGACAGGCTTAGCCAGCAAGGTACTAGCGGCCAATCTCAGCGGCACGTGGTAGAAGCTGCATTCGAGGGTACCGGCGCCCCATCGAATAAGAAAAGCAGCGTCGCTTCCACGCAGCTCCATGATGTTGATGATGATGCACCGGCGACATCTCCTCCTAAACGCTACCCAGTGGATTATATCACGGAGACAATAGCTTGTGAGCTAAAGGTGCAGGTTATGAACTTAAGGGTGACGGGGGCGGTCGGCATGGCGGTACCAATTGTGCCTAACCCAACTTGGCATTGCAGACCGTTCCAAATGGGTACGCTGTCATCATGGTGGATGAGGTGAAGGAAGATTTTGAGGAGCTAAAGCTAGACCACCCTGCAGGGGAAGATATGGAGCTGATTCAACTAGGAGAAGCCAAAGGGGGGGGGGACTATTCTATGGCTAAAGGAGCGCATCGTGCTTCCAAATTATGTGCCGCCAAGGCCACCCACTCCTCAGAGCAGCAATCCACCTTCGCCGCCACCTCACCATTCTCTAGCGCAACCGTCGCCTTCACCGCCTCACCACTCAGCGCAACCGTCTCCACCGCCGCGTCAGCCGTCTCCGTCCCCTGAGCCTCAGAGACAAAAGCGGAAGTATACTAAGGGGGGCAGCACCACCAGCAGCAGCAAGAGCACGTTCCGATCACCGAAACATAAGCTATCGCTCCTCCCAAGAGTACCTCATCAGAATATGAAGAAGCTACCTTGCGAGAAGACAGATGAGGAAACTGATGCGGCCGTAGCTGCCCATTATGAAAACTGGAAGATTGACATGGCTAACAAGAAAAAGCCGATAGAGGCATTTTTCCCGGTCACCGCAGAAGATAAAGCCAAAGCAGCCGTGCTTAAGATTCAGCTTCACCAACCCATAGCGCTCACATCAGACTATAATCGCTCTATTACCAAGTCGGCTGAGGCAAAAGAGCGGAGAGTCGGGAAAGAAGTTGCCCAGCTCGGACAACAGAAAAATCAATCGATCGAACCGCTCAAAGTGTACGATACCAATGAGTGGATGATCTAGGAGCGGCATGATCCGAACATTGATCCAGAGTTTGTTCGACTGTATGGAGAAAAAGCCCAATTATATGGACTGTCTATTACTGAGTACATGAGCCGTATGCATGAGTTCGAGGGGTACCAAGTAACAACATACGTGTACCAGTACGGGGATCCTCTCGTCAAACCCTAGTTAGTCAAAGATCTACCAATAAAAATGCGAAGATTGCATAACTGGTACATCCAAGCCTGTGCTGATTCCAAAAACTGGATCTATGCTACATATAAACACCACCATTACGGTCATGGAGATGGCTTCCTACTGATCGAATTTCCAGAATTATTTCAATTTTACCAACAAGACGCCCTCGACAAAACTATCGTCAGTGCCTATTGTTTGTAAGTATTATTAATTTCTGTAATTAAGTCTTTCTAGCTCAGCTTATTCGTTGCTTGTATAATCTTACTAATCACTATACTAATTATATATGCAGAATGAAGATTCAAGAATGCAACAAAAGACAAATCTATGACATTGGGTTTGTTGACTGTAATTTCGTTCATGAAGCTACTCTAAAAACAAAATCCCAAAGAGACAGAGGATAACTTGTTCCAAGCGTTGAAGTATTTCAACAACAGAAGGGAAATACTATTTCCTTACAACACTAGGTGAGTGTTACTGTCTTGTACACATTCTATTTTCGCTTACTCGATGTTAAGCGTATAATTGACTCGTGTTATATTTTGTTAGTGTGTCAAGCTTCCACTATATTCTGATAATCATTGTTGTTGACACCGGAGTAGTAAAAGTCCTGGACTCGAAACGCACACCATTAGAAAAGTGGGCGCACATGCAGGAATGCCTCCAGAAGGCTTGGAAACGGTTCACCGCCAAAACTAGGGGTGTTTGGAAGCCAGAGCTTACTACTTGCTAGATCCACGCATCTCTTTGATTCTAGTTTCAATACCACCATTATCATGCTTGATTATTATTTTGATTGAACTCCGTTCTGGTAAAGTACTTGAGGCAGGAAGCCGGGAATAACTTATGTGGATACTATGTCTGCGAGTTCATTCGCCAGACGACCAAAGAGAAGGGGGCAGACCGGAACATCAAAAAAATTGAAGTACGATAAACAATAATCACAACTTTATTTTATTACCACCAATTGTGTTTAGTTTCATTCATATATATTGATCCCCTTCTTTATATTAGATCGAACGGATGCGGGACGGTCTTCTATCACAAGAACGCGTGCAAGCAATTCAAGAGGAAATTGCCGGATTCTTGTTAGAACAAGTCATAGATCCGAAAGGAGAATAATATTACCCACTTCATTTGGAAGGGTGAAGTGTATAAAAGAAGATGTAAATTAGATCAAATTCGTGTGAAAGTATCGTTTGTAATTATAATATGTTTCGACCAAGAAGACGGATGAGACGGTGTATATATTTGTGATCATGCATGATGTCTAATATATATATCGTGGTTTCATTATTGTTGTATATATGTAGTACCATTAAATTGATAAAAAAATCCTGCCACGGCAGAAAAATAGCCCGAAAATCCTACCGCGGCACAAAACCCTGCCGCGGCACAGAGACCAACGATCCCGGTTCGTGCCAAGAACTAGGACCAATGATCCACCCCTGCCCGTCTCTGGCGCTGCCACGTGGGGACCCACTGGTCCCGGTTTTTTCCACGAACCGGGACCAATGATCCACTCCCCCCCCTCGTCGCTCGCCCGCCCACGTGGAGACCCATTGATCTCGGTTCGTGCGCGAACCGGGACTAGCATTAGTCCCGAGTGATTGGTCCCAGTTCGGGAACCGGGACAAATGGCCCTTATGAACCGGGACTAGAGACCCTTTTTCCACTAGTGAAACATGTACTTTTGTGTACTTTGGCTCTCGGTGCAATTGTACTTTCATACTTCGGTCGTAAACTTATACTTTCGCGTACTTTGGTTGCGAGTACACGTGCACTTGTACTCGGGTGTTTGTGTACTTCGATCCAAGATTATGTACGAGAACAAACGTCCTTCTACGCGCGACACATGGCGCTACATGGGAGCGTGCACGCTCTTGAAACAGACCTTTACAAGGTCTCTCTTTTTCTAGGGACACCCTCCTAGTTTAGTTTTCGGAGCAGTAGCCCTTCTACCGTTGGGTTGGTCGTCACGGTCGGTAGGCTACGATGAAAGGACGCAAGGGGTGCTTTGAGGAAGATCATGACCGTAAGTCTACCAGATCCGACGACCAGTAACCCCAAATCGCTGTGGTGAGCCATAGGTAGCTGAGTTTTACTGTTTCTTAATGGCACCAACATCAAAACACCAAAACAATAAACAGAATATTTGTATCCGATGAAGATTGGAGTGGAAAGCACTATGAGAGTCGCCCTCGTTCACGTTATGTATAATTTCCTTACATGTAAAGGGGTAGGCTCGGATCGGTAGTGGTGGACCATATTAATTAGCTAGCGAGACGTTGCGTCAGCAGGACGTGTATGATCATTATTAAGTTTTCGACCCAGTTTAAAGGGATTTTCGGTCACCTACCACGGGACAAAAATCCAACAGAATCAAGTCTGCTGTGGCACATAATTATCCGCCAGCCTGATTTAGCGTCGTGAAAGCTCACGCGTAGGTAAAAAACTTATGACCCTGGCCCTTATAAACGTTGAGGCACATTGTTAATCGCCGCGATCGCGCTTGCGCGAAAAAATGCAGTCAGGGATAACTGTGTAGTGAAAAGTGCATCGATGCTTTTTGGCTTGGCACATCGTCATCTGCCGAGCTAGCGCTTTAGCGGCATCAGACGTGGTTGCACCTTGGTACACTAGATTGGGGCGCATTATGTTAGTGTCATGATAGATACAATATTCTTCCATGTTTGGTATACCATTTAGAGGAAAATTAACGTTAATCACAATCACTATAAACAAATTAGTTCATTCATAACATTCAACTCGAAATTTCAATGAAAATATGATATAATTGTATTTCCACTATGGATTTGAGCCCCTCTATATTTCCATTGCAATTCGAAAAGAAGAGAAAATTAAAAATAATATAGATAAGTGGAGAAACTTATCGATGTCTCCTTTTATCCTAGCATGATGATCCCGACATCCCGCGAGCCCGATACTATGATGGTCGCACCTGCGAGCCCACCGTCCCTTCGTGGATCTGAAGGAGACACTACTAGAAAAAGGGCTACCCGTGGCGCACTATTTTTGCTACCCGTGGCGCACCACCTGTGCGCCACTAAACCCATGCCATTGGTAACTTTTAGCTGTGGTGCACCACCTGGTGTGCCACGAATAGTAAAAGTTAGATGTGGGGCGCCACCTGGTGCGCCACGGATAGTAAAAGTTAGATGTGGCGCACCGCCTTGTGCACCACGGGTAGGGGTTTTCGATGCGCCACGAGTACAAATTTCGAATTTCAAAAAAAAGTGGGATCTGGATGACAGCAACGCCATCATAGGAGTCATCGTTGTCTCATTAGAGCTGTCATCGCTTTGGCAGAGCCTTCATTGCCTCGCCATAGCCTACCACCGCAAGGAGGTGCGGGAGGTTGTGGTCGTGCCCATAGGTGGGTGGAGGATCTTACGTGTGGAGGTTGTGGGTGTAGGAGGGCGTGGTTGGAGGAGGTGCGATCGAAGGTGGGCATGGTGGGAGGTGGGTGCAACCGGAGAGAGTAGAAGGATAAGGTGGGAGAAGAAGAGTATAAGGAGAATAGGAGGAGAAGGAGAAAAGGAGGAGAAGGAGAAGAGAGAGGAGAAGGAGAGGTGGGGGAGAGGAGAAGACTAAGGATAAGGGGAGGAGAAGATGAGGAGATGACAAGGAGAAGGAGATGTGGTAGGTGGGATATAAGGGGTAGGTGGCAGATTCGAATTTGAATCCCTCCCAAGGGTGCGCCACGAGTAAGTGAGCTCTTTTTTATTTTGCAGCTAAAAACCTTATTTTTCTGTAATTTTTTTAGATTTCTAATTTAGAGATTCTAAAAAATAGGCAAACGGCCGTAGGTCATTGCGAGCGGATCTAGAATTTTGCGTATATGACTTTCATATAAAAAACTTTTAATCTAAGGTCGTATGCAAAAATTATGACCATTTTATCTTGACATGCCCTTTTTTGCAAAAATAAGTCAAAATTCATGTTTGTTAATTTTTTTACAAACTAGACCACATTACCTACCTACATGTCAAAGTATTTCAAAATAAGAAATGTTTTTCATTTTCTTTTATTTTTTTGCAAAACTAAAAATTCGATATGAGGGTGGAGTTGAAAATGGGTAGCACGCTTACCCGCGGTGCCGTACGAAGAGAGAAGTTGAGAGAGTGGGGACTAAGGGTTTCCTATCTTGTATAGGAAATAGGATAGGAAGTTGGTGAGATGTAGGGTTTTCTTTATGCATTGTAGAAGAAATGCGGCCAGTTATGTAGGTCGAATTTGATTAAAGGGCCCATACATCGATCTCCAATAGCTTGGATATGTAGTGGTGGGCTCCACCTATTGGCTAACGAAACCTAACCAGTCAGAGGGTTGTGATTGACCATTCTCTAGTGTATGACCAACAATTAACGACGCTTGAAATGGACGTTAGAAAAGGGGAATGCCTTCCTTGGCCAATTGTGGCATTAGAAACCGCCGCCCTTGCGTACCATGTAACATGGCACTAATATGTGCCAATATGAAGTCTACCACATCAAATATGTGACCACTGCATAAAATTGGTGCAGTGATTGCCCAACCGCTAGTTATATTAATTTTGCAGTTACTTTTTGCTTGTGTCGTCCCAAAAAAGGATTGCGCATGGGGGAGTATTTTTGTAGTGCAACTATGGGGTGTTATTTTTGTGTAGTGTTGAAACATGTCAAGAGGGATTTTTTTGGATATATCATTGCAACATACCCAAAGGTGAAAGTGAATCCTCATCCATGTTAAGAGTAATTTATAATAAAAAGAATATCATTGACGGATGCTTGCATCTCTAGTTTATTTGTAAATTAATACATGTATGTGTGTTAGAATGGATGAGTGTCGCTTGGCAAGACTATAATATAACACGCCACATTGTATTCTTATATTTGTTTCTTTTGATCGAACCATGTGGCCAATATAATTGATGGTTTTGCCATTGAAACAATATATGAATCCTTTTGTATTAAAAGAATGCCACAACATGTAATAAAAATATGAATCATGGTTTTTAAATATATACCCATCTTAACCTCCAATTTTCGGTTTCTATTGTAGACCAGCATAGACCTTAAAAACAACTTGTGATCGAACAAAGATACCACGAAATTGCATTCACTGATGGACCTTTCACATGGTATGTGTCATGTTGATAATTTCCATAAAAAACATTTCCATTAAGCATATAGATGGATGCCAAAAATGGTTGGATGACTTTGCACTAAATTCCAAGACAATATTTCAAAAACAAATTAATGTAAGAATTAGTAATGAACTACAAGGAGACTCTAAATTCTTAGAGAGCACAGAATCAAGTGTCATTTATTGATTAATTGAAATATGTTGGTGCATATTTGAAATATAAAAGAATTAGTCGACACAACCAGGTCCCCCGTAAAAGAATTGGGACGAATCGATGGATGTAGGAGTATAGCAACCCTTCATGTCAGCGGTATATGGAAGATCTTTGTTGATGAAATAATCATCTTCGTCTTCATCAATAAGTCTGAGGCTACTAAAGGATGCAGATTTCCCACTTGCTGGAACATAAGCACTTCCCATTGGAGGACTCAATCGTGGTTTCTTGTGAACTACATAGCCACCAAAGCTAATCTCCACAGGATTTTCTATGACTCCTGGAAGCAAGGACTTTGGAAAGTAACCCACTGGTTCTGGTTCACCATTATCTCCAAGATCGATGTGCCAATCACCTGAATTTCTTTCCTACATGTATTTGAAGATATATCACTGATACAAAATATTCTATTTCTCATAGGAAAATGATACTACTAATTTTTTTGACCACATGACACATTAACATTCTAGAAAAGAGCAGGAAATCTTCACTACCTTTAGATACTAATTAATATTCAATCTTTTAGGTTGATATTTTGCCATTAGATTTTCCATGAAAGTAAGTTTCACACAATATATTATCCTAGTTTTTATTTAAGGTTAAATTTATTCCATCAAAACTTTTTAAAATAGAAACCATCATCTGTTTGGTAATGGGGCGAGTACTCTATAAGTTCAAATTATCATTAATGCATGGATTGAATATTTTACATGAATAATAGATATAATTAATGTTTTGTGGTATATTATACATGTTTATCACTTGTTCAACTCTAGGCATAACTTAGTGCGTTGGTCACATTCCATAAGCTAATGCTAAACAAGAAAATAATGAATTAAATCCCATAGAATTTATAAAAATAGTAAAGTATCTAGATGGATTAAGCACGTATAGAAGTAAAGTTACCATAGAAATACATATTAAATCCTTTCACAAATTTCAATTTCTCCAACATGTTGCAATTTTATCAACTAATTGGCACTTCCATATGCAACAGACTAACCCCAAAGTTAACTTTTCGTTCTCTTAGTAGATGAAATCAAACAATCTAGCATCTTCCTGTAGAAACTTTTACCTTGAATATTCTTATTGTGATATACGATTTCTGGCCACCGATATGCGAAAGTGGACTAATGACTTGTCCTGGAGCTATGCTTGTCGATGTCAGGTGAAATCCGGGGCACTTCATGTTCACGCAAATCTTTCCAGAAGTTTCACCACTCTATCATTTAAACATAATTAAGAAAATGTGATAACATCTTGGAGTATCACACAAAAGTATTTATGCTCTAAAATAGAAATTGAAGAATTTTGAAAAACACACTTTTCGGGTCCTATGGACACAATCCTAGAGATTGAGTCATTCTCTATAAATTTTCTGTTACACGATTAATTATAAACAAATGTATTACCACATCCATTTATAAATAGATGTTAAAGAATATTTAGAATTGTGTTTTAAAAATGGTACGAATAATTAGATAAAAAGATATGTTGATACATGTGACAACACCTAAATATTAACATTTTCACAAACAATATAGTTAATTATATGATAAGTTGTTTGATGCATATTTTATACATTAGATAGACCAGAAACAGTCAAATGATGATGACTTGTACACCAATTTGTGCATGCTTGTACATCCAATGTTGCTAGGTTCTACAAAGAGATGTGAAATACTACATAGTAAATTGAAGTTAATCACTCATAATTTATAACATTAACTCCTATCATGAGTTTAGACAAAGAAAACTTACTATCCAAGACGTGTAGAAATGAGTGTTGGAATCCTTGTACAAGCATGGGAAAATCTATACAAAATTGTTGTAGTGTTAATATATACATTAAAAATGATATCATCTTATTTACTATATGTGATTGGAGGTTCCATAGAAATTCCATAATGATCCCACAAAAAGGTATGATCTTAGTGGTCTAATTTACAAATAGTTGCTTATATTAAATTATTTATATCCATGTTGTGAAGGCTTCTTAAGAAATTTGTGATGTAGATGTACATTGAATTTAGGCACAGACATTTATATATAGTATTGTATATGTACACAACTATACATAATAAGAGAACTACAAAATTAAGCTACCAACAACAGGGAAACAAGTTTCGCAAAATATGTAGCGGATCAAGAGGATGCACGTGAATTTCTAAAAATCTCGACTACAAGTAGTCTTATGTGGAGTCTTATTTTTGCATCATCATTAACATGAGTGAGCTCTAGTCTCACCATTTAAAATCGTAAATTGGAAAATAGAGAAAAATATTGATTTGCATGTCTTCCTTGCATTCTAGAAAATACATAGTACCGATTGGTTTCGGGAATTAATTGCTACATGGAAATAAAATTCCACAACATAATTATATTTGAAATGTGTGCAAAATGGAAATATGAATAAACTTAAGAAAAAATAATTGAAGAAATATACATAGGAATATATTTTTTCTATGAATAGTAATAAAATATATCATATATGTTCCAATGATCAGGATGTTTGAGAAGTGCATCATGTAATTTTCCATGCACTATAATTTGTAGACACAATCAATATTATTCATAACTTGCTAATTTATTATATGAGTTATTTGATTGTTACTAAAGGAACATTAACACAAATATGATATCTTCTATGACCATGCTATCGGAGTGTTTGGATAAATTTTCAACTAACTTCTTTTACATACATTATGCTTGATTAATTAATGTAGTAGATGAGGTGTATGTATCATATGTTTTATTCAGATGAGATGAATCATTGTTATGTCAAAATAACCTAGTAAATAAAAATATTATCATGTAATAAATCTCCACCCATATGTAAACCAAAAGAGATAATTAAAACAGTTCTCTTGCATGTTATTGTACACAACATATATGCAATATAATATTGAATGTATTTTCAAGTAATTTGTGAAATTAATATGTATTTGGCTCTACAAATAACATAACTTACATGCCATCCAAATTGAATTCCATTAAGTGAAGATGATTGTCCATCTCCTCTATTTACAATCCAAATCGCAACTCCGCTTGCTTGACCATGTTCTAAATCAAAGCCATAGACATCTAGTGTAGCCTTTGCACCATAATAACCATGATTGTCACTTCCTGGTATCCAGGTATGGCTTGAGTACTGTCAAAATGTTATTATCATGTATAATATTAGTATATTTCATCTCTAGGGTTGTAGACAACACATAATAAATTTCACAAAATACTAATGGAAAATGAGACGCACTTAGTACTCACATAAGTGATTAGTGAATTTTGATCACTAGTAAGATTATCATATGGTAGGAATAAATCTGGATGAATATGAGAAGTCCATGTTATAGTTGAGTTTCCTTGCTTCAAATTGTTGAGAGAGGAAAAACAAATCATAAAGAATGCAAAGCTTTTTGAAATTTTTATTGCAATATCAATAGAGCTAAAGTATGGACTTTACCTCATCAATAGAAGAAAAACATCCTCCAATGAGTGTACCAACAATAATTAGCATCCGAAGAATCACAACACTTTGAGGAGAATTCTCCATGTAGAAGCCAAAGGAAAAACAAATTCTCTAGTGTAGCTATGTTGTTATCACTGAGACTACATTCCTTTAATAGTGTGAAATTCGTGGAGTCTGTAGTATTGGGTGAGGAAAATTACCGTGACACATTTAAAGCATGATTAAAAATATTCAGTAAATGCAAATATAGTCCTTGTCTTATCCTTGTCATATAAAATATAGGATTTAAAGAGCAAATAAATGAGGTACATTTATATCCTTGTAATGCAAAAAGATTACAGAAGATATGTAGAATAAATTTGGTACAAAGGAAAATCTAAGATTTTAGTAACATAAAAAATACTTGGTACTGTAATTAAAGACAACGTATATTAATTAAGTTATTAAATAATATCAAAATTTGAGAGAATTTAATATAACACAAAAAACAAATATTTAAGGGTCAAATAAATGAGGTGCATTTGTATCCTAGTCATAGAAAAAGGTCACATGAGTTACTCAAATAAATGAGGTGCATTTGTATCCTTCTCTTAATTTCTAATATTTTTCTCCCGGGTACGGTATGGGCATGCGGTATGGGTAGCTCCGGTCGTACAGCAAATCGTTAAAATGTCTATCTTCTGACAAAATCTAAAAACTCATCCTTCGGTGCCGAGATGTGGTACAGGTGCATGGTACGGATGGGTCCAGTCGTACTGCTGGTCGTTAAAGCCTCTGAAAAATATAAAAACTTTAAAAAATTCAGTAGAAACTTCATATGCCTTTGCACATATACTCTAGCAAAAGAATGACAGAAAATACTTCACTAAAATGTAGTACCTTCTTTGGCCAAGTGTTAGCAAATATTATAGAGTGAGGGTTATCTTGATTTCTTCTCCTCTCTTCAACGGATCTTCTTGAACACTCCTTTCTTAAAATAAAAAATAAAAACAAAAAATAAAGCAAAACTAACACAATAAAACTCTTTATTTAACATGGGTTGCCTTCTATGAAGCACTTCTAGTTAAGGTCAATTAGCTTGACCCAGACGGTGATCATTTGGGTTTTGGAAGTGGAACACCCACTATAAAATAGTTAGCTTCCAAAGTAATGACACCATCATCATTAGGCTTGGCATTTTTTCCTAGGGAAGTGAACTACAAAAGGGTCTCTAGATGGTAGTCATATTCACATTCCTTTCATGTAAATTAATTAGAGCTTTAATAGTTCTTAGGAATGGCCTACCAAGAATTATAGGTGTTATGGGATCTTCATGCATGTCCACTATAACAAGATCAATAAGAGTAGGATGATACTTTCGACCGGATTTGCGGATGTAGTATAATAGCTTTTTCCGTAGTACACCTAGGTTTAATCAAACCTTGAAAAACAATGCTAAAATGAAATAAAAAGGACATGTCTACAAGACTTTGTTTCTCTGTGTTACCTTTGTTTACCGGACTAATCTAGTTTACTTTTATAATGGATTGATTCAATGGATGGAGATAGGGTAGGGTTTAAGATCCACCTACAGCTACACATCATGTGGGATAAAAGATAATAATAAGCATATTCATGTGTAATGTTTTAATAGGGACAATCTCTTGTGGGGAACACATCCCAATATACTAGAGCCCATGTGATGCAGTAGGCATAACAATTGTCTTTTAGTCCAACCGAGTGCACCACGAAGCAACGGGCTACAAACGATTATGAAATGTAAAACACAGATCAAATCATTAAGTGGTGATGTTGTTGTGACCCCAAATGGGTCGTGATACGTCGTAAACGTATCTATAATTTTTGATGTTCCATGCTTGTTTAGTATCTACTTTCTTATGTTTAGTTCATACTTTGAGGTATTTTTATACATTTTCTGGAACTAACCTATTAACAAGATGCCACGGTGACAATTGCCTGTTTTTTTGCTGTTTTTGGTTTTAGAAAAGCTAGTAAGGAAATATTCTCGAAATTGGACCGGACAAAAGACAAAGTCAATATTTTACCCGAAGCAACATGGAGTCCGGAGGGGAGCCGAAGAGGGACCACGAGGCGGCCACACCCTAGGGTGGCGCGGCCAGCCCTAGGCGCGCCACCACCTGGTGTGGGCCCCTCGAGCCTCCACCGACCTTGCCCCTTCGCCTATAAAAGCCTCCCGGGACGAAAACCCTAAGACCCGATCAAAGACCCAATCAGAAATCCACGGAAGAGTCTGTAGCCGCCGCCATCTCGATCCCTAGATCGGGGGGGATCCAAAGCTCTTCCCGGCACCCTCCCAGAGGGGAGATATCACCCTGGAGGCCTTCTTCATCACCATGACTACCTCTGGTGTGATGCGTGAGTAGTTCATCCCTGGACTACAGGTCCATGTAGTAGCTAGATGGTTGGTTCTCCTCCTTTGTGCTATCATGTTTAGATCTTGTGAGCTCCGTTCATGATCAAGATCATCTATTTGTAATATTACATGTTGTGTTTATGGGGATCCAATGGATATTGATATGCTATTTCAGATTGATTATTGATTCTATCATGTCTATGTTATTTGTGATCTTGCATGCTTTCTGTTGTTAGTAGCTATCTTGGCCAAGTA
The DNA here is from genome assembly GCA_910589775.1 of Avena eriantha. NCBI lineage: Eukaryota > Viridiplantae > Streptophyta > Magnoliopsida > Poales > Poaceae > Avena > Avena eriantha. The sequence goes on from OU342740.1 coordinate 415,186,840, forward strand.
GATGCTAGCAACTCCAAGAGGGAGTATTTATACTCGATAGTGGGTTCATGCCTCTAGTAATCTGGAGTGATAAGAATCTCTAAGGTGGTAGATGTGTTGTTGCTACTAGGGAGAAAACATCAATCCTTTGTCCATAGGGAAATCATATTGTTTACTTTACACACTTTGCTTCATGCAATTATCTGTTGCTTGCAACTTAATACTGGAGGGGGTTCGGATGATAACCTGAAGGTGGATTATTAGTCATAGATGCAGTTGGATTACGGTCTATGTATAATATTGTAATGCCCAATCAAATCTCATAGGAGTCAAGCTGATTAGTATATGCATGGTATGCTTTCTCGAGTCTGTCAATTGCCTAATTTTTTCACCCAACATGCTATTTATCTTAAGGAGAATCACTTCTAGTGAACTATGGATCCTGGTCTATTCTTTTACCATTGATATACCACCTACTATTTACTGTTTACTGTTTGTAGGGGTTCCGCGTATGAAAACAATAATTTTTACCCTACGTCCCTGAACCCCTGATGTTGCCAGGACCTATCTATTAGTAATATAGTAATGGGAGGGGCTTTTCGCGAACTTACCCTTGAAGACTGAAAAGCATTGTCAATGCTCAGGAGTGCGTGGTTGATGTAGACGAACCGAAGCCGACCTCAAGGTCATGATGAAGTCCTTGCGCTCCAGCGGCTCCAACGACTTGAGTGTAACACCGCAGCATTAGAGCCTAGAAATAAGCTGAACACATGTGTGTGCATTGCATTCATGCATAGAAAATCCAGATAATTTTCGCGCTTTTAAATAAAACTTGTCAGAGTGATTGAAGCTTCTCTTGACTTGGTGGAACTGAAGTAGATCATCAAGTTGACTGCGATAAGTTTCAATATGACCTTTGCTAAAACGTTATCTTTGGGGAATATAATTTGATCTAAGGGTAGATCAAATGTAATAAAACTAAGTCACAACACACTACTTAATAAGGAGTACTTGATTTTCTAGAGATCATTATATGGTATTCTATATCACAACTTAAGGATGAATAGTTAATCTTCTAAAAATGATATCAAGGTATTACCTACTACAAACCCTGAATACCAAGTTAAGTATATAACTTAAGTAAAGAAACTTTATAACTAAATCTTGAAACACGTGTTTGCCATAGTTATTCCTACCATGGGTATCATGGTAGTTCTTAAACATTAACTCTTATCACAAATAGACTAGAAAAGGAAGTCAAGCCTATTTAACCAAGTCCTAGTGTCAATGGAACATCACTATTGAGTGACAAATTCTTGACCTAGCACTTGTCAACCTTTAGCTTTGACCTATAATATTGACCTTCCAAAGCCCTGAAGTAAATTAATAATAGGAGGGAACTAGTTATGGTAGGGTGTGCCATCATCAATGGAATGTGATCTCTGGTGGAGATCAAACCATCTGATGTTGGAGGAGTTAATTCATTTGTGAGTTCACTAGGAGAAGTATTTAAACCCAAGAAGTAAATAGTGCTTGAGGAGCCATGAGAAAGCTAGTAGTGTTTGTGTATCAAATAATAATCTTGTTAAGGTAAGAAGGAATAAACTTAAAGCAAGTTTTCTTAACAAGGTAATCCTATAGAGAGACTAGTACAAGTCTACTACTTAGTTGAGTATAGATCTTGATCAGACAATTAGAAGCCTAAGCTTAGTTTGATCAAATAATGGTGGTCATTATAACCAAGTTACTTGGGAATATATGACTAGGTGATGAAGAAGACTTGTGAGTATACCAAATTAGGTAAAGCCTAGTAAGCTGAATCATCTAGCTTGAACATGAGAAGTCAAGCTAGAGTATGATGAAGTATATAACATGAATATATGGGGTAGTTGGAGGCATAGTAGATTAATCAAGTTAATACAAGAACAAACTTGTATTATGGGAGTAGTACCATACCTATTCTAGAGGATTGTTATCACATGTGATATATAGAGAGAACTATAATCTTGCAAGCCTAGGAAGAACTTGCAAGATGGAGTTAAGGAAGTTAATAGATGGAGTTAGTAGTAGCTACATTGATAGGTGTTTCAATGGTAGTTGATTAAGAGAAGTTATATACTAGGAGTAAGGATGGAATAATGTTGAAGTGGTATGACCATGTCATCATATGGTGATGAATATGGTGGAGTCAGATGGTTGTCTTATTCAGGAAGATGTGCTCTTTGTGAATAAGATAGGAGACATTTATAGAGTATATTTAGGAAAGGAATTCCTTAACTATGATCCAAGCTTAGTGAAGTGTGAGGATAGGAATTCTTTAGAAGTCTTAACCAAGATCATATCAAGCCATGACAAGACCATTTCTATCTCTTTGCTTTAAACTCTTGAATGAAGAGGGTAGTTAAACCAATTCCTATTTTTAGGCAGCCAAAGAATAGTAGCTCGTAGTCAAGTAAAGTTTCCAAGAGATAAGTAGTATATCATTTGAGAGTGTATTGGTGAAAGCCTTGTCCATCTGATTGTCTTGACCCCTAATAGAAATTTAGATCCATGGAATAACATATTACTCTAGGAAGTAATTCCAATATCTCTTTCAAAGAGGAGATATCAATCTTAATCATAGATTTAGAAGTAATGTCCTGGAACCTTGATCTCAATACATATTCATAATAGAATGTGAGTCTATTAAAAACCTTCCTAAAACCCATGGCAGTTATTAATGATTTCTATTTATGCTTCTTGACTTCACCATGGTTGTCCATGGTTATCTTAAACACTATAAATTAAGGAGGATTTGAATGAGAGAAATTCCCAAATATGGAGAATCATGAAAATCAAATCACCATATTATAAAGCCGAGATTTAAACCAACATCTAATATGGTTATTAAAAGAGGTTAAATATATATATTCCATGCCTATCACTCACCATCATAAATTATTAGACTCTTAAACCACTACTAATATATTATTTTAGTGGTAACACAAATCATTTCTATAAGATTTTCTTATAGGAAGTAAACCCTAAAATCCTGAGTTATATTTACTTTATTAAATAAAAGAACCCTTCATATAATGACATATTTTGTATATACAACAAGAAATGTAGAGGAGTGGGTTATAATTAACCTCTATGATATATCAATTTCTTACAAAATTTCTGGACATTTTAAAACTCTTGTAGAAATCAAATTTGAAGTGAATTTATAAATAGGAAAGAAAAAAAAACTGGAAAAAATAAGAAAAAGAGAAGGAGCAGCCAACTCTTTTGGCCCACGGCCCAGAGAAGTTTCTCGCGAATCTGTCGCTCGCGAGCAGTTGGAGAAATTTGCTTCGCAAGCTTTGCAGCAGCCCACCTGGCCCATGCGCAGCCTGCTACCGGCCTGTACCTTTTCGGTCCGTCTATTCGTCGTCGTCTCCTTCGACGGATGCGAGAAGCAGCTCGCTGTCGAGCTCCGCCGATCTAGCGTGCGCCAAGATCCGCGCCGCCTCCCTCGGTCATCTATAAAGTCGCATGTGCGCCGCCAAGGACGAACCCTAGCCAGTGTTCCTCTCTCTCCTCCCCTCTGTGCCAAAAAAACCTAACCCTAACCTCACCGGTGCTACTCCACGTCTCCGTTTACCGTCGCCCCGGGGCAAGCCGAGGCTGCCGTTGAGTTCCCAGTGCTTCTCTCGGTCATCTCACGGAAGGAATCAAAGCCTCGCACCTCTAATCGAGCTTCCTGACCGCTTCTTCTCCGACGCCAACCACCGTTGATTCGATGCCGTCCGACTGTCTCCGGCCTTGCCGACCTCATAATCACGCTCAGGTTGATCTCTTGGTCCTCCTGGACCTCCCCTCCGACTCCCTCTTGCTCTGGTTTAGGATGCCGACGATCACCACCAAGCGCCGCCGCCAGACCTCTTCGGTGTCGTCGCTCCAACGACCATTTCCGGGTGGCGCCACCACTAGATGGTTTGCCATAGCGTCCTCTCTCCAACAAACCTAGCCACGAAGCCCCGCGTGCAGCCGATCGATGGGGGCGTCCTCAACGAGAGAGCAACTCCATTGCTGACATCACCATGACGTCATGGTGATGTTATAAATCTATTTCTTTATTTTTCTTTTTCGATAATCATTTCTATAAGAAATAAATTCCTAGATATTACGTGGCATAGGCCCCACCAGTCAGCATTATCTAATAAGCTCATTTAATGTTTATTTTTAATTCCAAAAAAGTGAATAAATCTTATTAAATCAATATCTTTTCTTTTATAAATCAGAAAAATATATATTATATATCAAAATGTGTCGAAAAATAAACTCTATAATATAAACCTATTGTAATATTTTATTCTCCAACTTAAATAAGAAAATTATTATTATTAATAAAAACCCTATTAAAAATTAATCTTATAAAATGTGTATTTTATTATTTAAAATTCAGAAAAATAAGTATAATATACCAAAATTCTTAGAAAAACAAAATCTACATTTATAAACTTATTTTGTGCATTTTTGTGATACTCAACTCAATATCTATTATTTATTTAGTATTTATAAAGTGGTTAAACTTATAAAAATCATATCTTATTATTTAAAATCACAAAAATATCTATAATATACCAAAATTATCACAAAAGTATAATATACACCTTAAAATTATCATAATTGAAGTGAAATAAAAGGTAAAGGTCTAATAAATCTTATTTAAACCGTTTTATTTTATTTTAATTCATTAAAAATTTATAAATCTTTACTATTGCTTTTAGCATTATTTATTAAAAGTCTAAAAGTGTAACAACAAGTTCAATTGATGTTTAAATGAAGTTAGAAATAGGTCTAACTATTTTAAGAAATATTAAAAGTAATCCTTGCATATTTTTTATAAAAGCCCTAATTGATTCTTAATCTTGTTTAACAAATAGTTCAGATACCATGCTCCATTTGATTGCTTTTGTATTGCATGCTACTTACTGTATTTACATATTGTCTCACACACTCACAAGCCTTAATAAGAAGCACAGGTGTGAAGCAAATATAAAAGTACAACACATTCTAAAGGAATCATCACAAACTCCAAATCCTAGATTAGGTACGATTGTTACGGGGATTCTCGTTCATCAAACCGCATTACATTACTTATGCATAATTGAATTTTGCGTCTTTAAACATTAGTCCTTACCAGACCAATGATGCTATTTAAAGAATTTGGATCTTCTAGTATCTCGAAGACCGTGAGTGCATAATATTGCAATCACAAAAGGCAAGTTCACAACTTGCTCATGTCCTTTGATTATTTTCTATCAAATGCTTATAACTCAATTGTTGTCATCACTTGCATTTCAAAAAGGTCAGAAAACACTATTTTCATAATAATATGATTATGGATTATTTACTAAATGGTAATAATCTATTGATACTGTTCCAGTGGTAAAGGAACATAATATCTAGGACTTAACAAACAATGTCGCCAGTGATTCTAGCGCCGTATATTACGCGCCAACCATAAGACTTGGAATGGGACGGGAAAGTCAGCTGTATCTTATCCCTTTCGCATGGACGGATGACCTTATCATGAGGCTGTTGATTTCTCGTGGAGTTCCAGAGAATCCAGCATATGGGTGGGACCCCTTAGTTCCCCGCGATCTTGGTGTCTAGATTATCTGTGCATGTCTGACTAGGTCTGAGTTCACCATAATTGATGGTGACCACTAGACAGAGCTGCGCACAGAGTCTCCAAGAGGCTACCCAAAGAGTAATCATGGTAGTTGTCTCGGGGGATCGTGTCTCATGCGGGGTCGCGGAGAGGGCAGTACTGGCTTGGATCTTAGACTGGGTCCCATACCAAGGAAGTGTGGAAAAGCTCCCGGCTTGGTTGTGCAACAAGGCTAAGGTCTCTTATGGAAAAAGTGACGCACCTTTGCAGAGTGTAAGAATTGTGACACGTTACTCCTTGTTCCGGGAAGGAGCTATGAACGCGGCAGGAAAGGAACCCCACAAAGGTTCTGGTCAAGCTGTGAAAACTGTCACACATAGTTTTCAGAATAAAAGCAACCTTTGAAGAAATGTTTATGAAAACCTGCATTGCCTATGACCTTTGGTATGTGGCTGTAGAAATAGTGCATCATACACTCCTTTTTAGTGAACTTGCTGAGTACGCTCGTACTCAACCGTACCTTCTTAATCCTTGCTAGGTTTTAAGTTGTTGAAGATGATGCCAACATCAATTTCTGCTCAAGAAACCATCATCGAGAACTCAGGTTCTTCAATAGAGTCAATGAAGTCCACATATACGTCAACCGAAGCGAAGACTAAATTCTTAAGTAGATAGAAGTAGATGCTCTAGCCATAAAACCTACTTCTGTAGCGCATTGCAATATCAGCAATGGCAAGACAAATAGTTTATATACTAGTCGTAGTGATTAGATAGTTCTGGGTTATTACTTCTGGTTCTTCTTTGTAAGAAGTTTCTTTCTCTCTCTTTAACCTAGATTGTTCTCTGGATCTTTTGTAAAGAGTCGAGTTGTAATCTATAGTCATGTCTTGCACCTGCTGTGTTTTTGTTGTACCACTCTGAGGGATGTAATACTAGTGAACGGTGTTTCATTGGTGTTATATCAACGACTATAGTGTACTACATCATGCAGTGGTATGTTGGGTCACCACATTGAGTGCCTCAAGTGTGACACCTCGCGGGGAGTTACACACGTCCGGTGCCTGACGATGACTCCCGCTTCCCTGATCCAGCAGCAGTTGCGGAAGTAGAGCTCCTGGATCCGAATCCCACAGCGCGACGGTGCTCCACGGTGAAGATGTCTCTCGTTCGCGTAGTCCGAACGTTGGACCACGGTCACGAGAGAGAGAGAGAGAGAGAGAGAGAGAGAGAGAGAGAGAATATCAATTGGAGGGCTTCCCAAAAGTGAGAAGAACTTTATCGAATATTGTGTATTTATCTGGCCAAATACCCCCACTATATATAGGGGAGGGGTACTACCTCCCTCAAAGTCCCGGGGTGGGACTAAAGGAGAGGGAGAGGTGGGGAGGTGCGCCGGCCAGCCCCGACCCATGGGTCCCACGTGGGGCAGGACCACTAGGGCTGCCGGCCACCCCCTAGGCCTCTCCTAGGGGTGTGGTCCCCTCTTGGGCCCTTTCCCCTCCAGGAATTGGCCCATTAAGCCCTTTGACCATTTAATTGATTTTATTTTTTATTAAATAATTATGAATTCATGATTAAATCAATATTTAACATTCATTCATATAGTATTCAACCTCCGTGGCTATGGAACACCTTCCACCTCCACTCCGGACATCCTCCGGACTTACCGAAACCCTTCCGGTTTTCTCTCTACTATTCTTCGGCGATTCTTTCCGATCCTATAAACACTCTCTAAGCATCATTAAACCCTTAAGCATGATACCCTACGGTTCGACAAAACTCTAGACATGGTCAGGACACTCTCGGACCAATGATCGACAGAGGAACCTAGATGGCCATGTGACCCCTGTGCGTTCTATGAAGATCTTTCGTCGTTTGAACTGGGACGGTCGTGTCTTATTCCCTTTGTCTCTCGATACTTGCATTGCCCGAGATCTGATCAATGACATCACCATGTCGTGTTCAATCTTGTTACCAAACAATGCTACTTGACTTCTTCCGACAAGTGATATCCCTGTGATCAACTCACACGCTATGCAGCTATTGGATATTACTTCTCCGAGTGGGCCCTTGAGTATCTTTCCGTCACGTGGACGGACAAATCCCACTCTTGACATATATTGCCTCTACGGTTTCCTCCGAGTACCTGAACACACCTTTATAACCACTGTATTACCAAGTGGCGCTTGATGCTATCTAAGCACTCTCGGGAGACAATGATTGATATAGCCTCATGGTCTAAGGAATAGTCTACGTGGATCCATTTCTAATCATCGTAACTTGAACTTCATGACATCATCAGGTCACGATGTTTAGGTTGGGTATTGGTTCATCATCTCATTCTCAGAATGAGTTAACTCCATGTCCAACTGGCATAAATGACACATGATCAGGAAACTTGATCATCTGTTGACCAATGAACCAGTGACTAGAGTTTCAGTGGGAACCCCTAGTTGTTTATATATCACACACGTATTGATGTTTCCACTCATTATAGTTATAGCATGATATAAAACTTAATCATAAACTTTATGAAATATGATAATAGTCGTTATAACTATTTGTCTCTAGGGCATATTTCCAACAGTCTCCCGCTTGCACTAGAGTACGAATAAACTAGCTACATTTGTTCTTAATTGTTGGCACCATATATTTGGTACCCTGAACATGCTTGCTCATGGAAGAGGTTGAGCCTTGAGCATGTACTTTACAGTCCCAAATACTTTGCAACTTACTAATGTCACCTTGATTGACATTAATACTTTATCATCACATGATAACATCTGTGTGTATGCATCGTCCCTATGGCAGCAGAACGAGGCCGGATTCCAGGAGCCTACAGTGACTTTAGATCAACATCGAGGGCTTTCTCATGGGCACTATGCCCTGGGACACATCATTCTATGTTAAAACCGAACTAGCCCCACCATAACATTATACAACACTTTAGATGGTACCCTTATCTATTATTATAAATGTAATCCTCGAAACACGAGTGCATCCTGTGCAACTTTCGATGTTTTGTTCACCTCGCTTCCTACTTGACCCTAATCGCTATTACAGGAGTTTCCAACATATTCCCTTATAACATAACCCTTTATGCTTTAAGATATGTCATCCTTTATGGATTTGGAAAAACATGCCTACAATTCCCTATTAGACACTATGGACAAACTTAGCTCAATGTTCCATGATTAAAACTTAATCACCTTTTAAACGTTTCCTCTTGGATCATATATTATATTAAGTTATCATCATCGTTTTCAAAGATAGAACCTATGTCTCAACATAGTGGATGATGATCATCCTTTTTATTTCTTTCAACCATTGATGTTAAACTTAATACTAACTTGAGTTATTAAGGACGAGTTCCTTAATTAACTTCTATTCTGAAAACCCTTTTCAGAATCCCTTAAGGAATACTACATAATATCATAATACACCTGTTATCAACTTCTCCTCCTTATAAATCATTATTTATTGGTACTTGCACTTTTATTCTTAACACACTTAAGAATCACTCCTATAAGCTCCCACTCAAAATATGTTCCTCACATATTTGGGTATGAGTCACTACTCTTACTCAAACTATGTTTCTACATATTTGAATTTGAAACTTATATTGCTCCCACTCAAAAATATGTCATACACATATTGTTTTAGGAAGACTTTCATAGCTCCCACTCAATTTCATGCAAATATCATATCTACTCACTATTTTGAACAACTTCAAAATCTTTTGATAAAATATCAAACTTGGAGTTTTACTACGAGATACTAGTACTTTTACTAGTTTTAAATACGCTAGACATTTAGAACACTTGAATCAAATTCATTTGAATTCGTCCAATACTTGACTAATTGTGCTTTTGACATTCACCCATTTTTCCACTATGGATTTGCAGTCATTTGGGAAAATTCTAAGTAACCCCTTTTACTTGTGAGATTTAGCAACGAATTGCTTTCTAATCTCAAGGGAATTTTGCTTCTAGGATTTGTCATAATTCTAGTTTACCATTATTTCCTTAGTAGTTCATAGGTATGTCATATTCCAAGAATCATGAAAAATTATACACAAATGTCTCCAAACAATATATGGGTTACATTTTGAATCCTACTTCATGTAGTGAAAACACCTGTGGGGAAAACACAATGATCATTATCATTGATTATTTCCTTTGTGAAGAGAATCGTTTAGGAACGTTGTCTGTTGTGCTTCTCAACACTCTGATGCAGGGTTTTGAATCCTCATCGTGTTTTTCACTATCTTCCATTTGCTCCATAATCAAGAAATATCACTGAATGTGAACTTTCTCAAGAATGCACCAAAATCCAAGCAATACAAGTTTTGCTTCTCTTTTGGTTTTAGCCATGGATTTTGTATTCAAATTTTCCAACGAATACTCTACAAGGACTTATTCGTTATTGTTTTGGTTATATCGAATAACCCCAAAACTTCCATGAAGATCCATACTAGATATGGAGCCGCTTTCACGAATCTAGATGGCTCAGTATATATATTCTAATTGAGTGCTAACTATTTCTAACTAATGGTCTCTACATCTACACTACAATGATTTATTTGGCGCCATCTATTCACCAACTTTGATATCTAATATCACATTGTGATGCTTTGCATTTTGACGTTTGAAAACGCTTTGCATTCCACAATTTCTTTTATGCCATTCTTATAAAGTCGAATTTCATTACTATTGATCAAATCGTAGTAATTAGATTCTCTTTTATATTTATACCCTTTGTTGATGAAACATTTTGATCATATCAAATAGTTTCATACTTATGTTTCCTTTGGTAAACTTCTTTACACATTTAAACAATCATATAATGATAATTACCATTCTATCAAAACACAATACATCGAATATGTATTTACTTTTAACAATTCATTAAAACACTTTGTATTCAAGTAATACACGGTGTTTAAGTTATTTTTACGTACTTAGGCATGATTCATATGTGACAAGAAATCAAATGACTTTCACATATTATCAACATAACTTTGAATTTAAACAATGGTTTCATTCAAAATGAACATATCGTTAAGTTGGGTATTTTTAAAGGCATTTCAATATTTTACAAATGTTCATGCATTATCAATTAGTTTCAAAGAACAAGGATAAATTCATACATAATCAAATAAGATATGAACACGAATAGAGTTCATTCATAAAAGTGGAACAACTGTTTGTTACAAGCTCGTATGAATAACCGTCTCACTAAGTGTGAGACAAACTAAAGAGGTTTACAGTCTTTTGATTACAATAACTATCCAAAACATAAACTAAATGATAAATGTCGAGGGAGAGGGTCATTGGCCATCATCATCATGCTCGCCATCAACACGCAACGTCACCTCCTCTCCAGCAAGCACCTCTCATGCAGAAGCACCTGTTTTTAGTAAAACAGAATAAGTATCAAATATACTTAACACTGCAAATGTGTTTGCAAGATTATAAAATTTATAAAATTGTATATCAAATATATACCTTTGTCATTAATGACCTCAGCGACAACGGGTTCAACCATCACATTCTTGAGATGTGATATGAACCTGTGGAAATCCTGTGTTTTCGCGTCGCCTCTCATAATGCAAGTCCTGACTTGTGCTTGGTAGCTTGGTGGCAGCAACCGCATCACAATGCCATTTGCAAAATATCCCGTCATCCAGCTATCCAGGAAGTATGCAGGCCTCATGTACGCATCATGCATGCGCTCCAAGTGGTCGTCCAACAATGAGTTCTCCTCCATCTTAATGGAGAGGAAGTCTCCCATCAGCTCATGCTCCCATATGCATGCTTTTTCCACGAAATGTGTCCTAAGATGTAGCATTACTGTGCGAGGGTTGACATTACCCACGACAGGCCACAGCTCGTCCACCATTCTGAAACGCATTGTAACTGAAATGAAGGAGGCCATCTCCCAATAGTGGTAGCGGTCTTCCCGCTGCTCTGGGGTCTCTAGGTCAATGGGATGATCCAAATCCATCTCATCGAGTATGTAGTCGACCACGTCATTCTCGCTAAGGAGAACATGGAGACGCGCAACCCACATAGAGAAGTTTGATCCATCTAGTCTGAGCTTCTCTCCTTCTAACCAATCAATCGTCAACAGGAAAGGTGGCATCGGGGAGAACCTTATCTACATTTATAATTACAAAAGGAATTTAGACTAAGTTTATAATTAAATGAGTTAATAATAACTCCACTCAGAATACCTATCCCATGAAGGGTTCCTAGCGATAACACGACCCCTTTTCCCCACATCTCCCCTGATCATCACAACCATCAATGTGGGTTCAAGGGTGGACGCTAAACGTCGGTCACATCATTCATGCGACTCGTGCTCGATCTTTCGACCATCTGCGTTCTGAGGCCATGTCTCTGTAACGTGCTAGGCTCGCTAACTCAACCTTAGTGTATTCGATGTGCAACATGGCTTACACCCACTGTATGCGAACATAGATATGTCTTACACCCACTCACCGTGGGTCACCTCAAACCGAAGAACTTTCTTGGTGGTGCACACTAAGGGGAACACAATCATTGGTAATTTTAACAGGGATCATCTTATTAGGCTACCGTCGAGTATCTAATACTAGCACACAATAAGATATACAAACAATAACATTGAATGTAAATGCGATGTGATATGGTCCTTCACGTCGTGATCTCCATCCGTCGTCACCGGATTCCGGCGCCAGGGTTCCCGTGCCGTAGACACCAAGGTACCGGTGTCATTCCGGCATGGTAGTCCATCACCTCCGTGACTATCTACTACTACATAACATAAGGTAATCACTTTACCTTTGCCACAACCATATCACAAAGCAACGCCCCCTGCAAAACAAACTTAGATGCCTCTACTTTATCTTTGCATGTTTTACGTGGCTGAATGGGCTTTCGCACAAGAACCTTTCTTACCTATGAACTTTCACCATAACGTTGATCGAGTAGTTGTCTATACTACACCCCTTTCGGGGCCTTCCGTTGCAAATGGCATACCAACTAATGCAAGAGAGATAGACACCCCCTAAGCCACTTTATATGGTACAAGCTGTAAGTCAAGCGTGGACCAGTCTCGCGAATGAACGCGTAAAGTCGGTTGGGGCCGCTTCATCAAGCATTACTGCGGTATACACAAGTACACGTGGGAGGGTAACAACTAAAAGATCAACACCCACATGCTACATCTCATGTGTTCTACCCGTACTAGCATTACTACGCATAGACCTGGCTCTGGTACCACTATAGGGGTTCCGCGTATGAAAACAATAATTTTTACCCTACGCCCCTGAAGCCCTGATGTTGCCAGGAACTATATATTAGTAATACAGTAACGGGAGGGCCTTTTCGCAAACTTACCCTTGAAGACCGAAAAGTGTTGTAAACTCTCAGGAGAGCGTGGTTAATGTAGACGAGCCGAAGCCGACCTCTAGGTCGTGATGAAGTCCTTGCGCTCCAACGGCTCCAACGACTTGAGTGCCTCAAGTGTGACACCTCGTGGGGAGTTACACATGTCCGGTGCCTGACGATAACTCTCGATTCACCAATCCAGCAGCAGTTGCGAAAGTAGAGCTCCTGGATCCGAATCCCACAGCGCGACGGTGCTTAGTGGTGAAGATGGCTCTCGTTCCTGCAGTCCAAACTTGGGACCACGACACAAGAGAGAGAGAGAGAATATCAAATGGAGGTCTTCCCAAAAGTAAGAATACCTTTATTGAATATTGTGTGTATTTATCTAGCCAAATACCCCTACTATATATAGGGGGAGGGGAGGTACTACCTCCCTCAAAGTCCTGGGGTGGGACTAAAGGACAGGGAGAGGTGGGGAGGTGTGACGGCCAGCCCCCACCCATGGGCCCCACATGGGGCAGGCCCACTAGGGCCGTCGGCAACCCCCTAGGCCTCTCCTAAGGGTGTGGTCCCCTCTTGGGCCCTTTCCCCTCCGGGAATTGGCCCATTAAGCCCTTTAACCATTTAATTGATTTTCTATTTTATTAAATAATTATGAATAAATGATTAAATCAATATTTAACATTCATTCATATATTATTCAACCTCCGTGGCTGTGGAACACCTTCCACCTCCACTCCGGACATCCTCCGGACTTACCGAAACCCTTCCGGTTTTCTCTCTACTATTCTTCGGCAATTCTTACGATCCTATAAACACTCTCTAAGCATCATCAAACCCTTAAGCGTGATACCCTAAGGTTCGGGAACACTCCATACATGGTCGGGACACTCTCAGACCAATGATCAACAGAGGAACCTAGATGGCCATGTGACCCCTGTGCGTTCCATGAAGATCTTTCGTCGTTTGAACCGGGACGGTCGTGTCTTATTCCCTTTGTCTCTTGATACTTGCATTGCCCGAGATCTGGTCAATGACATCACCATGTCGTGTTCAATCTTGTTACCGAACAATGCTACTTGACTCGTTCCGACAAGTGATATCCCTGTGATTAACTCACACGTTGCACAGCTATTGGATATTACTTCTCTGAATGGGCCCTTGAGTATCTTTTCGTCACGTGGACGGACAAATCCTACTCTTGACATATATTGCCTCTATAGTTTCCTCCGAGTACCTGAACACACCTTTATAACCACTGTATTACCAAGTGGCGCTTGATGCTATATAAGCACTCTCGGGAGACAATAATTGATATAGCCTCACGGTCTAAGGAGGATCCATTTCTAATCATCGTAACATAAACTTCATGACATGATAGGGTCACAATGTTTAGGTTGGGTATTGGTTCATCATCTCATTCTCAGAATGAGCTGACTCCATTTCCAACTGGCATAAATGCCACATGATTAGGAAACTTGATCATCTGTTGACCAATGAAACAGTGGCTAGAGTTTCACTGGGAACCCTTGGTTGTTTATATATCACACATGTATTGATGTTTACACTCAATACAGTTATAGCATGATATAAACATTAATCATAAACTTTATGAAATATGATAATAGTCCTTATAACTATTTGTCTCTAGGGCATATTTCCAACACGATTTACTTTCTGCAAGCAATTACTATCTTCCACACAATATGTTTAATCCCTTGTTTTCAGCAAAACTAGTGACATTGACAACCTCACTGTAAGTTGGGGCAAAGTTCTATGGTTGTGTTGTGTAGGATTCCAATTTGGTAGCAACACATTGGGGTTGTTTCCTTGCTCCTACTGGTTCAATAACCTTGGTTTCATAACTGAGGGAAACTTGTTGCTGTGCTCATCATACCTTCCTCTTCGGGTTCCCAACAAGCTCAACATATCCTGAGCCATCAGGTTGCTAAGATAAGATCGTATTACCCTTTATGTCACTGGGTTCCTATTTGATCGGCTCTAGACAAGTATCTCACCTCAAGCCTTCATCAATCTCAGGGGTTTTGGGTACCTACAAGTCGAAAGATCGAGACAAGAGACAAAGAAACAGAAGATATAAAAGTCTATTTCAAACAATACACAATGATCCCATGGATTAGATGCACATAATTGATGCGAGGTTTCGCCCCAACCCACAGCCCATGAGTACTACTCACTCATAACAATAAGATCAAGGATAGAAAACATTGTGCAAAATACTTAGATTGAAATCAAATATTCTTACAATGGTCATCGAATCACAAGGAGATCTCAAGTACAAAGTAATGGCTATGGATAATGGAGGGGATGGAAGATGGAAGGGATGAACAATGGTGTGGATCTCCTTTGGTGGTGTTGTGATGCAAAATGAGAATGGCGGCCTTGTGAGCGGCGGCTTATACCTCAAAATATATAGGCGTCTTCATGAAAGTTGTAGGATTTTACGAGACGGAGCTGCCGGCACATGGTACGGGCAGGCCCTGCCCGTACTAGTGGTTTTTACGGCAGCTGTCGCCTAGAAATTTCTCTACAATTACTTGGTCGTGTGGACTTCCTCAGAAACCTTCATTATGACTCCAGGTTTTGCATAAAAAGCGTGATTTCCTACACAACACAAATCAAAGTAATGATTCACATATCTTTGCAATTATTAGTCATTAGTGGCAAGGATAGAGAGTTTCTTGTCAATTTCTTGACTAAAAACAATGTTTAAACACGGTGGAAGATGGATGTTTTTGGAGCCATCAACCTACCCAAAGCTCAAACCTTGATTGCCCTCGAGCAAGAAGAAACAAAAAAGTATAAGGAATTCAGCGTTTAAACTTGAAACAACGAGAATAAGGATTCACTTACGGTTGGTAGTCATATGCATCCAGCACTTCATCCATTTGAAAGGCTTATAAAAGTTAGAGAGATGACAAGAATAATATACAAGCTTCGGTAAGTCAAGACAATCAAAGTAAAGTTTAATATAAGCATAAATAACTAGAAGTGTAATAATCAATCCAATTCTTCTAGTTAACTCTCGGCTTGCCAAGGAACACTGAGATGTTTTAATAGCACAATTGAGTAAGAGAGTTCATGTCCTAAGTAGTATAATAGTGAAGTGTCTTACTGACGCCCACATCAGTAAATCAAGGCTAACAAAACACTTCTAATCCAATCATTGTCTTTCAAGAAAATTCATAAAGTTGTAACGAGATCATCCCAAGGTCTTGTTATGTGGATCTTCATTTTTTCTTCCTTATTCAATGATCATTGGGTGTTTGTTTTACAAGTTCTTGCACAACCTTTGAGAGTACCAATACTTTTGCCCATATATTGACACGTATGCCACTCATGTCATCAACTCATAGCCGAAATGTGGGGTTATACCATAGATCATTCAAAGGCTAGCAGAGTTGTTGGCATCCAAAGGTGTGCATGAGAAACATAGAACTTTTTTAACTAGTACCACAGTTTCACCCACAAGGTTAGCTTTCGCATGCATCGCAGTTACCACTAGACTTCATTTCAATCAACCAACTCCTTTCAAGAGTGCCGTCAAGTCTATCAAATCATCTATGGGGTTAATTATCTTCAAGGGTATACTCTCAAGACAATCATTCATCAAACAAGTCATAATTTCATACTTTTTCTTGTTGTACTTGTTTGACAATATTATTTCCAAGGCAAGACTCAGTTAACTAAAAGAACTAGAGAAAAATCTTCCACAACTAATCATCCATACCAATAAAAAGCTTTACTCTAACTATTTTGAATTACTCCCACTAGCATGGCATCTTAGGAAATAAACCAACTAAAATAAACAACTCAAACTTAAAAAGTGGGAGACATAGGACATACCTCTCATGAGTGACTTCATAATCCTCTTCCTTATAGGGATGTGTTCCTTTAAAACTCAAGTACGATTATTACTATAATAATATTAAAGCAAAGAGGCAAAATGTGAATCCACGTTCACGAAAAAAGGAAAACGGAAAAATCTTTTTGTATTTTTGAGGATAGGTATTAAAGAATAGAAAAGAACTTGCAACCAACCAAGGAACTAAGAAAAATAAAAAAAAACTAAAAACAAAAGCAAAGTGTTGGAACAAACCAACACGAGTGTTTCAAAGATCTCAAGGAGATGGAGTACAATCTCATTATTACACAAATAATTTTTTTGGGGGAACACATCCCCAAGCTTAGGCTTCTACAAGCCCTTTGGTTGCTCACTATGGTGGTGGTGGATAATCTCCCATGTTCCATTGGTTGCTCCAATCATGGAACTAGGTGGCTGATGACCGCAAGTGCACAGATCGTTTGTAGCTAGTTTCGAAATAAAGATATCAATCCCATAGGGAGCAGTAGGCGAAAGACTAAAATGCTTTTAACTAAAACTAAACGTAGTACTTAAGGAATAACTTTAAGATGCAAGAAAAGTAGAGTTGTTTTTGGCTTTTTGGTTGAACGAGGAAATTTTAAAGTAAAGTAAAACTTAATGCAGAAAGTAAGAACCACGTGTGTAAAAGAACTAGGAACTGCAATAGGGAAAAGGCATTCTCAGGGAATGGTGGATACACCGCTAGAAATTTAGACTAAGAAATCAAGATTATTATAAAAAATAGTCTCATGATATGTATGTATGTGGGAGGAGCTCCATATATGGACAAATAGGCAGCAATCACTGCTCACATCATCCTTAACCACAGCTGACGAATAAACGACATCAATCGTATTATCCCTCTATTAAGGGATTTCTCCCGTGGCATGGACATGGCCTTATGAGTTCTCCTTGATTCCCCAAGTTAGTACGTAAATAATGACAATAGCTATATAGTCACAATAAGTGTTATCATCCCTCCATCTAGCAACAAGTAATCCCCTTCATCGAGTCCCCATAAGAGGCAAATATTAAGGAGGTGCACAACTCCCAACATCAAGATGAAGAAAATTAACACATGCACATAATGATGTACAACATAATAATCTCTATCTCATCTCAATCATATGCTAGGGTTTCTCCATCTCCCTAAGAACTAGAGATCTACTCAGACATAGAGGCAATCAACATCATGGCAATGGTAATAGAAACAATGGTAAATGAATAGTTCTTGTATAAATCTACAACGAGTATGGAAATTACAATAAGATCTAGATGGGTGAAGATGGGATGTATGAAGATGATGGTGGTGTAGTGGTTGATTAAGATGGAGATCGATGCCTTGGCCTCCCAGATCTGCATAGGGCGAAGATAGATCCCTTGGGCAAATTCCCCCTCCAGATGCCTTCCGGAGGTGAGGTTTCGAAGATTTATGGGTGATCTGTATGTCGTCTCTCTGATCCAGTTGCACGGGGTGAAACTATTTGAGGAGGCGGTGGCGGCGCCAACTATATGACCGGAACTATACGGCCGGAAAAAGTATTCTGGTCGTATAGTTGGTCTTTGAACCGTCTGTATCCCTGGAATGCTTCGGGTTTTCTTCTAGTGTTATTGATATTTCCAAAATAAACATTTTATGTTTTTTTGACTCCTTTTCTCCCCAATACAACTGCTCCAAGAATTGTGTCCATTGTATCCATCATCTGTCCTGATCCTGGTGAAAACAGACAAAAATGTGCGCGCGAGCGCCGTAAAATACCAAGATCCTACATCTACAATGCAAAATAATAATATAAAACATGATGCAAATATGCACTCATCAAATTCCCCAAGCTTAGACTCTTGCTCGTCCCGAGCAAGTTTAGCTTAATGGATGTGATCCTCGTATTCATGAAGCTGAGTCGATAAAATAAATGAGGCAGTTGCAACATGTGTTTATCATATATGATACATAGGAATAAGTTCATGAATAGTACCTTACTCGAACCATCCTAATAATATTAGAAGGCTTCCACACCTTAGTGATCAACAGTTCACAAAAGATGAATTTCAACATGATGTAAAAGTATCCGGTTCAACCGAATGAGTTAGTGAGGTAGTCCCAAGTGTTCTTGGATTAACATATTCACTTGGGATTTAAAATCCCAAATGCTTCTTTGTCATACTACACTATAGTGGTGTATGCCTATTTGCTCTTTGCACATTCGCGCTTCTCTTTTGTATATATGCTCACACTTTTGTTTAAGTGTTATGCAAAAGGAGCTAGCCATACATTCCACGTCATGTAGGAATTCAAAGTTTAACGATCTCAATTACCAAATTCCAATTATATATGAAGCAGCGTTATGACTTGAAGATTCTACCTCGACTTGTTCTCACTCTATTTCAATAGCACTTTTGATTTTCCTTTGTTCAAGGTTTCTTTTTCAACTTGACTAATCAGATTGTTTTTACTTTTGTAAATTAAACCATGAACTTACAACATATCGATTAAATTATGTTTATATGTTCCATTAATACCAATGGTGTGGAAGACTCCTATTGTTATCATCAAGTGCAAGTAAAATTATACTCAAGCCATTCATATATCCAATATGACAAGCACAAACTCAATAATGCTCCATATATGATAATATACTCAGAATTTCACAAATGGGATCGACTATTCCTTAAGGGAATTGAAATGATGCAAACTTTATTTCTAAACTCGAACTAATGCAAAACTAAAATAGTAATATAAAACTTATAAGATAGATTGCAAGGTCTTAAAGATCTCCCCAAGCTTGGAATCAAGCCAGGCGGGATCAAATAACTCCTTGTTGATACATATTCCTCCTCCTGGGTAGGAAGAGTATTACCTTCTTCCTTTGTGTTGCAAACCTTAGCCATGCTTGCGAGGCGAATATTGAGCTTGTCCATGTCGTATTGAAGCTTCAAAATTTTCTTGTAGAGGAATTTATTCTCATTTGTCAACTCAAAAACAGTTTTAATCAAGAAACCAACTCTACCATCGATGTCATCGACCTTTTTCTCAAGGTCTTTTCTCATCATCCAGTCGGAGTCATTCCCTTCTCCAATTGTTTCGACACATGCCTTCGAAGCTTTTTCCAACTCATAGATCCTATCATGAATCTCATCTTGCTGCACCTTCTTAGGTTTAAGAGGTGACGGATCGAGAGGAGGTTTATAATAGGATCCTATGTTGTGATGATAGGGATTCGGGAGATACTCATCCTTGCTCTTTCCCCGCTCCTCTTGCCTCATCATCTCCATCCTTTGCGGGAACATGTCCTCCCAACTTGGGAGAGGCTTGATCTCCGGGCCGAATTATGATGTTGATCTTTTAGGTTCTGCTTATTCAATCCTCTTCACGGGATTCTCTTCTTTCTTCCTCCAAATC
The DNA here is from genome assembly GCA_910589775.1 of Avena eriantha. NCBI lineage: Eukaryota > Viridiplantae > Streptophyta > Magnoliopsida > Poales > Poaceae > Avena > Avena eriantha. The sequence continues at coordinate 415,207,116 of OU342740.1, forward strand.
TTGTTGACATGGAAGGGATGCATGGCTTGACTGCACGGAAGTTGTTAGAAGGGGCTTGTATAGGGATGGTGAGGATTTTTCGAGAGTAGAGGCTGTAACTCTGCGAAAACTTAATGAAAAAGGTTAGATGCAATCAGCTTTAGAAGGGGAGGTCAAAAACCCTAGCCGCCGTTCGTAACGAGCAACTTTATGGGCGCGGCCCATATAGATCCCACCGTATAGTTATGAACCGACTATAGAATTCCTTCTACGGTGGGATCAACTATACATCTGAAACTATACGGGTGGGAATTTTTATTCCCGCCGTATAGTTGGTCGTTAAATCTTTTGTACTCCGACTAAATTTTTGAAGATGGGTCGATATCTATATGACCACATCTATAAGGGCGGGATTTTAATTCCTGCTGTATAGTTGGTCGTTAAACTATCAGTACCTTTCGTGGACGGAAGGGGTGATGTCGAAACAACTATACGAGCATAGCTATATGGTCGGAATTTTTATTCCTGCCGTATAGCTGGTCGTTAAACCCTCTGGATCCACCAAAAAATTCCTGCTTCTCCGAGGATTCTTTATTAATCTGAAACTTAACGAAATATCAAGTTTTGACAGAAAAATGATAGCTTAAATTTTTGACGAATTTTGGCATTATCAATCTTCCTTTTTCTTTGCTAGAGCATCAAATGTTCCTTATTTAACACAATGCTTAATTCAAAATTTAAAAACTTACTCAAACCTTTACTTCGCATGGGTTGCCTCCCATAAAGCTCTATTTTATGGTCAATAGCTTGACCATAGTGTTGCTCATTCCGTCTCGAGTCCATTCTTCTTGCAGTTGTAATTACTTGTGTATCTTTTCTTAATCACCTCTTCTAGGGTGATCACTTGTATTGTGACTGCACTTATATCTTATTTTAATCGATGATGCTTCAAGCGTTGTCCATTTACCACCCATGAAAGAGAGGATGTTTTTCCCTGAAGTTTCACAGCTCCTGATGAATAAGCTTCTTCAACTATATATGGGCCTTCCCACTTTGATTTGAGCTTCCCTAGAAACAAATTAAGATGAGAATTACAGAGCAACACTTTGTCTCCACTTTTAAAGGTCTTATTCTCTATTTTTCTATCATGCCATCTTTTCACTTTTTCTTTAAACAATCTAGCATTCTCATAGGCCTCACTTCTAAACTCATCTAAATCATGAATATCTAATAAATGTTTTTCTTCTGCTGTGTTAAGATCATAGTTTAGGTTCTTGATTGCCAAAAAATCTTTGTGTTCCAATTCTAAATGTGAATGGCGTGCCTTACCGTATACCATATTATAAGGTGTCATACCCATTGGATTTTTAAACACAGTACGGTATGCCCATAGAGTGTCATTTAACTTGCATGACCAATCTTTTCTTGATTTATCCACCGTCTTCTCGAGTATGGTTTTTAATTCTCTATTAGACAATTCCACTTGACCACTCATTTGAGGATGATATGGTGAAGCAACGCAGTGAGTTACTCCATATTTACTAAGGATTTTCCTGAAAGTTACTTTCATAAAATGAGAACCACCGTTAGTGATTAAGAATCTAGGAACTCCAAACCTGGGGAATATAACATCCTTGATCATCTTCACTAAGGCGGCTGCATCTGCATGGCTTGTTGGAATAGCTTCAACCCATTTAGTAACATAATCGACAACAACAAGAATATGAGTGTAACCATTTGATTCTATAAAAGGTCCCATGTAATCCATTCCCCATACATCAAAGGGTTCGATTATAAGACTATAATTCATTGCCATCTCTTGTCTCTACCTATATTACCCCTTCTTTGGCAAGCATCACAATGTTCTACATACATGTGTGCGTCCTTGATCAATGTGAGAGAATAGAATCCGGATTGAAGTACCTTCGTTGCAGTTCGCTTACCTACATGATGTCCTCCATACGGGCTATCATGACAAGTGATGTCTGCAAGAGCACATATCGTTTGTAGCTAGTTTCGAAGTTTAGATATCGATCCCATAGGGAGCCCAAAGGTAAATGTTTATGGGTGAAGTCTTTGTCACACCTAAAGTTGTCACAGGTCTTCGAGTGAATTGACTGCAAGTGTTGAAAATAGGAATGGGGTTTTGATTAATGAGATGTATTTAAATAGAACTAAAATGTAAACTTAAAAAATATAAAGCATAAAAGTAAAGAACAACTTGGTTGTTTGTTATTTCCTACAGATGGTGAAAGAAGGCGCGGGGAGATTCAGTTCATGGTAATAGTGACTGTGTCAGGTGGACGAATGATAAATGTAACAATTATAACCTTATAAATATATTTGTGGACGAGCAACCCATAATTAGACAGAACTCCTCTTGGTAGATTTCATCCCAACTTCAATAATCCTACTAGCCTGTTACAAAAACCATGGTTAGACACTAGACGATTAAGACCCTTCGGGTCGCTTAGCGATTAAGATCCTTGGATTGGACTAATGCACTAAGCACAGTGGTTCCTCATTATCCTCGAGTCTACTAGCTTTCCATTGATATCCCCGTGTCACCGGGGGGACGCCGGTCCACTAGCGAACAAGATCTTATCTATGTAGAACAAATTAAAGCATCATGTTGTCTAGGCCCTTAATTGGGCAACAAGCATTTGGCATCCCATAGGTATTCAAGCACACATAATATGGTAATTAGAATCAATCACAAACTAATGGAAAATATATGAAGGCACATCACATCTCACCAATCGCCTACATCTCCCACGCCCAAGGGAATTACTCACTCATGAGAGAAGAACGGATCATCAATATAATTACATAAAGGGAATTCGTCTTTGTATTACCATGGAGATCCACAATAAGAATAGAAAAATATCCAACACAAATCAATATGGGAAGAAACAATCGCAAACCCTAGTCTTGCAAAGTGGAGATCCCTCTCTCTCGAGTACAAGTAGTGGCTATGGGGGTGTATTGGCTAGGAGGTCGAAGATCGTGGAGCGAGATGAAGAACGTCTTCCCCTTATTCTCTGGATCTCTTCTTTCTCCCTTCTGGATGGTATGGCAGCTGCTGTGTTGTGTTTTCATCCCCCGTCCCTACATGGAAGTTGTCTCTTTTGACAAGACAGAGGCGGCGGCAACTATACGGCAGGAACCATACGACCGAAAAAATATTCCCACCGTATAGTTGCTCGTTAAAGCTTCTGTGAGCTCCCCTCGCGTGCTTCCAAACTGAGCCTCGCTTGTTTTCTCCCGAATATTGTGTTTCTCTAGTTAAATACTTATACTGACATTCAGAACCTAAAACACACATTAAAAACCAAGTTTTCTTTCGTACCGAAGTATTAGTGTTAGGTAAAGCTAGAAAACTATCAAATCCAGAAGAAAACCACCAATAAAAGCCATAAAAAATGTGTCGAATCTCACAACTATCAACTCCCCCAAGCTTAGATGTTGCTCGCCCTCGAGTGACAAGGAAATAAGGAAAAATAGCGGAGATTCAAGACTGAAAAATAAAGGAACTCACAAGTTTGAATTGGTGTCAAATTCTTTTCTTCAAAATTCCTGCAATCTTAAATATGATCATACAAGTATGCATAAGATTGCACTAAGTCCACTTCCTAACCACGTATATCTTGTTAGCAAATAAATCATATGCCCAAGCAAGTGTCGAAAGTTTAGCTAGGAAAGTGAGACAAATTCTTTTGGTGCCTCTCTTTATAGAGAGATGAAAACTGTTTGTTCTTGTTTGTTTAACCATTAGGAGTACTCAAGTTGGCATCAAAGCATGTAATTTAAGAACAACTCATCTATCCCATGTCAAAATTTTAAGACTATCAAAGAACCTCTTTCTTTTCTTTTGCCTTTCAAAAACTTTAGCTCTTTCATAGAGAAATCATGCTACTAGTTTTATCATATTTAATTGGGGTTGTGTTGTGCACTTGTGACCATGCTAATAAATAATTGTTGAGCAATAATGGGCCAGAGGAGTACTAAAACTTCACTTGGAACGTGAAACCATGAGGAGACTAAAAATTTTACCCGTCATAGCATTGCTGCTATAGACGTTTACAAAACTCAATAGCCAAAATCAAGTGGTATCCCACATTTAGATCGTTGGTTGGCCAGCAGCGTTAATAGTTCCCCATAGAGCACGAAAGAGTTGTAATGACACGCGTCAAGCAATATCTTACGGTAATTATTAGAAAAAGTAGTGGCATAATTTCTACTACTTCGAAGCATCCATTTTATCAAACAATTTCAATCAAGGGTACTTATCAAGTCTATTTATATTAAGCTCAAATGGGAAGGAGTAGTTCTAAAATTAAATTCTTTGGGCCAGACATGGACTCAAGTCATCTTCAGATGCTTTTTCTTGTTGTAAAAATGTAGGAAGTATTTTTAACTAAGTTCTTTGCTCATTGTTTAAAAGCTAAAAAGGAGACACTAGCAAAGGAATAGAATTTATAGGATAACAAGCTAAGTGGGGAGCAATCTCAGTGCAAGCGAGTAAGTAATTGTAGGGTCAATTTAAGGTTGCAGAAAGGAATGAAAGGAATGTGATAACTCTTATAACTTGCTTCATTCTTGTATTTGAGTCGAACCTCCTCTATGCTTCCCTATTGCCAAGTCACCTGAAATTAAGCAATCTACAAGAGAAACAAAGAAACGAACTTGCGAATAAAGTTACAAATAATTTTTTTGTATTTTCGGTTTAGAAATGCAAAGCTAGAAATAAACATGCAAATTTGAAGAAATAAAATAAATAAAAAGAAGAAATGAAAATATGAATGCAAAGTTTGGAGGTTTTCAAACCTCCCCCAAGCATTGAGGAAAAGGCCCAGCCACTTCTAGAAGCGATAGGCGATTGCCAGGCTCAGTTGTTGCCATCATTTGGCGGCTAGTGCGGATACTGCTGGTAGTAGTTGGGGAAGTGGGTCATGAAGTGACTGAAGTTGAGTCAAAGTATTCACATCTTCATTCACATCCCGAAGAGTGTGGTCGATCTCTCCAACACGCTGGTTGAGCTGTTGGAACTCCTGATAGGGGACGTAGCTGTACCCATGTTGTGGCTGGTTGGGCCACAGATCCCAAGCTCCTCCTTGGTTCTGATGTTGTTGTCCCTCCCAAGAAGGGTTGTGTCCCTGATCTTCCTCCTGCTCCTGCTCCTCATCATCATGTTGTCCTTCATCTTCCTCTTCCTCGGGCTGGAGCTCGGCCAAGATCTCCATCACTTGGTCCTTGGTGAGGATCCAAGTGTTCTTCTCCACAATCGAGAAGGCTTGGGGGTAGGGGAACTGAACCTGCTCACCCTGTGCATCACCAAGATAACTGAATCGATGTGCTCGGAGCCTCTGGTTAGCATGGTAAACACCAAGGAAGCCACACGCAATCAAATATTTGACGTCCATGAGTTTGGAGCCGTCAACAGGTTACCAATCCACCAATGCGAATATCACCTTTGGTCTTGTTGCTTTGGTGGCAGAAGTGCTGGATGAGTAGAGCTGCAGGACTGGGGCTTTGCGATGAAGTGGGGAAGAGGGCCTTGGTGATCATTGCCATGTCCACATTGGCCATGGAGCCTATGTCACCTCTTCCCAGTAGTGTGTTGGCGAGGAACAGAGCGTAGTAGCGGATGGTTGGGTTCTGAATGGTGGACATCTTCTTCTGATAAAAATGCCTGCCACCATTAACAGAAATAACCTCCCAAGTCTCTCCACTTGTGACGCTATAGAGGTTAGTAACATTGGGCTCCCCTGTATGAGGGAAGCTGAAAGCATTGCAAAATTGTTCAAAACTTACGTCATAGTGCTCCCGGTTCGTGGTGAAGCTTATCGTGCACAAATTACCTTTCTCCATGTGGTCGTCGTTGAAGGAGGCAAGGAACTCATGGGTAATCTCGGTGTAGGTATCGTGGCTTGCGAAGCCAAGTACCGCCAACCCCGCCGTGATGAGGAAGTTGTGGTCGGCCCATCATGTGGGCAGCACCCTCCTCGATGAGACAATATCCAACTTGGAGTTTGATGGCTCTGTGTACGGCGCCAGAAAAGTGCTGGTGTGATGTTGATGTAGAGCTCATTGGGAACCCCAAGAGGAAGGTATGATGAGCACAATAGCAAGTTTCCCTTAGTATGAAACCAAGGTTTAATCGAACCAGTAGGAGCAAGGAAACACCCCAAAGGTGTTACTAGATGAACGATGGCAGGGCACACGACCGGTGCCAGCAGCAACATGGAGACCTGCACAACACAACCACAGAACTTTGTCCCCAACTTGCGATGAGGTTGTCAATCTCACCGTGTTTTGTGGAAAACAAAGGATTAAACGTATTGAATGGAAGGAAGTAATAGTTTGCAGAAAGTAAACACAAAGCAGTAAAAGATTGTAGATTGTATGTAAAAGACAAGGACCGGGATCCATAGTTCACTAGAGGTGGCTCTCCTTAAGATAGATAACATGCTGGGTGAACAAATTATAGCGGGGCAATTGACAAACATCGAGAAAGCAATACATGCATATACTAATCATCTTGACTCCTTTGGAACTTGATTGGGCATAACAACATTATACATAGACCGGCATCCAACTGCATCTATGACTAATAATCCACCTTCAGGTTATCATCCGAAACCCCTCCAGTGTTAAGTTGCAAGCAACAGATTATTGCTTTAGAATTGCGTGTAATGTAAACAATACGATTGTTCTATGAACAAAGGATTGTTGTTTTCTCCCTAGTAGCAACAACACATCTAGTACCTTAGAGATTTCTGTCACTTCCCTAGATTACAAGAGGCATGAACCCACTATCTAGCATAAATACTAACTCTTGGAGTTGCTAGCATCTACTTGGCCAAGATAGCTACTAACAACGGAAAGCATGCAAGATCACAAATAACAAAGACATGATAGAATCAATAATCAATTTGAAATAGCATCACGATATCCACTGGATCCCCGCAACCACAACATGCAGAATTACAAATAGATGATCTTGATCATGAACGGAGCTCATAAGATCTAGACATGAAAGCACAAAGGAGGAGAACCAGCCATCTAGCTACTACATGGATCCGTAGTCCAAGGATGAACTACTCACGCATCACACCGGAGACTTGCATGGTGATGAAGAAGGCCTCCAGGGTGAATTCCCCTCTCCGGCAGGGTGCCAGGAAGAGCTTTAGATCCCTCCCGATGTAGGGATGGAGATGACGGCGGCTATAGACTCTTTCGTGGATTTTTGATCGGGTACTTAGGGTTTTTGTCCCGAGGGCATCTTATAGGCGGAAGGGGAGGCCGAGGGGGTGCCAGGGGACACCACACCACCCCGTGGCGCGGGCCAAGCCTGGCCGCGCGACCAGGTGGTGTGGTCGGCCTCTGGCCCCTCTACGTCTCGTATTCTGGCATCTGATGACTTCCGGAAAAATAGGCACTTTGGCTTTTGTCCTGTCCAATTCCGAGAATATTCATTTTCTAACTTTCCTGGAACCAAAAAGAGTAGAAAACAGGCAGCTGGCACTGTGGCTCTTGTTAATAGGTTAGTCCAAGAAATCATATGAAAAGTACTCCAAAGTGTGGACAAAACACAAGAAAGTGGATAAAACCAAGCATGGAACATCAAAAATTATAGATACATTTGCAATGTATCAACATCCCCAAGCTTAACTCCTGCTCGTCCTCGAGTAGGTAAGTGATAAAAAGAAAGAATAATTTTTGAGGTGACATGCACCATCAAAGACTTGATCAAAGTATTTATAAAACATTCAAAGCTGGGATCATAGTACTTCAATCATAACATGAAAGACAAAGTTCTAGCAATAAGACAAAGAAACTATGATGCAACATGAAAAGGTACAAACAAAAGATTCATGAATAACAATTCTTTGCAAGACGTTTGTTTGTTTCACATAAAGAAAACATAGCATAATAGTATTCAGCTTGTCCCTCATAGAGTAGAAAATATAAATGCATAGGACACCTTCAAAGTTCATAAGAGTGACTAGATACCAATAGTTTAAAACAAGCAAAATCAAGTCATGCATCAATCAACTAGTCTTGGGACAATGCACATAGAACTAAGAATGGCCACTATGCTCTCAAAGTAGGTGCATAAAGATAGAAGGTGGAGACTCAATATAATGGTGGAAGAAAGGCCTTTTATAGAAGGAAGTAGGGATTCAAGTCTCATAAAGAGCTCCCAAAAATTATGGTACTGATAGCATTCAGCTCTCATTGCCCCTATCATAAGCATCTTGAAGTGATTAAGGTTATAGTGAACAAACTATGGTGTACATGCTTGACGAAGTATAAGTTAGAAATCTCATGTCCCTTGTATACGAGGGCTGCTCCTCATGCTACTCAAGTTTAGTCACCGGTAAGTTCTTGTCATTGTAAGTATATGTGTATCATAGAGAACCGCCAACGGGATACCCCTTGCCCGATGATACGGAAGAATCCCCATATCAAAATGACAAGGCAAGCAGACAACGAGCATCTCAGCATTCTTCTTATTTACCATGGGAATATGGTGCTTTTTCTCTCTTTCCTCTTTTCATAATCTCTTTTTTATCTTTTTTCTCAATATAGGACTCTTTTTTTATAATAAGAATGCTTCATAGACAGCTCATTATCGTTACGCTGCAGGTTTCCACCATGTCAGCATGGATTAGACCAGCGGCCCAGGCGTTTCTCTAACACATATACATAACTCCATGGACTTACAAGCTCCCCTTTCATTTCACACCGACGACATCCATATACAAAAGAGCATGATATAAACTAGGTACAAGTACCAAGTGCTATGTTGAAAGCGTTCCCCATGAAAGCATGGTTCTGCTAATTCCCAACAAATAAGTATAAGCATATACAACATAGACGACACAATGGTTCAAGTTTATTAAGGGCAAGAAAAGTAAAGTGTGCCATCAAGTTCGTGAGAGCTTTAATCACTAGTTTTCTCATAACAAGTTTAATCGGAAGGTAAACAAAAGCATGAATATACTTGGAATAGCATAAGCTAGTAGGTAGGTATGGTGGACTCTTTGGAATAACTTGGTTTAGGGTGTTGGATGCATGAGTGGAACTCATACTTTGTTGTGGAGGCTAGCAAAAGACTGGGAGCGACAAACTAAGAGAGCAATAATGGCCATAATCATGCAGAGCGACAGAACATCATTAATCACAGCATAAAGTGATACTACAATTTGAAAACTAAAGGATCATAAAGGCTATGGTGACTTGAGATAGTCATAACATGGTGTGAGCATGCGTCAAGTCAACCCAAATAAAGCATCAAAGGAGAATACCACTATACTATGCTTTAATATGCAAAAACAACGCATGATTCATCCAAGGCACCTTAAGCAATATCAATTGTTTATAACCATTCATGCTACAGCAAAGAATACTAAGCATAAAGCCAAAACAATATCAAGCATGGCATGATAGAGCATAGGCCACAGTCAAAAACGAGCTTTTTTTACCACATAAGCATGAACTTTCCTACTCTTTTCCAAACCAAACCAAACTATTTGCAAACCAGTGTAAGAAAGAGGGGGTCCAACCAATTTATTCAGAAAACTAAGCAAACCAAAGCAAACTAAAAACGAAAACGAAAACGAAAAAGAAGACGCTCCAAGAAAAACACAACTGTGCATGAAACAATAAAAATGAAGCGTTTGGAAGAAACCTGGGATTTTTATTGATGAAGAAGGGGATGCCTTGGGCATCCCCAAGCTTTGACGCTTGTACTTCTTGGATATTTCTTGGGGTGACACGTGTGGCATCCCCAAGCTTGAGCTTTAGTGCATCCTTCATCTCATTATTCATTCCTTCCATACACCTGAAAGTTTTCCTTCATACAAAACTTCACACAATCTTTATTAGCAAAATTAGTGCACTTAGGATAAATAAGTCTTAAGGTTCAGTTCTAACACCAATAAACTTCCATTAGAACACTAGATACTGTAGTACTTCCCTTAAAAAGCTCAATTCCCCAAAAGAACTCAAAAAGAAACCAACAAGAAGCAAATGTAGAAAATGGCAGAAATCTGTCAAAACAGACCAGCAGGTAAAGACGAATTTTTTCGAAGACCTTCTGTTGCTCAAATCAAAAAGTGTTTAACTAACTAAAGTTAGATAACAACCTGGGTCGGAAGCCCAAAAATGCACGCCTCAAAAAGACGTTCAGAGATTTTACACGAATTTTTACGGCGAAGCACATAAATCTGTTTCGGGACAGCAACTTTCTCAATCATTACTTCTCTCTCATTAGAGGTTACTCTTGGAAAAAAAGCAAATAAAAAGGATAAGGAGAGGTTATTACAGAGGTAATAACTTCCAAGACTCATCTAAAACTTTTGGGTTATCTCCCAATAAGTACTTTTCTTTAACGCCTTTAAGTTAGGCATAAGAAGCAAGAAAAAGAATCAAGTGTTCTCAAATGAAGAAGCATTAAGACCAAATTTTGTTTTCATAGGAGAAGAAAAAGAAATCTTCTCTCTCTTCTTAGGGAAGTTTTCTATAGCTTTCTTGAATGGGAGTTGATATTTAATGGTGCCTTCTTTCATATCAATAATGGCACCAACAGTTCTAAGAAAAGGTCTTCCCAAAGTAATAGGACAAGAAGCATTGCATTCAACATCCAAAACATAGAAATCAACGGGGACATAAGCATTGTTAACCATAATAAGAACATCATTAAGACTCCCCATGAGTTTCTTTTTAGCATTATCATCAAGTGGGACATTCAAATAACAATCTTCAAGAGAAGGCAAATCAAACATATCATAAATCCTTCTAGGCATAATAGAAACACTACTATCAAGATCACATAAAGCTTTGAAATCAAAGTCATTCACTTTCATATTAATGATGGGTTCCCAACCATCTTCTTGTTTTATAGGAATAGAAGCTTTATGTTTCATCTTTTCTTCTTTAATCTTTATGAGAGCATCCGTAATGTGTTTTGTAAAGGCCATGTTCATTGCACTAGCATTAGGACTTTTAGCAAGCTTTTGTAGGAACTTAATAACTTCAGAGATATTTCAACCATCAAGATCAAAATCAAAATTATCATCTAAAGTAGTAGAACTATTACTAGCCTCAACACTAGTGGTGGTAATAGTAGAAACACTAATGTTTCTTGCAATTTCATCTTCTATTTCCCACTTAGCATGTAATTTAGCTAATAGTCTAACATTTTCATCAATTCTTACTTGTATGGCATTAGTAGCTGCAAAGGGATTATCATTAGTTTCAGGTTTAGCAGCCATTTTATTCAAAAAAGATTGAGCTTCAGCCAAGGATGCTATATTTCTTTCAGCATTAGATAGTTTTTCCTCAATAGTTTTATTGAAAGCAGTTTGCTTACTAATAAAGTCTTTAAGCATAACTTCAAGTTGAGAGGGAGCACTCCTATTATTGTTGTAGGAACTTCCATAAGCATTACCATTGTTGGGAGGATATGGGTTATAATTGTTATTACCATAAGCATTGTTGCCAAAATTGTTATTTCTTATGAAGTTCACATCAACTTGCTCTTCTTGAGCAACCAAAGAAGCCAAAGGAACATTATTTGGATCAATATGGGCTTTCCCTTTAACAAGCATAGACATAATAATATCAATCTTATCACTCAGGGAGGAGGTTTCCTCAACATAATTTACCTTTTTACCTTGTGGAGCTCTCTCAGTATGCCATTCAGAATAATTAACCATCATATTGTCTAGAAGTTTTGTTGCACCACCCAAAGTGATGGTCATAAAGGTACCTCCAGCAGCAGAATCTAATAGGTTCCTTGAAGAATAGTTCAATCCTGCATAAAAAGTTTGGATGATCATCCAAGCAGTTAGTCCATGAGTGGGACAATTCTTAACCAAAGATTTCATTCTTTCCCAAGCTTGAGCAACATGCTCATTATCAAGTTGTTTAAACTTCATTATTTCACTTCTCATAGATATAATCTTAGCAGGAGGATAGTATTTTCCAATGAAAGCATCTTTGCACTTAGTCCAAGAATCAATAATATTCCTAGTTAAGAATTCAACCATTAGCTTTTCCTCTCAAAGAGAAAGGAAACAATTTCAGCTTAATAATATCAGCATCTATATCCCTATGCTTTTGCATCTCATAAAGTTCAACAAAGTTATTTAGATGGGAAGCAGCATCTTCATTACCAATACCAGAAAATTGTTCTCTCATAACAAGATTGAGTAAAACAGGTTTTATCTCAAAGAAAGTATCTTCAGGTACAGGTGGGAAGTGGCTATGTGATTCATAAGAAATCACGACTAAGTCCTCCAATGGGAAGTGGCTCTATTTCAGCAAGCGGCAACGCTGCATCCTTCAGTAGCCTCATGCTTATAGATGAGGACGAAAATTATTATCATGTGAACACAAATCTTCCATATACGTCCGATGTGCAGGGTTGCTATACTCCTTCATCAATTGATTCGGCACAGTTCTTTTATGGGGGACCTGGTTGTGCTGATTAATTGTTTGATATTTCATATGTATACTACAACCCATAATAATGAATTCCGAAATGAGTCTTCATCATGTCGTCTCTGAGTTGGAATATCTTTCTAGTACATCATCCATTTATTTATTTGTCAAAATATTGCATTGGAGATAATTCGGAGATCATCTGGCTACTTTTCAGCATTCTAGCTATATATACTTAAAGTAAACATGAGAAAATAAGTTTAGAACTATTTGAGAAAACTTGGATACTATAAATGTTTGGTAAAAAATGAACAATTCGACTTACAATGCGATGATGCAGGTGGTGGGACATATTATAGGTCAGAAATAATACACTCACATACGTACTTAAAATTTTCCCATTTCAAAAAAAAAACCGTAAGTACTTTCCTTTTTTACCTTTCTCTAGTATAATGATATTCATGATAAAAACCATAAAATTGTCAAGTAAGATACTACAACACAATAGTCTATTATCTAGAGGCTGGCATCTTTTAATGTTGCACACAATTCAACTCTAAGAAGGTCACCTTATCAACGAATTCATCTCCTGCATTGATGAGAAAGAATGCAAGTTATTTTTAAAGGTAGATGATGAATGCAAGTTAAGTTAATGGATAAACCTGTCAATATGGATAAACCATCATCTGAGTAATATGAAGAACCGGAATCATTATATGAGAATAGCAATAGACAACGTCTTGTTATTATGCACATAATTAATATCCACCATTCATGAATTTTGTATTAAAAGAGCAATATAATTGACTTTATTAACAGAATAAGCCGTGTAAGATCAAAGGAAGTTTATTACACCTGCTGACATACCAAACAAGTAAAATCTAAGCTCACTTCTTTCTGATATCGAATGCATCTGCTCCTCATATTAACAAGTACCTTACCCTCAATATGCAACCGAAATAGGGTTCAACTTACAATTGTTAGTGTGCAAGAAACACGTAAACAAAGTTTGTCAATCTGAAACTTTTATACGAAAGCAAGTGCAACCCCCGCAGATTGCAAACCTGCAACTTATGGTAGGCTGAGAAATGGAGTGTCGCGTGGGAGCCTCTGACTCCATTGACAATTCAAGAACCCTCAAATAAGGCTTTCACCCCGCTATATTAATAGAAATCACACGGTACAACGCACATGTTGGGGCCACAGCACAACCAAGCCCAACAAAAAATAAAGAGAACAAATGCCAATATTGGCAGATCGATGAGATGAAGACGGACCTCTACCACTGCGCACTCCGGAAAGGTCCCACCGTGCTTCTGGCATTCCGAACCGCCATGTACCAAGCAACAACTTCAGCAAGGAATGCAACGACGACGCCGCTGCTGCTTAGACCGATCCTAGGGTTTCCTCCGGTACATGGAGGAGGGTAGGGAGGAGGTACCCATTTCCCTTCAGGAAGGAAAGGCGACACCCGCAGGCGTCACCGTGTTAGTGCCAGACGGATCCGACAGGGCTTTTGCCCCCAAGGAACCACCACACCGAACGGTTTGAAGTGCTCCACCTAACCCACCGCCAACCAGCACGCACCACCACGAAAAAGGCGCCATATTCATCATCTCCCTATGGGCATCGGCGCAGGGCCTCGAGGCCCGAGCAAGGGGACATTGGTACCGGGGGAAGTAGCAACGCAGCCGCGCGGTAGAGAACTACCTCCACCTACGTGCCAGTAGCCAATCAAAAGTACCAATAGTGATGGACCGCGTCTTCCTGCCGGAGCACCGACGGTGTGTTGCGCTCGCAGACGTGCGCGGCGAGCTCGGGGAAGCGGTGCAGGACAATTCCGACGACACGTACCTGCGTGTCCACCTCGCTCAAGCCGTAGAGGAGTTGCAGCTGCAGGAAGCGATCTACCGCTCTCTCGAAGAAGAATAGCGTCTCACCGACCCGCCGCCGCAGCCAGCGCCGTAGGCGGCGCATAGTTTGAGCGGTGTTGGGTAGTATTACATTCATGGTGTGTATGTACCATATTTAAACACTGGAATAAAAAAATTCATTGCATATGGCCGCTGCCCTCGTCGCTACCTAGTATACGGCGAGTGCACAACTAGCCTACTCACCTGAGTCTGAGTCGGAGTCTGAGTAGGGTGGTTGCCGCGACACTGATGCCGATTCTTCCTTCGCCGTCGTACTTCAAGACGATGATGTTGCTCACTTCGATCTCGTGCACGCCGGCGAACTCCTCCCAGCCGTTGGAGAGGAACATCCCGCCGAGGCGGTCAAACACCGCATCCACCGGGTACGCGTTGGTATTCACACCGGATGCCCGCAGAATGAACAAGTGTGGCACTGCGTCGTCGAGCATCGACGCGAACTTGCGGGGATGGTCACGATGAACTCGATGCCAGAGTCGACAGGGGGGAGGCGGCGCGTTGCTCTGGCTGCATCCTCTGCATCCTCCGCACCTCCCTTTGCGTCCACGGCCGGGGCCCGGGGGTCGTCCTAGACGACCACACCTCGATCTGATGCCGCCGGCCATCGCAACCTACCGGTTGTGGAGGCTAGGAAGGAGGCGAGTGTCGTGTGGTGTGGGAGAAGATGCCCGCGGGCGTCCGGTTAAAAAGAGCCGGCATCGGATGTCAGCACGGGGGCCGAAGCGACGACATTGAAGGGCCAAGGCAGGAGGGCAGGTGTTGGGCGGCGGCAGCAGCGGCACGGCCAGCCTTTGGAGCAGCCTTCCATTGATTCCTGATGGGTCACAACCATTGGGTCGCTGGCTAGCGGGCCATCGACCCCTGCGGGGAGGACACGGGTGGCCGCGCGCGCTGTCCGGGCCGATACAACGGTCACGCAAATTAGGTGCGCCGATGGGTTGTGCCGGATGCGTCGAACCGGATGGGTTGTGCCGCTGGAAGACCGCACATGCCACGTGTTATATGTTGATCCAAATTCTACAAAGTAGAGGCCAACTTCTGACGGAGCGGAGCGAGGCCCGTCGCCGGAGGCTTGGGCCGATGCGGATCGTTGATGACCTAGGTTACCACCGCTATATATACTTCTTGTAAGCCGCCGGCTGGGATAAGTTGCATCTGAGAAATCCCCGGCGTTGTGTAAACACTCTCCGTTATAGTGAAGTTTCGCTGGCTGGCGCCCGTGGTTTTTCCCCTCTCTTTGTTGGAGAGGGTTTTCCACGTTAAATCTGTGTCCCCTTACTGTGATTTTGTTTTTCGTTCTTTGTTATTTACTTGTCGCAAATCTAACACCACGCACGTCCTGCAATCACCTTTGCCACCACCATCTCTGCAATATGTCGATCGAGAACAGCCAGTGGGTGTGGATTGCAAATTGGAGGCGAAGATATATAGACATCCGTGTGAGAGGGTAAATGTGGTGAAGCTAAAGCTAGGTCCCATGGCCACGTACTCTTGGTATATGGTAATACCCTGCCAACGGATTCTTAGCACAGCTGCAAAACAGTCTAATATATGTTCCAGTACTGGAATGGAAGGAATCTCAAGCTACCCATGCACCCGATTGTGTTATCTCAGCCGTATATCCGAAATTCCGTTCCCTTCCAAAGGTGCTAAATTATTTCTTCTGCATTTTATGAAGGACTGGTTGCACAATTCTGTTCCGAGAAAAGGACCGGTGATCATAATCAATGGGATTCTGAACTGATTCATGGGAGCAGAGTTGTGTCCATCGGAAGAGGCAGTGAGCCGGTTGAGCCGAACCTAGCATGCAGTGTCCATTGAAGGAGGCACTGAGCCTATATATAACAGAGAGGTGTGAGAAATTGCATCCATAATTTGTACTGTATGATCGCAACCTTTCCCCTCTCATGTTCTTCTTCCTACCCGAGAATTCTCCCTCTCAATTATACCGAATTGTATTGAATTCAGTCTATAGTTCGTTCTGTGTGTCATCTCCGAATTAAGACTGACATTTGGTATTAAGAGCTTCGGATCTGTACCCCATCTAGAGAAGAAGTAGACGGCCATGTCGGTACCAAACTGACGATCCAAGAAAAGTGAGTTGACCTGCCGAGGCACCAAACTGATGGCGCCATTGTACATGATACCCCAACCTCAAAATATATCTTCCATGTCGAGACAAGCCCCAGGCTATAAAATCATCGAAACCTCGATCGTGCAGAGGGATCTGCATAATGCGGTTCACGTCCACCATGATAAAAAAGCTCACGAAGCAATACCTCGTCCCACTGGCCAGTAATGGTATTAACAAATTCACCCACCTTTGTATATACTAGCATAGTGGCCCTCGCAAATGCGAGGGCATCATCTTTAGTGGGTTGATGTAAAGTTAATTTTTCAGTGCACATCACACTTATTGATAAGAAATAATATGGTTCTATGACTATCAGAAATGTTAATGAAAATAAAATATCAAATATCCAAATAACATATTTAACAGTCTTAGTTATCTATTAGAACATCCATTTTTTGTAAGTGGCATTAGATGTCCAATATAATCATAGTTTTATGTTATGGTAGATCAGTATGAGTGGTTACTTCATGTTGATACATTATATTCATATTGACTTCAATAGCTCCAAAATATGTGTATTCGTAGAGATGGTGATACCTAAAACCTTATTTTCTATATTAAGATGCTGCTAAAAATAATTAGTATATGATTAACACAATTATACATTCGCAAAAAACAAAAAAAGATTAACACAATTATAATGATACAATTATTTTCAACAATTTTGTTCATATGTTTATTCATCGTTACTAAGAGGATGATCACTTCAAGTTTAATAGAACATCCACTACTTTGATATATTATAGTTTGATATACTCTTTGAAATTGTTCCATGTTATATGAATCTTAAATCTGGTGGTCTACACATTCACAAGTATTTGATCTATGATGTAAAATGACATGGCTTGGATGACATAGTTCCAACCTCTTAATCAATAATAAATTTTATTGTGTGATTAGAATGACATATGCAATTTTTTAGAGGTACCATGTTCTCTTAAGTTTACTCAATTACATAAAATATATCTAATCATACAACCCAAACGATGTTATTTGAAATGTTTCTAAAAGTTCACACTTTACACATTTTATTCCACTTGGAATTTAAAATTATTTCCATCATCTATGATATGGATGTCATAGATAATATATCTCAAGAGTCAAACTAACGTCACTAAGTCATAAACATACCTTGAACAATCTAGCATACCTCGTCAAATCATTGGTAATGTAGGGTTGTATACTTGTTTTCTTATAGTAACTTCAGTTTAATCAAGCAACACAAATAATGTACTCATACATTGATGTCAACCTCTTGCTATTTAATCTGTATAAGAAGAATGTAATTATTTCATGGCCCAATTTTTGTATCACGTCACACACATTAGATTTACATAAGCGTATTTATATAAGAATGGTATGAGTACTAGAACTCACAATTTAGATACACTAGAGAATTATTAGATGATGTTTACATACATGATTACTTTTGCTATGATGTATTTTCTTATAGAAATATATTATTTATGCTAAGGTTAATTTCAATTACAAAGTCTATTGAATATAGTGCGTTCAATGTAGATTTATTACCTTCAAGGTCTGTAGGTATTGATTAGTCTTCTCACAGTTTTCACAGTTTTTGTGTTTTGCTTTGAGTTAATAAGAAATAACAGTTCTAGTATGCTAATAAATGAGGATCCATGATATTTTTCAACATCTTTATATTATTTTCATTCATACATCGATGATATATTGGATGTGATGCTTGCGGATTCTTGTAAGTATGGATACAAAATATGATCCACGAAATAGGTAGCTGAATACTAATATCTCTGCTTTCTATTCTTATTGTGAATGCTATATTAAAGATGAAGTCGATGATTTCTATGGTACAATTCATTCCCGTAGTATATTTCGGTTGTTTAGCAACAGTTGAATTTTCTGAATTTGAACATACGGACCAGTTACTTAAACTAAATATAATACATAATCAAGTGTTCGTGATTTTATAATTATCATTAAAACTTATGAAGAATTTATACTTTTAGTATTAGTGATCTTTCAGCGGAAAGTTTTTTGTAAGTTGAGTTCACTGAATATTTGTATCTAATTTTATCTTTTGTACTCAAGTAAAAAAATAGCTACAACCCGCACACACAATTTTGATGTTCAACGTATTGGAAATCTGTTACAAGGAAAATCACATATTTACAAGCAACACATATTGTAACGGATTGGATATTTCCCGGGAGCACATAATTTTTTAACGGAATCGGCTATTTCCATTTCGATCATAACCGAATGTGTACTATATCAAGGGTTTTCTTTATTGGAATCTTGTAGAAGAAAAAACACTCCGAAAGGCTGACCCGGTCGTGTTTGACCCACCACTTGTGTACCTGAATTAGTATTCTCGTAACCCAACTTCTCCTCTGAAACATATGACGTTAGTTTAACTTTCACATATTAGTTATTCGTTTTACATATATTCTATGATATTGCTATATACATGTAAAATTTTAAGTATATCTAGCGTTTTTATCGACGTTCGATCCACTAATAGAATCCTATAATAGAAAAAAAATCAGGAAGGCTGGATCAAGCGTGTTTGATACACCTCTATGTACAATTCATTGCCCAACCTCCCGTACGAAATTTTTGAAAGCACACGATGTTAATTTAACTTTTACTTATTTTTTTATATATATTTTTTGTACTGATGTATGCATGTGAAAATTAGAGTCTAACTTTGGAGCCTCACATATACCTGACATGCACGCAGCGTAATAATGAGTTAAAATCAGATAATAATAGATAAGGTTTGACCTTTTATTCCCCCTCCCGTCGGCATTACAAGGTTTTGCAGTACTTACCAGTACCGAACAGCTTCTGACTTGTTTTTTTTTATGTCATCTTTTGAGTTAACCTTCCACACGATCTTTTTTTTGCAAGGTACGCATGTAAGTTCTCTGTTTTTATTGCGGCAAGGTAGGCATGAAACATGTTGCACTAACCGGAACAGATGTGTCATATTTGTTACGTAAATCTCAGGTTGTTATTTAAATCCTAACCACATATTTTAGATCTAACCACTAGTATAATTAGGATGATGTGGATTAATGTGGTTCCTCGAAACAACATCTTATATTACCTTTAGTATATAATAGATAGATTGTGTTTCCTCTGGATGAAATAACCTTTGTTTTCGGGCTGTTAGGAATCCATGAATCGGTCATAATATTTATTTTCTGCCCGTTGCCAACTCCCCAAATATATCCACGTTTAAAGGTATTCAGTCCAGCCATGACACTTTGCCATGTGAAGGAAGCTCCAGCTTTGGGCACTGCCTTTAATATATCAGCATGCGGATAATGCTTAGCCCAAAGCACCTTGCCATGTAAAGAATCTGGTTCATTGATTAGTCCCTGACTTGTTTTCCTAGAATGGCAAGATTAAAAGTACATATAATACTATAACATTTTACTACAGTACTTCACACATGATAAGGTAGCACCTGAACAATTTTTTGTTAAAAGAGAATATTTTGTCTACGCCTATAATGTGGCAATGTCGTTCTTGCGAGTTCTCTACCACGTGTTGTGACCAAGGGGGCCATTGCCCCCCTAGTTCAAATATTTTTAATCGTACTGTGTATGACTATGTATTTCAAATAATTGCTCTCCGTGGCCTACTAGGGCAGCCAACCTCACTAAGGTGATTGTGCGATCTGGGGGGAGGTGGCATGTGGTGCTTGACTCTTAGCTTGTACGTGGGCCGGAGCCGACGCTGGCGGAGGTGGCGCGTGGTCCATGATGCTCAGCTTGTACATGGGCGAACCGGGACAAATGGTTCTTTGCCGCGGCAGAAGTTTAGGCACTTTCTCTGCCGCGGCAGAGAATTCAATTTGTATCTTTTTTTCTCTTTTTCATTTCAAAAATAGTTTTCTACGCTACCACATACCATACACGTTCGTGCATACATAAGATAACTTCTCTTAAGATCGAGCATATAAATATATACATAATCATGATAGTTACATGGAGATCACAATTCGACATTTAATTACACGGTCGGGGATCATCGGTAGAGCCTAGCGCCTATTCACGCTAAATTCCCCGGCGTCATCTATCATCTCGTTCATCAAGAATCCTGCCAGTTCTTCAACAATTCCTCGTACGCGTTGCTCTGGTAGGAGCTGATCCCGCATTCTCTCGAACTATATAAGAAAAGGAGATCAATATGAATATCAATCATGATAACAAAAAGTGACGGTAATAAAATAATGTTGTGAATGTATTGCTTACATCGACTCTATAATCTTTGTGCTCGGTGGAAAACATGCGAATGAACTCGCAAACATAGAATCCACATAGATTCGTCCCCTGTGGCTGCCTCGCGCACTTTACGAGGATAGAATTCAATCAAAATTATAATCTAGCATCATAATTTGTCTTGAAACTAGAAGTAAAGAGATGCGCGAACATATCATGTATTACTTACGGAGACCGGAGTAAACGTCAGCTCCTTACTAAAGGAACCCTTAACCCTACTCTTGAACATGCTCCAAACCCTGCCCGGCAAATAAAATGAATGAATGAGTTATTTATTACGTGATATCTCAGGAAATCAAATAAAGAGACCGATGTAGCACGGAAATTACCTCTAGAGCATGTCCTGTATGTCCCTAAACTGTTCCAGGGGAATCTTCGATGGGTCCATGACTTCAAATCTTCCCTTATCAAGTTGAATGTCCATGAGAATCCAGTGGAAACTGCACACATTTATATATACATCAGTAACTCATCAATTACATTTAACATCGAGTAAGAAAAAGTGAATGTGTACAACATAGTAAGACCCTCACCGGAAATTGTAAGGAAACAGTATGTGGTCACAGAAATTTTGCTCTGTTAGAAACCTTAGAAGTTTTTCCTGCGTCTCCTCGGGTTTATCCTTTAGCGTCTTACAATGTATTTTATCTGGGTCAATGAACCCAACACTAAAGAGTGACCTTCTTTTACATTCCATGATCTTCATTCTGCATAATAACATAGTACAAAAGGATATAATGAGGATAATTATATGCAATGAACTGAACAACTGAAAAAATGAACAACTTATATATAGACAATGAATTCAACAACTTACAGACAATAGCAACTCATGAGACTTTTGTCAAGGGCGTCGAAACTGTATAACTGGAAGAGTTCTGGAAACTCAACATGGACCTCTTCTTCTCGGAAGTAGTAGTCATGTGGGACTTTCGCCACGATCATTATTCTCTCCTGCTTTACGGCTTTTAAGTACTAGTTATGTAAACTCCGCATTTGTGTTGGCAGTTGTTGGAACTGCTCAAAGCTGACCAGAGGCTTCCCTAGGACATATGTAGGGACTACCTGAGCCTTGGGTAACTTGTCATCCTGGGCACCTAGCAATTCCTCAACAGTCACATTCATAGCGGCCACAAGCTTCTTAGCTTCTTCCATATCCTGCTGGGGAGTGTCATAGGATAACACCTAGAGGGCTGGGATCGATTTTTTGGCCTATTTCCCGAGCTGGGGGACATCCATTCTTTTCTCGGTTGCACTTTGACCTAATGATTTGCTCCCGCTTGCACTTCTACTTGATTTGCTCTTCTTCACTTCCTTCTGAAGTGTGCATCGATAGTCATCTGGCATATGGTGCAATTCATATTGCGATTTTGTGTTCAGAAAAGAAAGTGCATACGCTTTTTGCTTCTCGGTGTATACCGGGGCAGACTCGGGTTTCTTCTTTTGAAGCTGCACAAAACATTCGGCCTTTACGATCATGTCGGTTTCCTTGTCAGTACGATCGTAAGGTCTGATGGGAAGATTCTTATGAGGTACTCTTGGGAGGGGCGACATTTGTCGTTTTGGGCTGCTGCGTCGTTTAGTACTAATCGGAGGCTGCGGCGGAGATCGAGATGGACTCGGGCTGTGGTGGTCGTAGTCATGGGGTGGGCTTCTTGGAGGTGATGAAGGTGAAGGTGACATGCGACGACTCGGAGGCGGTGTTGGCTTTGGCGTCCAGCCTGGAAGCTTGATGTTGTTCTTGTCCCATAGAATGATACCACCCAGTACTTTTCCGAGTGTCCTCTCACCTTCAGGTCCAGGGATGTCAAGCTCCATTGAGTCCCACCCCATTGCGATTTCATCCACAGCAACTTTAGCATAGCCAGCTGGAATTTCACGGCCATGCCAGCGTGCGCCAGGTGGACAAGGTAAAGCACATCCGACCGCCACCTTGATGGATAGGTTCTTCACCTTCTGATGGAGCTCACAAGATGCCTGCTCCTTGATTCCATCCACGGGGTAGCCGGGACCGCCATCCACCATACGTGCATCATCAGAAGGGACCTCCGATTCAGCCACGCTGCTTCTCCGCTGAGATGGGACAACGGTAATATCGAGTACAGGATCTTGCAGGCGCGCTGCTCCTCGAATTTCGTCAATCTGTTGCTGATGCATTCTAAGTGTTCCTAGCAACTCGGTGAACCTGTCTCCCTCCTCTTCCTGCCGTCGCCTCTTTGCTCTCTCTCGGCTCCTATAAGTATCTCTGTCTTTGGGAAACCCCATCTCCCACGTATAACTAGGGCCAAGGCCTCGTACACGTCCTCCGCGTTCGTCATTCCCGAGGACCTTTGTCAGCAAGTCTTTCTCTCTATCGGGACGGAACTTTGTTGTCCCCGCTTTCATCTGCTTCACCACTTTCTGCCATGTATCCCGGGGTATCCTAATCCCGTCACCTCAAATAAGGTCCCCTGTACTTTCGTCATACTCACTCCCATGCCCAAGGAACCAATTCCTTGCCCTCAAATCCCATTCTTCGCGTATTGGTTCTGGAGTGATCCCTTTAGCAAGCAGCTCATTCTCTTTAGCATCCCACTTTGGCATGGCAGCCGCGTAGCCCCCTGGCCCCAGGTGATGGTGATATTTCTTCATCGCGGCATTTTTCTTGTTTTTTTCCGACTTTTCCATAGCAGGTTCTGACTCCTTGTACTTCACAAATGCATCCCAGATAGCCTGCTGCTTTGTTAGATAGCATTCAAATTTAGGAGGAGTCTTCGTCTTCTGATACTTTTGCCATAATGCTTTCTTCCAGTTCTTGAATAGTTCGGCCATCTTCATAAGAGTCCACTGCTTGACTTTCTTCCTCAATGCAGCTGTGTCGGCATCATCCTCACATTCTGGCAGGGTGAAATGTGTCATGAGGTCATTCCAAAGACCCTCTTTGTACCTGTCGGCGACATACTCACCGTCTTTCGCCCCTTTGGTCTTATTCCACTCTCAAACAGTGATCGGGATCCGATCCCTAACCATAACTCCGCATTGTTGTTTAAATACAGTTTTAGCCTTTTCGGGTTCCAACGGTTCACCCCGTGGTGATACCACCGTAATTGTATAACGCGTAGATGCATCCAACTTTTTGGCCGGGCCTTGTTTGGAATATTTTTTGCTCGATGTGGAGGCCTAAGAGAAGAAACATTCGTCAATTTATATATATATACAACTCAGTTAATGCATCTACTGATCACTAGACTTCATATATATACCTCGTCGGACTTCGTTAAGGGTCCACCGAAGCCGTCGGCTTCTCCACCACCGGAGCCGTCGGCTTCTCCTTGATCATTTCGGTCGACCTCCTCTCCCTCACTGGAGGGGTTCAGATAAATCGACGGAGATTCTGGTGGATCAACATGGGGGGTGTCGTTGATCATATCCTCGAGAATTTCTTCCTGTGCTAGGTCTCTCTAGATTGGATCCATAGTTTTCTACAAAATGCATACAATAACATTTTTCATTCAATATTGCTGCATAAAATAATACTAAACAATAATATGAACACGCAATTTGCTACAATAATACTAAACAATAGCAAAATTCTAGTGATTCCCTAACCCTAACCCTAAGTCCGGGCGGCCCGCAAGCACCACCACCCTAACCCTCTCTCCGGGGCCCACGAGCACCACTACTCTAACCCTAAGTCCGGGGGCTCGCGAGCACCACCACCCTAACCCTATCTTCGGGGGCCCGCGAGCACCACCACTCTAACCCTAAGTCCCGGGGCCCGCGAGCACCACCACCCTAACCATCTATCTGGGCGGCCCGCGAGCACCACCACCCAAACCCTAAGTTTGGGGCCCGCGAGCACCACCACCTAACCCTAAGTGCGGGGCCCCGCGAGCACTACCACCCTAACCCTAAGTGTGGGGGGCCGCGAGCACTACCACCCTAACCCTAAGTCCGGGGGCCCGTGAGGACCACCACCCTAACCCTAAGTGTGGGGCCCGCGAGCACTACCACCCTAACCCTAAGTCCAAGGGCCCGCGAGCACCACCACCCTAACCCTAAGTGCCGCGGCCCGCGAGCACTGCTATAATATTACAATATACTACTATAATGCAATATACTACTATTATAATATACTACTATAATATTACAACTATATACACTACAAAATAATATTATAATATACTACTACAATGCAATATACTACTAAAAGAATTACAACTATATACACTACAAAATAATATTACACTACTAAATAATATTACAAGTATACACTACTATTACACTACTAAATAATATTACACACAAAATAATATTACACACAAAATAATATTACGCTACAAAATAAAATTACAACTATATACACTACTATTACACTAGCTACTAAATAATATTACAACTACTAAATAATATTACAATTAACTATATACTACAAAATAAAAAAATGGAAAAAAAACAGAGAACTTGGCCGGGGGCGCCGCCCCGGCTGCATCGCCCGCACCGCTGCCGCGCTGCCGTGTAGCCGGACGGGGGAGCGAAGGGGAGGGGACGTCCCGACCTGCTCGCCCATAGTGGCCGGCGCCGCCGCACCGCCGCGTAGCCGGATGGGGGAGCGAAGGGGAGGGGGCGGGGAACCTCTGGTCGGGGACACGCGCGCGGCGGCTGGAGTCGCGACGGCGGTTGGGGGTGGTGGCGTCTAGAGTGAGTGGCGGTGGCGGTTGGGGTGGTGCCGGCCAGAGAGAATTGGGCAGCCTGTCGTCGTCAATTCGTCGTCCTCGCGCATGGGGTGCTCTGCGTGGGGAGAAGAAGGGGCATGCGGGGAGAAGAAGGGGCGCGCCAATATATAGGTGGGGGACCTGACTAAAGGTCCCCCCTTTACTCCTGGTGCGTGCCACCCACCGGGACTAAAGGGTTTTCGGCACCGCCCAACGCGCGCGCGCCAACGCCACACCTTAGTCCCGGTGTGTAGCACGCACCGGGACTAAAGGTCATTTTTTCAATTATTTCACCCCAGGGGCGCGCCTGTTTAAAAAAAATTCAATTAGCATATTTTTTAAACATTTGAATTATACAGTTTTTGCATACTTATGAATTTGAGAAAATTTTCAACATGAAAAGCTCTTGAATTTGAATAAGTAATCCAAATCTATTTTCTGTTTTATAAAATAATTAATATAACTAGTGAAACTAATAACCATTTTGCCATTTTCAATTTAAAAATGCATTAACTATTATATTTTGCATATTTTTGAATCTCACTAATTTTTTAACATAAAAAGTGCTGGAATTTGAGTAAGCGATTCAAATCCATTTTCTGTTTTATAAAATAATTATTCTAACTAGTCAAACTATTAACCATTTTGCCATTTTCATGTGATTCCGACGCTCCGGTGGTCTTACTCCGGCGAAACCCTAGACCGGGGGCCCCGGATCGTCTACCCCTATAGCTTTCCCCATACGAGGGTAGCCCCTTTAGTCCCGGTTGATAAAAAATTCGCGCGAAACCGGTACTAAAGGTCTGTTTCTTCCCGCCTTATTTCTTCCCGCCTTATTTTTTCCCGCCTGTTTTCTTCCCGCCTTTTCCACCGCTTCCCTCCTCTGACTTCCCGCCATTTCTCACTGTATATGTAGGCTTGGTCGTTGCCATAGCACATCTAGACTCATATCTACCGCCTCTCTCCACTCTCTCCCATGGCTTCCACCATACCTCTAACCCCTAGGGAGGCGGAGGCGCTTTGCACCTCGAACTACCCCTGCCCACCGGGCTACCGCGTCCCCACCGGCTGGATGCTAAGCGCCGGAGGCGTGCTGGTCCTTCCTGTCCCTCTAGTTGGGGAGCGCCAGATGGCCATCACGAACCACTACTACCTCGAGCTCACGCCAGAGCAGCGGAGGAATCCCAACTGGCATCCCGACTATTTCCCGACTTGGGAAGCCTTCTTCATCAATCAGTGTGAGAGGGCGCTCGCCAGGCACGAGGAGGACGACCCACCTCCTTTGAACTTCAACAAGGCCGGCCGTCGGCTTTGGTGGCGCGGCCGGACTCTCCAGAGTGTCATGGCCTACAACACGCCCGGCAATAACCCCCGCCTGCGGTACCCTCAAATCTAGCACACGCGTGCCCAACCTTCAAGGTTCGACTACGGCGACCCCGACGACGACAGCGACGACGGCGCCGGCGACTACGACGACTACAGTGGCGCGTATTACAGGGCTAGGCAGGAGCATGACTGAATTAGGCATGTTTCTTAATTTTCAGTTGTGCTATGTATCTTAATTTTCAGTTGTGCTATGTATCCTTAGTGTTTGTGGGTTCCTTCTCTTGTGATGGTTCCTTCTGTTTGGGTGATCACCTCCCGCGGCTCAAAACTCGGCCATCAACGTCTAGTTTGATTGAGCAAGATGTATTACATGAAAGGGGACCTTTATGTCTCCAATAAAAAGTTTAATACATTACATAGATTTATGTCTCAAATAAAAGGTTTAATACATTATTACACATCACCAACATCTAGTGTTGTGGTTTTCTTCTGCACCGTAGCCATGGAGAATCTTCATCATTTAACAGGATGCTTGGGTCAGTTTTCACTTTGAAGGGCGGAATTTCATGAAACTTATTGTAATCTTCTGACATGCCTGTCGTGTCATCCACTCCCACGATGTTTCTTTTCCCTGAAAGAACTATGTGGCGCTTTGGCTCATTGTATTCTCTATTCTTTTGCTTATCTTTCCTTTTTCTCGGTTTGGTAGACATGTCCTTCACATAGAAAACCTGAGCCACATCGTTGGCTAGGACGAATGGTTCATCCATGTACGCAAGATTGTTGAGATCAACTGTTGTCATGCCGTACTTTTGGTCTACATGTACCCCGCCTCCTGTCAGCTTGACCAATTTGCACCGAAACAAAGGGACCTTAAAAGTAGGTCCATAGTCAAGTTCCCATATCTACTCTATGTACCCATAATATGTGTCCTTCTGCCCATTGTCATCTGTTGCATCAAAGCGGACACCACTGTTTTGGTTGGTGCTCTTTTTATCTTGGGCGATCGTGTAAAATGTATTCCCATTTACCTCGTACCCTTGGAAAGTACATATAGTCGAAGATGGTAACCTGGCCAACGAGTACAACTCATCTCCAACAGTGGTGTTATTCATGAGATGTGTCTGCAACCAACAGCCAAAATTCTTCTCGTGTTCCCCTTTAATCAAGGTTTCAGGCTTTCCCGGGTTTTCGGAGCATAGAATATTCTTGTGTTTCTCGATATACGGAGCCACCACGGTGGAATTCTGTAGAACTGTGTAGTGTGCTTGAGTGAAAGAATGCCCGTCCCTACATACCATTGATTTCCTTCCTAGTGTGCCTTTTCCAGTCATCCTCCCCTCATACCGAGATTCAGGAACACCAATCGGCTTAAGGTCAGGAAGAAAGTCAACACAAAACTCAATGACCTCCTCTGTTCCATAGCCCTTGGAGATGCTTCCTTCTGGCCTAGCACGGTTATGAACATATTTCTTTAAGACTCCCATGAACCTCTTGAAGGGGAACATATTGTGTAGAAGCATAGGACCAAGAATTCTAATCTCTTCGACTAGGTGAACTAGGAGGCGTGTCATAATATTGAAGAAGGATGGCGGGAACAACAACTCAAAGCTGACCAGACATTGGACCACATCAATCTGTAACCCCGATAGACTTTCTCGATCAATTACCTTCTGAGAAATTGCATTGAGGAATGCACATACCTTCACAATGGCTAGTCGAACATTTACTAGTAGAATTCCCCTCAATGCAACCGGAAGCAATTGCGTCATAAGCACGTGGCAGTCATGAGACTTTAGGTTTTGAAATTTTTTCTCTTTCATATTTACTATTCCCTTTATATTCGATGAGAAGCCAGACGGGACCTTGATACTAAAAAGGACTTCAAAAAATATTTCCTTCTATTCTTTGGTAAGAGCGTAGCTGGCAAGCCCTTGAAACTGCCCTGGATGCTTGTCGTCTCGTCCTTTATGATGTTGCTGGTCCTCCCGTGCTGCTGGGGTATCTTTTGACTTCCCATACAAGCCCAGGAAGCCTAGAATATTCATGCAAAGATTCTTCGTCAGGTGCATCACGTCGATTGCAGAGCAGACCTCATGCACTTTCCAATAGGGTAGCTCCCAAAATATAGATTTCTTCTTCCACATGGGTGCGTGTCCGGTAATGGGGTCTTTCAGAACAGGTTGTCCTCCAGGACCCTTTCCAAAGATTACATCCAAATCCTTGACCATACCAAATACATCAACACCACTACGGGGGACAGGCTTCGTTCGGGTTTCTTCCTTGCCATTGAAATGCTTGCCTTTCTTCTTTAAGGGATGACTGGGCAGAAGAAAACGACGATTGTACAGGTACACATTCTTTCTACATTTATCCAGATATATACTTTCAGTCTCATCTAAACAGTGCGTGCATGCATTGTATCCTTTGTTCGTCTGTCCTGAAATGTTACTAAGAGCAGGCCAATCATTGATGGTTACGAACAACAACGCTTGTAGGTCAAATTCCTGCTGTTTGTGCTCATCCCACACAGGTACACCTGGTTTGGCCCACAACTGTAGAAGTTCATCAACTAATGGCCTTAGGTACACAACAATGTCGTTGCCGGGTTGCTTCGGGCCTTCGATGAGCACTGGCATCATAATGAACTTCCGCTTCATGCACAACCAAAGAGGACGGTTGTAGATACATAGAGTCACGGGCTAGGTGCTGTGACTACAGTTTTGCTCCCCAAAAGGATTCATGCCATCAGTACTTAGCCCAAACCATAAGTTCCTTGCGTCACCAGCAAAGTCCGGGAAGTCTCTCTCGATTTTTCTCCACTGCCGACCATCAGCAGGGTGCCTCAACATCCCGTCTTTCTTACGGTCTTCCATGTGCCATCGCAACAACTTGGCATGCTCTTTATTTCTGAACAAACGTTTCAACCGTGGTATTATAGGAGCATACCACATCACCTTGGCAGGAACCCTCTTCCTGGGTGGCTCGCCCTCAACATCACCAGGGTCATCTTTTCGGATCTTATACCGCAATGCAGTACATACCGGGCATTTATCCATATTCTCGTACTTCTCACCGCGGTAGAGGATGCAGTCATTAGGGCATGCATGTATCTTCTGCACGTCTAATCCTAGAGGGCAGACAAGTTTCTTTGCTTCGTACGTACGGGAGGGCAATTGGTTATTTCTTGGAAGCAGCTTCTTCATTATTACCAGCAACTTTTCAAATCCCGAGTCAGTCATACCGGTCTCTGCCTTCCGCTTCAACAATACCAGTGTGCTACCCAGCTCCTTCTGGCCATCTTCACAAGTTGGGTACAACAATTTGTTGTGGTCTTGTAACATCTGCTCGAACTGCAACCCCTCCTTTTCTCTGTCGCAGTCTCGCCTTGCATCACTAATGACCCGACCAAAATCATCAACGGGCTCATCTGGTTCTTGTTCTTCACCCCCTTCTTCTTCCTTATCTTCAACTGCGGTATCATCGTATTCAGGGAACATAGATCGGTAGTTGTCATCATCGTTCTCTTCTTCATCGCCGTCTTCCATCATAACCCCTTTTTCTCCGTGCTTGGTCCAAACATTATAGCCGGACATGAAACCGGACCGAAGCAGGTGGCTCTGAATGACTCTTGAGGAAGTGTGAGCCTGCTCATTCCGACATTCAACACATGGAAAACACATAAAACCATCCCGCCGCTTGTTCGCCTCGGCCACAAGGCGAAAAGAACACATGCCTTCTCTGTAAGTGTCAGAGCCTCGGTCACCGTACATCCATGGGTGGCTCATCTGCACGGTCAAAACGAGAAAATAGTTGCTAACCTTTTAGGACACTTCAAAACAAAGAGGAGAAACTTTAAGTGTCGCTCTGGCACCTCAGATCATGTTTTGTCTTGTGTGAACTCAAGTGGCATCGCTCTAACAGGCATTTCACCGAACACCTCTAGTGCATATGAAGAAAAAACGTTAGCACAAAGTTATACCCACCTCACATAGGAAAAAAAATAGGAGAGAGTGGAGGGCTGGATGCATATATATAGGGCCAGACCATTAGTCCCGGTTTGAGATACAAACCGGGATTAATGGTTCTGCCAGGACCACGCGGGCATGCACAGACCCATTAGTCCTGGTTTGTATCTCAAACTGGGACTAACGGTCCCTTACGGGTCAGGACAAAGTACCTCCGCCTCCTCGGGCCGTCTGGTTTGGACCATTAGTCCCGGCCCTAGCCACGGCCGGGACTAGTGGCCCGAACCAAAGGCCCTTTTTCTACTAGTGTTCTAGGCGCCTGTGGGAGGCTTGGCGTGGTGGTGGTGGTGAGGGGGCGTGTGCTCCCTTCAGTACACTGGAGAGAGCTACTTATAAAACAATGTTGTACAATGGTGGAGCATAGTTGTGGCCAAGGGGGCCAATGCGTTCCCCCCTCCCCCCGCCCCCCTAGATCAATTTTTTCGTACTATGTACGCCTATGTATTTAGCAACTTTTTTTACCATAAATTTGTCAAATACTTGAGTTTGGCCATGTTTCACATGAGAACAATATATGAATACTTTCACGAGTATGGTGGAAGCGGTAGTTCTCTCATGTACGTCGGGGAACGGTAAAATAAAAAGAATGAGCGCGGCTGTGCCAGTGTATGATAAATACACAAAGAAACAAACGTTGAGGGAAAAGTATTTTATTAATAATATGAGATAACAAATAACATTTTCAATAAATTGCGCTTAGTGGGATACTAGCACGCCTAGACCGACTACGGTGATTGTGCGATCTCTGGTTCCTAAGGTCTTTGAAGGCTCTCGGTTAATTACTCCCGCGGGTTACGCCACGAGACACCTCCAATTAAGCCGCCGTCTTCGTTACGCCTTCTCCATTCATGATGGTGATGGTGTGTGGGCAGTGCTCGTGGGTACATGTGCCGCTAAAAGCGTAGCCTTTGCTTCGGCATCGTCCGCCCTCACGTTGCGCCTCGTCGGTCTTCAAAGGAGTTGACGAGTGTTGTTGAAGTGGCATGATGCAATCTGTATGGCTGGGACTTCTCGACGACTTAGCGGTTTCGTCGGGTGTGCAAGAGGTACACCTCGCAGGAGTTGTTGTAAGGATACTTACGTCTGTACAAAACCAACACTCGGTCATGGCTGCATGCCTGCATGGCCGGTGTATGTAGTTGGTCCTTCGTCTTGGCCCGACGCCCGGCGTTGCCGAAGACATCAACCATCTCACGGGATCAAGAGTAGTGGTGTCGGAGCCATCGTCCCGTGTCATGTATAAAAGTGGCGGGGACGTGGTTCTTGTGCCACTCGGCCCTTGTAGGATGACTTGTCCAGTCACATGTCCTTCTGCGTGCACCGGTGCACGGGAAAACATTTGCTTGATTTTTTTTTTTGCGAAATTCCATCGATCTATTAATAATCATCAACATCAGTACACAGAGTTCTAAAAGTAATAAAAATTACAAATAGGTCAATGGACCACCTAGCGATGACTACAAACACTGGCACGAGCCGAAGGTGCGCCGCCGTCCTCGCCCCTCCATCACCGGAGCCGGGCAAAGCTTGTCATAGTAGAGCTTGTTGTAGTAGACGAACGGGAAGTCGTCGTGCTAAGGCACCAAAGGACCAGCATACCTGACATGGGTATACCTTACAGGTACTCAAGCTTGGTATATACGGTCTAAATACGTACAGGCCCACGGTGTCGCCAAGGCCCAGACGAAAGGACTCGACTAACCTGCGGACTCTCGATTGCTTGAGAGACAAGAAGAAGCTAAAGATAGAAAGTTTGAAGGGAAGAACCCTTACTTGTAACCGACTCGACCTGCTACCCGAGACCTAGCCTATCTATATAAAGGCTAGGAGGGTGCGGCGAGGAAGATACAGCCACAACCCTAGTTTTCACGACTCTCGCCAGATTGCATCTGCGCACCATTGTAACTTTTGACTCTCTCGATAATTCCACGAGCAGACAAGCAGGAGTAGGGACCTCTACAAGGCCTGAACCTGGGTAAATCCTTTGTCCCGTGTGTGCTTGTTTGCTAGCCGATAGATGTCTCCAGCACTCCCTCCTTCTCCAAAACCCAAGTCCATAGCAATGGGCATTGATGAGTTAAGCCCTCGTCAATTGGCGCCGTCTGTGGGAATTGGGAGTGCTGATGTTGCGGATTCTTCGGCCCCATCAACCGCGATCTACAACTCCGCAACAGCGGAGATTCGCCAGCTCTTCGGCGCCTTCGACTTCACCATCCACACACCGGCCACCCGCCCGGCTTTCGAGTCCGTGGGAGACGGAATTAGCTTGGCGATTGGGAGCTTCCGCTTCCAAATTGGTCAGATGGGCACGCTTTGCATGCCTGATCAACCGACAACACCGGCGATTGCCCCGGCATCATGGTTCCCTCCATCGATCGACACCCTCAGCGAGCTCAATACTCTGGCGGCAGTCGGGGACACGATCAACGACAGCAGTCGCGACCCTGATCTGAGCGATCTGGCCATAGAAGATGGAACCTGCGGTTCCGAATCTGAAAGTTGCGGAAGCAACAGCTTCCCGAATCACTTCATGTGCGCCGTCATCAACGTAGGCGACACCTCCGCCAATCGCGGCGTCGTCAACACCGGCAATGGCACCGATCCACCCAACGTTGGCAACGGTGGCAACGGCGGTAATGGCGCCAACGGTGGAGCAGTCGAACCTCCCAGCATAATCAATGAGCAAACCGGCGAACGCGTCATAATCAGGCTCAACGAGCAAGAGTGGGAGCGCTGCCGCGAAGCCCTACGAGGTGCACCTCTGCCCTTTGGTTCCCCACAGGAATTACTAATGGGCTACCACTGGCTCCTGAAAGAGGAATTCAAGCGCCAAAAAGAAGCAATCGTGCAGCTGGAGGCACGTAAAAGGGCGGCGGACGAATCGAGTCTTTGTCGTGCTGGGCTCTCATCCTATGGAGGATCCTCCTCACGAGGAAACGAGTACGTCGCCATGAAGAGGCAGTCGCGAATGGCTCACCTCACCGAACAAGAGCGCATAGACGCCACGAAAGTCCTCGACTTCAGCTCTATGACAGTCGACACGAGAGGCAACGTGGTCCCCAGAACGCCGCAGGCCGCGGTCACGGCAGCCACCATGTACCTCCTCAACAACCTGCCACCGGCTAGAGATCCCCGAACCGCCATGCACCGATCTACGATCGCGGGTTTGGGGCTAATCGAGGCCGCCCTCGACAAGCAGCCAGTACCAGACCCCAAAAAGGGCAAAACGCTAGCAAAACGCTACTCCTCGCCCTCGTCTAGCGATGACAGTCACGACCTATCTCGACGCCGTCGTTCGCAGCGACACGATCGCGACTACGACGCGCGCAATGACCTCACACAACGTAAGATCGACAAATCTAGAGCACGACGTGCCCGGTCGACTGACTCAGAGGAGGAAGACGGGGAGCTCGGCGGCGCCAGATTCTTCAGCAGATCCATTAGGCAGAAACGAATGCCTAAGGGGTTTAATCTTCCGTTGGAAAACCCGAAGTTCAACGGCTTACAAGATCCTAAAATCTGGCTAGAGGACCACATCTCCTCCGTCAGACTCCACGGAGGCAGTCAAAGTACTACCATGCAATGTTTGGAGCTACAGCTGCAGGGCGTCGCCCGAGCATGGCTCAATAGCCTCCCACACGGATCCATTCGCAGCTAGGATGAGCTGGTCTATAGCTTCGTGCGCAACTTTAAGGGCACGTACAAACGACCCGCATCAATCGAAGAACTGAGATGCTGCCAGCAAAAATCTGGCGAATCACTGCGCTCATACATCCGAAGGTGGTCCATCATCAAGAATTCCGCAGAAAACAACTCAGAGGACCGCGCGATTGATGCATTCAACGGTGGCGTTCGCCGTTTAGAGCTCAGGGAGGAGCTGGGCCGCTCAAAGCCCCAGACTATCAACCACCTAATGGAGATCGCGAATCGATGGGCTGATGGAGAAGATTCTGTGAAGAACCGCGCTCACTCTGACGAGGAGGCAGAGCTCGAACGCAGATGCGACCGTCGAGGCAAACGCCGCATGCGCATCTACGACGACCGTGACGACGTTAATATGGTCGCAGCCGGCTACGCCGAGAGATGCGACAACAACCGCAACGGCGGATACCGCAGCAGCGGATACCGCGACTCTGGGAAGACCATGCAAGTGTGGCAACGCCGCACTCGCGACGAGGCAACCGCGACCTCCATCGAGGAGAAACTGTCTGGACCATGCATGGTACACTTCTACATCGACAAGCATGACGGCAAGAAAAAGTCTAGCCACCTCCTCAAAGACTGCTGCGAGTTCCCCAAGCTACACGAGGGATTGGTTCGGATGAACCAGAACGCAGTCGAAAGAGGCTACGGGGCCGCTCCAGGCGCCGTGGCACATGGCGCACCGCCACCACCACCAGGGCCACCCCCGAACGGAGCTGCACCGGACCAGCACCATGGAGGAGAACCGTACCCATGGGCCATGGGTACCATGATGATCCAAAAGGGGCGCCCCTCCAATAGGGTGCAGAAAGCTATCACTCGCCAAGTTAACTTAGCCACGCACTCACCACCATCCACCACTGAGTACATCAGTGGCAGTGAGTCGTGCATCACCTTCGATAAACGCGACCACCCGCCTCAAGTACCTCGCCCAGGTCATTGCCCCCTTGTACTCGAGGCGCAAATTGGAGGTTTCGACATGAGTCGCGTCTTCATGGACGGCGGAAGCGGCATCAACCTCATATTCGCGAGTACCCTGCGAGCAATGAAGATTCCTCTAACTTGCTTGGAGGCATCGGACACAACGTTCCATGGCATTGTCCCAGGGAAAGGCGTATACCCCCTGGGCAAAATCAACCTCGACGTCATATTCGGCACACCATAGAACTTTAGGTGCGA
Organism: Avena eriantha; assembly: GCA_910589775.1. Lineage (NCBI taxonomy): Eukaryota > Viridiplantae > Streptophyta > Magnoliopsida > Poales > Poaceae > Avena > Avena eriantha. Next base: position 415,242,813 of record OU342740.1, read on the forward strand.
GCGCATTGACTTTGAGGTCGTCGACTGGCCCTCACAATACCACTGCATCCTCGGACACGTCGCGTTAGCTAGGTTCATGGCGGTACCCCACTACACCTACCTGTAGATGAAAATGCTAGGTCCCAACGGTGTCATCACGATCAACGGAAGCTTTGAGCAATCCGACAATTGTGATAGGGAATGCAACAGAATCTCCCAGTCCTTTGGCATGCAGGAGGAGCTCGCGCGATTGAAGGAAACGACAGACAATAGTATGTCTCCCCTGAGCAGGCCAAGCTCACCTGATCTCTCCTTCGACTCATCCGTGCACACAAACAAGGTGCAGGTCGATCCGACAGATCCCGCCAAAACGGCCCTCATCGCCAACAACTTGAGTCCCGCATAGGAACTCGCGCTCGTCGAATTCCTCCGTGAGCACTGGGAAATTTTCTCCCGGTGTCCTGCGGACATGCCAGGAGTTCCTAGGGAATTCGCCGAGCACGCACTCAATGTCAACCCCGAGGCAAGGGCAGTCAAACAAACAATCAGGCGACTATCTGAGCCACGAGCGCAGGCAGTTGGCATGGAGATCAATAGACTCCTCGAGGCCAAATTCCTACGCGAGATCAAGGAAAGCACTTGGCTCGCCAATACGGTGCTGGTGCCAAAAAAGGACACGGATATCCTACGGATGTGCATGGACTTCACTTCTTTAAACAAGCACTACCCAAAGGATCACTTCCTGCTACCACGGATCGATCAAATCATCGACTCCGCCGCTGGATGCGAGCGCCGCTGCTTCCTCGATGCCTACTCAGGCTATAACCAAATTTGAATGAAGGAGGAATACCAAGAGAAGACCGCGTTTACAACGCCCTTCGGTGTGTTCTACTACAACACAATGCCCTTCGGGCTAAAAAACGCGGGAGCCACCTACTAGCGGTGCATGTAGGCTTGCCTCAAGGAGCAATTGGGTCGCAACATCCAAGTCTATGTCGACGACATAGTAATCAAAACCAAGGAGGAAGCCTCTCTAATCAACGACTTGCGTGAAACATTCGCCAACCTCGATCGTTACCGGATTAAGCTCAATCCGGACAAATGCGCCTTCGACGTACCATCTAGGCAGCTGCTTGGGTATCTCATCTCCGCGAGAGGGATTGAGGCAAACCCGAAAAAGATAAAGGCCATACTAGCCATGGAAAAGCCAAAGAACTAGCCGGACGAATCGCGGCCCTCAGCCGATTTATCAGTCGAATGAGGGAAAAGGCCCTACCCTTCTATTAGCTCCTCCGCAAAGCTGACAAATTCAAGTGGACCAAGGAAGCGCAAGAAGCATTTGAAGATCTCAAGCGCCTATTATCCACCTCGCCGGTACTGCTGACTCCACGAGAAAGGGAACCACTGCTGCTGTACATCTCCGCCACTAACCAAGTAGTTAGTACAGTGCTCGTCGTCGAACGGGCCGAGGAAAACAAGGTCCATGGTGTACAACGCCCGGTATACTACCTCAGCGAGGTCCTCACGCCAACAAAACAGTGATACCCGCACTACCAGAAGCTGGCGTACGGCGTCTTCATGACCGCCCGGCGTCTTCATGACCGCCATTACTTCCAGGAACACCCAATCGTAGTTGTCAGCGACGCCCCATTGGGACATATCCTCAATAACCCCGACGCCACGGGACGAGTCGCGCTCTGGGGAATCGAACTGTCTCCACGAGACATCACATACGAAAAACGCGACGCAATCAAGTCGCAAGTTCTCCCTGAATTTCTCGTGCATTGGATGGAAAACCAACTCCCGGACAAGCCAGATATGTCCTACCTTTGGACCATGCACTTCGATGGATCAAGCGGAAAGACGGACCAGGAGCAGGCGTCATTCTGACGTCACCTCAAGAAGACAAGCTGAAATACATCCTGCGAATGCAGTTCACAGCCTCAAACAACGAGGCTGAATACGAGGCCCTGTTGCACGGGATGAGGATGGCAAAAGCCTGCGGCGCAGAGAGGCTCATCATATATGCCGACTCCAAGCTGGTCGTCAACCAAACAATGCACGAGTGCGACGCACTCAATGACAACATGATCGCATACCGCGACCTCTACGATACACTCGAGGGAGACTTTGATGGTTGCGAGTTGCGACATGTAGGTCGCGAAAGCAACGAGGAGGCAGACGCACTCGCCAACATAGGCTCTACCTCCGCCCCCATACCACCTGGGGTATTTCTCGAGCGCATCTGCGAATGCTCCATCAAGCCAAAGGCCGCAGAGAAGAAAACAAGCGCAACAATGGACTCGGGGGCCACGCCACCCAATGAGCCAATGGCACTCGATGACTTGGAGCTAGACACCGGACTCGAATGGCCAATGAGCGTCATGATGATAGAACAATCCTGGACGCAGCCATACATTACATATCTCCTCAGCAAGCGCTTACCGGACGACCCGACAGATGCAAGGCACATCACACGACGCTCCAAGGCATTTTCCGTTATCAACGGCGAACTGTATAAACGCAGTATCACAGGCGTGTTACAACGATGCGTCTCCCTGGCCGATGGAAAAGCAGTCCTCCTTGACATACATGAAGGAACCTACGGACACCATGCCGGCAGTCGCGCCCTCGTTGCCAAAGCTCTACGAGCTGGATTTTACTGGCCCACGGCCATGCGCGATGCCAAGGACATAGTCCAAAAGTGCAACGCTTGTCAGCGATTCGCGGACAAACCACACGCACCAGGCGTAGAATTGCGGCCTATTCCATTGGCCTGGCCCTTCGCACAGTGGGGTCTCGACATGGTTGGCAAACTCCCAAGGTCCTCGCAAGGAGGATACGTCTACCTCTTGGTCGCAGTTGACAAATTCACCAAGTGGATCGAGGCCATGCCAGTAACCAAGCAATCAGGGCACAGCGCGGTCAAGTTCTTCGAGTCCATCGTCTACCGCTTCGGCGTGCCGCACAGCATCATCACTGACAACGGAACGAACTTCACATCCAAGGAATTCCAAGAATTCTGCGAAAACCTGGGGATCAACATCAGTTATGCCTCAGTCGCGCATCCACAAACCAACGATCAGGTGGAAAAAGCAAACGGGCTCGTCTGCAGCGGCATCAAGAAGCGACTACTTCGACCACTCGAACAAGCCGCGGGTTGTTGGCCAGATGAGATCCAATCCATACTCTGGAGCCTACGTACAACTCCAAACAGCGCCACAGGCTACACGCCATTCTTTATGGTGCACGGGGCAGAAGCGGTACTACCCGCCGAAGTAAGGTACAAGGCGCCGCGCATAGTCGCTTACAGCGTCGACCTCCTCGACGAGGCGAGAGAAATCGCCGCAGAAAGATCCACGATCTACCAGCAGAACCTGCGCAACTACCACAGTAGAAGGCTTCGCCCCAGATCCTTCGTCGAAGGTGACCTGGTCCTGTGACTGAAGCAGCAGGGGCATCTCAAGCTCGAGTCCCCCTGGAAAGGACCATACTTGGTTACAGAAGTAATCCCAGGTGGCGCCTATCGCCTTCAAGACCTAGAAACAGGAGTTGCATACTCCAACCGTTGGAACGTCGCACAACTACGACGCTTCTACCCCTAGCTGTTTTTACTTTTACATCGCAAATAAGGCTACTCAGCCAAGGCTACTTAGCCACACACTGTACCTCGTATTGTTCTCCAAATAAATAAAAGCTAAGTGCCCCAAAACTCTGTGTTTTTCTTTTCACTTCTGTTACTATTGTACTCGGGGGCTGCGCCACCCTACACACATCTGTTCTTCGAACTAATAAACACGACATCCTGAGTAGCTGGCACATCAATCGAACCCCTTAACGCAAACTCAACCCAGCTGCAACGCACCTGGCAGGTTGATAAAGGGGATGGCCAGGCTAACGAAAAGGACTCGCATAATGCAACGCACCTTACGCTTACAAAAAGCTATTTGTACACGTTCAACAATAAATTACATACAAATATATAAATGAACTTTACAACACAAATACACTTATGTGCAGGATACAAATCCAGTTATTGCTGCGATAGAAGAACATTGGTTTGGTCCTCAAAGAAGTCGACAATCTCCTTTGTTGGGCGGTCCACCGCCTGATAGTGCGGCACCATATTCCAAGAAGATCCGGCTGGCGGTGCTGGCAGACCGGAAGCTACGACGGCGACATCCACGTCAGGCCTGTGCAATCGCACCATCGAGAGGGCAGCGTTGGCACCAGCCACCAACTGCTGCCTCACGCACTCGCGAACCGCGGACATATCTTGAAATTTGGTCAGGAGAGCCAACGGGCTTGACGGCGTGTCATCCAACGGGAACATTGCTCGGTAGATATTCTTCAAACATGACTACGACTTCTTCAAGAAGAGCAGCACTCGCGAAGCGCGATCCTGCAGGGTCGCCAATGCAGTCACACGATCATGATCTACCCAGAAGGATCCACTCTCTTGGAGTTGCTCCTGGGTGAGACCATGAAGGCGGATAGCAATCCTATCCCTCTCCTCCTGCGGACGGTGTGCGCTAACAACTACACGAAGCAGCACCAACAACATGAGTACAACTACCACTGCGACTATCTACAAAGGAAAAGATAAGGACGAGCAAACTAACACTTAAACTGGTCGCCCAGCTGCGTCACCTCGCCAAGCAGATACTGCTCGCGGGCGCCGACTTTTTCCGCCTTTGATTTCCACATATATGCGTTACCGCGGATCAGAGGCAACTCACGCTCCAGCTGCTTCACGCGGTCACGAAGTCGCGACAGCAAAGACAGCTCCTCTACCCTAGAGCGCGGCGGTGCCACTGTCTCATCAAGAGATGATGGATCCTAGTCTCCCCCTACGGGACCACTCGATGTGCCCTACCACAGATTAAGACAGAAGCAAATAAGGCGACCAAACTAACACAAAGGCAGGGATAGCAGATGCATTCAGGATAAAGCATAAAAAATATTCACAAGCACACTCGCCAGCAGGCATGTTCTTAGAGCAAAAGGACAATTCGTTATCTACTACACAAAGCTAACTACGGAGCAGCTGGCTTCTTCGACTTCGACGCCTTCGGGGGCTTCATCAAATCCGTGGCAGTATCAGACGCCACTGATTTTCCACCTGCCCCTGAAGTCGAATCTTTCGCTGCCTTCTTAGCGCGTTGGAGCTCCTCCGAATACTTGGCAACGGTATTAATCAAAGAATGACCGTATTTGGCACAGGCAGTCGCAAAGGGGGCGAAAACTACCTGCTGACCATCCGCGCCAACAGGCATTGTCTTCGACACCGCAGAGGGATCTATCTCGACTCCGTGGGCCTGCACCATGGCGAGTGACATCGTTGCACCGGCCGCCCGGAGAGAGTTCTTATAGGTAGAACGCACAGCCCCGGCGAGTGACCCCACCAGCTCGTCCATTTTATCGACCTACTCCGCCTTTGGCATCAACTCCTCTCGGAGGCGACTAAGGGCGACCTTGGCCTTGGACAATGTATTCTGGACTACGGCGCTTCGGTCTTCGACCGCGGATACCGTGCCAGCAAGAGCGTCATCACGACGAAGGGCCTGCGGGTCAAAACTCAAGTCGCCAGCATCTACACCAAAAAACATGGATCAGATTTCTGGTGCCAACGGCAAAACTCCAGAAGCAGAGAAAAGCATCAATCAAAAATCCACCAGTAAAGGTACCTGACAGGGCCTTGGCGACTGAGAATAGCTGCTCCTCGAACAACTTCTCCCTGGCCGCAAAAGAGGCGCGCAGATCCTCTTCTCGCTTTCGGGCTTCATCACGAGCCACGATTGCCTCATCGCGCCCCTTGACAGCTACGACCAGTGTCTTCTCCAAGGATGCGACATTGCGCAGTAGGGCGTTATGCTCAGCTACATGGCAGTCAAAATAATTGGCTACTCAGTCAAACACACCAGAACAGAAAAAAGACGAAAGAAACAAGCGTGGAAGCACTCACTTTCAACCATGCGGTGACGCGTCTCCAGCATCGCATACTGACGACCCATCGCCATCACCTGCTCCGCCACTGCGCGGCCTCTTTTACAAGGAGTTGTTGCACCAATCAAGGAATCAGATAAGGGCAACAGAAGGCGTTGACTGCCAAAATACAAAAGAAGGAAAGATATACTCACATGGTCCTCTAGTGACTCCGAAGAAGTCTGTTGAGCTGTCATCCGAGCAACTATTCGATGCTCCCCTCCGTGAGGAGAACTCGAAGAATTGTGCCCGGAGTGGGCCGCCGTCGGAGGAGAAGGAGCGCGCTCGACCTCTACCTTGGCCCTTGAGGTCGCGACTCCTGATTCCTTCAAAAATTCAACGTCGCCAGAAGATGATGACGCCTCTTGACTGCAAGACCAAATTCACATTGAGAAAGGGCAAAACTCCACGGCAAAGCCAACAAAAAGAAAACAGAGAAGAACAACGAACTCATAAACTTACCAGTCAAACTTGTCAAGATCAAACGTGGCCTCCACCGACTCCGACGAAGACTCCTTGGGCAATCGCATCTTCTTGCGAGAAGCTAGTGCTACAGCCCTCACAGGAACGGCGGGAATTGGTGACTCCGCGCCAGCAACTGTGCCCTCTGGAGTTGAAGGAGTCGACGCATCAGAGTCCTCGCTGCACGGACGCTTGCGAGTATCTGGGCTCTCCGACTCGGGGGCTTCCTCTTCCATGTCAGAAGGGACAGTCGACTCAGACTCGTCCTCTTCAAAAGCTTCGCGAGGAATAATGCCCTCAGGGAGAGGAGGCATGCAAGGTGAGACCGCCCAATCCTGCATACAAAAAGCAAAAAGGAGCAGGTAAGCAACAGAAAAGCAATCGTGAATATAAGCTACTGCGTAGTACGACTGTACGTCGGGAGGAGGATTCGAAGCATCGAAGGGAGGAACGACTGGCTCATTCGGAAGCACATCCTTAAAGGTGTACTTCGTGACCAGTCGCACCCTCTTATCTACCTCACTCGCGGACATGCCATCGGCAGACACGCGAGTGGCATCATCAGCACCACCCCATTGAAACATGGGATGGACTCTAGCTTGGAGAGGCTGGACGCGACGATGCAGCCAAGTCCTGATAAGGGCGTAGCCTCCCTCTTCTGCGCCCATGCGACTCTCGAGGTCGCAGATGTGTTGATATAGCACGTCCGTCTCCGCGAGTTCGGACGGCATGATCACGTTCTTCCAAGAACGCATCTTCTTGCAGGGAGTCGCGGGATCAAAAGGAGCGAGTCCAAAGTGCTCGTCCTTGGCCTTCAGGTCGCGAACATAAAACCATCTGTCCCTCCATCCCTGGACGGATTTGGCGAGCTTGATGTCGAAGTAGGTGGCGGATGGGTCGACATGGATTCCGCAACCACCTACGTTATAAACTAAAGAGCCAGATGCGGACTGACGCTTTAGCTTGAACAAACGCTTGAAAAGGCCAAAGTGCGGCTCGATTCCGAGCCAACACTCGCAGAGAGTGATAAAGCAAGAGATGTGAAGAATGGAATTCGGGGACAGCTGATGGAGCTGGAGCCCGTAAAAACAGAGGAGACCCCTAAGAAAGGGGTGGATAGGCAAAGAAAGGCCGCGAATGATGAAAGCAAGAAACATCACTCGAAAACCAGCGGGAGGCACAGGAATGGTCACACCACTGGGGACGCGCGCGCGGCGACTGCGGCGGAAATAACTCCGTCTTGGCGAAGAAGACGAAGATCGGACGCCTTGATGATTGAGGGGCGCCAGGCACCATTGGTGACGCGGGTGCCCGCGACCTTCTTCTTCCCGCCGGCGGCGGCACTGGTGCCCACAGCAGCGGTGCCACCCTTCTTCACCGCAGGAGCGGTGGCGGCGGATTCAGCGGCAGCGCCTCCTTTCTTCTTTCCCATTGCGCGGAGGCGATGAAAACGCAGAAAGTAACTTGGGAATGAGCGGAGATGGTCCAGAACTGAGGAAAAGATGAGCGCAGGAGAAAAGCAGAGGAGCAGCAGCAATGGCGATGGCAGCGAGGAAGAAAAGGGCGCAGATGGAAATTTACCGTCGTAGCATCGCTACTTAACCCCTAAGAGATGCAATCTAACGGCTCACAAAGACCCTATTGGACGCGTGGCACACGTCGCGCTCGACACGTGGAGAAGAGGAAGCGCGAACTGTCCCTCCACTGCGCGGAAATCGAGGAGGCACAGTTAATAATAAGATTACGCACGCCCAGTCAACTCAAAGTTAGAAAGTGGGACCCACCGCTCGTCACGTCCCGTCAAAGCCGCTCACGCGGGTAACCGAGGTCATGCAAGCGTCAGCACTGACGTCATCAAAGGCTACTTAGCGGAAAACTTCGACTAGTTTAGTCCTTGCTGGAGTTTTCGACTCCACCAAGCACTCGGGGGCTACTCCGATAGGGAGCGCTGGCCGCGCACCCTATGATTTTCTTTTCTTATTGCAGGGATACATGCAATCATAATTAAACCCAACCACTCGAAAAACGATTCGACTATGGACGTGGGTTACTCCCATAGGGAGCGCTGGAAACAAATTCGACTGAAACAAGCAAGCAAAAGACGACAGCAGTCGCAATCCAAGTTTTCGACTCAAACAAACAAAAATGACAGCAGTCGCAAACTTTCTTTAGTCCCTGCCTGAGTCTTCGACTCAACCAGGCACTCGGGGGCTACTCCCATAGGGAGCGCTGGTCGCGCACCCTATGAAAATTTGCACGAAAGCTGTGCGTTGATTACATCAGCACTTGCAGATCATGGCGACACCGCCTCATAATTTTCCCTACAAAGAGATTACGTCTCCTGGGTTGCCCAAATCATCTCCGCGATGATAAAATGCGGATGTCGCGCTTACAGCGTAAAGGTAAGACCTGAATAAAGGCCTGGCAACGCATTTAATTGCGCACTATCAGAAACATATCCGTGCCTACAGGCATGATGAACATGCCTTGACGGACGCGTCAAGTGCTCACACTCATATAACTGGAATTTGACTCCTGTAAGACCTCCGTGGCTTGAGTCGAATTACGCCAGCACTTTTCCGGATTTGAGTCCGGGGACTCAAATTCGAGTAGATTGCGTTGTTTCACCCTAAGGTGGTTAACTGATACCGATACTTCGGCTATATTAGGCACGTATATCAACGAAGAGACTGACGTCACACCATACCAGAGTAGCAACCATCACCGAAGATGACAAACGTAGATCGGAAGACTGACCTCACACCATACCAACGAATACGAAAAACGACCGAATCCCAAGAGATCTGTCGGACACACGACTTCACGCGCCCTCCACCGATGCTAGATGCACCAACAGAGCGAGGATAGGACAGAGAGGACCTTATTCTGACTTCAGGACGTAGCCGCCGCCTCAACATCCTGAAATGAAAACAGTCTAAACGAAACACTAAGACCTTCCGCCGGCGAGAGGCCATGGTCCGCCACGTCTCCAAGGCCCTAAGGCCACCGGAGACGGGACGAACCGATAACATTAGCTTGATATTGGCCTAGGCGTGCACTCAAAAGTCAAAAGCATGCACGAGCACGTAGCTGGCCGACTTGTGTCTTGATGTGCCTGTACTCATGCAACCTGTATTTCAAATTTGCTGTGTGCCATTTCAAAAATCTTGTCTTGTGTCGAATTTTTGCCTAGTCCTATACACCGGAGAGTCAAACGTTTTCGTGTTCCGAGAAAAAAAAGCCCTCGGCAAACACCAAATTACTCAACAAAAAAGTATTTTCGTGGAGCATTGATCCCTCCAGCCTCAAAGGCCAAGGTTCCGACCGATCATGCCATAGCTAATCCCCTTGGAGTACATTTTCAATTCTCTCCTGAATCAGAATCACATTCTCTCTCTATATATGCCCACTACGACTATGGTCTAAAATCCAATCGTGTGTGAAGGGGCGATGCGCCCTCCCAGACTCGAGGCAGCTGTGTGAGGCAGTCGGACAAGCTGTCGCCACCCAGCACAGACATGACCCTTCCCCAGCATAGGAAGGGCAGCACGTATCGTTGTCATCCCTGAGCGCCGCAAGCGTAGGGTGCTAGGGCATCTCCACCAGGCCGACCCAAATGGATGACTGAAACTGTCCGTTTTTATCCGTTTGGGTCAGGTCGCTGTTGCTTTTGGGCCGTGGTCCGGCTTATCCGACCGACCGCATCCAGCGGCCCGACTCATCTATCTGTCTCCCCCGCTATCACCGTTTGACACCCTCGACGATGGAACATTAATGGCGACACGACGTCGGTTATCAGCGCCAGCAGCTTCCCACGCCGCCAGCGTTTCCCGCCATTATAGCTTTTCGTTTCCCGCGGTTCGTTTCCCGCCTTCAATGTGGTCTATAAAAGACGGCCGCCGGCGCGGCTAAGACAACAAGCCCAAGCAAAAGCAACCACCGAACAAAAAAGCGCTAACCACCAGCAGCAATGCCTCGCCGCAAGATCGCCAACTGGACCAAGATCAGGGAGATGTGTCGCACCCGCTTATAGGAGGCCGACATCGACGATGTCGACCTCCAGGCTACGTTGTTGTCCTAGCGCATGGCCGAGGCGGAGATGGTGGCCTTCGAGGAGGAAGGCCGTGTGGCTGAGGCGGTGCTTTAGCAGGTGGTGGAGGTGGCCGCACAGGTGGCGGTCCAATGGATGGTGCGTGAGGTTCACCACGTAGCCGGCAAGGAGGCGGTGGAGGCGGAGGCCAAGGAGGCCGCATCAACGGCCCTCTGCGTGACCCGCCACGAGGTGGCCATGACCACGCTAGATGAGGTGGCCAAGGAGGCCGCATCAACGGCCCTCTGCGTGATCCGCCACGAGGTGGCCATGACCACGCTAGATGAGGTGGCCAAGGAGGCCGCCAAGGTCACCGTCCGCGAGCTTCGCCACGCCGCTGGCACACGCAGTGCAGTGGAAGCGGCGGAGCACTCCTTCGACATGACGGCGGATGAGCTGCGTGTGGCTACGACCGCCAAGGCGGCGATCACGTGGGATCTCGTCGGCGAGGACGAGACAGAATTAGAGGACGACGACGAGGAGGTGGAGCAGGCGGAGGCATAGTAGGAGGCGGGGGAGGAGGCGCTCACCGTCCCCCTGCAGATCGCTTAGGTGCTGGGTCTTGGCTCCAACGGAGCTCCGGCGAGGGTGACCCCCTTGGCAGCAAGGGTGGCGATGGCGTGGAGCTAGCCGACCAAGAGGCGAGGGACCACTGGGCGACCGAGATTGACAAACCGGGCGACTGTGGACCGCATGAAGGCGGCCGGTAAGACGGAGGCTCGTGGCCGAGCGCGCGACTGTTATCGTGATCGCCTCCAGCAGCAAGCCATCTGGGCGGCTAGGGCGACGATCGATGGGGCATGCGGCAGCGGCAACTGTGGTTGCGGCAACGACGGTGAGTAGCCGTAGGGACGGCCTCCTCCAGCAGTAGTAATAGTCCTATTTTTATTTTGTTCAAATGTGCTTTTTTATAATTGGAAGGTCCTAATCTAATGAAAAGGAAGTTTAAGTAGTAGTGTTTCACTTACATACATGCGGACACCCGCGTGCTCCATGTGCTGGCCAGGCCGATGCAACCATTACCCAAATTTGATGCACGGTGGGTCGAGCCGGACGCGTCTATCCAATTGAGTCGTGCCGCTAGAAGGCCGCGCATGTCCCGCGCATCCGCGTGGACACATTTAGACGCGTTCGGACGGGTTGGGTCTACCCGTTATGGCCTGAATCTGGGTAAATCCATATATCTCCTTTATTTACTATTTTTTTACAAAGGGACTGTATTAATATCACAAAATACCAATTACACCCATCCTTTACACCAACAGGATGTACAAAGACATAAGGGATGTATACAACCAACAACAAAAGAAAAAAAATAGAAAACAAAAACCTCGTCGCGTTGTACAATCAGGACTCTAACCATCACCGAATACAACACCCGTACTAAAAATTAGTCTCTCCAAAAGAAACGTCTCCAAAAAGTAAATAATGCACAAGCGTTGTCATCGCTCGATCAAAGATCCTGGGTTTTCACTCATGGGAAAGACCGAGTTACTAAAACAATATCTTCAGCGAGGCCATTGCCAGGTATAACTAATGAACACCAGATCTTGGATTTTGACTCTGGAACTCAGTACTTTAGGAGCACCATAAAAAATGCACCGCTCCTGTGTTGCCATTCCCGCTTGCCAAGGCTGCTGCTGCAACTCGTCGAACACCCGACACACAGGGAGAACCTATGCCGCATTTTCTTTATCACAACCAGTGCCAAAACCAACCTCCGATCGCAACCACCATGATTTTCTCCATCTATGTCAGTTTCATGGAAATCTATACAAAGATATCTCACATGGTACCAATCAGAAGATGAAGCTTTGCGCCTAGACATCTAGTAGCATCCTATGCCAAATTGCGAAAATATCCGATAGGAAGACCGGAACTCAACGGCGGCCCGAGGAGGCAGACTTGGTGGATCGATGACTTGACGCTTGACAAATAGTAGGGCCAAAAACCATCTTTATTCAGGCTGATCGAGCATTCCCCACACCGACGACGGACTCCTGACGACCGGATCGAGGGGGTTGACCTACGAGCTAGACGAGCCCAAGGTTGACCTCAGATTGGGCCCGTGTGCCACCAGAACCACAAGTCCAGCGCTGCCGCCACCAGGGCATGGGCTCCGAGAGGTGATACCGTGAAGCGTAAGCCTAGACGCTAGATTTAGAGCTTACCTCAAAAAAAAGGTCAAGATTCTAATCCCAATCTTGTTTGGCGGCTACGTTGTACATGCAATTAAGGAGGAGTCAGACGGCCATGTCACCAGATGCGGTGCACTACAGGAATGGCGCGGTGCCCCGACGGCCGGCTCGTACGCCGACGGCCTAGCACCGGGCCAGGCCAGCCCCGCTTCCGAGCCCTCGGTGTAGCCTCGCCGTCGGCGTAGCCACCGATACGCCGACGGTGGCCCTCGGCGTACGTAGGCCTTCGGCGTACGGGGTGTCCGCGTGGCACTTGCCGGACTGGCTGGGACGGATCCCTAACGGCGCCATCAATACGCCGAGGGTGACCGTCGGCAAACCGCCGTACGTTTTTTTTATTCATACGCCGAGGGTCACCGTCGGCGTACAGCCGTACATTTTTATTTATTTTTCCACCCAATTATAAATTTATTTTATTTTTGTATTTATTCATTAGTATCAATTATTTAGGTTCTATTTTATCAAATCGACGGATTCGTAGCCTCCAAATAATAGTCTCCACGCCCACATGAAATGTCGAATCTACTCACACCTTGAGAAATTTGCATGTTTGTAAGTGTTATTATCACATGTGTGTGAAATCTATATATCACACTTTTAGTGAAGTTGTTCAGAGATTCAATCCTTGTCACTAGGGGGTAGACGATCCGAGGCCCACAGATCAAGGCTCCGCGGCAAACCGCGCTCCGGGTCGTAGGAAACCCTAAAGAACTTGCATGTGGCCCTTGCACATGCATGGAGGTGTGGTGTTGTGTTGAAACATGCAAAACCTAGTCCCCGGGTTGCATCAATGTGTCCCCCTTCGCATGCATGCGCTGTAACCTAAAAGGGAAGGTTCTGGACTTATATAAGGGGGAAAGTCCCTGTTCCAGTGAAACCGGGTAGGATACTGCCGCACCTTGTGAACCAACATGGTTTTACATCATCATATGACCTAAACAAACACAAAACAAGAGAGAGCTACGCCGGGCTACCCCTGTCAGAGGAACGTCTATGGGGGGTAGACGATCCGAGGCCCACAGATCAGGGTTCCACGGCAAACCGCGCTCCGGGTCGTAGGAAACCCACAAGAACGGGCATGTGGCCCTTGCACATGCATGGAGGTGTGGTGTTGTGTGGAAACATGCAAAATCTAGTCCACGGGTTGCATGAATGTGTCCCCCTTCGCATGCATGCGCTGTAACCTAAAAGGGAAGGTTCTGGACTTATATAAGGGGGAAACTCCCCGTTCCGGTGTTACCGGGTAGGATACTGCCGCACCTTGTGAACCAACATGGTTTTACATCATCATATGACCTAAACAAACACAAAACAAGAGAGAGCTACGCCGGGCTACCCCTGTCAGAGGAACGTCTATGGGGGGTAGACGATCCGAGGCCCACAGATCAGGGTTCCACGGCAAACCGCGCTCCGGGTCGTAGGAAACCCACATAAACGGGCATGTGGCCCTTGCACATGCATGGAGGTGTGGTGTTGTGTTGAAACATGCAAAACCTAGTCCACGGGTTGCATGAATGTGTCCCCCTTCGCATGCATGCGCTGTAACCTAAAAGGGAAGGTTCTGGACTTATATAATGGGGAAACTCCCCGTTCCGGTGAAACCGGGTAGGATACTGCCGCACCTTGTGAACCAACATGGTTTTACATCATCATATGACCTAAACAAATACAAAACAAGAGATAGGTACGGCGGGCTACCCCTGTCAGAGGAACGTCTATGGGGGGTAGACGATCCGAGGCCCAGAGATCAGGGTTCCGCGGCAAACCGTGCTCCGGGTCGTAGGAAACCTTCAAGAACTTGCATGTGGACATTGCACATGCATGGAGGTGTGGTGTTGTGTTGAAACATGCAAAACCTAGTCCCCGGGTTGCATGAATGTGTCCCCCTTCGCATGCATGCGATGTAACCTAAAGGGAAGGTTCTGGACTTATATTAGGGGGAAACTCCCCGTACCGGTGAAACCGGGTAGGATACTGCCGCACCTTGTGAGCCAACATGGTTTTACATCATCATATGACCTAAACAAATACAAAACAAGAGAGAGCTACGCCGGGCTACCCCTGTCAGAGGAACGTCTATGGGGGGTAGACGATCCGAGGCCCACAGATCAGGGTTCCACGGCAAACCGCGCTCCGGGTCGTAGGAAACCCACAAGAACGGGCATGTGGCCCTTGCACATGCATGGAGGTGTGGTGTTGTGTGGAAACATGCAAAATCTAGTCCACGGGTTGCATGAATGTGTCCCCCTTCGCATGCATGCGCTGTAACCTAAAAGGGAAGGTTCTGGACTTATATAAGGGGGAAACTCCCCGTTCCGGTGATACCGGGTAGGATACTGCCGCACCTTGTGAACCAACATGGTTTTACATCATCATATGACCTAAACAAACACAAAACAAGAGAGAGCTACGCCGGGCTACCCCTGTCAGAGGAACGTCTATGGGGGATAGACGATCCGAGGCCCACAGATCAGGGTTCCACGGCAAACCGCGCTCCGGGTCGTAGGAAACAGACATAAACGGGCATGTGGCCCTTGCACATGCATGGAGGTGTGGTGTTGTGTTGAAACATGCAAAACCTAGTCCACGGGTTGCATGAATTTGTCCCCCTTCGCATGCATGCGCTGTAACCTAAAAGGGAAGGTTCTGGACTTATATAATGGGGAAACTCCCCGTTCCGGTGAAACCGGGTAGGATACTGCCGCACCTTGTGAAACAACATGGTTTTACATCATCATATGACCTAAACAAACACAAAACAAGAGAGAGTTACGTCGGGCTACCCCTGTCAGAGGAACGTCTATGGGGGTAGACGATCCGAGGCCCACAGATCAGGGTTCCGCGGCAAACCGCGCTCCCAGTCGTAGGAAACCCTCAAGAACTTGCATGTAGCCATTGCACATACATGGAGGTGTGGTGTTGTGTTGAAACCTGAAAAACCTAGTCCCCGGGTTGCATGAATGTGTCCCCCTTCGCATGCATGCGCTGTAACCTAAAAGGGAAGGTTCTGGACTTATATAAGCGGGAAACTCCCCGTTCAGGTGAAACCGGGTAGGATACTGCCGCACCTTGTGAACCAACATGGTTTTACATCATCATATGACCTAAACAAACACAAAACAAGATAGAGCTACGCCGGGCTACCCCTATCAGAGGAACGTCTATGGGGGGTAGACGATCCGAGGCCCACAGATCAGGGTTCCACGGCAAACCGCGCTCCGGGTCGTAGGAAACCCTCAAGAAATTGCATGTGGCCATTGCACATGCATGGAGGTGTGGTGTTGTGTTGAAACATGCAAAACCTAGTCCCCGGGTTGCATGAATGTGTCCCCCTTCGCATGCATGCGCTGTAACCTAAAAGGGAAGGTTCTGGACTTATATAAGGCGGAAACTCCCCGTTCCGGTGAAACCGGGTAGGATACTGCCGCACCTTGTGAACCAACATGGTTTTACATCATAATATGACCTAAACAAACAAAAAACAAGAGAGAGCTACGCCGGGCTACCCCTGTCAGAGGAACGTCTATGGGGGGTAGACGATCCGAGGCCCACAGATCAGGGTTCCACGGCAAACCGCGCTCCGGGTCGTAGGAAACCCACAAGAACGGGCATGTGGCCCTTGCACATGCATGGAGGTGTGGTGTTGTGTTGAAACATGCAAAACCTAGTCCACGGGTTGCATGAATGTGTCCCCCTTCGCATGCATGCGCTGTAACCTAAAAGGGAAGGTTCTGGACTTATATAAGGGGGAAACTCCCCGTTCCGGTGAAACCGGGTAGGATAGTGCCGCACCTTGTGAACCAACATGGTTTTACATCATCATATGACCTAAAAAAACACAAAACAAGAGAGAGTTACGTCGGGCTACCCCTGTCAGAGGAACGTCTATGGGGGTAGACGATCCGAGGCCCACAGATCAGGGTTCCGCGGCAAACCGCGCTCCCAGTCGTAGGAAACCCTCAAGAACTTGCGTGTAGCCATTGCACATACATGGAGGTGTGGTGTTGTGTTGAAACATGCAAAACCTAGTCCACGGGTTGCATGAATGTGTCCCCCTTCGCATGCATGCGCTGTAACCTAAAAGGGAAGGTTCTGGACTTATATAAGGGGGAAACTCCCCGTTCCGGTGAAACCGGGTAGGATACTGCCGCACCTTGTGAACCAACATGGTTTTACATCATCATATGACCTAAACAAACACAAAACAAGAGAGAACTACGCCGGGCTACCCCTGTCAGAGGAACGTCTATGGGGGGTAGACGATCCGAGGCCCACAGATCAGGGTTCCACGGCAAACCGCGCTCCGGGTCGTAGGAAACCCACAAGAACGGGCATGTGGCCCTTGCACATGCATGGAGGTGTGTTGTTGTGTGGAAACATGCAAAACCTAGTCCACGGGTTGCATGAATGTGTCCCCCTTCGCATGCATGCGCTGTAACCTAAAAGGGAAGGTTCTGGACTTATATAAGGCGGAAACTGCCCGTTCCGGTGAAACCGGGTAGGATACTGCCGCACCATGTGAACCAACATGGTTTTACATCATCATATGACCTAAACAAACACAAAACAAGAGAGAGCTACGCCGGGCTACCCCTGTCAGAGGAGCGTCTATGGGGGGTAGACGATCCGAGGCCCACAGATCAGGGTTCCACGGCAAACCGCGCTCCGGGTCGTAGGAAACCCACAAGAACGGGCATGTGGCCCTTGCACATGCATGGAGGTGTGGTGTTGTGTTGAAACATGCAAAACCTAGTCCACGGGTTGCATGAATGTGTCCCCCTTCGCATGCATGCGCTGTAACCTAAAAGGGAAGGTTCTGGACTTATATAAGGGGGAAACTCCCTGTTCCGGTGAAACCGGGTAGGATACTGCCGCACCTTGTGAACCAACATGGTTTACATCATCATATGACCTAAAAAAAACACAAAACAAGAGAGAGTTACGTCGGGCTACCCCTGTCAGAGGAACGTCTATGGGGGTAGACGATCCGAGGCCCACAGATCAGGGTTCCGCGGCAAACCGCGCTCCGGGTCGTAGGAAACCCACAAGAACGGGCATGTGGCCCTTGCACATGCATGGAGGTGTGGTGTTGTGTGGAAACATGCAAAACCTAGTCCACGGGTTGCATGAATGTGTCCCCCTTCGCATGCATGCGCTGTAACCTAAAAGGGAAGGTTCTGGACTTATATAAGGGGGAAACTCCCTGTTCCGGTGAAACCGGGTAGGATACTGCCGCACCTTGCGAACCAACATGGTTTTACATCATCATATGACCTAAATAAACACAAAACAAGAGAGAGCTACGCCGGGCTACCCCTTTCAGAGGAACGTCTATGGGGGGTAGACGATCTGAGGCCCAAAGATCAGGGTTCCACGGCAAATCGCGCTCCGGGTCATAGGAAACCCACAAGAACGGGCATGTGGCCCTTGCACATGCATGGAGGTGTGGTGTTGTGTGGAAACAAGCAAAACCTAGTCCACGGGTTGCATGAATGTGTCCCCCTTCGCATGCATGCGCTGTAACCTAAAAGGGAAGGTACTGGACTTATATAAGGGGGAAACTCCCCGTTCCGGTGATACCTGGTAGGATACTGCCGCACCTTGTGAACCAACATGGTTTTACATCATCATATGACCTAAACAAACACAAAACAAGAGAGAGCTACGCCGGGCTACCCCTGTCAGAGAAACGTCTATGGGGGGTAGACGATCCGAGGCCCACAGATCAGGGTTCCGCGGCAAACCGCGCTCCGAGTCGTAGGAAACCCTCAAGAACTTGCATGTGGCCATTGCACATGCATGGAGGTGTGGTGTTGTGTTGAAACATGCAAAACCTAGTCCCCGGGTTGCATGAATGTGTCCCCCATCGCATGCATGCGCTGTAACCTAAAAGGGAAGGTTCTGGACTTATGTAAGGGGGAAACTCCCCGTTCCGGTGAAACCGGGTAGGATACTGCCACACCTTGTGAACCAACATGGTTTTACATCATCATATGACCTAAAAAAACACAAAACAAGAGAGAGCTACGTCAGGCTACCCCTGTCAGAGGAACGTCTATGGGGGGTAGACGATCCGAGGCCCACAGATAAGGGTTCCACGGCAAACCGCGCTCCCGGTCGTAGGAAACCCTCAAGAACTTGCATGTAGCCATTGCACATACATGGAGGTGTGGTGTTGTGTTGAAACATGCAAACCCTAGTCCCCGGGTTGTATGAATGTGTCCCCCTTCGTATGCATGCGTTGTAACCTAAAAGGGAAGGTTCTGGACTTATATAACGGGGAAACGCCCCGTTCCGGTGAAACCGGGTAGGATACTGCCGCACCTTGTGAACCAACATGGTTCTACATCATCATATGACCTAAACAAACACAAAACAAAAGAGAGCTACGCCGGGCTGCCCCTGTCAGAGGAACGTCTATGGGGGGTAGACGATCCGAGGCCCACAGATCAGGGTTCCGCGGCAAACCGCGCTCTGGGTCGTAGGAAACCCTCAAGAACTTGCATGTAGCCATTGCACATACATGGAGGTGTGGTGTTGTGTTGAAACATGCAAAACCTAGTCCCCGGGTTGCATGAATGTGTCCCCCTTCGCATGCATGCGCTGTAACCTAAAAGGGAAGGTTCTGGAATTATATAAGGGGGAAACTCCCCGTTCCGGTGAAACCGGGTAGGATACTGCCGCACCTTGCGAACCAACATGGTTTTACATCATCATATGACCTAAACAAACACAAAACAAGAGAGAGCTACGCCGGGCTACCCCTGTCAGAGGAACGTCTATGGGGGGGTAGACGATCGAGGCCCACAGATCAGGGTTTCGCGGCAAACCGTGCTCCGGGTCATAGGAAACCCTCAAGAACGGGCATGTGGCCCTTGCACATGCATGGAGGTGTGTGGTGTTGTGTTGAAACATGCAAAACCTAGTCCCCGGATTGCATGAATGTGTCCCCCTTCGCATGCATGCGCTGTAACCTAAAAGGGAAGGTTTTGGACTTATATAAGGGGGAAACTCCCTGTTCCGGTGAAACCGGGTAGGATACTGCCGCACCTTGTGAACCAACATGGTTTTACATCATCATATGAACTAAACAAACACAAAACAAAAGAGAGCTACGCCGGGCTACCCCTGTCAGAGGAACGTCTATGGGGGGTAGACGATCCGAGGCCCACAGATCAGGGTTCCGCGGCAAACCGCGCTCCAGGTCGTAGGAAACCCTCAAGAACTTGCATGTAGCCATTGCACATACATGGAGGTGTGGTGTTGTGTTGAAACATGAAAAACCTAGTCCCCGGGTTGCATGAATGTGTCCCCCTTCGCATGCATGCGCTGTAACCTAAAAGGGAAGGTTCTGGACTTATATAAGCGGGAAACTCCCCGTTCCGGTGAAACCGGGTAGGATACTGCCGCACCTTGTGAACCAACATGGTTTTACATCATCATATGACCTAAAAAAACACAAAACAAGATAGAGCTACGCCGGGCTACCCCTATCAGAGGAACGTCTATGGGGGGTAGACGATCGAGGCCCACAGATCAGGGTTCCACGGCAAACCGCGCTCCGGGTCGTAGGAAACCCTCAAGAACTTGCATGTGGCCATTGCACATGCATGGAGGTGTGGTGTTGTGTTGAAACATGCAAAACCTAGTCCCCGGGTTGCATGAATGTGTCCCCCTTCGCATGCATGCGCTGTTTGTAACCTAAAAGGGAAGGTTCTGGACTTATATAAGGGGCAAACTCCCCGTTCCGGTGATGAAACCAGGTAGGATACTGCCGCACCTTGTGAACCAACATGGTTTTACATCATCATATGACCTAAATAAACACAAAACAAAAGAGAGCTATCCCGGGCTACCCCTATCAGAGGAACGTCTATGGGGGTAGACGATCTGAGGCCCACAGATCAGGGTTCCGCGGCAGACCGCGCTCCGGGTCGTAGGAAACCCTCAAGAACTTGCATGTGGCCATTGCACATGCATGGAGGTGTGGTGTTGTGTTGAAACATGCAAAACCTAGTCCACGGGTTGCATGAATGTGTCCCCCTTCGCATGCATGCGCTTGTAACCTAAAAGGGAAGGTTCTGGACTTATATAAGGGGGAAACTCCCGTTCCGGTGAAACCGGGTAGGATACTGCCGCACCTTGTGAACCAACATGGTTTTACATCATCATATGACCTAAAAAAACACAAACAAGAGAGAGTTACGTCGGGCTACCCCTGTCAGAGGAACGTCTATGGGGGTAGACGATCCGAGGCCCACAGATCAGGGTTCCGCGGCAAACCGCGCTCCCAGTCGTAGGAAACCCTCAAGAACTTGCATGTAGCCATTGCACATACATGGAGGTGTGGTGTTGTGTTGAAACATGAAAAACCTAGTCCACGGGTTGCATGAATGTGTCCCCCTTCGCATGCATGCGCTTGTAACCTAAAAGGGAAGGTTCTGGACTTATATAAGGGGGAAACTCCCCGTTCCGGTGAAACCGGGTAGGATACTGCCGCACCTTGTGAACCAACATGGTTTTACATCATCATATGACCTAACCAAACACAAAACAAGAGAGAACTACGCCGGGCTACCCTGTCAGAGGAACGTCTATGGGGGGTAGACGATCCGAGGCCCACAGATCAGGGTTCCACGGCAAACCGCGCTCCGGGTCGTAGGAAACCCACAAGAACGGGCATGTGGCCCTTGCACATGCATGGAGGTGTGGTGTTGTGTGGAACATGCAAAACCTAGTCCACGGGTTGCATGAATGTGTCCCCCTTCGCATGCATGCGCTGTAACCTAAAAGGGAAGGTTCTGGACTTATATAAGCGGAAACTGCCCGTTCCGGTGAAACCGGGTAGGATACTGCCGCACCATGTGAACCAACATGGTTTTACATCATCATATGACCTAAACAAACACAAAACAAGAGAGAGCTACGCCGGGCTACCCCTGTCAGAGGAACGTCTATGGGGGGTAGACGATCCGAGGCCCACAGATCAGGGTTCCACGGCAAACCGCGCTCCGGGTCGTAGGAAACCACAAGAACGGGCATGTGGCCCTTGCACATGCATGGAGGTGTGGTGTTGTGTTGAAACATGCAAAACCTAGTCACGGGTTGCATGAATGTGTCCCCTTCGCATGCATGCGCTGTAACCTAAAGGGAAGGTTCTGGACTTATATAAGGGGGGAAACTCCCCTGTTCCGGTGAAACCGGGTAGGATACTTGCCGCACCTTGTGAACCAACATGGTTTTACATCATCATATGACCTAAAAAACACAAAACAAGAGAGAGTTACGTCGGGCTACCCCCTGTCAGAGGAACGTCTATGGGGGGTAGACGATCCGAGGCCCACAGATCAGGGTTCCGCGGCAAACCGCGCTCCGGGTCGTAGGAAACCCACAAGAACGGGCATGTGGCCCTGCACATGCATGGAGGTGTGGTGTTGTGTGGAAACATGCAAACCTAGTCCACGGGTTTGCATGAATGTGTCCCCCTTCGCATGCATGCGCTGTAACCTAAAAGGGAAGGTTCTGGACTTATATAAGGGGGAAACTCCCTGTTCCGGTGTGAAACCGGGTAGGATACTGCCGCACCTTGTGAACCAACACGGTTTTACATCATCATATGACCTAAATAAACACAAAACAAGAGAGAGCTACGCCGGGCTACCCCTTTCAGAGGAACGTCTATGGGGGGTAGACGATCCGAGGCCCAAAGATCAGGGTTCCACGGCAAATCGCGCTCGGGTCGTAGGAAACCCACAAGAACGGGCATGTGGCCCTTGCACATGCATGGAGGTGTGGTGTTGTGTGGAAACAAGCAAAACCTAGTCCCCGGGTTGCATGAATGTGTCCCCCTTCGTCTGTCATGCGCTCTTGTTGAACCTAAACGGGAAGGTACTGGACTTATATAAGGGGGAGGGGAAACTACCCCGTTCTGGTGATAACCGGGTAGGATACTACTGCCCGCACCTTGTGAACCACACATGGTTTTACATCATCATATGACCTAAACAAACACAAAACAAGAAGAGGAGGAGTTACGTCGGCTACCCCTCTGTCATAGGGAACGTCTATGGGTAGGGGGTAGACGATCCGAGGCCACAGATCAGGGTTCCGCGGCAAACCGCGCTCCGGGTCGTAGGAAACCCTCAAGAACTTGCATGTGGCCATTGCACATGCATGGAGGTGTGGTGTGTTGTTGAAACATGCAAAACCTAGTCCCCGGGGTTGCATTGAATGTGTCCCCCATCGCATGCATGCGCTGTAACCTAAAAGGAAGGTTCTGGACTTATATAAGGGGGAAACTCCCCGTTCCGGTGAAACCGGGTAAGATACTGCGCACCTTGTGACCAACATGGTTTTACATCATTCATATGACCTAAAAAACACAAACAAGAGAGAGCTACGTCAGGGCTACCCCTGTCAGAGGAACGTCTATGGGGGGTAGACGATCCGAGGCCCACAGATAAGGGTTCCACGGCAAACCGCGCTCCCGGTCGTAGGAAACCCTCAAGAACTTGCATGTAGCCATTGCACATACATGGAGGTGTGGTGTTGTGTTGAAACATGCAAACCCTAGTCCCCGGGGTTGTATGAATGTTGTCCCCCTTCGTATGCATGCGTTGTAACCTAAAAGGGAGGAAGGTTCTGGACTTATATAACGGGGAAACGCCCCGTTTCGGTGAAACCGGGGTAGGGGATTACTGCCGCACCTTGTGAACCCAACATGGTTCTACATCATCATATGACCTAAACAAACACAAAACAAAAGAGAGCTACGCCGGGCTGCCCCTGTCAGAGGAACGTCTATGGGGGATAGACGATCGAGGCCCACAGATCAGGGGTTCCGCGGCAAACCGCGCTCCGGGTCGTAGGAAACCCTCAAGAACTTGCATGTAGCCATTGCACATAATGGAGGTGTGGTGTTGTGTTGAAACATGCAAAACCTAGTCCCGGGTTGCATGATGTGTCCCCCTTCGCATGCATGCGCTGTTGTAACCTAAAAGGGAAGGTTCTGGACTTATATAAGGGGGAAACTCCCCGTTCCGTGAAACCGGGTAGGATACTGCCGCACCTTGTGAACCAACATGGTTTACATCATCATATGACCTAAACAAACACAAAACAAGAGAGAGCTACGCCGGGCTACCCCTGTCAGAGGAACGTCTATGGGGGGTAGACGATCCGAGGCCCACAGATCAGGGTTCCGCGGCAAACCGCGCTCCGGGTCGTAGGAAACCCTCAAGAACGGGCATGTGGCCCTTGCACATGCATGGAGGTGTGGTGTTGTGTTGAAACATGCAAAACCTAGTCCCGGGTTGCATGAATGTGTCCCCCTTCGCATGCATGCGATG